>CM077092.1:124537209-125737209 GCA_039513925.1 Platanthera zijinensis
CTGTAATTCTCTCTTTCTATACTCGAGTAACTGCCTCTTGCTACTCGAGTAATCCATCTCTCCATACTCGTGTATATCCTCATTACTCGAGTATCGCTGTCAACTTCTCCAGAATTATTCTAAGTCCATTTTCATCATTAGTACTTTGATCTGTCAATTCTGATTGGTCCACGTGTCATCATTAATCAATGTTATGACCGTTGGAACCCCACCTATAAATAGGTCTTTTCAGAAATGACTTTTCAAGCGTTATTACAGAAATATTCTTTTTAAGAAAGAGAATTCGTGAACCCTAATTTCACGCCGCCGCCATTGCCGTTCACGGAAGAAGGAGAAAAGTTTGGATCGCGACCTTCGTTTTCATCGATCTTTTCTCCAGCGATCCAGGAGAAAGAGAATCACTCGATCTTGCCAAGCCTTGAAGATTCCAGATCTACTTTCTCGATCGAGGTGGTTCTAGATCTCAGATTCTGGATATTTTCTAGTCGTCTTCTACATTTCTGATCAAGCCGAAGTTCCTAAAGAAGAAGACAGATCCAGATCTGAGATTGTTGTTTTGATTTTTATTTTCAAACCAAATTTCATTGTAGGAGATTCTCTCCGAGACTTGTAGGAAGTTTTGTCTTCCGAGTTTTTGTAGATCCGTTTTGGGATCGAGATTTGTAGGAAACGTGGTTCCGAGGTGTAGGATTGTTTCAATCCGAGATAGTGGAGTAGCGAGTCTAGTAAATTGCTAGATCGGTGAGGAAAGTGGACGTACCAAAGATTGGGGAACCACTATAAATCTCTTGTCTTCTGTGATTGCTTGATATTTGCTGTTTAGTTTTTAATTCCGCATTTGACACGCATTTCACCTATTCACCCCCTCTAGGTGATTTAGGCTAACAACTTAGAACTCTCAATTGGTATCAGAGGAGGTTGATCGTTAAAAGGTTAACACCTTGATCTTAATCCTTCTAAGTTGTTTCTTGAAAAGTATCAAGCATGAGTAAGACCAAGGATTTTGCTAAACTCCCTATCTGCAACCAAGAACAACTTTCCTATGTGGAAGGAAAGATAAAGTTCTTCATGGAAGCAGTAGATCCCCGGATCTTCATGATTGTTGAAGAAGGTCCCCACATTCCTATGACTGCATCCCCATAGATCCCACCAAGCAAGTTCCCAAACTGATGGATCTAGACAAGGATGAGATTGCACTTGTCTCTCTGGACAAGAAGGCTAAAAATATTATAGCAAGTGCAGTCGACGACTCAATGCTGCAGAATCTAATTCATTGCCAGTCTGCCAAGGAGATGTGGCAATCCCTTGTGACTCTAATGGAGGTACAGAAGAAGTAAGGGATGATCGTAGATCCCTACTGAACCAAAAATATGAAGCCTTCAGGCAGGGTCATAAGGAAGCCATAGCTGACACTTTTGAGAACTTCTTCAAGATAGTAATGGCCTAAGAGTGTATGGCCGTGTCTTCACCAACGGGGAACTCAATGACAAATTCTTAAGATCCCTAACCAAGGAATGGGATAATAAGGTATGTGCCATTCGGGAGTTTGGAAGGTTAGCTGAGACAGACCCGCAGAATCTGTTCGGAAAGCTTATGTCTTACGAGCTGCAAATCAACTCAAGAAAAGTGAAGAAGAGACGAGCAGGTCTGCATCCAAGGAGAAATCTGTCGCTCTAAAGGCAGATAGCTCTCAAGGAAGATAAAGGCTAGCTCTCCTGCCCCAGTTCCTGAAGCTGATGAAGAAGAATCATCTGAGCCTAGCTCATCGGCTCAGAACTATCTGATGGAGAGTTCTCCCTACTCTCAAGGCGTTCAAGAAATTCTTGAACAAGGAAGCAATGGAGAGGCAAGGATGCCTCATATAGAAAATCACGACATGACAGTGATCATCGGAAGAAAGGCTCAGTAGCCATGACAGGTATAATCCTAAACCGAACAAACAGATTTCTACTGACATCATTTGTTACTGTTGCAATAAGCCAGGTCACGTCATCGCCGATTGTCCTCACAAAAGAAAGAGGGTGGAAGAAGAGAGGAAAAGAAATCCTCACACCCCAAGAAGAGGACAGAGAGAAGCCTAGTAGCCAAGAAGAGCAAACTCTCAGCGACTCTGACTCATCTGAGTCGAGTGAAGAAGAGGAAGCTTACTTTGGGCTCATGGCTCATTCGGATATGAACAAGTCCCCCAGTTTACTGGGAGTAAATCTCACACTCCTCTCTCGATTATTGAAAATGACAATGAGCAAGAGGGATATTCCTCTGAAGATGAATCTGAACTCATGGGACAGTATAAGGAATTACTCACCGCTTACGAGAAATGTCGTAGAATGGTGAAAAGTCAAGCCAAAGAGATCAATTCTCTACAGGCTAGTGAGAGCAACTTGAGAGAAGAAGTCAGTAGGACTAACTCTCTTCAAGAGAACCTAAATGAAGCTATGGAGGAATACATAAAGCTCTCAAGCACCTCGACCTTAAAGAGGATCATCACCATCGAACTTAAAGGGCATCTTCGACTGGGCTGGCTGAAAGAGAAGCTTGTTGAGAGCTTCTCTAAGCCTAAGACAGTTCTTCCAATCGTTGCTGAATTCTCTGCTAAGGCCAAGGGTGCTGTTAGGCCACATTGGGTCTTCTAGTAAATCCTCTAGAAGAAACAAGGCCAGGAGAAAGAATAAGGCTGCCCGAAAGACTCTAGCTGAAGAAAAAGGGAAAAGCTCCCTTGGAACCTGTTGTGTTCAAGAAAGTTATCTTCCACGAACGAACTCGATTATGAGTCCACCTACGGACACTTTTCTAGGCCAATCCCTAGAAGCCTAAGTCAAGATACCAAGGTTGGACTCGTCCTCGTAACTTTGGCGAGAGTGTCTTCAAGGCACCTTATGAGGAGATTCAGCTTCAAAGCTATGGACCTTATGCTCATGGTCAAACTTTAAGAAGACACCAAAAGTAAAACCCGTTGTAGAAAAGCCTATGAAAGAGAAGACTTCATGCAACTGCAATCATCATGAAGCCTCTTCCTCCAAAAGTAATGCTCCTGCTAGACTTCATTCCAGAAAGTCAGGCAGGACTACCCAAGGCAAAGATACAACAGGTTTCAACTGTTGGTGTTGTGGCAAAATTGTCATTTTGCCAGTGATTGTTGTTCAATCCTAATAATGCTGCTACCCCTAAAAGTTAGCAACGTGAGAATGACCACTCATGAGGCTAATACTCGTAGGGGGAGCATTCTAACTCGAGACCAGGACCCAAAACTCGTTTGGGTTCCTAAGGCTAAATGATTGTAATTGCAGGTATGTCCAAAGGCCACCAAAATGCCAATCTGGTACTTGGACAGTGGATGTTCTCGGCATATGACCGGGACAAGAAGCCTACTTCAGACTTCATCCCAGTCTGCAACGGACCAAAGGTCATCTTTGGAGGTTCAGATCGAGGAATCACTAAAGGCTATGGTATGATTCTAACGGTAGCATATCCTTCTCGAATGTAGCCTATGTTGAAGGATTGGAGCACAATCTCATCAGCATAAGCCAACTATGCGACAAAGGATACGTAGTTGAATTTCATGCTGACAAGTGGTTTGGATAAAATCGGTTAACAATATGGAAACTATTTTATCAGGCACTCGAAGCAGAAATATTTTCTGTTTGAATTTTATTTGTATAGACTCTTCGACACCAGTGTGTCTTTTTGGCAAAAGTAGTGCATCTCTTGCTGACCAATGGCACAAAGACTAGCATATTAATTTCAAAACTATTAATAAATTATTCTCTCAAAACTTAGTGCGTGATGCACCCAAGGTCAAGTGCGTTACGGACAGTCCTTGTCACGCTTGTATCAAAGGCAAGCAAACAAGAAGTTCGTTTAAAAGCATATAGGCAAGGATTCCAATAGAAGTTTACAGCTTCTTCATATGGACTTGTTTGGTCCACTGCAAGTTAGAAGTTTGGGAGGTAAGGAATATACGTTGGGTTATTGTGGATGATTACTCGCGCTTTGGCGTGGGTGTTCTTTCCTGAAACACAAGTCAGATACCTTCGGTATTTTCACTAATTTTGTGAGGCAGATCCAGAATGAATACAACTGTTCCGTAGTCAAATCAGAAGTGACAATGGAACGGAATTCAAGTCTGGAGCCATGACAGAATTTTTGTGAAAGTCAAGGTATCTTTCATGAGTTTTCCTCTCCCCGCCACCCAGCAAAATGGAGTGGCTGAGAGAAGGACAGAACACTCATAGAGGCTTGTCGGACCATGTTTGAGTGATGCCTCACTTCCGGAGTATTTCTGGGCTGAAGCCGTCAACACCGCTTGTCACGTGCAAAATCGAGCACTCATCAACAAAGACCATGATAAGACTCCTTACGAACTTCTAAAGGCAGGCAACCAACCATTTCATACTTTAGAATCTTTGGTTGTAAGTGCTTCGTACTTAACAATGGCAAGTATCACACTACAAAGTTTAGCGAGAAAAGCTTTGAAGGTATTTTTGTAGGTTATAGTAGCCATAGTAAGGCCTATAGAGTTTTTTCAATAGAAAAACTCTGGTTGTGGAAGAGTCGATACATCTTGTATTTGATGAGACGAGTCTGTTGCAAAGCACTCGTCTAGTGTGCCTATTGTAGATGCAGGTACAAAGTTGAAAGAACTCAGCTTGGATGAACCTATTAAAGATAAAGATGAGACGTTCATCAAGATCCCCTCTACAACCACCTTTGGAGAGGGAGATGATCAATGAAGAAAGACATCCCAGCTGAAGATATAACTCCAGTGGCTGAAGAGATCCCAGATGCAAGGACTTTAGAGTTCAGACACTTGAAGGATCATCCTGCTGACCAAATCATAGGAGATCCTCGGGATGGTGTCAGAACTCGTCGAGGTACAACTAACGAGAATTTACACTTAAGCTTTCTCTCACAGGTTGAACCAAAGAAATTTGAGGAAGCCAACTCCGACGCATCCTGGATTCTAGCCATGGAAGAAGAATTAAATCAGTTCAAAAGATGCAAAGTCTGGACACTTGTTCCTAGACCCCAGCATAAGAACGTCATCGGGACAAAGTGGGTCTACCGGAACAAGATGGATGAAGACGGAACAATTATAAAGAATAAAGCCAGACTTGTCGCCAAGGGAATCGTCAAGAGGAAGGGGATCGACTTCGACCAAACTTATGCTCCAGTAGCAAGACTGGAGGCAATCAGGTTATTTCTTGCCTACGCTGCACTTAAGGGCTTTACCGTCTATCAAATGGACGTGAAGTCCGCCTTCCTAAATGGTAACATTAAGGAAGAAGTGTACGTAGAGCAACCCCCAGGTTTTGTTGATCCAACCCTTCCTAACTATGTGTATTTATTACAAAAAGCACTATATGGTCTCAAGCAAGCCCCTCGGCTTGGTATGAGACGCTGTCTACCTTTCTTCTTGAGACAAGTTCACAAGAGGAAAGATAGACAAGACATTATTTCTTAGGGAAATAAAAGGCAAGATTTTGCTAGTGCAAATCTATGTCGACGACATCATTTTTGGCTCTACAGATAATAACCTCTGCAAGAAGTTTTCTAAACTTATGCAAGGGAAGTTTGAAATGAGCAGTATGGGAGAGCTGAAGTATTTCTTAGGGCTACAAGTGAAACAATCTGAGGATGGAATTTTCATCTCTCAGACCAAGTTCACCAAAGAGCTGCTTAAGAAATTCGGAATGGAGAATGCAACCTCTATGAGGACTCCAATGGCCTCAGCTATGTCTCTGGACAAGGACGAGAAAGGGAAACCTTTTGATGAAACCAAGTACAGAAGCATAATTGGGTCCTTGCTCTACCTTACTGCAAGTAGGCCAGATATAATGTTTCTCGACATGTGTATGTGCTAGATTTCAGGTGAACTCTAAGGAATCTCACTACATCGCTGCAAAGCGAATCTTGAGATACCTCAAAGGAACACCAAATCTTGGCTTATGGTACCCAAGAAGTAATGATAGTGAACTAATTGGATTTTCAGATGCAGATTTTGCAGGAAGCAAAGACGACAGGAAAAGCACCTCCGGGACTTGCCAATTCCTCGGAAGGAGACTCATTTCCTGGAGCAGTAAGAAGCAAAACTGTGTAGCCATCTCAACGGCTGAATCAGAGTACATCTCTGCAGGGAGCTGTTTGTGCACAGCTTTTGTGGATCAAGAATCAGTTTGAAGATTATAACATGAAGTTCCAGAACATTCCACTATTCTGTGATTCTTCCAGCGCAATTGCAATAGCCAACAACCCAGTCTCCCACAGCAGGACCAAGCACATAGAGCTTCGCTACCATTTCATCCGGGAGCATGTGGAAAATGGAGATATAGATCTACAGTATGTCTCCACAGACAGGCAAGTTGCAGATATCTTCACAGCCGCTGGATGAGTCCAAATTTTCATTCTTCAAAACTGAGCTTGGACTGCTTAACAAAGAAGACAATGATGGACTCAGAAATTTAGAAGAGGTCAGAATGTTGGATACTCTAAGGTACATTTTTTTAGTGGAAATTCCTTCAAGAAATTTGAGACTCGAGAATAGTTACATTTACACGAGTGAAATAGTGAATACTCGAGTAACAAGTCAAATATACTCGAGTAATCAAATCAATACTCGTGTATGCACTCCTTATACTCGAGTATGAAAAGTCTTCAAAATTTAATACTCGTGTATTGAACTTCATATACTCGAGTAATCAGATTGATACTCGAGTATGAATTTCTTATACTCGAGTATGGAAAATTCCGTGAAGGCTTAATACTCCGTGTATACTCAGTACATACTCGAGTATATGTTAAGGATTACTCGTGTATAGAATGACCTAATCGAGTATACTAAATCCAATACTCGTGTATGCCGTACACTCCTCTCGTGTAATCGATTTCTCTGGAATTTTTCAAACTCTCTATTCGCACAACTAATTTGCCGCCTCTTCAAGTATGTCTCTATACTTAATTCGTTTTTTAAACCTAATTAGAATTATTTATATATATATATTCAAAACGACAAAGTCCTTTCCACTTCTCATTCACTCGAGTAGCCGCCGGCTGTTCGTATTCCCGAAACCCTGTTCTTCGTCTTCCGTCGCCGCAGATTTCCGTCTTCCTCATTGCAGAATTCGCTGATGCTTCCTCCCTCCTCCAAGTTTGGAATCGGCTCGGATTAGTGACTGATGGCATTGAAGATATCTCCGATGATTTCAAGAACCTTCTGATTCTCCTGGACACGGCCCGGATTGACCTTCGTTCTTCAAGAACCTTGCCGCCTTTTGCTTCCTGATGTTGAAGAGTTCTACAAAAACTTGAAGATTAGGCACACATGGTACAGTTCTGAAATCAAAGGTAAGGGGAGTTGATGTTCGGTTAGATAAAAACCTGTCGCCACTCTGCTTCGGATGCCCGTGGTCGACGAAGAAGATGATCTTAGACAAGGCAGATGCCGACCGCACCTCCTTATTCTGGGTCGAGATCCAGAAGGTGGAGGTGAAACCCTGAACCGCTCTCTGTTCAATCCAGAAGGGAAGTTTCTAGTTGACATCATTGCCAAAATCCTCTGGTGCAAGACTTACTCCATTCGAGATGTATCACAAAATCTTTTTGATGTTATGCAAGCTATTGTCTGCAGGAAGAAGTTTCAGTTTGGAATGATGATACTAGATAAGATCAAAGAAAGCGTCAAACATCCCAGCTTTGCCAGGATTATCTCCCTCCTCCTCCATGAGATTAATCCAACAGTGTTTGACTTCTCTAAGGGACTCCTCTTCACCACATGAAGAAAATCTCAATATCATCCATTCAGAGGTATGACCTCAAGATCATGAACCCTGCCCAAGTCTCCAAGGCTGATGCCACCTCAGAGCAACACCAAGACAACAGTATCCCTGAAGACAGGATTCCATCTCCTTCCTACATCAAACTGCTGCTACCACTAGTGCAATAGTTGAGGGGGAGCCTGCTTCTTCACAATCAGTAATACCAGAACAAGAAGAAGTAAGAATTACCACTCCTCAATCTCTCCTCCTCCAGCAGATATTCAATCAGCAAATCCAGACTCAGAGATTCCAGACTCAGCAGCCCTTCTGTCTACAGCTGAGGATATCAACAAATTCATTGATGAGCTCAGCTCAGATGCCCCTCTCTTCAGAATGACTCAGCTACTAAGTCTCCAGTTCAGCCTGAGGTCCATACTCCAGTTCAGTCTCCTGCTAGAACCCCAGCTCCTTCTCCTGCTAAATCTCCAGTCCAATCTCCTGAGAGTGAGCCTAGTAAATCAGCTCATATTCTCCTGTCTGATGATGAGATGTCTCCAGATCCTGTGGAGGCACCTCTGAGACTTTGGATTTCTCCATGCCCTCTCTCCTACCCTCAGAAGAAGATGTTGACACAGTTCCATTCAAGAGAGCAGTCAGCTCAGTGGTGATCTCAGAAATCCCTCCTTGGACTGCTTCTACTTCTGCTTCTGCTCTTGCCCCTGCTGCTCAGCTCCTGAACCAACCTCAGCTCCCTCCTCTTCAGATATAATAAGCAAGATTGAGCTTATGCTCAAAGAACAGAGAGAATACTTTGATGCCTCTCTGCAATCAGTAACATCCAAGGTCTCTGCTCTTGAAACAGAGATGAGCAGAGGCTTTGCTTGAGATTCAAGCAAATACTGATGAGTTAAAAAGGCTGTTCCAATTGGAGGCAAGGCCATAGACCACACCATTACAAGCATTGGTGAGCTAAGAAATCAGGCTGAGACAGTAGCTCACAACCAGCTCAAGCTAGATGAGAGAGCTGAAATGAATGTTGTGAAAGTGTGTAATGAAGTGGGCACCTTCAAGGATGAAGCCATTGCAAAGCTAAAATAGATATCAGCAAGGGGGAGAAAGTTGTAAAAGAACAAGTGGACAAACTACATGAGCAAGCTCAAATAGCTGTAAAGGAACAAGTTGAAACTCTCTCTAAACAGGCTCAAACAACAGTGGATGGAATTGTAAAGGAAATGAAAGCAGACATTCTCTCTCAACTTCAATCTGTAAAGTTTTTATACCTATGATACTGCTGTGTGGCTGCATAACATGAACTTCCCCAATGCTCAGCTCAACCCAGCCATCATTCCTCAGCACCTAAATCCTCTTGAAGAGCAACCCTCTGCAGATGCCCCTGTCCAAGCTTACCATTCCAGAAAAGTGGTGTGACCAGTCTTCTCTCCTAGACCTGAGGGTGATCTGACTGAGCCTTCCTCTTAACTACATCTTGACATGTGGCAAGATGATTTTGTTTCCAAGTTCTCAAGGTCCATCTAAAAGGAAAAGAAAGTATGGTGAAGGTGCTTCTGCAAGTCGTTCTGAACCCAGAAGAGATCCAGCAAATTGTTCACTCAGAGGTTTGGAGTCCAACTCCAAATCCCTTATTCTTGATACCCTGAAATTAGTGACAGATCTTGGTGAAAACAGAGACAATCATTACAGCTACTCAGAGTGGAAAGCATATGAAGCTTCTCAGATTAAAATCAGACTCCATGACAGAAACTGGGGACACAACAACCCTGCTGCTCCTCCAGGCCCAGGACCTATTCCAAAGCCTTACAGCTACCTGGAGAGGCAACAGCTCAAAAGGGAAAGAATGCACAAGGATGCTTCATCATGAGTGGATCTGAGAAAGTGGAATTGGACTATCTTGTTTATGTGCTTTAAAAACATTTCCTCATATATATATATATTTAATTCTGATTATGGCCATATTTTTGTTTACTCTGCTTTAGTTAAGCTTATTCTCCTGTTATATGCTTGCTGTTCTTTTACTCTTAAGTAATTCACCTTAGATAGAGAGTGCTGACATCTACAAATAGGGGGAGATTGTTGGGATTTGTCTCCACAATACCTCAGATTTGTAGGAGGTCAGACCTTGAACTAAGATGAATTAAGGTGTATTTGATGCTGTGTTTAAGTTGTATGTGTGCAGGTTCTAATTGCCAAGTGTAGACCAATGTCAGTCTATAATGGGTCACCAAACACAGGACCATACAATGTAATCCCTCATTGTGTGATCCAAAGTGTTGGCCCATGTATAGCCTCTCTATTGGGATACACTTCCTTCATGCATTTGGATTGATGGACAGAAGCATTGGAGCAAATTTCCTCTTAGAATTTTCCTAAGTCCTTTATACTCGAGTATTTCCTTGTAATACACGAGTAAGTATTTTTATACTCGAGTAAGTGCTTTCTGATACTCGAGTATATATTCTGATACTCGAGTATATATTCTGATACTCGAGTATATATTCTGATACTCGAGTATATATCCTGATACTCGAGTATATATTCTGATACTCGAGTAAGTATGTTTATACTCGAGTAAGTGTTTTCTGATACTCGAGTATATATTCTGATACTCGAGTATATCTGCTGATACTCGAGTAAGTATGTTTATACTCGAGTAAGTGTTTTCTGATACTCGAGTATATTTTCTGATACTCGAGTATATCTTCTGATACTCGAGAAAGTATGTTCATACTCGAGTAATTGATTTTTGATACTCGAGTAAATTCTTCCATACTCGAGTAATTGACTCTGATATAAACGTTTCTCAGGTATATTTTCTGATACTCGAGTATATCGTCTTGATACTCGAGTATATCGTCTTGATACTCGAGTATACCCTTCTATTACTCGAGTATACACTTCTGATACTCGAGTATACCATTTTTGATACTCGAGTAATTCTTTCTTCTCTCCTGTAATTCTCTCTTTCTATACTCGAGTATACTGCCTCTTTGCTACTCGAGTAATCCATCTCTCCATACTCGTGTATATCCTCCATTACTCGAGTATCGCTGTCAACTTCTCCAGAATTATTCTAAGTCCATTTTCATCATTAGTACTTTGAATCTGTCAATTCTGATTGGTCCACGTGTCATCATTAATCAATGTTATGACCGTTGGAACCCACCTATAAATAGGTCTTTTCAGAAATGACTTTTCAAGCGTTATTACAGAAATATCTTTTTAAGAAAGAGGAATTCCGTGAACCCTAATTTCACGCCGCCGCCATTGCCGTTCACGGAAGAAGAAGAAAATTTTGGATCGCGACCTTCGTTTTCATCGATCTTTTCTCCAGCGATCCAGAAGAAAGAGAATCACTCGATCTTGCCAAGCCTTGAAGATTCCAGATCTACTTTCTCGATCGAGGTGGTTCTAGATCTCAGATTCGTGGATATTTCTCTAGTCGTCTTCTACATTTTCTGATCAAGCCGAAGTTCCTAAAGAAGAAGCCAGATCCAGATCTGAGATTGTTGTTTTGATTTTTATTTCAAACCAAATTTCATTGTAGGAGATTCTTCTCCGAGACTTGTAGGAAGTTTTGTCTTCCGAGTTTTTGTAGATCCGTTTTGGGATCGAGATTTGTAGGAACGTGGTTCCGAGGTGTAGGATTGTTTTCAATCCGAGATAGTGGAGTAGCCGAGTCTAGTAATTTGCTAGATCGGTGAGGAAAGTGGACGTACCCAGATTGGGGAACCACTATAAATCTCTTGTCTTCTGTGATTGCTTGATATTTGCTGTGTTAGTTTTTAATTCCGCATTTGACACGCATTTCACCTATTCACCCCCTCTAGGTGATTTAGGCTAACAACTTAGAACTCTCATCACGCCCGTGACCTAGGGCGTGACCACCCTTCGCCGATCGTCGACCTCAGTTCGACGTCGTCGAACCCAGAATTGGTCACCCGGGCTTGGCACGCCCGTGACCCCCATGTCACGCCCGTGACCTAGGCCGTGACCACCCTTCACCGATCGTCGAACTCAGTTCGACGTCGTCGAACCCAGAATTGGTCACCCGGGCTTGTCACGCCCGTGACCCACATGTCACGCCCGTGACCAAGGGCGTGACCACCTTCGACGATCGTCGATCTCAGTTCGACGATCGTCGATCCCTGAATTGGTCACACGGGCCTGTCACGCCCGTGACCTATGTGTCACGCCCGTGACCAAGGCCGAAACGTCAGCCAGACTGGAAATTTCGGTAATCGACATCGTAATAAATCCTGACTATGGGAATGAAAACCAAGAGTATTTATGGGCCGTTTCCTACTTTAATTATTTAAATAAATAAGGAAATGTTGGTCCAATAGGAAATCTCCACCTGGCAAACATCTCTTTGTTTCCAGCAATTCAATTCCCTGCATCATAACCGAAACGTTATTAAGAAGAAATATTAATGGCCATGAACATTTCATCCTTTCCCCTCCCCACTTGCTGATCTATAAAAGGCTCTTAAGGGCAAGAGGAAAAGGTTACACGCTCCATCAAACTAATTCAGATTCCTTCCCTTACTGTTGAAGAATTTCCGGCGATGCCAACACCGCGCAAATGGCTTCCCGACGCTCTGCACGCCTCCAACCCGCGAACAAGGTCCTCCCCTCCCTCTTCCTCTGCGGATAGATCTTAGAAATCGTTAGGAGAGATATCGGGCTCAAAAGAGCCAGATCGGGTGAGCGTTTCCATGGTTTTCCGAAAATTTCGTGGTGGCGGGTTCGCCGGAAACCGCCTCTACGGCGGCCGTGCCGCCGCCCGACGATAGCCCTCACCTCAACAGAGGTGGTGGTGGCCGGCCACGGAGATGGCTGGATGGCCGGGAAATAGCTTGGAAAAGCTACAGGAAATTAAGCTTTTAGGGCTCTGGTTTCGGGCTGTAGAAGAAGATGAACAGTGCCATTAAATTAGATTTTTATTTTAAAACAATTTCTAAATGAAATATCTGTCATTTTAAATAATTTGGGAAAAATACCTAGAGGCTCCTGCAGGAAAAATGGTCAACACCAATATTGTACCTCTTGAAGTCTAGGGAATTTTAAAATTTGTTTCAAGCATTTTGGACCACTGGATAGACCTCGACACTCAATTTAGTGAGGTCCACCCATAGGGTAGCCTGTCCTTAGAAAAAATTCCCCACTCCAAACCAGTCATCAAAATGACTTGAAATTTGGGGTGTGGCCTAATCTTATCTATATCTAGGTACCATCCAAAAATTAGGATTTTTGGGAAATATTTTTCTATAGTTTTTAGGAAAATTCAATAATCCTAGCTTAATTTAATTAGATGGCTAAATAATTTTCAAACCCTCTCAAATTTTGGTGAGTGGTCCCTGGATTCACCATAAGGTTCTGTATAATTTTTCATCTCATTTTGAGATGGTTTGGATCAGAAATAAACAAACCTGAGTTTGCCCTAATAAGGGGTCTTAGGTTAAAGGTGCACTTTTGAAATTTGAGTGGTCAGATCACCTCAACAGAGGCTGAGATTTTTACCACTGGCTAGTAATATTCTCTAGCACCCCCTCATAGAGTTTGAGGTGGATCGCGGTAAGTTTGCCCTAAGAACCAAGGCCAAACCCTAAGGATGGATCTTGGTGGATTGTGAAGGACATGGGGTCAAATGACCTTGGATTGACCTGAAATTTCGTGAAGAGGACCATAGGGCCGTTATAGTTCTCTGGATGAAATCTTAGTAGGTTTGGAGACTGTTGGGATACCTAAAAATCTAACCCTAGTTTAGGGTGCAAAACTTGTAGAGATAGGAAATGACACTAAATCACATTGAAAAGTGATGACATTTGGGTAGAGTGATTTATAGGGATGGTACAAGCTCTGGATATTTTACTATGAATTTTAAGATCATTATTTTGGATACTTTGTTAACGATTTAGTAGCTTATATGATTTGCTTAGAATATTTATTATGGAATACACACTTTCTGGAAATTGATGACATTTAAGCAGAGAAAGTTATGATGATTTTAAATCTCTGTGAATTTTTATGGGATTTTTGGAAGTTTAATTCTAAGGCTTGCTTCATTAAGTATGTTTTACCTTGATCATTAGATTAAATCTATAGTGGTTTTTAGAAAGCTGGTAAAATTGTGATTCTTTGCACAAAGATCTTTTCTATATCATATTACTGATTAGTAATTTTTCTATAATTTCCGATGAGTAATTTCAGTACTTCCTTCTTTACGTAGGATTACGGTGATTATACTGGATAAATTATTTAGAGGCTAATTACTTTCTGTAAAATTCTGAAAATTTGTATTTGAGGTTATCTTGCTGTTAGTTAATGATCATGATTTTTGGGTAGCCATTACTTAGGAGGATCATGTAGTTCATGTATAAAAGGACCCATGGCCCGTCCTTTGGGAAAATTAAATAAATATCAGATTAATTAGGAAAATTATAAGTTTCTGGATTTAGACAAATTATGATATGGTAGACCTCCAGTAAATATTATAGGAGATTTGGAAGATAATTTGGTGTACCACCCCTTGTGTACCTCATATAATAGCTTAGGATGGTCTGCATATAGTAAAACCACAGAAACTGACCTAGAGTAATAATGAACTTGGGAAATGGAATTTTGGTAGTTGCTGGTTGGTAGGGCAAGCTAAGATTAAGTTCATCATTGGAAGTCAGGATAAGTAGAGTGTGAGGCTGGTTAAGGTTAAGTGGCGTACGGGAACGACGAAAGATTGTCCATCCCGGGCAGAAGAGGAAGAGTCTTAATACTCTAGGGTTAGATCTAAAGTAACTGAAAGAGGATCTGGTTAAGGGAGAACAACCAATAACAATAAGTGCCTTGCGAAAGGGAACTTCGGGCCGTAATGCCGCCGTCTTGGTTCCTAGTGCCCCTTGAGAGCCCTTCACGGGGTATGCCGGGGGCAGTCCTAGGCTAACGTAAATCATAGGAATAAAAAATTAAAAGAGAACCTAGTATAACTAGGGTTGCACATACACACACCTCGGTAGCTAGGAAGGTAGAATAATTGGTTTGGTTGCCATTCAGACGGTAGCTCTGAAGGTAGATGCACGGACGGGACTGTCCGGGGGGCCGAGGGCTCGAGGGTTGGAGTACAGAATAAAGGTGGTGGGTCTTCGTTATCTGATTGTCGTTCACACCGACATCGGTACGTCGACTCGGCGGTGTGGGACACTTACCCAAAGAAAGTCTGGTGGGTACAGCCAGCAGTAGTACGCGGATACTCTAGGTTGTGTTCTTCTAGGGGCGTACAGAAGGGTTAGGCCTGGTAGTGTGGATACCTGCCTAGGAGTGGGGGGCCCGACCCACTGTCTCCGTTTGCTACTACGGAGGTTCCTGGGAGTGAAGCTAGTTGCCCGAACAGGGGGAACTAAAGGTCTGTGCGCATAGAGTCGTGTGCGTGAGTTGCACTTGCATGAATCATGGCATAGCATATCATTACACTCATATTTGCATACAACCGACACCCCAACGTATAAATTGGTATGAGACTTTTTATACGATGGGAGCCTTGCAGAAGACCCCTTAACTTATAAGTTTGTATGGGCATTCATATAAGTTAAGGTTACATACTTATTTACTTGCTTGTTTACTTAATGCTCTCTAGCTGCCTTTTATACAAATTGCTACTATTAATTGCTCTCCTTATTACTTACTACCGTAGGATTGTTAGACCTATTTCATTCTAAATAATCACTAGATTAGCTTCCTTGTCACCTGCTTGATTATTCTCCACATTTGTAGCTTCCCTTTCCTCCTCTCCGCCCGGTGCTTAGGAGCCGTGGTGGGAGGGGTAGGGGATGATAGGTCTTAGTCTTTATGACTAATGGTTTTCAAACCACAACATTACAGGAGCTCCGGATGGGAGACAGGGACCAGCAGTCCAGGGACCAGCACCAACGGAGTACGGTGCGCTTGGAGGTGGGACAGTCTAGCACCGGTGCACCTGCGACCAGCTCCGTGAGTGATTAGTAGTTTTATAGCTTCCGCGATGAGTGAATTGTAGTGAGGACTCTGATGTACTGGGCTCGAGCCCATTTATCTATTTCCTGTTTTTATCTATTGATGGACTGGATAATATTTCACTTTTATTTACATGTTTCTGTGGACTTGTTTACATTTTATGTATAAATACTTATCTCTCTTTGTGATCGAAAAGGGCCGGCAGAATTGGCGTTTTGTAGTGTTTGCCTTCCCGTGAGTCGGTGCCACCGCAAAGCGGCAATTCTGGGCTAAGACCCCGGAGGTTTAAAAAGATAAAAATGGGTCTTACAGCTTCACTCTCAAGTACCGCCATTGTGGCTACGGCAGCAGCGGAACGGGCGCTTCCGCTTTCTAGGTGGGTATACACACTACAAGGCCAAGACCTCTCATGTACGCCTCTATACACCGACAAGTGCACTCTAGAGTCTCTGCGTACTATTGTTAGCTACCTGCTAGTATTTTAGGTCGGGTGCACGTCTTCGGGGATTGTCTGTGTTGGGTCCAGCGTTCCTTCACTTGACCCGTGGCGCTCTGCTACTTATATAAAAAATTAAGTAGCACCCTCTCCAACAGTCTGGACTTTTGGTGCAGTTGGGTATGCGCTTGATCCTTCAATTGGTATCAGAGGAGGTCACGGGTTCAAGACCGGGGGGCGCTATTAAATCCTGATTTTTCCCTTCGACCTGTGTGGGTCCGGTGGGTCAGGCAACCAAGGACATGTGGTAACCCCACCTCTAAGCCATGTGGGCCATGTGGTAACCCCACCTCTGAGCCAACAGTTTGTGCTGGACGCCGGGAGGGGGGGATTGTTGGGTCTGGCGTTCCTTCACTTGACCCGTGGCGCTCTGCTACTTATATAAAAAATTAAGTAGCACCCTCTCCAACAGTCCGGACTTTTGGTGCAGTTGAGTATGCGCTTGATACTTCAGTCTGCCTGACCGCAGTATTAAAAAACGTACTAGCCCTTCCACCCGTACACCTCACCCGAGTCACCGTACTACCATCAGTGTGACGATTGGCCAGTACAGCATGACCCACCACAGTTGTTTACTCACATGTAATAGTAAAACCCGAGCCTCCAGCTCGCAGGGCCAACCCGTCCTGATTCCTCCAACCCTGCCCGGGTGAGCAAGTAAACCAACCACTTCTTCCAACTCTGCACGGGTGAGCAAGTAGTCAACAGACTCCAAGTCCCTCCAACCCGGCACGAGTGAGCATATAACTCAAGGATTCCCTCCAACTCTGCACGGGTGAGCAAGTAGTTAACAGACTCCAAGTACTTCCAACCCGGCACGAGTGAGAACATGTACAGTTTACCTAGCCTATTAGACTACTCTTGCCTACCGGTTATTATACTTAGTAAATAAGGGTTAATCCTAGGACTGCCCAAGGTATGCCCATTGAAGGGGTCTCGAAGGCACTAGGAACCAAGATGAGATGACAAGCCCAAAGTTTCCTTTCGTAAGGATAATTACTTTTAGTTGATGTCTACCCATGATCCACACTCAACTCTCCTTATTACTCTTGGACGATCCTAATGACTTAAGTTATTATCGGGAGGGAGACGGTCTTCCGTCGGCCTCCATTCCAATTGTTACCCAAGGACTTGCACTTTTACCCTCGTCACTAAGACAATACAAACCACCAGGGTTATACTTCCAATTATAATCCCCAGTTCCATTGTAGATCTATCTCCCGATGGGCTTATGGTTTAACCTACTTTTACTATGCACAGCCCATAACCTAATACCACCCCAGAAATCGAACTTCTAATTCCTTGGGCCACCAACCCTTAATCATTCATCCTAGGGTGGTACAGACTATTGAAAAGAGTGTGTTGATTTTCATAATTTTCCTCGGTCATTAAGGCTCCTAATTAAATCTTTTAAACTAATTCCTAGGTCACCTTACACATGAAGTAGTATAATTTAAAGTCCACTGACCTAGGTAATTTTTCCTGAGTTGTATATTGATAAAATATTTCTGTCCACAGGTTTTCCCAATTTTCCTTTGATTATTTATACCAATTCCTTATTTAATACCAAATCTACATAATTTCCATTTTCCAAATGAAGTACAAAGAATATATAAGCTAAAATCCCAAAAAAACTACAGAGCATATAAGACATTAATTTATGACTAATGACAGAGTTTCATCAACCTCTATAGTGTAATGGCCTAACAAATCTCATTCTTAAATATTTACAAAAATGTCATTATGTTAATTTAAAAATTATCAGTACATTCATAAATTCTGAGATACTTATACAAGACTAATAATACAATTTTACAACACTAGAAATATTTCTAAATTTTTCTGTTATGTATTTCCATCAATTCATGAATAAAAGAAATAAGGGTAAAATGGTCATTTCAAGGTATTTTACTCCATAAGTTCTCAAGCAGAAAGATAAAATTTTACTAAGTCAAATATAACCTTCTTTTTAACTTGGCAAAGTTTGAGGATTTTTGCATGATCAAAACCTATTTTCTCAATTTATTTTCCAATAAGGACTATATTTTCAAAATTCCAAATAATTGGATTTTTTATTCCAAAAATCCCTTAATTAATCTAAGGGGTGAAATTTACCCTAATGAACCTTTGGATTCAAATCCATGATTTTTTGCATGCCTCCAATAGGCTTAATGCACATCATTTCATTTATTGCTATTTGCACCCCAAGCCTATAACAAGCCAACACATGCAAGTGGATTTACCCAACATGCATATGTCCAACTCTTATGAAATTTTAAACAAATACCTATAATGTACCTAAAGACATGCCACCAAAATTTGGGGCCATTTGGAGTCACACAACTCTAAATATTTCATTTATTTCATTTTGGGTATTTTAGTAAAAACTATAGGAAAAGTTTTCCCAAAAATTTTCTTTTTATTATAGGGGTTAACTAAGGCCTAAACATGCATGCACCCAAAATTCTGGGCCATTTGGATGACTGGTTTGACTTGGGCATAATTTTGAAATTCTTCACTAGCTAAGGATCAACCCCAGCAAAATGGTCCTACAGGCCAGAACACTAGACCAAAATTGATGATTAAGGTGTCATATTAAAGTTAACAGATAGGGCTACATGTTTCATTCAGGGTTCAAGTTGTGATGATGCCTCTATGTACCCTAAAAATCACATGCAATGTGACTGTATATTTGTGACAGAAATACACAATTCATATTAATTAAATTAAATCATATTAATTCATTTTCACGAATCCTAAAGCAGCCGTGGACGGCATCCGGTTATCTTCCCCAATGGTTCAGCAGCTAATATCGAGCCGACCTGGGGGATATTGCGGGGCCATTTCCGGCCACCTGACTCGGCGCCACTGCCGGCAAACGGTGCCACCACCTTCACGGTGGTGGTGGCCATCTTTTGCCGGCGGTAAGAAGGCGGGAGGCGGAGGCGCCGGCGATCCTGAGAGGTGGCGATTTCTCGGAAAATTCAAGATTTTATCACATGGAATCGGGCTCAATTGAGCCCGATATCTCCTCTAGTTGATCTAGGATTCTAGTACGGGTAGAGGTGAGGCGAAACGGACCTGTTCCAGGCCTTGGCGGCGAGTGTGGCGGTGGTTTGACATGGAAGAGTTGCTCCGGCGATCTCCTGCCCGAAACCTTGTTCCTCCACCAAAAGCATTGATCCAGCACTCGAATTCCACTCATTTCCACTCAATAAAGCTGATGGTGAGGTTGGTTTGGACTGAGGTGGGGTATATGGGGAGATACAACCAAGGTGAGCTTGGGCTCAGCCTTGGTTGCTCCGCCCATGCTTGCCAACTGGCTCTCAGCCCCTAATTCCTTCTGGAATGATGTGAGGAGGTCGGCCAACACCTTTTGGGCTGAAGGAGTGAAGGCCACATACCCACTTCTCATTATATTCCATTTCTCTCTCCTCTTTTTAGGTGATTTCTCCATAATGCCCCTTTGCATGTAATCTCTCTCCTAATCCAGAGGGGTAGGGGGTGTCCTTGTTGCCTTGGTCTGTTAATGGGCCATGTTAGGTGAGCCTAACCCAAGGAGAAGGACTTGGTCTTCATTTCCCTTTTTTAGGTCAAATAGTTTACTTGTTGACTTGGAGAGTTGACTTGGTCAACATGATGAGTGGGCTGACCCCACTTTATGGTCATGAGCCTAGTGGAACCACCCAACTTGGGTTGGGTCAAGGGAGTGCCCTACTTAGGCTAATTGGGCTTATGAGTGTGGGTTTGACCATTTTAGGTCCAAGGTTGACTTGGGTCAACTAGGGTCAAAGTGTTGACCTTGTGACATTCCCTAGGGTCCACATAGATTGTTTTTAGGGCTAGGGCAATGTGGTGGGGTCATGGTGTGGCTAGGGTCCTTATTTAGGCTAGTTTGACCTAGTTTGGCATGGTCCTATAGTGGGCCCCACATGGCTATAACCCACAACCTAGGGTCAAACCTAGCTAATTTCCCTAAAACCCACCCCATGCCTAACCCAATCTAAGTTAAGGGGTCTAGAAGTAACATGGGATGTTACACGTTCAATCTTTAATAAAAGTGGACAATTTATATGTGATCCCATATGGGCACACCACTGCTTCCGCTGCTTAGTTTGTCTCCAAACTAAACTCGAGCGGGGGTGACCCAGGGTTAGCGGACTGCTACCTTTTCCAGATCAATGTTTCCTCTGATACCACTTATAAGACCCACTTTTTTTTCTTTTAAAACACCGGGGTCTTAGGCCCAAAACCGCCCCTTTGCGGTGACACCTTCACGCCCTGAAGAGTCATCACCACAAAGAGCCGATTCTGCCGGTCAATTCAATCACAGAAAGGTAGCAAAATGAAGTAAACAAGTCCACAAGAAAATCACATATATAGAAATAAAATCTCCACGAAGGGAGTGTCCACAGAATAATACATCAAAGTAATAGAATATGGGCTTAAGACTGGTACAACATGTCCTCACTACAAGTGACTCATGCGGAAGAAAAACAAAACATCTACTCAAAGTTGAGACTCACGGTCCCGACTGTATGAACTCCGGAGCTTGACTGCCCCATCTCCAAGCGCACCGGTATCTGGGGCTGCTCCCCTGTGCTGGGCTCCACGATTCCCTAAAATGATGCAGTTCGAAAACTGTTAGTCATAAAGACTAAGCCCTATCATCCCCTATCCCTTCCCCCATGGCTCCTAGGTACCAAGCGGAGAGGAAGAAAGGGAAGTACATGAAGGTGGAGATTAAAACAAAGGAACAGGTGGCAGCGGAACTAATCTAGCAATTCTATAATAAATATGACAGAAACAGAAAGTAGGTAAAGTAACCTTAACTTATGTGCGGAAGCGCATAAGACAAGGAATCTTCTACAGGTCTCCAATCGTATAAAGTGTCACATACCACTTATACGTTGGGGTGTCGGTTATCAAACAGCAACATATATATATTGAATTTAACATTAATTTATAAACTTGCCCACACAAGCTTATAGACCAAGGGGTCATTTTGCAAGTCCTAATGTATAAGCGTCCCATTCCACATATACTTTAGGTGTCAGAGTTAAATGAATTGATTATGCTATGACATGCAAGTGGGTATGATGGAACATGCAAGTGCAACTCACACACCCGACTCTGTGCACACAGACCTTTAGTTCCCCCTTTCGGAGCCGTTACCTCCCTGGATACCTCCGTAGTGGCAGACGGAAGCGGTGGGTTGGGCCTCGCCCACCTCTAAACCAGTAAAGAACTACCGGTAAGACCTATCGTATGCCTCAACGCTTGGTGCACTAAGCGGACTCCTGCGTACTCTTGCCGGCTGGCGCACCGGACTTCTGTTGGCGAATTGCTAACCACACTTGCCGAGTCAGCGTATTGGCGTCGGTGCATCGACCCTCCAATACCGAAGACCCACCACCTAAATTTTCATTCCTTTTATGCACCTGCAAGTTTAGTCGTAATCAAACAAAAACCGAGCCGAAGCTCCCCGGAACAAAACGTCCGTCTCTTAACCAACCGAGCCGAAGCTCCCCGGACCATTCTGTTCGTCTCTTAACCAACCGAGCCGAAGCTCATAAAAATCTTCCCGTGCTACAGTGTTTGTGAAACGTGCAACCCTAATTACTAAGTTACTCTTATCAGTTTGTTAATACAGTTTACGTTAACCCAGGACTGCCCCCGGTATTCCCCATTAAGGGCTCTCAAAGGGCACTAGGAACTATGATGGTAGCTGAAGCCCATCGTTCCCTTTCGCAAGGCACTTATTGTTATTGGTTGAATTCCCTTACCCATTCTCTTCTCATGTTACGATGGACTAACCTAGTGTGATTTTTAACCTTCCTCTGTTCGGGAAAGACGATCTTTCGTCGAACCCGAGCACCTCTTAACTCTAGCCATCACCACTTCTCACTACTCTTCCTATCATTCTATTACAAAATCATCCACACCTATCCACCCAGACTAAATGACTAACTCCAACAACTATCCCAGATCATGTCCTATTGCAATTTAACAATTTGCTATATGTAGACCAGCCTAGACTATATGTCGAACCGGTTAGGAAATGATCCAATACTCATCCAAATGCCCTAACTTATTTACTGGAGATATATCCTGATATGATTAGCCTATAATCAGAAAATTACAATTTTCCTAATTTATCTGGCATTTAATTAATTTCCTCGAAAATTCTGCGGGCTACCGGCTTGAACATTAACTACCTAAAGTACCCATGCAAGATGTCCAATAAAATTATTATAAATACTTTGCTATCTCAATATGGTAAATCTAAGGTATCTCTTCCCTCTTCCTTGTGTGATTCTCTTCTTTAGTTGTGGTGGTTTCGCGCTCGTTTTCTCCGGATCTTTAATTCAATCGCTACAAGTTTTGAATCGAAATCGCCGTTGCAAGGCTTTTTAATTCCGGATCGGGTGGATCCTATTTGCTTGAGCGGATCTTGGCCTATAGCCTTGGTCTTGCTCTCTAAAAGGAGTGACAACCTTTGTGTTTTCTTGGGGAATACTCCGACTCAAATTTTCGATCGTTGTTTTCGAGTCGACCATTCCTCCTTTGTTATTTGCGCTGCGTTCTTGCGACGAGAACTATTGTGGGCGATAGGTGCTGTGTAGGTGCGATAGATCTACGACGTGTAGTGCGTAGGAAAGCGTAATTTCGTGGATACCTCCGACTCGGGACGCACCCTACACCAATTTGGTATCAGAGGCGGTCGTTTCAACTTTCACGTTGCAAACATCCTCTCTGTGTTCTTCTTTGGTTGATCTGAACTTTCAAAGATCTGAAATTTTCGGATTGGTCTGCGTTTAGTAAATCCCTCGGAATTTTAAAACTTGTCAAAAAAATCTGAAAAAAATTATGTAGCTTCCTAACCTTATTTCCAGCATCTTTAAAACAGAAAATTTTTCGATTCGGCCTCGTTAGGTCAGCCTGCAAATTAGAACATCGTAATTCTATCTAGTTGGTCTTGCAAATAGCGGGCTGAAATCTACATTTTTCAGCAAAATTTCAAAAAACATTTTTTTTAACGATCTACGTGTTTATCACATCAAGCTTTTAAAAAAAAAATTTATTTTCATTCTAGCTACAGCCCTAGGGAAAATCATCTTTCATAATTTTCTGGGTCTTGCATGTGCACTAGGCTAGGCACGGAATATAGGGCGCCGTCTACGTCTAGGATGGTTGAGAACGGGAATGAGCTTCATAACGCTGAAGCGATAGCAGGTCTACATAACGATATGGCGGAGCTTAGGGCCACTTTAGCACAAATTTTACAAAATCAAGCTAGGCCACCCCCACCACCCACTAATGTTGAGTTGCCCCGCCGACGCCAACACATCTCCGATTCAGATTCGGATGGGGACTCCCCACGAGTGCCCCCTCGAGGCCGTCGCCACGAGCGAGAGTTTGACATTACTAGGGCCATCAAGATTGATGCCCCCACTTTCGACGGCATGGGAGATCCACAGAACTTCCTTACGTGGATAGTGGACATGGAATGTTACTACGACTGGCACCATCTCACGGACCCCCAAAAGGTCCAAGTTGCCAGGATGAAGTTGACAGGCCGTGCCAAAACTTATTGGCTAAATGAAGAGCGTAGGCTAGGTGCTGGAGATGGAAACCCAGTTATTGGGTGGACCGTAATGAAGAATTTGTTGACCGATCAGTACGTTCCCGCGTACCATCGGACACAGATGTTTGACGAGCTTGCCACCCTGTGGCAGGGCTCAAATTCAGTAGCAGAGTATATGGGAGAACTGAAGGACCGAATGATGCATTGTGATCTGAAGGAAATCCCCGAGGTCACCCTCTCTAGATTCCGTAAGGGACTTAATCCCGATATTCAGCGGAAGCTCTTACGATATGGCCACACTGATCTAAACACGACATTCAATGCCGCCCTCGACATTGAGAAACACTTAGCATCTAAGGCACACTCCCGTTATTCCTTACGAAGGGAAAATCCACTACCGGATCATCTTCCTCCACATATCAAGACAAAGGGAAGTTCCGGTCCGCCGAATCAAAGACTGCCGTGATCACTGCTAGGAACACTAAGAACCCTGCGAGCGAACGTATTCCTATCGGAAAGGTTAGCAAGACTAACGCCATATGTTACTCTTGTGGCATTCAAGGTCACTACGCCTTCGAATGCCAAACGAAAACTAAAGCCATAGCCTTGTTAGAGTCGACGACCGATCTTGCAGATTACATTTATGAGGCTGCTGAGGAGAGCGACTCAGAAGGGGTCCCAAGTGACTTAGAGGACGATCATCCCCTTATGGTGATGCGTTGTATCTTGGCCACTCCTCGTCCATTAGATGAGTGGAAGTGGACGAGCATATTTTCTCTGATTTTTAAGAGTGGCGAGAAGCTTTGCAAGCTGATTATTGATAGTGGTAGTTGTGTGAATGTCGTATCTGAGAACGCCATTGCACGTATGTCCTTGACCACGGAACCACACCCGACCCCATATCAGGTCGCTTGGATCAACAAGATCTCTGTACCCGTTACCAAGCGATGCCTGGTTCCACTCTCATTCAAATCCTACATTGATGAGGTGTGGTGTGATGTCCTTCCGATGGACGCTTGTCATGTGTTGTTAGGCCGCCCTTGGCTATATGACCGTGATGTTACTCATTTTGGTAGAGCCAACACTTATGAATTCAAATTCAATGGCAAAACCATCACCTTGAGACCTACCATCCCAAAGGAGCCCTTAGTCTTGGCTAAGGACACCACTATCCCGGTAGAACGGAAAACGTTGAATCTAGTTGGAATGAAAGAGTTTGAGAGAGATCTGTTCCTTGATGGAATTATGTAGGCGCTAGTCCTCCTAAGTGCGATGCCCGATTCTAGCATTTTGGATGAGTTACCTAGTGAGTTACGGGTACTATTGGAAGAGTATAGGGACGTGTACCCGGATGAGTTGCCGCCCACGTTACCCCCGCTTAGGAATATCCAGCATACGATAGACCTCATCCCGGGGTCTTCCTTGCCAAATCAGCCCCATTATCGACTCCACCCCGCAGCTCACCTGGAGTTGAAGTCCCAAATAGAAGGCTTACTGGAGAAGGGTTTTATTAGGACGAGTATGAGTCCATGTGCTGCACCAGCCCTACTTGCCCCCAAGAAGGATGGTACATGGAGGATGTGCGTTGATAGCCGGGCTATCAACAAAATCACCATCAAGTATAGGTTCCCCATTCCCCACCTAGATGATTTGTTGGATGTCTTGTCTGGAGCCACCGTATTCTCCAAATTAGATCTTCGGAGTGGCTATCACCATATTAGGATACGAGAGGGCGACGAGTGGAAGACGGCATTTAAGTCGAAGGATGGACTGTACGAATGGCTTGTGATGCCCTTTGGGTTATCCAATGCCCCTAGTACCTTCTCCCGGATGATGACACATGTCTTTCAGCCATTCATGGGGGAGTTCGTTGTCGTCTACTTTGACGATATACTGATTTATAGCACCTCTACTACCGAGCACATCTCCCACATGAGAGTGATCCTTTCCACCCTGCGGAAGGAGACTTTATTTCTCAATCTTAAGAAATGCACTTTCAATGCCTCGGAGGTAGAGTTCTTAGGTTACATAGTCGGTTCTAAGGGTATTCGAGTTGATCCGGGCAAGGTTCAGGTCATCAAGGACTGGCCCTTGCCAACCACCCTACGCGAGGTACGTAGTTTCCATGGGTTAGCCATGTTTTATCGTCGTTTCATACGAGACTTCAGTAGTATTATGACGCCTATCACCGACTGTATGAAGAAGGGAGAGTTTACATGGACGAAGTCCGCCACCTATGCTTTTGAACGAATAAAGGAGCTTATGACTGAGGCACCTGTCTTACATCTACCTGACTTTGCTAAAGTATTTGAGCTCACATGTGACGCGTCTGGGGTATGGATTGGAGGTGTCTTGAGCCAGGAGGGCCATCCCGTTAGTTATTTTAGCGAGAAGTTGTCCGGTACTAAGTTGAACTATTCAAACTACGATAGGGAATTTTATGCTGTAGTCCGATGTCTACACCATTGGAGGCACTATCTCCTCTCCAAGGAGTTTGTGATCCTCTCCGATCATGAGGCTTTAAGTTTCATCAACGGCCAGCATAAGATCAGCCCACGACACGCTAAGTGGGTAGCTTTCTTACAAGGCTACATGTTTAATCTCAAGCACCTTAAGGGAGCTGATAACCGAGTCGCAGACGCCCTTAGTCATCTTACTATTTTACTCACCTCTATGGAAGTACATGTTGTAGGATTTGAGCGGATTAAGGATGAGTACGCTACGTGTCCTGACTTACAGGACTTTTATTTATCTGCCCAGGGTAGTTCCCCCACTACGATATCTGCATACGTTATCAAGGACGGTTACCTGTTTAGGAACGGGAAGCTATGTATCCCGCAGTCATCGTTACAACTACATATCATATGGGAATTGCATAGCGGAGGGTTGAGTGGCCACTTCGGTATAGATAAGACCATTACGCTAGTCGAGGACAAATTCTATTGGCCAAAACTGAAGGTTATGGTGGGGCAGGTAGTGAGTAGCTGCCGCACGTGTCAGGTGTCTAAGGGAAGTAAAACCAATGTTGGATTATATACTCCCTTGCCTATTCCCTCCATGCATTGGGTAGACGTTAGTATGGATTTTGTATTAGGCCTCCCCATTACTCTACGCCGTCACGACTCAGTTTTTGTAGTGGTGGATAGGTTTTCAAAGATGGCTTATTTCATCCCATGCAGTAGGACAAACGATGCGTCTCATGTTGCTAAACTCTATTTTAAGGAAGTCGTTAGTCACCGTGGAGTGCCAAAGACCATAGTATCGGATAGGGACGTAAAATTCACTGGTTATTTTTGGAAAACTCTTTGGATTTTAATGGGAACGAAATTATTGTTTTCCTCCGCCTATCACCCCCAAACTGATGGGCAGACGGAAGTGGTTAATCGGAGCCTAGGAAATTTGTTATGATGCCTTGTGAGTGATCATAAGAGCACTTGGGATCTTCTCCTTCCCCATGCCCAATTAGCCTACAATAACTCCAAGAATAGGTCTACGGGTCTGTCCCCGAATGAGATTGTCCACGGGTATAAGGCTCCTGAGCCGCTTGACTTGGTGTCGTTGCCCCCAACGTACAAGGCAAGTCAGTTTGCACAATCCTTCGCCCAATACATCCATGATTTACACGCACGTATACAGGCCACTTTGACCACGCAATATGACTCTTATCAAGCGCACGCTAATTTACATCGGAGAGTATCAAACTTCAAAATTGGCGATCTGGTTTTAGTCCGTTTAGTTCCCGAACGCTTGCCAACTGGCACCGTTAAAAAGTTAGCACCAAAGCGCGCCGGCCCTTTTCGGATTATTAAAAAGTTAGGTGACAACGCTTTCATTTTGGACTTGCCTGCTGATTGGGGAATCTCCCCCATTTTTAACGTTTCGGATTTAACGATGTTTGTGTCACCACCACAAGAGTTGATTTCTTTGTCGTCTTCTTCTCCCACTCAAAATTCTGATGGGTTGGTGAGTGGTAGTTCGGATGATCTCTCTCTTTCGGTCCCCGCAGGTATAACATCGGATGGTACGTTGCCTTCTTTTACTCCTACTGCTAACATGTTTCCCAGGTTTCCCAGGACATTCCTCACTCCGGATATGATACTTGCTGCGGAACCGTTCACTACTCCGGATGGTACTACTTACCGCTTTCTGGTCCGTTGGCGTGACCGCCCCCCTTCGGACGACTCTTAGGTACTCGCGATAGAGCTTCAACGTTTGGATGCCGAGCTTCTCCGTCGTTATCTCTCCACTCACGCATCAGAGATACGTGATTTTGAGTGGGGGAGTATTGATGCAGTGCCACCGCTAACTGATGATGACCCGGTTGCCGAGGCGCTTTGGCATAAAGATCTTAGACGCCATGATGACGCTGAAGGAAGTGCACATTACAACCTACGCCCGCGGCATGCTCGAACTGCCATGAAAATTTAGCTTTAATTATCTTATTTCATGAACTCTATTTTTATATTTTTAGAATATAAAATTATCCAATGTTTAGTGATAATTTTATATTCATGGCATGTTTTTATTTCTTTAATTTAAACAGTTTTATTTTTGGTGTGCACTTAGCCATTCGGGTGGATGAGATTACATCTCCATCATGAAGGGTTAAGGCTTGCTGTAATCTCCTATTTAAGGAGGTGTTTATGAGGAATCAAGTATTGAAGATCTTAAACCTAAAATCTCCCTTGCATGAGAATTTCGGCCAAGGCTAAGCCTCTAGCCGCCGCCCCCCTTGTGTGGTGTGAAGCCGCCGCCCCCTTGCTCCCTCCATCAGCTTTGGTGTGACTCCGGCGCGGCTTCCTTGGTGCGACTCCGTGGAAGAAGGTTGCAAAACGTTCGGTGTGACGCCGGCGGATCCGTGGAGAGAGTGATTCTCCCACCCTATCTTTGTGTGAAACGTTCATCCCGATTGGGTAATCTCTTCCCTCTTCCTTGTGTGATTCTCTTCTTTAGTTGTGGTGGTTTCGCGCTCGTTTTCTCCGGATCTTTAATTCAATTGCTACAAGTTTTGAATCGAAATCGCCGTTGCAAGGCTTTTTAATTTCGGATCGGGTGGATCCTATTTGCTTGAGCGGATCTTGGCCTATAGCCTTGGTCTTGCTCTCTAAAAGGAGTGACAACCTTTGTGTTTTCTTGGGGAATACTCCGACTCAAATTTTCGATCGTTGTTTTCGAGTCGACCATTCCTCCTTTGTTATTTGCGCTGCGTTCTTGCGACGAGAACTATTGTGGGCGATAGGTGTTGTGTAGGTGTGGTAGATCTATGACGTGTAGTGCGTAGGATAGCGTAATTTTGTGGATACCTCCGACTCGGGATGCACCCTACACCATCAACTCTTCCTCATTTTATTAAGTAATTAGAGAAAGAAACGGCCCATAAATACTCCTGGTGTAACTTCCTATAATCAGAATTAATTATGGCCATGGTTATAGAAACTTCCAGCCTGGCTGACGTTTCGGCCTTTGTCACGGGCGTGACACGAAGGTCACGGGCATGATAGGTGTGTTGCAAATTCAGAGTTCGGCAATCGTCTTTCTGAGATCGACGATCGCCGAAGGGGTCACGCCCTAGGTCACGGGCGTGACATATCGGTCACGGGCGTGACAGGCCCGGGTTGCAAATTCTGCGCTCGACGATCGTCTTCCTGAGATCGACAATCGTCGAAGGGGTCACGCCCTAGGTCACGGGTGTTACATATCGGTCATGGGCTTGACAGGCCCGGGTTGCAAATTATGCGCTCGACGATCGTCTTACTGAGATCGAAGATCATCGAAGGGGTCACGCCCTAGGTCACGGGCGTGACATATAGGTCACGGGCGTGACAGGCCCGGGTTGCAAATTTTGCACTCGACGATCGTCTTCCTGAGGTCGACGATCGTCGAAGGGGTCACGCCCTAGGTCACAGGCCTTACGGGTCGGTTACGGGCGTGACGGGTCGGTCACGGGCGTGACCAACCCGTGACCCGAAATCTTGGCTGATGGACTTCGATTCTTGGGTTTCCTAGGGTTCTGTCATGGCAGACCTACTCCTAGGGGTCTAGCCGGAAATGGATCTTAAACTCTATGTCTTGAACAACTATCAATGCAAAAACTATGTTTGGAACCACTATTTCTGCACTGACTGAGTCCACAACAACTATATCTGTAGAAGAGGGAACAATCAAGGGCAATTAAACATCTGCAGCCACTTGAGTCGAAGCTAACTCCCCCTCAACTCCTACACCATAGCTTTTTGGAGCGTCATGGGGGTAGGAGTAGGAATCCTATCATCAGGAACAACCTCTTCCTCTTCTTCATCCACTTCCCTGAGTCCACCTTCCTTTGGGATTCTCCTTTCCCATCTAGAGAAGATTGAAGAGTCAATCCTCTTTAGGTGATGGATTGGTACACCTTTCGTCATATCAAAAGTGTTCATGTCCATTTGGTTGAAATAGAGACTGAGAATCCTGCCAAAATTTGGAGCACACAAGCTATCCTTGATCCTACCAAATAGAACTGCTCCCCAAATCTATTTTCTTTCTGCAGATGATTGTGGCAATGATCTTGAACATGTCATTGGATAGATATTCATGGGAGCCGACTTTGCATAAAATAACTTTCCCGATAACATCGAATAGAAGTTTTCCTTCGTCATTCATAGCTTTTCTTTTGATGGATGTAGTTCCTCTAGGCAGACCACAGAATAGCAGAGCTCTGGTGAAATCACTATATTCAACAAGTTCGGCCTCTTCAACTTCTGGAAGCCTCAGGAATCGAGTGAGGAGGGAGGACTTTACTTTGATAGAAAGATTCCTGACCTTTATTTTAATGCCAGTATCCTCACGGAGGAGCTTTGCATGAAGAAATAATTCCAAGACATCCCTATCCGGAACCTTGCATGGGTATTCCAGAACGAAGGATAGTCTGGCGGACACAAGCATCAAAATAACGTTGCAAAATTAATCGGTGGTGGTGGCAATCCCTGTCCGAACAAGTTCTCCCCCTACTTGAAGATTTCCTATACCTCTTGGAACCATGGAGAACGAACAAGAAATGATGAAGACGAATTGACGACATGGACAGTTCGCGGAAGATGAACAGTGCGCCGAAGTCTTCTCGCCGTAAATCCGAACAGTTATCGACGATTGTGAAGTTCGTTTGTCGGATAAAGTCCAATTTATATACGTTTTGAAATTTTGAAGAGAGAGAACGCGCGTACCTTTGCCGGAAGTGACTCTTCAGATCCAATAAAGAGAATAAAAAAAATGACCTAGAGTCAAATTCGTCAAAATTCCTAGAGTAAACCCGGTGATTTGTCAAAATAACACGGGTGAAGAGTCTCATTCGTCGAATGTCGGCGAGATTACTTATCCTATCTCGTCAAATTCGTCGAGATTCCCCTAGAATATACTATGAATTTGCTGATAACTCTAATTATTTCTATCTTTTTATTCATTTATCTATATTAATAGTTGGATATTTTAAATTAATTTTATATTATTAAGTTTATTTTAACTTGTTAATATAATTTATATCAATTTGTGTAAATAAAATCATTTTTAATCTTGCAGGGCAGATCTACAGGTTATTTGGAGCAAAAAGAAGAATTTTCATTTTTTTCTGCCTAGACACGCCCTGTGACACGCCCTACTTGGGCGTGACACAGGGGCGTGACACGTGATAACCAAGCCTGCAGCCAGAGCCCGTCGACCGCGCCAAAAGATCGTCGACCGGCCCAGACACGCCCGTGTCGAAATGTGACACGCCCGTGTACCATTTACAAGGGGCGTGACGGTCTGCGACATAACAGCTGACCGTGCCACGTCGGATTAAAATTACACGCCTGGGTCACGGGCGTGACCCAGGGCGTATCAAGGAAGTTACCAGACATTAGCGCGCCGTTCCAGCCGTTGTCGCCAGATTTCCGTTACAGCAAGACACGCCCCTAGTCACGGGCGTGACTAGGGGGCGTGACACCTTCTTGAAGACAACTTTCACTCCCGCCATTTTCAGCTTCCCGCCATTTCCAGAAACAGCCGTGACACGCCCTAGGTCACGGGCGTGACCTAGGGGCGTGACCCGTCAGTTAACCAATTTTGGCGGTTTCTCCTCCAACGTTCTCGGGCTTTCAAGACGACGGTTCCGAGCCTGACACGCCCTAGATCACGGGCGTGACCTAGGGGCGTGACCAAACAGAAATTTTTCTATAAATTCCAGACAGCTTCAGATGCTGAGGAGTCGAATTTTGGGAGTTGGAGTCTTGTAATGTTCTGTTTATTTTGCTGTATTTTCTCATTTCTAAGTTAGATTTACCTTTGTTGTAACTTTAATTTTAGTCATTTCTATTTCAATCATGTCTTTTCCTACTTTATTTTGTATGTCCTCAATCATGATGAGTAGCTAATCTTCTTTTAGTACTTGATCATGATGAACCTTAGAATAAAATAGATCTTTCTCCTTCTTATTAAATGTCTTGTTCTTAATTGTTCTCGCTACGATTTATCTTTGATTTTTATTTCATCGAATTCATATTACGCGAATATGATCTTCGATCTAAGATCCGTATCCTAAATGACCGAGAGGTTGCGGATACGAGGAGATCACTCAAAGATAAAAGGAGTTGAATGCACTCCTCGAGAGAAGACGACGTAAATCTTCCAGATTGGAGTCAAATCCAATAGTGGGGTTCACCGCATAAAGCAAGCTTAGGGGTTTCGACTGGCCGAGAGGTCTTAATCGATCAACCTAAGGTTAGTTAGAAGCATGAGCTCGAGAGAGACGCTTCTATATTTTAGGAACCTCCACGGTCGAGTGAGTATAATTAAGAACTCGCATTTTATTATTTTCCAAGAAGATTTATTTTAGTCTAAGGGGATTCTAGATCAAGTGCTAGCTTCCTCATATTTGAATTTCTCTTTAGCTTCAGCTTTAGTTTTATTATCTAGTATAATCAAACCAACTTTTCCGTTAGATAAAATAATAGCTCTTCCTTGTGAGTACAAGTACTCAACAGGCCCCGAATCGCAATACGACACTTCCTATACTACATTTCGATAGGTACGCTTGCCTATTCGAGATTCTAATTTGGTTGTAATTTAACTTTTAGAAAATCATCATCAAGTTTTTGGCGCCGTTGCCGGGGGCTTTTATTTGTTGATATTTTGAAAGCAAGGATCTATTAGTTTTATCATTTTTATTTTTCTTTTATTTCAAAAAAAAAACAAACTTTTTCTTTCAAAAAGTTTTATCTTTAAATTTTTCTATTTAAAATTTCTTGCGAAAGGGCCGTGTCGGGTTTTCATCCCGCAATACCGCCTAGTACCTTGCGAACCCGTCACTAGGTAGCCCTTGGGAAGTCCGGGAAATTTTATCTTATAAATTTTTAAACCTTAAAACTTTTATCTTATGTTTTGTTCTTGTGTATGACCCGAGGGAATCCATCACCTCTTTTTGATTTGGATCCGGAAATCGAGCGAACCCTTCGGCACCGCTTACAATTTCGAGTTCCGAATTTTCAAGATACGGAATCCTTAGGAGACACTCCTAATCCGTCTTTAATTCTCTCTCCGTCACCCTCTTCTTCTCCTCCTTCTTCATTAAGTTCTTCTTCTCATTCTCCTAGATCTCTTTCTTCTTCTTCTTCCAATATGGGTGAGCCAAATGCGGTCGAACAACGAACTATGTCTTATTATGCCCGTCCAAACTTGGACGAGGCTCAATCTAGTATTGTTCGCCCCGCTATTGCCCCCAATAATTTTGAGTTGAAGCCAAGCATCATCCAAATGGTACAACAATATGTACAATTTGATGGGCTTCAAGATAAAGATCCAAACGCGCATATTTCTAATTTCTTAGAAATATGCGATACTTTTAAAATTAATGGTGTATCCGATGATGCCATCCGGCTAAGGTTATTTCCATTTACATTGCGCACTAAAGCCAAGCAATGGTTGAGTTCTCTACCAAGAGGATCAATCACAACATGGGCTGAAATGACGGAAAGATTTCTTACGAAATACTTTCCGCCGGCTAAAACGGCTAAATTGCGCAATGATATTACTTATTTCTCCCAACTTGATTCGGAAACGTTATATGATACTTGGGAGCGCTTCAAGGAATTGCTTCGTCGATGTCCTCATCATGCAATTCCGGATTGGTTACAAATCCAAACCTTCTATAACAGCCTAAATTCTCAAACTAGGCAACATATCGATGCCGCCGCTGGTGGAACGCTTAATAACAAAACACCAGCGGCCGCCCAAGAGCTTATAGAAGGTATGACTTTGAATACCTATCAATGGAGTACACCTCGGTCTAAATAACCTAAACCGGCCGGATGTATGAAATTGATACGGTCTCCAATCTATCTCTCCAGGTTGAGATGCTAAACAAAAGATTAGAAGAGATGTCTGCTCCCTCTTCTATACCTACCTGGGATCCTACTTCTTCCCCCTCCACCACTACGTTGGCCGAGCATGTGGATTATATGGGAAATCCGAATCGGCCACCCTTTAATCCGGGTAATACTAATTATGGTAATACCTATCACCCGGGTATAAGGAACCACCCCAACTTCTCTTGGAGTAATCCGGGGAACGCGGCTCGCCCACCAAACACAATCCCACCAGGATATTTTTCCACCACAAGCTCCAAAAGCTCCCAATCTCGAGGAGTTGTTCTCCAAATATACGAGTACAAATGATGCCAATATCCGGAATCTCACCGGATCTCTTCGTAGTTTGGAGACTCAAATTGGGCAAATTGCAAAGATGCTCTCTGATCGACAACAAGGAGCGCTACCGGGAAATACAGAGCCCAACCCAAGGGAGCAAGCCAAAGCCATCACTTTACGGAGCGGGAAGGATGTAACCACTTCTACAATTCCAGTTGAAACTTCTCCAATTCCGGCTGATACGGAGGTAACGATCTCTTCATCTTCTTCTCCGATTAAGCCTTCTAGTTATATTAAACCAAAACCTTATCAACCACCTCTTCCCTATCCGTCTAGAATGCAAAAAGACCGGATAGATGAGCATCACGGTAAATTTTTAGACATGTTTAAACAAATCCAAATAAATTTACCGTTATGCGAAGTGATAGCACAAACGCCGAAATATGCTAAGTACCTCAAGGATCTTTTATCAAATAAAAAGAAACTTGAGGATATCTGCACGGTTCAATTGAACACGGAGTGCTCGGCGGTTTTACTTAATAAATTGCCTAAGAAATTACCTGATCCGGGTAGTTTCTCTATACCTTGTTCATTTGGCGATTTATTGGTAAAACGTGCGTTAGCCGATTTAGGTGCCTCAATAAATTTAATGCCTTATTCTTTAGTTAAGAAATTGGGTTTAGGAGAACCTAAACCCACAAGAATGAGCATTCAATTGGCGGATCGGTCTATAAGGTATCCGATGGGTATTATTGAGGATGTGCTTGTCAAAGTTGACAAATTTATCTTTCCGGTAGATTTTGTCATCTCTGACATCGAAGAGGACACCGAGGTACCACTCATTCTCGGTTGCCCATTTCTTGCCACCTCGCGCGTCGTTATAGACGTTAGTAACGGTAAACTTCTCCTTAGAGTCAGAGATGAAGAAGTTACTTTTACTATTGACAAGTCTATGAAAAATTCGCTCTCCAATGACGACTCATGTTACTATTTAGAAGCTTCTCCCGAAGAAGACTTCATTCCTTTTTCTGAACATTCTTTATCGTCTATTGATCATAACGCATATTTTGAAAATTTAGATTTAATTACTTATGAAAATAGTGATAAGGATTCGATCACTCGCACACCTACTTTTGAAATTTTGGAAATTAGTAGTAATCGTTTGAAAACTTCATATGAGGAACCTCCCACGCTTGAACTAAAACAATTGCCTGATCATTTAGAATATTTATTTTTAGCGGAGGATTCTAAACTTCCTGTAATTGTGTCGGCCTACTTGACCGATAATGAAAAATTTAAATTATCAAATTTTTTAAAACGCCATCGCCGCGCAATTGCGTGGAAGATCACGGATTTGAGAGGAATTAATCCCTCCTTTTGCACCCATAAAATTTTATTGGAAGAAAAAGCTCACAAAACAATTCAACCTCAATGCCGGCTAAATCCTAACATGAAGGAGGTAGTCAAGGCCGAGGTGATTAAATTATTAGATGCGGGCATCATCTATCCGATTTCGGATAGCTCTTGGGTGAGTCCGGTCCAAGTGGTGCCTAAGAAAGGAGGCTTAACGGTAGTTCCTAATGATAAAAATGAATTAATTCCTACTCGAACCGTTACCGGATGGCGGGTTTGCATCGACTACCGTAAATTAAATGATGCAACCCAAAAAAATCATTTTCCTTTGCCGTTCATTGACCAAATCCTTGAACGGTTATCCGGGCACTCGTTTTATTGTTTTCTTGACGGTCTCACGGGATATTTCCAAATCCCAATTGCGCCCGAAGACCAAGAGAAAACAACCTTCACTTGTCCGTTTGGCACCTTCGCCTATCGAAGGATGCCTTTTGGTTTATGCAATGCGCCGGCAACCTTCCAAAGGTGTATGCTAGCGATCTTTGATGAACTAGTGGAGGATATCATGGAGGTCTTCATGGACGATTTCTCCATCTTTGGAGACTCTTTTGATTTATGTTTAGCAAATCTTTCCCGTGTACTCCAAAGATGCGAGGACACGAAACTAGTCTTGAACTGGGAAAAGTGCCATTTTATGGTGCGGGAAGGTTTGGTTTTAGGCCATAAAATTTCTAGCAAGGGTATAGAGGTAGATAAAGAAAAAATTGAAATTATAGAAAAATTACCTCCACCCTCAAATGTTAAGGCCGTTCGTAGTTTTTTGGGGCACGCCAGTTTCTATCTCCGGTTTATTAAAGATTTTTCTAAAATCACTAAGCCCCTTACAAACTTATTAGAAAAAGATGCGCCTTTTATTTTTGATGAAAATTGTTTGCGCGCTTTTTCACTTATAAAAGAAAAATTGATAAACGCACCAATCGTGATAGCCCCCAATTGGGAACTTCCTTTTGAAATTATGTGCGATGCTAGTAGTTTTACCGTTGGTGCGGTCTTAGGACAACACATCAATAAAAATTTTCATCCGATATATTATGCGAGCAAAACACTAACCACCGCACAAGAAAATTATACAACCACCGAAAAAGAACTTCTTGCCGTAATTTTTGCCTTTGATAAATTTCGTTCTTACCTTACTTTATCCAAAGTTATTATTTTTACCGATCATTCGGCTTTGCGTTATTTACTAACCAAAACAGATGCAAAGCCTCGATTGATTAGGTGGGTATTGCTTCTCCAAGAATTTGACTTGGAGATTCGGGATAAAAGAGGAGCGGAAAATCTAGCGGCAGATCATATTTCTCGGTTGGAGAACCCCAATTCAGAGGAGCTCAAAGAGGAGGACATCGATGACACATTTCCTGAAGAGCGCCTCCTCGCTATGCATAAGGTAATCACTCTCCCCACTCCTTGGTTCGCCGATTTTGCAAACTTTCTTGTTGCAAGATTCCTCCCAAATGGTTTTTCTTATCAAGAAAAGAAGAAATTCTTTTCAGATTTGAAAAATTATTTTTGGGAGGACCCATTTCTTTTCCGAGTTTGCGCGGACCAAGTAGTGCGGAGGTGTGTTTCTCATGAGGAGGGCGCAGAAATTTTAAAACATTGCCACGAGGGACCCGCCGGTGGGCATTATAAAGCAAATCGGACGGCTCGGAAAGTACTTGAAGCAGGCTTCTAGTGGCCGAGCATCTTCAAGGACGCTCACGCACATGTAAGTCGTTGTGAACAATGCCAACGCTCAGGTAATATTTCCCGCCGAGATGAAATGCCCTTAAATTTATTTATAGAAATTGAAGTTTTTGATTTATGGGGAATCGACTTTGTCGGCCCGCTACCAACTTCCTTTGGAAATAAATATATTCTGGTAGCGGTTGACTACGTGTCACGGTGGGCGGAAGCGCAAGCTCTCCCCACCAATGACGCCCGAGTCGTGACCCGATTTCTTAAACAACTATTTTCACGATTTGGAGCACCGCGGGCAATAGTTAGTGATAGGGGCACCCACTTTTGTAACGCACAATTTGCTAAAGTATTATCTAAATACGGCGTTACACATAGGTTAGCCACCCCCTATCACCCTCAAACTAGTGGCCAGGTAGAAGTAGTTAACCGAGAAATTAAACGTATTTTAGAAAAAACGGTTTCTACTAATAGAAAGGATTGGTCGGTCAAGCTTGATGATGCTCTATGGGCTTATCGGACCGCATACAAGACCGCTATCAGTTGTACGCCGTATCGATTGGTCTATGGGAAAGCATGCCACTTACCGATTGAGCTTGAACATCGTGCCTTTTGGGCACTTAAATTTTTAAATCTTGATGAAAATTTGTCCTCCGAGCTCCGTAAATTCCAACTTAACGAGCTCGATGAGTGGCGCTCCCTCGCTTATGAGAGTAATAAACTCTATAAGGAGCGCACCAAATTTTATCATGACAAGAAAATTAAGCACCCAAAGGACTTTAAACCGGGAGACCAAGTCCTTTTATATAACTCGCAGTTACGCTTATTTCTGGGTAAACTTAAGTCCCGTTGGTCCGGCCCCTTTGTCGTAAAGGAGGTTTGGCCTTACGGGACGGTTCTTATTTCACACCCGGAAAAAGGCAATTTTAAGGTGAATGGGCACCGGCTAAAATTATTTTTTGCCGGTGATAATATTAATGAAAAATTAGACAACATAATGTTGTCAAACCCATAACAAGCGCGCGCCACTATGGTCGAGCTCACCGACCATAAACAAAGCGCTCGTGGGAGGCACCCCACGGTTATCTTTTCTTTTTTATTATTTTCTAATTTTCTTTTTAAGTTTTTTTTTTCACAGGCTTGAAGGACATCGCTGCATGACGATCGGGTGGAGACGAACGTCGAATCTTCGTATTTCTTCAAATCGGTAAATTTTAATTTATTGTTCTTAGATTATTTAACATAATGATGATATAAAAAAACAAAAAAAAACAAAAAACAAAAAAACAAAAAAAACAAAAATTTAAAAAAAAATAAAAAAAAATAAAAAAAAAATTTTTCTCGTACACGCGTCCGTCACGCCCGTGACCCAATGGTCACGGGCGTGTCCCGGGCGTGTTTTGCTAAGACTGCGGGAGGTTCCTCCTCCCTCGGTTTTCCCGCCCATCATTCGGATATAACACGGGCGTGACATTTTTTGTCACGGGCGTGTCGATCACGTGTCGCGGGTATCCAAGGCGTTGACCAGTCCGCCTCGGATTCCTTCTTAGTCAGTCAGATTTGACTGACACGCCCAGAGTCATGGGCGTGACTCTGGGGCGTGACTGAAGAATCCGATGCCGTAGCATCGGATTCCCTTTGGATTCCCCTACACGCCCGATGTCACGGGCGTGTCACTCAGAGTCACGGGCGTGACTCTGAGGCGTGACCCCGAATCCGAGGCAGCCCGCCTCGGATTCCTTTCTGCTTTGACCCGGGCTTGTCACGCCCCCTGTCACGGGCATGACAGGGGGGCGTGACCAACCCGAAAAACTCTATAAATAGGATTTTTCCTCCCCTCTTCTCTTCACACCTCCACTCTTCAACCCTTCTCTTCTCTCCTCCCCTTGGCCGAAATTTCCTCCACATTTCTCACCATGCCTCACCACCACGCTCGATCCACCGCTTCCTCCTCCGAGCACCCTGCTGATCCAGCCTCGGCGGAGGCCATGCTTCTTTTCGAGAATGCAACCCAACAAGATCGAAGCGAGAGACTGCGCGCCAAACCCTTTGGCGTGTTCCGGATCTTGGATTGGGCCATCCTCGCCCAATTCGGAGCAGCGGAGCTAGTTCGGGAGCTCATCTCTACCCAAGGGTGGGATCCCCTCTTCTCCATTTCTGAGCATGCTTTCCTCGAGCTCACCATTGAGTTCCTGGCCTCATTTGAGTTCCGTTGGGCGGCGCAAGATGATTTCATCGTCTTTCACCTGGGCGAGATGATGCACCAGCTCACCATCCGCCAACTCAATGTTGCCATGGGCTTTTGCTCGGAGGCCTTTTCCACTTCCCCCGCCTACCCCGACCTAAAAACTGATTTCCCTCCCGACTTCAGTCACCCCACTTTTTGGTCGGAAATTAGTAATGACGTCTCCCCCTACACTCCAAAGAAATCTAAGGGTAGCCACCTCATCTCCCCCACCTTACGTATTCTACACAACCTTCTCTCTTTTACCATTTCCGGGCGCGGCGATAGCCACGGCGTGGTGACTCGGGCGGACTTACTATACTTGTATAGTATGTTTTACCGGGTCCCACTCAACCTTGGTTACATGCTCGCCATTTTCTTTCGGCACCAGGCCGAAAATGTGAGATTGGGAGCGGTGCACGGCGGGAATTTCATCACTTTCCTCGCCAAGCAGACCGGCGTGTGGGCTGCTCTTCCGCGGCTCACTTGCATGCAAACGCCGCAACCTCTTCAGTTCCCAACACTTCAGGCGCTTGGTTTAGCTCGCCGACGCGACGGCGAGTTTGAGGCTATTCCCCCGTTCGTTGGTGGCGGTGATCTTGATCTTGATCATGGTGCCGGTCCCAGCGGTACTCATCCTTCCCCGTAGATTCCGCCACCACCGCTGCACTCTGCTCCAGTGCCCGATCCTGCAAATTATTGGGACCGACAATTTGGGTTGCTCCATACTCGCATAGACCAGATGCAAACCCATTTTGACGGTCGCTTTGCTTCTTTTGATGCGCGCTTCACCGTGCTCGAGCGAAACCATACTTCCTCCATAGCGCATATTACTCGCGAGTTCGCAAACATGCGGACTTTCTATCAGGAGCACGAGGACGTTTCTGACCAGGAGTAGCTGCCTTTTTATTTCTTTGGACTTGTAGGCGGTCGCCTCTTTGTATCTGTATCTTTATTTTACTTTCATATATCTGTTTTTATTATGAAAAAAAAATATCTATAAAATATTATGTTTTGCTTTGCTACTCTCTTACAGGTATCTTTTGATGCTGGTTTGCGCTTCTCAGGGAAGTTTCCTCTTCTTGTATTTTCTTAATTTTTACATTGGGGACAATATAAAGTTTAAGTATGGGGGAGGGATATTTCTCAAGCAAAATATATAAAAAATCTTTTTCAAACTTTAAAAATATATATCCAAAAATTTTTATATCCAAAAATTCACAAAAAAAATTTTATGTACTTTGTTTTTCAAAAAAAATAAAAAAAAATAAAAAAAATATAGATAATCAAAAATTAAATTAGAGAAGTCTTTATTTCTATATTTATTCACATGCAAAATTCTTAGTAATTCAACTTTTTTATAGTGTTTAGAGAATTTTGATGTTTTAATTGAATGTTGAATTTTGGAGTAGAACTGTTGGCCATGCTGTGTTTCTAGTTAAGTGCACATGTAAGTAGAATTTTTAGTAGATCTAAATATTCAGCATATAATTAGATTTTCATTTTTCTAAATGCGTAGAAACAACTTATTTTACTTTAATTTTGAAAACCGGTAAAACTCTAAAATAATTTAGGTGAGTAAGTAGAAGTTAACTAGAGAGATATTTCGCGGACCAAGAGAGAGTTATTCTTTTTCGATGTCTAGAACTTGCCCTCTAACTATTCTCAAGACTTTGCATAAGTTAAACTCATTAGCATAAATATGATTTAGGCACTTCTTTTGGCAAGTTTGAGCTTTTGTACCCGCACCTAAAATTTTAACTTTGCTTAGCCAATTTGAGCCTATTACCTTTTCCTTTTGTTTTAGCTCCACCAAATGATTTACCAAAGCCTAAAAAGCATCCTAATTAAACACCTAAACCCGAGCTTGAAAGAACAAATATTTTGTGAGTGATTAGGAGCCTTTTCATTTTTTGGTGGCTCTTTTCTTAAAAAAAAAGTTGATTTATTTTTCTCTCCTCTTCAAAATAAAGAAAAAAAACTTATCATTAAAAAATGAAGAGGTAGAAAAAAAAATTCAATATGATGAGAAAGTTAAAAAAATAAGAAAAGAAACAAAGGAATTTAGGAATTTGGCTACGTTCTTTAAAGCCATAGCAAATCTTTATGTACAAGCTTCTCTAGGTTTTGGTGTGACTAGCCATCGTGTTTATCTTTGATCACCCTCACCAAAAACCTAAGCCTACATTTCAACCTAATTAAGCCCTATTGATTTATGTTTATAAGTTAGACTAGTGCCGTGGCGAGAGTGTGAAAGGGCAAGCCTATGGCCATCGACATTGATGGATTTCTTTGGAGGGTATCTTAATCTTTGTTTGTGCAATGTTATCTTAGTACGCACGCTACACTCTCCCTAAAGATAATTTCAAGATTTACCGGATTTTCATCTTAAAAGTAAAAATAATAGTGAAAACGCATTTTAAGAAAAATAAAAACCTAATTTGTATGCTGAGTAAGTCTTTCTACAAAAGTATCTACAAACATAGGCATAAGACTTCGCATTTTACTCCTTAGGTTCAATTTTCTTTTCTAGCATTTAAAATTTTTCTACTCCCTATAGGAAGTTGTTTGCTCGGGACTAACAAACGGATAAGTATGGGGGTATTTGATAACTCTAATTATTTCTATCTTTTTATTCATTTATCTATATTAATAGTTGGATATTTTAAATTAATTTTATATTATTAAGTTTATTTTAACTTGTTAATATAATTTATATCAATTTGTGTTAATAAAATCATTTTTAATCTTGCAGGGCAGATCTACAGGTTATTTGGAGCAAAAAGAAGAATTTTCATTTTTTTCTGCCTAGACACGCCCTATGACACGCCCTACCTGGGCGTGACACAGGGGAGTGACACGTGATAACCAAGCCTGCAGCCAGAGCCCGTCGACCGCGCCAAAAGATCGTCGACCGGCCCAGACACGCCCGTGTCGAAATGTGACACGCTCATGTACCATTTACACGGGGCGTGACGGTCTGCGACATAACAGCTGACCATGCCACGTCGGATTGAAATTACACGCCTGGGTCACGGGCGTGACCCAGGGCGTGTCAAGGAAGTTACCAGACATTAGCGCGCCGTTCCAGCCGTTGCCGCCAGATTTCCGTTACAGCAAGACACGCCCCTAGTCACGGGCGTGACTAGGGGGCGTGACACCTTCTTGAAGACAACTTTCACTCCCGCCGTTTTCAGCTTCCCGCCGTTTCCAGAAACAGTCGTGACACGCCCTAGGTCATGGGCGTGACCTAGGGGCGTGACCCGTCAGTTAACCAATTTTGGCGGTTTCTCCTCCAACGTTCCCGGGCTTTCAAGACGACGGTTCCGAGCCTGACACGCCCTAGATCACGGGCGTGACCTAGGGGCGTGACCAAACAGAAATTTTTCTATAAATTCCAGACAGCTTCAGATGCTGAGGAGTCGAATTTTGGGAGTTGGAGTCTTGTAATGTTCTGTTTATTTTGCTGTATTTTCTCATTTCTAAGTTAGATTTACCTTTGTTGTAACTTTAATTTTAGTCATTTCTATTTCAATCATGTCTTTTCCTACTTTATTTTGTATGTCCTCAATCATGATGAGTAGTTAATCTTCTTTTAGTACTTGATCATGATGAACCTTAGAATAAAATAGATCTTTCTCCTTCTTATTAAATGTCTTGTTCTTAATTGTTCTCGCTACGATTTATCTTTGATTTTTATTTCATCGAATTCATATTACGCGAATATGATCTTCGATCTAAGATCCGTATCCTAAATGACCGAGAGGTTGCGGATACGAGGAGATCACTCAAAGATAAAAGGAGTTGAATGCACTCCTCGAGAGAGGACGACGTAAATCTTCCGGATTGGAGTCAAATCTAATAGTGGGGTTCACCGCATAAAGCAAGCTTAGGGGTTTCGACTGGCCGAGAGGTCTTAATCGATCAACCTAAGGTTAGTTAGAAGCATGAGCTCGAGAGAGACGCTTCTATATTTTAGGAACCTCCACGGTCGAGTGAGTATAATTAAGAACTCGCATTTTATTATTTTCCAAGAAGATTTATTTTAGTCTAAGGGGATTCTAGATCAAGTGCTAGCTTCCTCATATTTGAATTTCTCTTTAGCTTCAGCTTTAGTTTTATTATCTAGTATAATCAAACCAACTTTTCCGTTAGATAAAATAATAGCTCTTCCTTGTGAGTACAAGTACTCAACAGGCCCGAATCGCAATACGACACTTCCTATACTACATTTCGATAGGTACGCTTGCCTATTCGAGATTCTAGTTTGGTTGTAATTTAACTTTTATAAAATCATCATCATTTGCCTTAGAGTTTTCTGATCTTTCCGAAATGAGGAATTTCTGCCTTCTGAGAGAATTATTACACCAATCTTACTTTAGTTTGAATCCTTGATCATCTTCACGAGTCCTTGTTGAGCATACCAAGTTCCATTTTGAAGGAGAACTTGGCCTCATCCAGCGGCTTCGTGAAAATAAATGCGACTTGCTTATCCGTCGGGTCATAAGTGAGGTTGATGTGACCATTCTCCACATGCTCCCGGATGAAGTGATTCCCTATCTCAATGTTCTTTGTCCAGTTGTAAAAGATTGGATTATTAGCAATCGCAATCGCACTAGAGGAGTCGCAAAACATTAGAATCTCCTTTAACTTCATGTTGTAATTTTTGAGCTGATTCCTTATCCAGAGAAGTTGTGTGCAACATGTGCCTGCAGAGATGTACTTTGATTTAGCAGTTGAGATTGACATACAATTCTATTTCTTGCTACTCCTAGAAATCAACCTTACTCCTAGGAACTGATAAGTTTCGGAAGAGCTCTTCCTATCATCCTTGCTACCTGGAAAATCAGCATCTGAAAAGACTATTAGCTCGCAGTCATTACTTCTTGGGTACCATAAGCCAAGATTTGTTGTACCCTTAAGGTATCTCAAAATCCTCTTTACAGCGGCGTAATGAGATTACTTAGTGTTCACCTGAAATCTAGTACATACGAATGATGAAAACATTATATCTGGCCTATAAGCAGTAATGTAGAGCAAGGATCCAACTATGCTTCTATACTTGGTTTCATCAAAAGGTGACCCTTTCTTATCCTTGTCTAGAGACATCTGAACCCATTTGAGTCCTCATAGAGGTTGCATTCTCCATTCCGAATTTCTTAATTAACTAGTTGGTGAACTTCATCTAAGAGATGAAAATTCGATCGTCAGATTATTTTGCCTGAAGTCCTAAGAAATACTTTAGCTCACCCAAACTACTCATTTCAAACATACCATGCATAAGTTTACAAAACTTCTTACAAGGGAAATCATTCGTAGATCTAAAGATAATATCATCGAAATAGTTTTGCACTAACAAAATCTTGTAGTTAACTTCCCTAAAAATAATGTCTTAACTATCTTTCCCCTTGTGAACTTCTTCTCAAGAAGAAAGTTAGATAGTGTCTCATACCAAGCTTGGGGAGCTTGTTTTAAACCATATAATGCTTTATTAAGAAAATAAATATATTCAGGGAGAGTTGAGGTTACAAAACCTAGAGGTTGAGCTACGCATACTTCCTCTTTTGATTACAACTGAGGAATGTTGATTTCACGTCCATTTGATAGACCTTGAAACCTTTGTAAGCAGCATACGCAAGAAATAACCTAATCACTTCGAGTCTTGCTGCTGGAGCAAAATTTGATCGAAGTCGATCCCTTCTTCTTGTTTATATCCTTGTGCTACAATCCTAACTTTATTCTTTATAATCACTCTGTTTTCTTCCAACTTGTTTCTGAATATCCACTTCATTCAAATCACGTTTTGTCCTTTTGTCCTTGGCACCAACTCCCAAACTTTTAACCTTTCAAACTGTTTGAGCTCCTCTTGTATATCCATTATCCAGGAAGCATCCTTATTTAGTTCTTTAAATTTGGTAGGCTCAACCTGAGAAAGAAAACTAAGATGAAAAACTTCGTTAGTTGTACCTCTTCTTTTCCTTATATCATCACTTGGATCTTCGATTATCAGATCAACATGGTGATCTCTTGAGTGTCTAAACACTAGATTCCTTCTCATCCCACCAGGAGGTTCTTCCACACCCTGTGAACCTTCAGCAAGTGCTTGGAGATCTTCATCTTGAGTTTCTTCTTCAACCATGCTGGAATTAACAACTTTGACAAAATTCGGAGCATCTTCCTTAACTGCTTCTTCCAAGTTCATTTATTTAATCCTGGCACCTGCACCTTTACCAACAATAATAGACGAGCTTCTATGAAGCATACTTGTCTCATCAAATACAACATTAATAGACTCTTCTACAACCAGGGTTTTCTTATTGAAAAAACTATATGGCTTACTATGGCTACTATAACCTACAAAAATACCTTCAAAACATTTTTTATTAAACTTCATATAATAATACTTCCCAATACTAAGTACGAAGCATTTGCTGCCAAAGATCCTAAAGTATGATACAGTCGGTTTTCTGCCCTTCAATAGTTCATAATGTGTCTTACGATGGCTTTTGTTAATTAATGCTCTATTTTGTATGTGGCAAGCTGTGTTGACTGCTTCAGTCTAGAAGTACTCTGGTAGTGAAGAGTCATTCAATATAGTTGTACATGCTTCAATAAGTATTCTATTCTTTCTCTCAACAACTCTATTTTGTTATGGAGTATGTAGGGAGAAAAACTCATAAAAGATACCTTGACTTGCACAAAATGTTGTTATGGCCCCAGACTCAAATTCTATTCTGTAATCACTTCTTATTTTTACCATTGAGCAGTTCAATTCGTTTTGATTTTTCTTGACAAAATTAGTGAAAGCTTTGAAGGTGTCTGACTTGTGTTTCAGAAAAAACACCCACGTAAAATGAATTAGTCATCAATAATAACTAATGTATAGACTTTACCTCCTAAACATTGAATTGGCATAAGACTGAATAAGTTCATATAAAGTAGATATAAACATCTGGAAGAAACTTTTTCAACAATACCCTTAAAGGTAGCCCTTGTCTACTTACCCATTTGGCATGCATGACATGGACTCTCTTTAAGGCACTTAATGCTGGGAGCATCACGTACTAAGTTTTGAGAAAATAACATACTTATATTTTTAAAACTAATATATGTTAATCTCTTGTGTCATTTGTCACAGAGAGACGCACTATCTTTTGTTAAAAGACACACTAGTGTAGAATTATCTAAACAAAAAAAATTTAAACAAAAAATATTTCTACTCCAAGTGCCTGTAAAGAATGTCTCCAAATTGGTAGAAGATTTTATCAGACACTTATCCTTGTAGAACTCAATGATATAGCATTTATCACATAATTTAATTATGCTTATGAGATTATGTTGTAATCCTTTAAGCCACGTATGTGAAGGAGACTATGTCGTTAGAAATCAAACTGTAGCCTATAGTTACTCCCCTATCAAAACCGCCAAAAATGACTTTTGGGCCATCCTAATCTGGGCAATACTCTAGAAGTAGGCTTCTTGTCCGGGTTATATGCTGAGAGCATCCACTGTCTAAATACCAAATAGTAGTTTTGTTAGCCTTTGTACATACCTGCATTCATAAATCACTTACCCTTAGGAACCCAAACAGATTTGGGTCCTTGGTTCCAAGTTAGCTTAACACAACTAGGACTATTAACATTTCGAGTGATCGGTCTGGCAACGTTAACTCATGGAGTTTCATACTTGACTGGATAAAACCAATAATCTAAGGCAAAGTGACCAATCTTGCCGCAGCACCAACAGTAAAATTTGATGTACCTTCTTTTATATTCATGCTTTACCTTCTAAATGGGAGTTTTATAAGGTGCTACAGACTTAGAGTTTGAGGCCTCATGATTGCATCAAACACAAGGCTTCATTGTCTCCTTAGTCTTAGGAACAATAGTTTTGTCTTTAGGTGCTTTCTTGAAACTTTGTCCATGAATACAGTGACCATACTCTTTAAGAGTTATCTCTTCATAAGGTTCCTTGAAAGCACTTTCACTAAAGTCTCGGGGACGTGTCCATCCTTGGTAGTTCTTTCTAAGCTCCACATAAGTTGGCCTAGCAAGGTGACCATAGGATGTCTCAAAGTCATATTGATCTGTGGAAATATTACATCCTTAAAAGATGGTTGACTTTGAGGTGTCTTCCCTTTGCCTTTGGTAGTGGCTCTCTTAGCAGCATTTTCTTTTTCAGTTACATGGCCTAGACCACTACCCTTCTTAGGGGCAGAAAATTCATCGATGAGTGGAAGAACAATCTTTAGCTTGGAGTAGCTTTCAACAAGTTTGCTCTCAACGAAAACTTTTCTTTTAGTTCATCTAAGAACTTCTCTTTCTGACTTAGTAGCTCAGTCGAGAATTTTAATTACTCTTTCAATAAGCGAACTTTATCTCTGAGAGGAGTCAATTCAAAAATTTCCTCCCTCAAACATGATTCCACTGCCTTGAGAGAAGCAATCTCTTTTGATTTCTTTTTGACCACCCTATGACATTTGTCGAATGCTTTCAAAAGAACTTGATGTTGATCCATCAAGTTAGAATCATCTTCCCCAGAAGAATAGTCTTCATGACCATTAGATGAAGTTTCTGATTCAAATAGCATGGTGTGTGAGTTTACCTTCCCATTAAATTGGGAGTCACCTACTTCCTCATCTGAGTGAGCCAAGATCCTGAAGTAGGCTTCTTCATCTTCTGAGCTTGACTCACTTGAGTCACTATCACTAAGAGTCTTTGAATTCTTTGTGACAAAGCTCTTTTCTTCCTTCCGCTTACCCTTGAAGGATCTCTTCTCTTCTTTCTTGGATCCTTCCTTATTTTTGTAAGGAATTTTCGAGATCATGTGTCCTGGCTTATTGCAATAATAGCAAATAATGTCAGAAGAAGAATATTTGTTCAGTTAAGATTTATACCTGTCATCTCTGTTGTAGCTTTTCTTAGAAAGATCACTGTCAAGATGTGACCTTCTATAGTCAGAGGAGGAGGACTGGCTTTTCCTTTGCCTCCTTTTGTAAAGCATTCTTTTGAATTCCTTGGAGATCTGTGAGAACCCTCCATCAGACAATTCAGAGCCTGAAGTGCTTGGCTTAGAATCTTCTTGTGCATCAAAAGCTTATGTCCTTACCGGTAACACAACTTTATATTTATTTGACCCTTTGGCCTTCAATGCTATAGACTTCTCTTTGCTTGAATTCTTACTGTTTTGCTCTTCTTTATTCCTTATATTCATTTGCAGTTCATAAGATATGAGCTTCCCGAATAGATTTTGAGGATCAGTCTCGGGCAACTTTCCAAATTCTCTAATGGCCATGACTTTAGTGTCCCATTCTTTCATCAAGGATTTTAAGAATTTATCATTCAGTTCACCATTAGTGAATGCCCGACCATAGTTTCTCGGACCATTGACAATCTTAAGAAACTTTTCATAACTATCAGTAAGGTATCCTTCAGGTCTTCTTTGAATGCTTCATACTCCTGGTTGAGTAGAGATCTTCAATCATCTCTCACTTCTTCAGTACCTTCCATCAAAATAACCAGAGAATTCCACATCTCCTTGGTAGACTTTTAGTGGAAAAGTTTTTGCAACATAGAGTCATCCACTGCACTCGCAATTATATTTTTGGACTTCTTATCCAAGGAGACAAGAGCAATCTCATCTTTGTTCAAGCCCATCATCTTTTTAGGAACCATCATGTTTGGATTCCTAGCAGATTGTCGAGTAGTAACATGAGGTCCTTCTTCTATAATCTGAAAGATTATTGGATCAGTTGCTTCCATAAAGAATCTAACTCTTTCTTTCCACATAGGATAGTTCTCCTTAGTGCATACTGGAAGCTTCATTGAGGACATGTCCTTGCTCCGGTCCATTGATGTAAACTCATGCTTACACAACTAGACAGGGATCTTGTTCAAGGTGTTAACCTTATAACGAACAACCTAGCTTTGATACCAATTGCAAGTGTCTAGTTGCCTACCTAAATCACCTAGATGGGGTGAATAGGTGAGTTATATGTCTTATAACAGATTAAAAAAATTAAAGAGCAAGCGCATTGAACAAAAATAGCACAACACATGAGTTTATAGTGGTTACCCAATTTGGGTACGTCCACTGTCCCACCTCACCTATCTACCATGAAGGGCTCGATTCGGCTACTTAACCTTTCTCAGAGTTAACAAAAATCTTACAACTCGGAGTAAACACTCCTACTTCTCGGAGTACAACCTCTCCTGCACTCGAAAACAAACTCTCCTATAATCTCGATCCTTTCACAAGGATCTACCCCTCGGAAGAAAAATTTTCCTACTATAGTACAAAGGAAATTATACAATGCTTTTAGATTGAAAACCAATCTAAACTTTCAGATCTGAAAGTATTCTATCTTATGCTTCCTTGGAATGAAAAGCTTGAAGTTCTTGTGGAAGGAGAAGACTAGAAATTTCTCTTGAAAGCTTGATCTGACTAGATCTGTAATCTTCTGTAGAACTTGAAACAAGATCGGTTGAATCACTTCTCAAAGGAATTGCTGATCAATAGAAGCTAGGTCGACGTTCTTCGATTTTTGAAAGCTGTGAGTCCGATGAAACGAGTGGTCGTATTCTTGATTTCAAAATAGGAATTAGCGATAAGGGTTGAACGAATTAACCCTAGGTATTTATTGGATTCTTTCTTCTAACGGCTAGAAAAATTCCTTCCTAAATGAAATATCCACGTGGACTGTACGTGATCGACGTCTTAAAATGATAAACCCGTCAGACATAAATCCAGAAAAATTTCAATAAGTCCATTCATCAAGTATCATTGAATATCCATGAATATCCATGAATATACTCAACGAATAACTTGATATCTGATGAATTTAACTTAGACAAATCCAGAAAAGTAAGTTCGAGAACTCGGAGTCTATTCTAGAGAGACTCAATGAATTTGACATGTATTGACTGGTATATACGATGAATTTGACGAGTGTCAATTTGTACACTCAACGAATTCGACGAGTATACTTGAGGATACTCGACGAATCTTACTTAACCGATTTCATAGACCATAACAAATTTTCTCTAAGTAAATACAACGAATTCGACGAGTGTTAGTAAGTATACACGACGAATTTGACGAGTATTCACAAATAAATTCGACGAATTCGATGAGTATCCGCTACTATAATCGATGAATTTTACTTAGGAAAATTTCTTGTTTCTTCGTAATACAGCAACTTGTCCTCACTTGATCCTTGTAATGCACTTGTAATAGAAGTACAATCCAATAGAGAGATTACACGTTGGTAAACACATTAGCCTACAAAATAAGGGATTACATTGTATAGTCATATGTTTCATGACCAACTGTAATCTGACATTGGATTGTACTTAGCAATAAACCATGCAAGTACATGACTAAAGAAACAACATTAAATTGAAACTCATTTAATCTTAGTTCAAGGGACACTTATTCAAATCAAGGTCATTATGGATACAATACCCAATAATTGCCTCCTATTGGCCAAGATTGTACACTAGGGGCTGTGTTGGAGCATAATAGGACACAGTCAACTCCTTTGTATTCCCCTTCTCCACATAAGACGCACCTGACTTTTTCTCCATATTTGGAGAAACACTCCAACAATCTCGAGCAAAGTGTCTTGGATTGACACAATTATAGTAAGTGGGCGGACCTATGCTAGTAGTCACTCCAGAAGTATTAGAAGAAACTGGTCCCGAAGACCTAGACTTCTTTTTCTATCTACCACGGTACTCAGATTTTGCAGAGTGTGGCACTTTGAACTTTGGATTTAAGTCATTCTTACAATGTACGCGCTTCATATCCTACTTTAGGGATTGAGAAGTATTCACCAATGTCAAAAAGCTCTGCATCATCGGACCTGAGAGAAGCAACCTTTGATCATTGCAAAGACCCTCATAGAACCGATTGGTCTTCCACTCCTAATCCACAAATGTAAATCCTATTGGAGCATACGTTCTGCATTCCTTGGTTTGAGAATAACAAATCCCATATGTATTTGATCATTCTGTGTTTATGGTGTGCAGATATATCCAAGTAAACTCTGATATTTTAAAAGTGGCATTGAGCTGTAGATTTTTCAAAGACCAGACATATTGCCGGCAATAGCTATCTATCGTCGGGAAATAGAAAGTTGATGACACCATCCATGTTCTCAACAATTCCAGCGCAATGCATTATACACTAATATTACCGGGCGATATCTGGCTATCTGTAACGACCCTGGCGCGTACGTAACAGCGTTACGGCTCCGCTCTCCAGGCATCGCTACCGGGCTGCAGCCCAAGCACCCCAACCCCTCTCCAGCCCACTGGCGGGTTGTTGGTGGCCACAGCCTCCCTTTGATGAGCAAACTCGACAGTTAAGTTGGGCCGTACGGGGACTTCCCAGGAGGTCACCCATCCCAGTACTACTCTCGCCCAAGCACGCTTAACTATGGAGTTCTTTCAACCTTCATCACCAATTGAGCTTTACAACCCAAAAAGGCCCAAAAAGACTCAACTTGAAGTTTGAGTAGCAGGTCAGGTTACACGGCCTGGGACACGGGCGTGTCCCAGGGCGTGTCGGGTGTACACGGCCTGGGACACGGGCGTGTCCCAGGGCGTGTTCGATTTATTTTGCGAATTTGGCCTATTCAAGTCAGAGCCGAACACGGCCGGGAACACGGGCGTGTCAGGCTGGACACGGGCGTGTCAGCTGCCGTGTTCCGACCCGTGTACTGGTTGCAGCTCGATGGAGCAGGAGACACGGGCGTGTCTCAGGTTTGACACGGGCGTGTCAGGTCCGACACGGGCGTGTCGATGACCCGTGTTGTGCAGTCGGTTCAAACTGTGTGTACCGCTTAAGGGGTACACGGCCTGTGACACGGGCGTGTCACAGGCCGTGTCAGCCAAAAAGTGAATTTTTGGGAAAATCTTGGCCGTTCAGTTTCCTCTCTTTTGATCCAAAGGCTCAGGTGGTTTCTTGGGCTGGATTAAGTCGTGAGAGAAGGATGAAGATTCATTCTTCATTTGTGCTTAATGAAGAGAGAAAGAGAGAGGAAGAGAAGAAGGAGGAGGAGAGCAAGCCACCGGCGGAGCTCCCGTGGTCCGATTCGTGATCCGAAGCCGGCGTTGTGAAGGCAAGGCTGCTGTGGTTCTTTCTCACCGGCTAGTTTTCGATGGCACCGAAGAGATCGACAAGGGTAACGATCTCCCTCCTTGGACATGTGAAGTCCTTCTTTTCTGCATTGCATAGGGAAAACCCTTCCCCGCGAGTGTGCGGTGGGTTGTGGTGTCCCTTGGGGTAGATATGTGAAGTCCCCCTTGTTAGAGGCCGGAATTGGAGTACGGCTCTAGGCATGCTGTGTGAAGCCCATCTGGATGGAATCTGGATTGGTGATGCTTGTTTGCATATCGGAGAAGGCTCCGTGATAATGGCTTGTGATGCCTATGGCTTGTGATGCCTTGTTCCTACCTGTTGCTTAGTGCGGCAGGAAGTACTGGACGATGTCCAGGAAATGAAGAGGGTTGGCAGCAACTCTTGTGGCCGTGCGTTGCCACTTTGTGAGTAGTTGAGCCGTTGGGCTGCAACTCGATGAAAAGGCAGATTGCCGAACAGGAAAGGTGAAACCGACCCGCGCCTATAAAATGCCATGGATACTTCCGTATTCGAGGTGGCTCGGCGACTTGAGCAACGGGGGGTGGCTGATCCGTACCTGCGTTAGGTCCGTCCGACTTGGAAGCCTGGTATAGGTTTTGTTGGAGCGCCTAATGAGAGTCTTAGGCCCGCGCGCCGGAAAGACTAGAAATGCTCAAATACCGTGTAGACGGTGGTGTTGACCCTGGTATTCCGGTACACCGAAAATGTGCCCTGAGTGCACGGACTGTCGGGCCGAGTGGTCGATGGTTGTGATGGCTTGAATGTGCCTGCGCGCACATAGTTGCTATTGATGATGCCATGCTTGCAGGGAAAGAATGCTCATGCCCCGAGAAAGGGGTAGGATTGTTATAATTGGGTCAGCTGAAAGCTGACCGTTGCGTTGTTTGCCACCGGTTGGGTGGATTGTTCCCGTGCAGGTGCTGGAGAGCCAAGTGGTAAATGATGGGCTGAAGCCCTACTGCTGTTGCTGCTGCTGCTGCGGCTAGCCTGGAAGGCTAAGCGAATAGCTTTGTGTTGTTTTCTCTTTTTACTCATGTATGGCCGGCCTGCGCGCCGAGGTTTGTAAAACATGATGTATGTTCAGAGGAACTGTAAGGCCTTAAGGCCAAACTCTTGTGGTTGTGTACATTCCGTGGTATTTATATATAAAGGTGGTTTTATATATTGGACATTCCGGTTAAGAGTTCAAAGTTGTAACTTAAAGCTTCCGCTAGAATGCTCTGAGTTAGGATTCGTATTTGGTTTGGTATTATCCTGTGACCTCACCGTCTGTTTGTGGCATATAGTGTGGGGCCCCGGCCGGACCTTCTACTATACGTCAGTTAACGGATGGGGTCGTTACATTTTGGTATCAGCTTTTCGTCGGTCTTCCTCTTTCGAATTCGTGGTCGAATTCTTTTGTGGGGTGGCGAGCACGCGTTTGTGCGACCTGCTGTAACGCTAATGAACTCTGGAATGTCCATTAAGGAATGTACAAAATCTTGTTTGAGGAATCTGCGCGTTCCTTTTTGTGTTGTTTTGCTTGCATACGTTCGCTAATGTGTGTCTTGTCCACCTATAGGTGACACGTAGTGGTGCTGGGCAGTCTGAGCCCCAGCGTTCTGATGAGAGTGCGGCACCAGCTGAGGTGCCCACACCTCCTCCATCTGCGGAGACTGTTCGCTTAGTGGCTGAGGCGCTATTTGCCATGATTCAGCCGACCGGGCAAGCGCAGCCGGCGGTAGTGCCAGTTCGTGTTGATGTAAGACCCGAGCTGGTTGAGGCTGTAGATCCACGAGCAGCTGACCGACAGTTGAAGCAATTCATGAGCTTCAGTCCTCCTACGTTTGCGGGAATGGGATCCCCAATGCAGGCGGAAGATTGGTTATCGCGTGTCAAGAGGATAATGACAGCGATCAGGGCGGAGGAAACTCTCAAGGTCACCTTAGCCACCTTCATGCTTGAAGGGGAGGCGCGGTTGTGGTGGGACGAGGTTGAGCTACACCATTTGGCGGGCAGGCAATTAACACAAGTGTCGATTGAGGAGTTCTCTCGGATATTTCTGGCGAAACATGTCCCAGCGGCGCAACGTATTGCTATGGAAAATGAGTTCCAACGGTTAAAGCAAGGGGACGATAGTGTGGATATCTACTTGCACGAGTTTACCAGGTTGGGACGATATGCGGGAACAATCTTCGTGGATGACCAAAGGAAAACGAATCGGTTCTATGAAGGATTGCGGGATGAGTTGCGATTCCTGCTTTCGAGTTCTGTGAGCCAAGGGTTTCCGGCGTTGGTTGATACTGCGTGCGCGTTGGAGAAGGACATGAGGCGAGTGCAAGGGAATAAGGGCTTGGTGGTGTCTAAGCCAGAGTTTCAAGCACCTCGCCCAGGCAAGTCGTTTTACCAGAAGAAAGGGGGCAAGAGGTCCAAGCCATCTGGGCAAGTGACTACGACCGTGGTGTCGGGAGCGACATCAAGGCCGGATGCTCGTACATGCTATAATTGTGGCCGGGTGGGGCATATAGCTCGTGACTGTCGGGTTGTGCAGCCCAAAGGGGAGAAGAAGACGGGTGCGTCGTATGCTGAGAAGGGCAAAGCGGTGGTGGATTCCTCTGCTTCCCAGGCGCAGCCCCGAATCTATCAACTTGGCCAGCAGGAAGCGATTAAGCAAAGTGACGTCGTCACAGGTACGAGTTGAGTTAGTTTACTTGCTGTGCTTTTGGTTTTGGTTATGTTTAGCTTGTGCATGATGTGTGCGTGCTGCAGGCTTTGTCCTGATTCAGAATAATTTAGCGAGAGCCCTGTTTGATACGGGTGCTTCGCATTCTTTTCTGTCTGAGGATTTCGTATCTCGCATTGGGGTACCAAGTCATGTGACGGTGGATAGTACAAGGGTGCTATTGCCGAATGGCTGTATGATGCTTGCGGATAGGGCTTGCGATGTGGATGTGCAAATAGGAAGTCGGGATTTCGGTTTGAGTGCAGCTGTGCTACCGTTATCGGAGTTTGATGTGATCTTTGGTATGGACTGGCTCTCGGAGCAGCGTGCCTTTATTGATTGCAACTCCAAGGAGATTACACTGGGCCAGAATACCGGGCTTGTGACGAAGTTCGCTGGTATGCGAGGAGTTGGCGGAACGTTGTTGTCTGCACTCCAAGTCGTCAATGCTATTCGGAAGGGCGCGGAGTTATTCTTCACGCTAATTCAGGCTGTTGAGCCAAAGGCCAGTGTCGGTGAAGTGCCAGTTGTGTCAGAATTTGCCGATGTGTTTCCTAAAGATCTTCCTGGGTTACCACCCCAGCGGGAGATCGACATCTCTATTGAGTTGGTGCCAGGTGCGAAACCTGTGGCCCGCTCTCCATATCGCGTCGCGCCAAAAGAGATGGCTGAGTTGAAAGTCCAATTGCAAGTGTTGTTGGAGCAGGGATATATACGCCCAAGTATGTCACCTTGGAGCGCGCCTATTCTCTTTGTGAAAAAGAAAGATGGTAGCTTACGGTTGTGTATTGACTACCGCGAGTTGAATAAGCTGACGGAGAAAAACAAATATCCGATTCCGAGGATTGATGACCTCTTTGATCAGCTGGCGGGATCAACGGTCTATTCCAAGTTGGATCTGAAATCGGGATATTATCAGCTAAGGATTCGGGAAGGTGACATTCCCAAGACAGCGTTTGGAACACGCTACGGTCATTATGAGTTCACGGTAATGCCGTTTGGCCTATGTAATGCGCCTTCGGTATTTATGGACCTAATGCATCGAACGTTCCGAGAGTACTTGGATTTGTTTGTTATTGTGTTTATCGATGACATCTTAGTATACTCTCAGTCGGAAGAGGATCACGCAAACCATTTGCGGTTGGTCTTGCATACCCTGCAGAGGAATAAGCTTTTTGCCAAGTTCTCAAAGTGTGAGTTCTGGCTCTCTTCAGTAGCCTTTTTAGGCCATGTGGTAAGCGGAGAGGGTATCGCGGTGGATCCGTTGAAGATAAGTGCCATCCGAGATTGGCCAGTGATGTCTTCAGTGGCCGAGGTCAGGAGCTTCCTTGGACTTGCGGGCTACTATAGACGGTTTGTGGAAAACTTCTCACGGATTGCTTTACCTCTCACCACGCTGACGAGAAAAGATCAAAAGTTCATATGGACGCCGGAGTGCGGGCGAGCTTTTGAAGACTTGAAGAGTCGTTTGACCACGGCGCCTGTGTTGACATCGCCATGTGGTACCGATGGGTATGAGATCTATAGTGATGCATCAGGGAGCGGCTTAGGCTGCGTTCTTCTGCAGTTTGGGAAAGTGATTGCTTATGGCTCGCGTCAGTTGAAAGTGCATGAGCGGAATTACCCCGTCCATGATTTGGAGTTGGCGGCGGTAATCTTTGCGCTCAAGTTGTGGCGGCACTATCTATATGGCGTCAAAGTGGATATCTATACGGATCACAAGAGCCTAAAGTATTTGTTGGATCAGAAGGATCTGAATATGCGACAACGAAGATGGATGGAGTTCCTCGGGGACTACACCTTCGAGATTCACTATACCCCCAGGAAGGGAAATGTGGTCGCTGATGCTTTGAGTCGAAAGACCCCGGTACGGGCAAGCTGGTTGCAGAGGCATGATCAGCGTTTGATCCAGGAATTGGAAGCATTGGAGATATCGTGTGTTGACAAGGGTGCGTCAACCGATGCGTGCTTGAACTGGACGGAGGTGCAGTATGACCTTACGGACAGAGTTCGGCGAGCAACGGAGCTTGATGAAAGTCTCCAGCGATATGCTAAAGATGGGCCGGATGATCAATTCTCTTGGGATAACGGTTTATTACAGAGAAATGGTCGAGTGTGCGTCCCAAGTGTGGGTAAATTGAGGGAAGAGTTGATGTACGAAGCTCACTTTGCAAAGTACTCAGTTCACCCAGGGAGCACAAAGATGTACAGGGACATGAAAAAGCTGTTCTGGTGGCCCGGACTAAAGAAAGATGTGGCTCGTTATGTGGCGAAATGCAACACCTGTGCGTTGGTGAAAGCAGAATGCCAGAAGCCTGGCGGTTCCCTGAAGTCGTTATCTATTTCGGAGTGGAAGTTCGATGATATTTCGATGGATTTCGTGCACGGGTTGCCGAGATCTCAACGCGGTCATGATTCAATCTGGGTGATTGTGGACCGGTTGACGAAAGTGGCGCACTTCCTTCCAAACAGAAGAGACGATTCAGTGGAAACCTTGGCCAAGCTGTATGTGGAGCAGGTTGTTCGACTGCACGGTGTTCCTCGGAGCATCGTTAGTGACCGTGATGGGCGGTTCACATCGAATGATTGGCGGCTCGTTCATCAAATGTTGGGTACAAAGTTAGCGTTTAGTACGGCCTTTCATCCCCAAACGGATGGCCAGACTGAACGAACCAACAGGACGATGGAGGACATGCTCCGCATGTGCGCCCTAGACTTTGGTAAACGATGGGAAGAGTATATATTTCTCGTCGAATTTGCCTATAATAATAGCTACCAAGCGAGTATTGGTATGGCACCATTTGAGGCATTGTATGGTCGGAAATGCCGTACGCCCTTAGCTTGGGCAGAAGCAGGCGAATCGAAGCTGAGTGGGAAAAAGGAAGTCGAAGAAGCTACTTCGCTCATACGCTCTATTCGGGAGAGGCTATTGATAGCCCAAGATCGTCAAGCAAAGTACTACAATGCCAAACATCGGAACGTGGAGTTCGCGGTGGGTGATTGGGTATATTTGAAGATCAAACCCTTCAAAGGTGTGTCCAGGATTCGGCGTTTGAAAAAGCTAAGTCTGAGGTATCTTGGTCCGTTTGAGGTGGTGGAGCGAGTTGGGGAGGCTGCTTATCGACTAGCACTTTCAGCGGACTTAGGTGGATTACATGATGTGTTTCACATCTCAGTCCTTCGTAAGGCGGTGAAGGATCCAGCTCAAGTAGTGGAGAATGATCGGGTACCGGTCGAGTATGGGCTAACGACGAGGGTTAGACCCATTCGGATCGAGGATCGAGCCGAGAAACAGTTGCGGAACAAAGTGATCGGGATGGTCAAGGTCCGATGGGACAATTGTGGCCGTGAAGAGCTAACATGGGAGCGAGAGCAGACCATGCGAGCTGAGTTTCCCGAGTTATTTGTATAAACTGTAGACCGTGTACTTTTTGTTATAACAGAGTTATAGCATTGCTGGTTTTGTTTCCTTACCGTGCAAATTTCGGGACGAAATTTTGTTAAGGGGGGGAGGGTTGTAACACCCCAAAAAGGCCCAAAAAGACTCAACTTGAAGTTTGAGTAGCAGGTCAGGTTACACGGCCTGGGACACGGGCGTGTCCCAGGGCGTGTCGGGTGTACACGGCCTGGGACACGGGCGTGTCCCAGGGCGTGTTCGATTTATTTTGCGAATTTGGCCTATTCAAGTCAGAGCCGAACACGGCCGGGAACACGGGCGTGTCAGGCTGGACACGGGCGTGTCAGCTGCCGTGTTCCGACCCGTGTACTGGTTGCAGCTCGATGGAGCAGGAGACACGGGCGTGTCTCAGGTTTGACACGGGCGTGTCAGGTCCGACACGGGCGTGTCGATGACCCGTGTTGTGCAGTCGGTTCAAACTGTGTGTACCGCTTAAGGGGTACACGGCCTGTGACACGGGCGTGTCACAGGCCGTGTCGGCCAAAAAGTGAATTTTTGGGAAAATCTTGGCCGTTCAGTTTCCTCTCTTTTGATCCAAAGGCTCAGGTGGTTTCTTGGGCTGGATTAAGTCGTGAGAGAAGGATGAAGATTCATTCTTCATTTGTGCTTAAGGAAGAGAGAAAGAGAGAGGAAGAGAAGAAGGAGGAGGAGAGCAAGCCACCGGCGGAGCTCCCGTGGTCCGATTCGTGATCCGAAGCCGGCGTTGTGAAGGCAAGGCTGCTGCGGTTCTTTCTCACCGGCTAGTTTTCGATGGCACCGAAGAGATCGACAAGGGTAACGATCTCCCTCCTTGGACATGTGAAGTCCTTCTTTTCTGCATTGCATAGGGAAAACCCTTCCCCGCGAGTGTGCGGTGGGTTGTGGTGTCCCTTGGGGTAGATATGTGAAGTCCCCCTTGTTAGAGGCCGGAATTGGAGTACGGCTCTAGGCATGCTGTGTGAAGCCCATCTGGATGGAATCTGGATTGGTGATGCTTGTTTGCATATCGGAGAAGGCTCCGTGATAATGGCTTGTGATGCCTATGGCTTGTGATGCCTTGTTCCTACCTGTTGCTTAGTGCGGCAGGAAGTACTGGACGATGTCCAGGAAATGAAGAGGGTTGGCGGCAACTCTTGTGGCCGTGCGTTGCCACTTTGTGAGTAGTTGAGTCGTTGGGCTGCAACTCGATGAAAAGGCAGATTGCCGAACAGGAAAGGTGAAACCGACCCGCGCCTATAAAATGCCATGGATACTTCCGTATTCGAGGTGGCTCGGCGACTTGAGCAACGGGGGGTGGCTGATCCGTACCTGCGTTAGGTCCGTCCGACTTGGAAGCCTGGTATAGGTTTTGTTGGAGCGCCTAATGAGAGTCTTAGGCCCGCGCGCCGGAAAGACTAGAAATGCTCAAATACCGTGTAGACGGTGGTGTTGACCCTGGTATTCCGGTACACCGAAAATGTGCCCTGAGTGCACGGACTGTCGGGCCGAGTGGCCGATGGTTGTGATGGCTTGAATGTGCCTGCGCGCACATAGTTGCTATTGATGATGCCATGCTTGCAGGGAAAGAATGCTCATGCCCCGAGAAAGGGGTAGGATTGTTATAATTGGGTCAGCTGAAAGCTGACCGTTGCGTTGTTTGCCACCGGTTGCGTGGATTGTTCCCGTGCAGGTGCTGGAGAGCCAAGTGGTAAATGATGGGCTGAAGCCCTACTGCTGTTGCTGCTGCTGCTGCGGCTAGCCTGGAAGGCTAAGCGAATGGCTTTGTGTTGTTTTCTCTTTTTACTCATGTATGGCCGGCCTGCGCGCCGAGGTTTGTAAAACATGATGTATGTTCAGAGGAACTGTAAGGCCTTAAGGCCAAACTCTTGTGGTTGTGTACATTCCGTGGTATTTATATATAAAGGTGGTTTTATATATTGGACATTCCGGTTAAGAGTTCAAAGTTGTAACTTAAAGCTTCCGCTAGAATGCTCTGAGTTAGGATTCGTATTTGGTTTGGTATTATCCTGTGACCTCACCGTCTGTTTGTGGCATATAGTGTGGGGCCCCGGCCGGACCTTCTACTATACGTCAGTTAACGGATGGGGTCGTTACACTATCGCAGGCCAATAGCGCAAGATCTTGCATGATAACAAGCATTCCGACATGGTTGCAGCAAAGTGGTCCATGTGGCAAGCTGAGGTGATATTGCGTAGGCGATATCGGGCTATCGCAGGGCGATAGCTCAGATTGCATAAAAAGGCTATTTTCATGCATTTCGGGATACACAACTCAAGGAGCATTTGTGTTGAGATTTCCCAGCCTGATAACTCTGTAGAACCAGAGAAACTCCCAAGTGTGTAATTAAGTTGAAGGGCGAAGAAGAGACCATTCGTTCGCTACAATTTAGGAGTTCTTTGGAAGGGTTCATCATCTTCTTCAAGTGATCTACACTAGAGGGAGTTTTCATTCAGATTTATATTTTGTTACTTTTTCTTGTATTTGTTAGAGAAATCACGTCATTGTGAGTAGTGACTAGGTCCGTGTATGGCTTAGGGGGGGAATCACCGCCTTGTGTGCAGCGAGTAGGTCATGGAATGTTATAGGGGGAGGCTAGTAGCTATATCTAGGGGGAGATGGGCTTTAACCTACCAGTCCTTGGGAGAAGTACCGGTGAAAACTCTAAAGATTTTTTTTCATTTATAGCCTTGATTTCAAGCTCTATTGAAATCTTTGTTTATGTTTTTTCATTACTTAAGAAATAAAATCTTGTGTTCATCTTCATTAAATTTCTGAGTGTCTGGAATATCTTTGGGTTGTGAAAAATATCATCTTTACATTTGCGTTAATTTTTCCTTAAGTTTTTTTGTTTAGAAAAGTTTTTATTTGCCCTTTTTCACACCCCTCTAATGGTGCCACAAGATCCAACACTTGGTATCAGAGGAAGGTTACTCTAAATCGGTTTCATCACTTGGAGTAATGGTGCATAATGATCACACATTTTCTGAGGAGCAATGGATTAGTAGACCTCCCTTATTCTTTGGCAAAGATTATAATTATAAGAAAACTCGAATGCAATGTTTTCTAATTGCTTTAGATATTTAAGTATGGGGCATGATAGAATAATGCTGCACTCCACCTATAACGGTAGTTAGAAGTGTAATATTGAAAAAACCTAAGGACAAATGGGATTACACTGACAAACTAAGGTGTAAAAATAATGCTAAGTCAATGAACACTTTATTCTGTGCATTAGATAAGACTGAGTTTAATCGAGTGTGTGCATCGCAGGTGAAAGACTCAAAGTTATTCTAGTTAGAGTCAGAATTTGAAAAGTTCAAGATAGAGGTTGATGAAGACATAGAATCCATATACACGAGATTCAGCAAAATTATTAATTACTCCAAGGTTCTTAGAAAGAGCATTTCAAATGGTGATTTATTGAGGAAGATTGATGCAGGCTACGTATCCTGACGAACCGCAAACGGTCAAAGGACATTGAATAGTTCTCACTAATTCTAATTTTATGCTCGCACAATTTAAACGCTTCACACCTGAATCGCGATAATATAAATCTAATTCTAACATTTGGGTTCGCTATACCCTTAGAGATCAAATAGAGGCGATGAACAAATATTCTCTCAAGCGAAAATGGACCGACCCGATCCATTCGAGCGTGTGTTGTACCAAAAGAAATCCACCGAAAATAAACGATTCAAAAAAATGGTAGATCTCTCCCAACAAAAAGAAAATGAGATCCGCCAATCAACAATATAAATAGATCAAAAGAAATTAAAAAAGTCATTCGGATCAAAACCATGATAAATTAAAAGTTCATAGGCAATGCCAAAGAAAATCACCACAATAATTAATCTAAGAGGGAAACGCTTAAAGGTATAAATTTCGTTACCCCAATCGGAATAGATGATTCTGATTTACTAAATTGGTTCGCTCTTCAATGGTTCCGCCAAAGCCACGCCAAATGGAGGGAAACTCGTCCTCCTTCCTTGCTTCACACTGGAGAAGGTTTGGCATCGTCGTAGATCTTGCTCCTGGCCGAAACTCCACCAGGAGGGGCTGAAATTGGTTGGTCGAATCCTATGAGAGAAGCCAAGAGTTGACCGAAATCCTCAAGGGGGTTTAGCCTTCGAATCCTTATGGGGAGTTGGAGAGGATAAAGGTTGTTAGGGTGGAGAAGAGAGGAGAGAAGAGTGGGGAGAGTTGGTGGCCGAACTCAAGAGGGGGAGGGGATGTGGTCGGCGACCAAGAAGAAGAGCAAGAGGGGGGAAAATCTAAATTCAAATTTAGGTTTTTTTTAAATCATTCAATCTCTACCTTTTCATTAACATATTATGAATATATATAGTTCTTACAAACCAAATCATGGCCACCCATCATGAGATCTAATCTAGGCCATCCACACCAAAATAAAAAAAACTGAATTAAAATTACAAGAATTAAAATGCCGGAATTAAATGCAGGAATTTAAAAATATTGTAATAAAATTTTCATGAACTATGGCGCAGACTTGACGCGGAGTTGGCGGAGGATGTAACGGAGACTTGACACGGCGTTGGCGGAGGATGTTGCGGCAAACTTCAACTCTTCAAGCTTGGCAAAAATTTTGCGGCAACATACATCAACGTCTTAAAAAGTCAAGTGGCGATGGCAGTCAGAATAATGCGTCGAGTCGGCATCACCACCAAACTAGTCACAAACATAAGGCTGGACATTGTCTCCATCGATCCTCCCCCACTAAAAATTACTCATCACCTATGAGTGGTCCGGGAGGGGAAAATAGTCGAAGGCAACAACAAGAGGGGGCAAATCTAGCCTCACAATCCAAGTCATAGTAGCGTGATCATCCCATATCAAATAGCACATGTCAGGAAAAAAGAAGGTCTTGGGGAACCTTATAAACGCATTAGTCAAAGAAGGAGAAAAAGTTTCAACATCAACATTCAACATACCTCTAGTGGAAACCGTAAGATAGAGCGATCCAGGACCCAGCTCATCCCTCAACCCATTAGAAAACATAGTGGATGGAATAAACAGAGAGGCAGATGATCCAAGTGGTGGAGAAACATAAGGCGATAAATTCGAAACATTTAAAATAGGGGATATACCCCAATCAGTGGGTATCTACAAAGATATTCATTTTCTCCTAACCTCTTTAAAATTCGAAAAGGACTAGCTCGATGATTCGCCAACCTTTTTATGGAGCCCTAAGGCAACCGTTCAGGGATGAGATGCACCAAGACCAAATCATTAACATTAAAGTGAGACTCTCTCCTATATACGTTAGCATGAGATTTATAAAATACATATTGGGCGACTAACGTTTCTTGAATGTGCTTATGTAAATTGTGAACATGTAGAGTGAATTCCTGTGCAAAATCACTTGATTTATACGATGGAGGTAACGAGATTAAATCAAGTGGCACAGGTGCCTTATAGCTGTGCACGATTTCATTAGGGAATAAGCTTGGGGATCTATTCTTAGAATTATTTTACGCAAGCTGAGCATGGGGAAAGATCAAGTCCCAAGTACCCTTGTGCTTACCCGCAAAACATCATAATAAGCTATCCAAACTTCTGTGTACTACTTCCGTTTTCCCATCCGTACTCACAATATACCCACGGAACTCAACAGAGGTAACAAAAAAAGTACATTTTTTTAGATTGACAAATAATCTTTTTGTTCGTAACGTGGTAAGGATAATCCTCAAGTGCGATTCGAGATCGGTTGGTGACGGGAAAAAGACTAAGATATCATTAAAATAAGCCACTAAGAATTTTCCCATGAATGGTTGGAAGACATGAATTATCACACTAGATAAAGTACTCGGGGAAATGGAAATCCCAAATGGCATCACTAACCACTCATAAAACCCGTCCATCAATTTACACATCATCTTCCATTTGTCTCCCTCCCTAATCCTTATTTCATGGTAGCCACTCATAAAATCAAACTTAGAAAAGATCTTGGCCCCAACTAATATATCCAACAAGTCATCCAAGCTAGGGATGGGAGACCCATATTTGATAATTTTATTAATTGCCCGGTTGTCAACACACATCCCACAAAAACAATCTTTCTTAGGGGCAAGTAAAGAGGGCGCAAGAGTCGACCTCATCGTAGATGTATATTCAGAGAATTGATCAATCAAAGGAAATTCAGAAGATTCATAACTATAATGAGTTTTGACAAGGCCAAACACGAATCCTAACAACTCAGTAATACAGTTCCTATAAGACATGACCAGCAGAGGGGCTACTAACGTAGGTAACGCCAAATGGTTCAGACTAGTTATAACAAGTTTGTGTCCTACAAATTCATCTAGTCAAGTTACATTATCAGGATGGAGGATCAGAAAAGTCAAATCCGGAAGAAGATCAAAATCATATTGACTGTCACACAATGGAGTTATCATCAAAAAAAATTCTTACGAATTAATACTACTCAAATCTTCAGAGAATATGATCCAAGAACATAATGGAGTTATCATCAAAATCATATTGACCCGAGATATGATCGAGGATGGGTCGGTTAATCATATGGGGTGGCACTTTAGAAGAGAGCTCCTCTTCCATGTCACTGGGGTAACCAAATTCTTCAGCATTGCTAAACTCGGCAAAGATGCTGACATCTCCCTCATTGGTGGGCTCAGTCAAAAGCACTTGCCTAGAATCAACAGAAGAGTCAGCGATTGGAAAATAAAACTCAGGGGAGGACCCTAATAAGACAAAGGTCTAAGGTTGAACTAGGTACTCGACATTATAGGGATCAGACATACCCCCAGCATCGTGTATAATTATCGTGGGATAACCCTCAGTGATCGGAACACTCTCACCTCGTTGGTTCTTGGTTCATGGCACCCCTAGTAGTAAAAACCACAGAATCTCGGACAATGGATCTAACATGTCCCTTTTGCTAACGGTGGATGGAGGTACACAACGTGTAGACATACTAGTTTGGGGAAAGGTTCTAACTTTAGTGCTCAGGTCATTCCTATCATCAGATACAGGTCTAGTGCCCTGGAGTAATGTAGCCACTTCATCGAACATCCACGCGGGAGCATACTGATCGGTGAGGAGGCTCATCATGATCGACCAACCTATAGGGGACCCAATACGTCTCTCGTCGTTGAACCAGAAGGTCTGGGCTCGACCCAAGAACAGCTTGCTCGCCACTGGGACCTTGTGGAGGTCCTACAGACAAAGACACTCGAAATAACCTTCTATCCCAACAACCCAATTAAGGAAGATTTGAGGACCTCCCAACCCATCGTAGGTGGGTGCAACGCTCCTAGACGACCTAGAAATGTCAACCTATCGCTCAGGGAGATGGTCCAGATGATAGTGGGGTTGCCTAAGGGGTGCTGGTGTCGCTTGGTTAGCCATTAGTTGCGCAAGCAAAACATTAATCTCATCCAATACAGGTGAATGAACTGGTTTCCTAACGTTCGTCATGGAATGAGAAGACTTTAATCGGGAAACATTAATGTTACATGCCATACTTGATGTGGGCGGGAGAGTATAATCTTCCCGGGCCTAATGTGCATGCAAGTGGACAAAAAGAAAAATAGTTTTTTTATAGGCAAACTTGGCCCTGACTAGACTGAATTTTATAAAGGATATATATTTTTTCTCCTAATAATAACTTAATAAAATTAAATAAAAATTTACTTTCTTACTAAGAAAATGATAGAGATTTTCCAGAATTGTTTTTTTTTGATGAAAACTGAAAATTTTAGGCCGCTATTGGCAAACCATAAAAAATAATTTTTTTTGTTAATTTGTACAACGAAACGTGCTAAACAAGTGGGTGTTGATGACCAAAGAATAGGAGGTGGGTGTCAATTAGGAAATTGACACAAACCTCCCTCTGATACCAAAGTTATGCAGGCTACGTCTCCTCACGAACCGCAAACGGTCAAAGGACACTGAATCGTTCTCACTCGTTCTAATTTTACGCTTGCACAATTTAAACGCAGCACACCCGAATCATAATAATATCAATCTAATGTTAATGCTTGGGTTCGCTACACCCTTAGAGATCAAATTGAGGGGATGAACCAATATTCTCTCAAGTAAAAATGGATCGAACCGATCCGTTCGAGCATGTTTTATAGCAAAAGAGATCCACCGAAAATAAACGATTCAGAAAAATGGTAGACCTCTCCCAACAAAAAAAAAACAAGGTCTGCCAATCCTCACGAATTTAAACAGATCAAAAGAAAATAACAAAGTCGTTCGGATCAAAACCACGATGAATTCAAAGTTCATAGGCAACGCCAAAGAAAATCACCACAAGAATTAATCTAAGAGGGAAACGCTCAAAGGTACAAATTTCGTTACCCCAATTGAAAGAGATGACTCTAATTTACTCAATTGGTTCACTCTTCAACGGTTCTGCTGGAGTTACGCCGAATGGAGGGAAACTCGTCCGCCTTCCTAGCTTCACACCGGAGAAGGTTCGTCATCGTTGTAGATCTTGCACTTGGCCGAAACTTCACCAGGAGGGGCTGAAGCTGGTTGGCTGAATCCTATGAGAGAAGCCAAGAGATGGCCGAATTCCTCAAGGAGGTTTAGCCTTCGAATCCTTGTGGGGAGTTAGAGAGGAAAAAGGTTGTTAGGGTGGAGAAGAGAGGAGAGAAGAGGGGGGAAATTTGGTAGCCGAACTCAAGAGGGGGAGGGGAAGTGGCTGATAACAAAGAAGAAGAGCAAGAGGGGGGAAAACTCCAAATTCAGATTTAGGTTTTTTTTTAAATCATTCAATCTCTACCTTTTCATTAGCATATTATGAATATATATAGTTCTTACAAACCAAAATCATGGCCACCCAACATGAGATCTAATCTAGGACATCCACACAAAAATAAAAATACTGAATTAAAATTACAAGAATTAAAATGCTGGAATTTAAAAATGTTGTAATAAAATTTTCATGAACTGTGGCTGAGACTTGACGCGGCATTGGCAGAGGATATGGCGGAGACTTGACGTGGCGTTGGCGGAGGATGTCGCGGCAAACTTCAACTCTTCATGCTTGGCTAACATTTTACAGCAACGCCCATCAAAGTCTTCAAAAGTCAAGTGGCAATGGAAGTCAGAATAATGCGTCGAGTCGGTGTCGCCACCGAACCGGTCACGAACATAATACTGGATATCGTCTCCATCAAAGATTCTTAGATAATTTCCGACAAAAATCAATCTTAAAGTGACTGCCATCTTGGTGTCACACGATCTAAAAACTCTTCAAATTGAGAATCTCATCGGGAATCTGAACACTCATGAGGTGGAACTAAGGATTCAACAACAAGAGTACAAGTAGGAGCCAAGAAAGAAAGCATTGACATTGAAATTCAAGAAGGAAGAGGAAAGTGAATCTGATGAGAATGATGAAGAAGATGAGGAGGGCTTGTTTGTTAAGAAGTTCAAGAGGTTTATAATAAATCCTGAAAGAAAAAATTCTTTCAAAAAGTTTTTCAACAATAAAGAATCTGGATGTAACACCCCAAATCCCAATTTGGAGTTCAGGCTTGGTGATGACTCGGCCTACGACACGGGCGTGTCCCAGGGCGTGTCCAGCTCTGTGTACTAGAGTGGGTCTCAAGTAGGACCCGAGTGGGACCCGAGTGTGTCTCGAGTGAGGCACACAGCCTTGGACACGGGTTTATCCCAGGGCGTATCCTTCACTGTGTTATCGCGAGTTCTCGACGAAGTGCAGTCGACGATCATTGAGATGCGACATGGCCAGGGACACGGGCGTGTCCTAGGGCGTGTCCTGCTTGGGTTGGTATCCGAGCTGTGTCGGGTGAGGAACACGGTCTGGATCCCAGGCATGTTTTGGGTGACACGGGTGTGTCAAAGTTGACACGGGCGTATTGGGAACCCGTGTCCCTTTCGGGATTGTTGGTCCTGTATCGATTGAGGGACACGCCCCTCATCAAGGGCGTGTACTGATTGACACGAGCGTGTTAGGGTGCTTAATACGGGCATGTCTAAGCCCATGTCCTGGTCTGGATTGAGTCGGTTGTGTGCCACTTAAGGTACATGGCATGTGACATGGGCATATCACAAGCCGTGTGAGCCCTAGAAAGATGCTTTTCAGAGAGAATCATGGTCATTCATTTCCTTCAAATTAGATCAAATGGTCTAAGCTCCTTCCTGATGTTATTAGGCTAAGGATTGAGAAGTATTTCTCATTCTATTATTAGTCATTCTCTTTCTAAAGCGAAGAGAGAGAGAGAGAGGAGAGCAAGGAAGGAAGAAGGAGAAGGATTCCGTCCGCCGGTGGAGATTTGGAGATCCTAATCGAGTGGCGAGTTCAGCGTTGTGGAGGAAAAGCCATCGTGGTGATTACCATCCGGCTTGATTTCCATGGCTCCAAAGCGATTGTCAAGGGTAACAATCTCCTTCTTGGACAATTGAAGTTCTACTTTATGCATGTGCATGGAATCTTCCACCATGAGGTGGAAAGCGTAAGCGATTCCACCAGGTTTATAGTTGATATCCCCGGTATAGTCTGCATCTAGATCCAAAAATGAGTAGTACGTAATAGGCATGTTGTGTGAAGCCCATCCAGATGGTTTGTCCTGATTAGTGATGTTTATATTGCGAACCGGAGAAGACTCCATGTACGTAACGTGTAGGTTATGGAGTTTGTGAGGATGCTTGTGAATTCCTTAAGTTGAATGTTGCGCATGAGCTGTATGCGATGTGGCCATGTGAGCCATTTTCTTGGATTGTGAAGCCAGTCCTTGGTGCACAATGTGGTTATTGTGAGCTGAGAGCTCTTAAAAAGGCTTCGTATCGAATAAGAAAGGTGAAACCCACCCGCGCCTGTAAATTTGCCATGAGTACTTCGTTATTCGATGGTGGCATGACGACTTGAGCAACGGGGGGTGGCTGATCTGTACCTACATTATGTCCATCCGATTGGTAGACCTGGTTATTGGTCTCGTTGGAGCGCATAATGAGAGTCTTAGGCCTGCGCGTCGTTAAGACTAAATGCTCAATGGTTGTTGTGAGGTGAAGACCTCTGAGTGGTATGGGCGAGGTTGTCTCCAGCATGCGTGTTGTAGTATACAACAGCCCGACCAACAAGCTAATAACCTCTAATCATTGGTGGGACCAAGGAATGATTCGGTACACCGTAATGTGCCCTGAGTGCACGGTTCGTCTGGCCGCGTGGCTGACGGTTGTGATATGTTAATTGTGCGTGAGTGCACTTGTTGTGATATATATATATATTGTGATTGCAATGCATGTAGGGAAGGAACCACTGCCCCAGGCAAGGGGTATGGTCGTTACAATTGGTCAGCTGAATGCTGACCATTGCTTGTTTATCACCCTTAGGGTGGACGTCTATATGCACGTGCTGCCCTTGCTGATGCTGACTTGTATTGAGCGGGCTGAAGCCATTACTATTACTGCTTATAGGACCTTGAAGGCCGTGCGAAGAATTGGATTTTATGTGTGCCGGCCTGCGTGTCGATGTATGAAACCACCTCTTGTAAAGAGAAACATGTAAGGCCTTAAGGCTGTAATCGTTTGTGTATTTGTATACATTCCTTGTGTTATATTTAAAAGTGCTATTTATATATTTAGTGGACATTCATTGGATGAGTTCTTTCAAGTAATAAACTTCCCCTAGAAAGCTCTGAGTTAAGATGCGAGTAGAAAATATTTTAATATTCACACGTGATTCCGCCATTTGTCTGTGAAATATGGCGTGGGGCCCTGGCCGGAGCCTCTGTTATATTCCAAGTGACGGATGGAGGCGTTACAAAGTGGTATCAGAGGTTAGGTTTTTGGTAGGGATAACATAAATGAACCCAAGAATGTCCACTAGGAATGCAATATATGTGTTTGAGGAGATTGATCGTGTATACTAGGCATGTTTCCAGTTTGGAATTGACGTTATTGAGGTCTTGTTCACGTATAGGTGACAAGGAGTGGAGTTGGGCAGTCTGAACCCCAGCGTTCAGATGAGAGTGCAACACCAGCTGAGGTGCCCACACTTCCTCCTTCTGCGGAAACCGTACGCTTAGTTGCGAAAGCGCTATTTGCCATGATTCATGCTCAGCCTACTAGGCAGGAAACGCCTTCAGTCGAGCAAGTACGGGTTGGTGTGAGGAAAGACCTTATTGAAGCTCTGATTGACGAGCAAGCAGCTGATGAGCAATTGAGATTGTTTATGGAGTTTTACCCACCTATGTTTGATGGGGCGGGTTCCCCAACGCAAGCTGAGGATTGGATCGCAAGAGTGAAGAGGATCCTGATAGCGATCAGGACTGTTGAAGGACTTCGTGATGAGCTGAGGTCGGCGCTCCCGAGTTCGGTGAACTAAGGCTTCCAAGAGTTAGTAGATACAACCTGTGCGCTGGAGAAGGATTTGAAATGAGTGCAGGACAAGAATAACTTGGCAGTGGAAAAGCCGGAATTCAAAGTTTCGCAGTCGGAACAATCGGAATTGAGGAAATGAGATAAGAAGAGGTTCAAGCCTGCTAAACAAACTTCTTCGGATGTTGCTTCGGGAGCAACATTTGGGCAAGGATGTGTGGAGACACGCACGTGTTTTAATTATGGGAAGCAGGGACATGTCGCCCATAATTTTTGGAGTGGCCCTTCAAAGGGTGAGAAAAATAAGGGTGCGTCCTATGAGGAAAAGGGCAGGGCAGTGGCAGAGTCATCTACAACCCGGGAACAACCACGAATGTACACTATTGAATTGCAGGAGCCACAAAGCTCAAATCGTGAAGTACAGTAGCCTCGTGTGTATAATCTTGAGTTACAGGAGGTCGTAAAGCGGATTATGAAGGACGCGGACGAGCGGAAATAAAAGACAGAGTGTACCTTACTGTTGTCGTGATGTAATGTTGTATATTTGTTGGTAAAAACTATTGTTTATGCGATGTCGTGCGTGAAAGTGAGGGTAAGATCTATCTTAACTCTAGATGGGGGGTGAATAGAGTATTTTAAAGTAAATTTACAATTTAAAATTGCACAGCAGTAAAGGCTTAATTTATGTATAGGTGTAAGGTGCTTTGATGTAGAAATAAAACTAAAGCAGTAAAATAAAAACCACAGCACACAGCAAAGAATATGCACAAGAAACCAGAAGACACAAGGAACTATAGTGGTTCCCCAAAAACCTGGGTACATCCACTCTTCTACCACCCTTGGTAGGAATCCACTGCAGGATGAGTTGATCAGGTGTCCTGGGCACCAATGAGCTTTTGATAAGGTGCTCAAAAACCAAACTAGATTTTTTGATCAGGTATCTTGCCACCACTGAGTTTTGACAAGTCTCTCAAAACCAGATTCAAGACTTTTGAAGGGAGTTTTGATAACCCTTTTACACCAGGAAAAGAAAAAGGAAAAGGTGAAGTTGTCTTCTCTATCTCAATCACTGAGAGAAGACTTAGTGGATTGATTGTGTTGTCAAAGCTCCCCCTGAGATGTAGAGGGTTCAGAGATGAGAGCTTTGCTAGGGTGATAGACCTTTAGAAGCTTCAGATCTCCAGCAGAAGATGATTTCAGCAGAGGCTGAAATGTGAGTTGTTTGGAGTCTTTGATGTTGAAGCTATGAACACTTTACAGTATGCTAATTTTCAATCAAACTCTTCAGGATTGATCACTTGATTTTCCTCTGAGTTTTTCTGACTATCTGTGTATGTCTGTATTGAGTGATAGATAGATTGTCTCTCTCTAGACCTGCTGTAGGATGTTTTATTCTCTGATGATCCTTTGTCCAAGATAGCCGTTAGCAGTGAATAAATGTCTTCCATAAATGTTTTGTCTTCAGGAGGAAAGTCCAATAGACATTCTCTGAGAAATCCCTTGAAACTTGCTCAAGAATAAATTAAAATGGCTAGCAAATCTCTTGAAATAAATGCTGAGAGAATTTGAAAAACATTCCAAAGACTGACTGAATTTGAATCCTCAAAGTCGTCGATCTCTCAGAAAAACGTCGATCTGAGCTCTACGATCGTCGACCTGAGCTCAGAGATTGGATTGAACATCAGACAGAAAACGTCGACCTGAGCTTTATGATCGTCGAACTGAGCTCAGCGATGTGGAAACAAGCTGAAGGCAGATCGTCGATCTGAGCTTGAAGATCGTGAACCGGAGTTCGACGACTTAGCAGAGTTGAGCTTAGAGAGCGTCGAACGGAGTTCGACGTTTCGTCGACCTGAGCTCGACAAAAACTGTCTTTGCCTCAGCTCTAAGTCTTGAACAATGAATGGTCCTGGGGGCAGCTTCAAACCTAAGTTCTAAGCCCTAGACACATTCTAACTTGACCTTTTCAACTATACATCTAGGTCAAACTGATTTCCTAAAAATATAGTGATCCTTGCCCAAATTAGTAATAGGGTGTTCCAACAATCTCTCCCTATTTGGGTTAGGATTACTATTTACATAGCTCAGAAATAAATACAAAAGCAAATACAGACAAGCAAAAAGAATTAAAGCAACAGAGCATAACAAGCAGCATAGCAGCATTTAGATAGAACATCAGCAAGAGTTTTTAAAAAGAATGAACTGTCTGCTTACAGAGATCACTTCTTTTCACTTCCTTTCTTAAACAAGATTTCCCTGTTGGGATTGAGAGCTTCTTTCTTTGACCTTCTGTCATCCTCTGCACCTAAGGAGGTTTGAGATCTTTCCTTGGGAACCACAGCCTCAGGATGCAGTTTCATGTAATTTGCTGGGTCAAAGAACTTCCTTGAGGCATATCTTTCCAATTCTGCTTTTCTTTGCTCTGACAAGGTAGTGATGTTGGAGGTGTCTTTTCCTTGCTCTCTGGCCTTCTTCAACTGATCTAAGGCAGCATGTTCTTTCATCCTAGCAGTCCAAGATAAAGGATTGTTCTCTGGATCTTCAAAAGGGATTGTAGGTTCATATCTATTAAAAGTTTCTGAAGCAGCAACAGTCCTTGCATCAACAGTTTCTCTGAGCTTATAAGGGAAAGGACCTTGAGATGAGTCCAAATGCCTTTGTCCTTCCCTTTGATGTCTTGATTGAATCCTGTGATCTCTCTGATTACCTCTGTATTGTCCCCTTCTGGACTGATAACCTCTTTGATATTGCCCTCTGGGATGATATCTTTGTGAAGATTGGGAGGGGCTTTGCTTTGGAGCATAGGTTAGAGAAGCTGAGGCTCCACCTGATCCTTAATCTGGAGGAGGAGGAGGAGGAGGCTGAAACTTGGATGAACCTTTCTCATACTTATCAAACTTTCTTTTCTTCTTCATGGCCTTTAGTTGGTTTTTAGAATATTGCATCTATGGTTTAGTTATCTGGCAATCATGTAGAATATAGTAGGATATATCATTAGCATCCTTGGCCTTAGCAGGAGGGACCTTCATCATGGCCTTGCTTCTTGCTTTCCTTTTCTTTGCAATAGTACTAGAAGAATCATCAGATTCTGTATTGAATTGATCACTTTCAGAACTTTGAAGTCTGTCATACAAATCATCTATACTTTTGATATATTCCTCTTGAACTTTGGATTTCTCAGAAACAACAGGGGCAGGAGGTGTTGATACAACAGCAGAAATCTCAGCAGTACTCTCAATAGGAGCAAATGAGATAGCAGGAGTCTCAGATACTTGCACTTAAAAAAATTTGGCCAATTCTTCATCAGCAGAATTATCAATAACGTAGGCATATCAACATACAGCATTTTAATGTCTATAGAACCAGCAGATATAACATTAGCAGTAACATTAGTACAAACAGAAACAACAACATCCACAGCCTTAAAAGAGTTGACATAAGATGCAATCAGACTGGGATCACATTCTAAAATAGGCACAATGGCCTTAGTAAGGTCTTCAACTTGCTGAACTTATGAAAATCTTTTGTGAAGAGAATCAAAATCACTCAACAGTGTCCTGAGGTCCACTGTAAACATTGGAACTATAGCAGCAGCAGCATGCACTTCTTCAACTTCATGAGCTTCATGAGGCATCTCCCCCTGGCTTGATGCAGGCAGGGATGGATCAAGGCACCCTAATGAAGGAATTGCCTGAGGAGAGGAGAGAGCTGATAGTCTGTTAGATAGCTCCTGGATAGAGTTTAGGAGTCCAGCCAAGGAGGTCTCCAGCAAGGCTACTAGCTTGGGGGCCAGTATCCCATAAAGCCTATCTGCCAGACCAGAAAGATCCACTTGCTCAAGGGATACTTGAGTAGAGGTGAAGGAAGATGTGGCTGGAACTGATGGAATGGCTGCATGAGGTGAGGATGAGAATGGAGGGATGGATGGCTGAGATTTTGGGATGGTGGAGATAGATGATATAGGTGTGGAGATGGATGGTGAGAAAGATGGTTGATCAAGGATGTAATTGAGGAGCTGTTGGTAAGAGGAGGATGATGGAAGCTCAAGAGGTGAGGAGGGGGAAACATCCATGAAGGAGTCATCCACAATGGTGAAAGATGGTATGGAAGAGTCAATGGATGGATAGTAGTATAAAGGATGTAATGGTTCTGAGGTGGTGGCTGGAGGAGGAGAAATAGGTGATGAAATTGTGATGGGGGAGGAGATGGCTGATTGGATGGTTGATGAGGAAGGTAAGGCAGAAATAATAGGAGGAGAAGAAGGAGGAGCAGAGGAGGAGGCAGGCAGTCTCTCAATGAGGGAAAGTGTTACTGCAGGGGAAGAGACTCAAGCAGTCCTTGTGCCTGAAGCACATGTTGCTGCAGCAGCCCTGTTAGGGTTGATAATCTGCCTGTCCCATTTGCTGAAAAGGGCACAGGTGAGCCTTTTGGATGCATTGATGTGCATACCATTTGAAACCAATAAATCAGGACACCTGGAATGAAAGAAAACCCCTAGAATCCTTCCAAAGAATACACAACCTTTGTTGATTTTCTTCTTGAGCAAGTCAAAGAAGATAGACCCCCAATCCAAATGTTTCTTGTCAACAATAGCTCCCATTAAGCAGAACTGATACGTTGAGATGGTATCAAGAGCTGAGTGCTTTGCCAGAAGCACTTTTCCCACAACATCAGCCAAAAATTGAAATTCAATTGATAGATTCTTTTTCAAAAGCTTATTAGGGTTCACAGCAGAGTGACCCATTCGATCTAACAACGAATCATATTCCTCTCCAGACAAATCAATGGAGTCATTCCCAGTACTTAAGGCGAATACTTCTGTCAAAAGATTAGGGGACAATGATACCTTAGTCCCGTTGATCGTGCCGACAATAGTATTTTCTTTCTCAGTTGTTGCAGTAAAAATCCATTCCTTTATTTCATCTGCTGCAATCTTTATTCTGGTGGTCATCAACTGAACTAACTGCTGTTCGCGGAAAAGATTCAGAATATCTTTGAACCGCTGATCGCTACCATCGAAGTAGTTCATATCTATGTCAAAACCTATATCAAATTTCATTTTGGAAACTGCGGCGACCGACACTGCCATCTGTACCTACAAAGATTCAACAAACACGACCAAGTGTTGAGAGTTTTGAGGGAAAGAGAAAAATTTGCAGAGATTATGAAAGCATAAACGACGAACGGCGGCCGAAAAATGATTTTATATTAGGGTTTGACGCGAAAAAGGAAGGATCGTCGATCTCCGTTCGATGATCAGGACTACTAAGGGCAGCAGAAAGGTCTTCAACATCGTATATCTCAGTTCGACGATATAGAGAACGTCGAGCTCAGTTCGACGATTGAAGGCTTGAAAGAGATAGTATACAACTATCTGACAAGCTGTGAACTCCGGTCGACGTTTTGGTAAAACGTCGATCTCCGTTCGACGTTTTTCGGGAAACCGTCGATCGACGTTCGACGATTTCTAGGGAAAACGTCGAGCGCAGTTCAGAGACAGAAACTATCCTACAGACACAAAAAGAAATGAGTTTTTAGCCTAATCTTGGTCTGTTTTTAGCTTTTCAAAATCTTGTAATTTATTTTAGGATTCCTCCATCTAACATGCCTAACTGATTGAGGAAGAAGTTGTGTTTCTTTTCATCTAAAGGCTTGGTGAAAATATCTCCCCTTTGCAAATCAGTTGGGATATATTGAAGTTCAATTTTATTTTTCTCAACATTATCCCTTAGAAAATGATGCCTAATTTCTATGTGTTTTGTCCTACTATGGAGGACTGGATTTTGTGCAATGGAAATAGCACTGGTGTTGTCACAAAATATTTTAGACTTCTCTAAGTTGTAACCACAGTCTAAGAGTTGATTTTGAATCCACAAGATTTGTGAACAACAACTACCTGCAGCCATATATTCAGCTTTAGCAGTTGAAGTTGACACAGATGTTTGTTTCTTACAAAACCATGAGACAAGTCTATCACCAAGAAACTGACAAGTTCCACCGGTGCTTTTCCTATCTATTCTGCATCCAGCATAATCAGCATCTGAAAATCCAGTTAAGTTAAATGCTGAATCTTTTGGATACTAGAGACCTTGATTTGGACAGCTTTTAACATACCTAAGAATCCTCTTTACTAAAGTTAAGTGTGACTCTCTAGGGCTAACTTGGAATCTAGCACATATACATGTAACAAACATTATATCAGGCCTACTAGCTGTAAGGTACAATAAAGAGCCAATCATTGCTCTATATGTTGTCTGATCAACTGGTTTCCCATGTTCATCAGCATCCAATACAGCATTGGTAGGCATGGGTGTTTTCATACATGATGCATCAAACATACCAAATTTCCTAACCAGTTCTTTTGCATACTTGGTTTGAGAAATAAATATGCCTTCAGCATGTTGTTTGACTTGCAATCCTAAGAAGAAGGATAGCTCACCCATGCTACTCATTTCAAATTTAGAGTGCATAAGCTTGGAAAACTTTTTGCACAAGTTTGAATTAGTAGAACCAAATATAATATCATCTACATAAATTTGTACTAGTAGGGAATGAGACTTATGGGTTCTAATAAAAAGATTTTGGTCTACTCTCCCCCTAATAAAATCATTTTCCAGAAGAAAGCATGCTAGGGTCTCATACCATGCTCTAGGAGCTTGCTTTAGACCATATAATGCTTTTTGTAGTTTGAAAACATAATCAGGATGAGTTGGAGAGACAAAACCTGAGGGTTGTCTGACATAGACTTCTTCTTTGATCTCCCCATTGAGAAAAGCACTCTTCACATCCATTTGGTAGACTTTGAATCCCTTGTGAGCAGCATAAGCCAGGAAGATTCTTATTGCCTCTAACCTTTCAACTGGTGCAAAGGTCTGGTCATAGTCTATCCCCTCTTCTTGAGAATATCCTTGAGCAACTAGCCTTGCCTTGTTCCTTACAATAATTCCTTGATCATCCAATTTGTTTCTGAACACCCATTTTGTTCCAACAATGGAATGATCCTTTGGCTTAGGCACTAGTTCCCAGACTTTGTTTCTTTCAAATTGATGATACTCCTCTTGCATAGCAATGATCTAGTGTGGATCTTACTCTGCATCTTGAATGGATTGAGGTTCAATTTGAGAGAGAAAGCAAGTGTGCATCAGGTTTTGGTTGACTTGATTTCTGGTTTGCACACCAGCTGAGATGTTTCCAATCACTTGGGAGATTGGATGATCTCTTTATTTTACTAAATCAACAGGGGGTGTTGATTATTCACCAACTTGTGTAGTTGTTCCTCTTGTGGAATAGCAACTGGCTCTTCAAGAAGATTTTCTTCCAGATGTTGAGCAGCTTCTTCATCTTCACTACTTTCATCTTTTTTAGTAACTTGCAATCTGTCCAAGTCTTCAGCTAGAGAATGTACCTGCAAATGTTCTATGATAGAAGCATTCTTCTCCTTGAAAGACATATTAGTTTCATCAAAAGAAATATGAACAGATTCTTCTATTTTTAGAGTAGTTTTATTATAAACCCTATAAGCTTTACTGATCATGGAGTATCCCAGAAACACTCCTTCATCAGCTTTTGCTTGAAATTTTGCTATATATCTCTTGTCATTGTTGTGAATATAACAAATGCAACCAAAGATTTTGAAGTAATCTACTTTAGGTTTCTTCCCTTTGAGTAATTCATAGGGAGTCTTGTCCTTTAGTTTATGTATCAAACTTCTATTCAGTACATAGTTGGAGGTGTTAACTGCCTCAGCCCAAAAGGATAGAGGAAGGTGAGCATCTGACAACAATGTAGTTGCAGATTCAATTAAGGTTCTATTTTTCCTTTCTGCTACCCCATTTTGTTGAGGAGTTCTAGGAGCTGAGAATGTATGCCTGACCCTTCACTTTGACAGAACTCTTGCATAAGAAGAGAATCAAACTCTGTCCCATGATCACTTCTGATCAGGGCAATATGAGTGTTGAACTAACTCTATATACATTTGAGAAACTCTGTTAAACATTTGAAGTTATCAGACTTCTTCCTCAGAAAGAACACCCATGTAAATCTTGAGAAGTCATCTACAACCACTAAAGTGTAGGATTTCCCTCCTAGGCTTTGTACTGTAATGGGTCCAAAAAGATCCCTGTGTAACAGATACAAAATCCTAAGTGAATCACTCTTATTAAGTGACTTAAAACTATTTTTAGTTTGCTTGCCTAATTGACAAGCCTTGCAAAGTCCTTCCTTCTTGTAGGGGCCAGAAGATAGTCCTCTAACAAGGTTTTCCTTGGATAGCTTAGCAATGGTTCTAAGGTTAATATGTCCAAGTCTCTTATGCCATAGAATATTAGGTCTAGATATGGAATTGAACAGGCAAATATCTACTTTAGATGAATGAAAATCTACTAAGTAAATGTTACCTTTTCTGTTACCTGTCAACACAGTTGTGTTGTCCTCTGACTTGACCTTGCATATAGCTTTGTTGAAAGTCACTTGATATCCTTCATCACAAAGTTGACTGATACTTATCAAGTTGTGCTTGAGTCCTTCAACATAAGCTACTTTCTTGAAGGTGACTGTTCCAATTTGGACTGCACCATATCATTTTGTTGTTCCTAGCTTGGATTTAAAGGATGTGAAGTTGTCCATGTTCCCTATCATGTGCTTTGAGCACCCACTATCAAGATACCATGGCTAGTTTGATGTTGGATAGGTCTTCACCTGCATATAAACAGCTTATATATTTTTGACCCAGTTTACCTTGGGCCTAGGTTGATATCCCTTAAATTCAGAAATGAAAGACATCCCAGGTTGACTCTTATAACCTTCAGGATGGTATCTCCTAGGAGGTACTATCCATTCAGTATAGGGGTTGAAACCTTGGGATGTAGGACTTCTAGGATTGAATCTGGATGTACCTTTGAAGGATTGTTCAAAGTCCTGATCTCTGTTCGACGATCGTCGAGCTGAGGTCGACGATCTTGGGTAAGATCGTCGATCTCTGTTCGAAGATCGATTGTCCTGGAGTTCAGAGTTCAGGTGTCGTCGAGCTGAGTTTGATGGTCGTTTCTTGGATCGTCGAGCGCCGTTCGACGATTGTCGAGCTCTGTTCGACGTATTCTGTTGAACTATATCTTTCTTTGGCAAATCTGCATTCTTCCTGGCTACCTCTACAACTTCCTTCCCTTTATCAGAGATAAATTTGATTGGAGTTATCAGAACTATAGGCTGGTTGGATGAAGCTCCCAAGCCCAGTGTACAATTAAGTCTAGAGTTCACTATGCTTGTGATATCCATCAGTTTGATGCTTCTCCCATTAAGGGATTCTTCAAACTGCTTGGCCTTGGATAGTTCACTCTTCAGTGAAGCTATCTCCTCCCTAGAGCATTCTAACTCTTCAGAGAGTTTGAGGTTCTCTGATTTTAAAGTGCTATACTCAGACAGTTGTTTTCTGAGGGAAGTGATTTCCTTCTCAGACTCCAACAGATCTAGGCATAGTACTTTAAACTCATGTCTAAAGTCCTCAGAACTGAAATCAAATGAATTGATTACCTGATCTTCTTCTAGTTGAACTTCTGAATCTGATTCTGACTCTTCTGCTTCTGAATCTATTTGAGAGGCATTGATAGCCATCATGCAAAATTCCTTTTCATCAGCATCATCCTCATCATCACTGGAGCTGGATGAGGCTTCAGAATCCTCTTCAGTTTCACTTCATGTCTCAGCAACAAATCCCTTCCTTGTATGTTTGTTCTTGCTGGAGGAGGGTTTGTTTGAGCTGTTCTTCTTAAAGTCTTTCTCCTTTCTTCTTTCTCTTCTATCATTCTTGTCCTTGTTTTTGTTTTATGGACAGTCAGGCACAATATGGCCTGGTTTCCTGCAACCAAAACATATAACTTCCGTGTTATTATTTGATTTATCATACCTTGGCTTATCATGTCCCTTGTATGATCTCTTTCTGAAGTCTTTTCTGGCCATTTTGTAGAATCTTTTGGCCAATAAGCTGAGTAGCTCCTCATTGTCTGTGACCTTTTCTTTAGGCAGGTCCTCAACAACTTTGAAGGCTATTGTCTTCTCTTTCCTTATGGCTGGTGAGGCAGCCTTCTGTTCTTCTTCTCTATTTTTAATGAGCAGCTCATAAGATTTGAGCTTGCCCAGGAGAGCTTCAGTGGTAATCTCATTTAGACTTCTGGCATCTTTGATTGGCCAGATTCTTGAATCCCAAGTGCTGGGGAAACACATTAGGATTTTGTCATTCAGCTCAGTCAATGAGATTTCTTTATCCAGAGTCTTTAACTCATTTATAATGAGACTTAATAGGTTGTACATGTCTGCTACTGACTCAGCTTCTCCTTTCTTGAAGTTCTCATATTGGGATATGAGATAGGATCTTTTGTCTTTTCTCTCATCAGCAGATCCTGAGACAATCTTAGAAAGTTTGTCCCAAATTTCTTTGGCTGAGTTGCATTCAGCTACCTTCTGAAATATCTCATCAGACATTGTCTGAGCTAAGATATTCATGGCCTTGGCATCTGCAGTCTTCCACTTCTTTATTTCAGCATCTGTTCCTAAAGGAGGTGGAACAACACTTGTACTTGTGTTTGCTGGTGGACTTGGGCACACTGTCAAAACAGAATTAAATATGTCTTCATCAATAGAGTTCATATAAAGACTAATCCTTGCTTTCCAAAGTGCAAACTTGGATAGATTGCACACTGGAGGCCTGGTGCTTGCATAATCTTTGTTCTGTGCCATGTCTTTATATAGAATTAAATATAATGAAAATAACCCTCTTACAAGATTGATCTTATCAAGGATCTTTTGGTTCAGGTGTTAGCCTGTATGAACAACCAACCTCCCTCTGATACCAATTGAAAGTGAGGGTAAGAACTATCTTAACTCTAGAGGGGGGTGATTAAAGTATTTTAAAGGTAATTTACAATTTAAAATTGCACAGCAGTAAAGGCTTAATTTATGTATAGGTGTAAGGTGCTTTGATGTAGAAATAAAACTAAAGTAGTAAAATAAAAACCACAGCACACAGCAAAGAATATGCACAAGAAACCAGAAGAAACAAGGAACTATAGTGGTTCCCCAAAAACCTGGGTACATCCACTCTTCTACCACCCTTGGTAGGAATCCACTGCAGGATGAGTTGATCAGGTGTCCTGGGCACCAATGAGCTTTTGATAAGGTGCTCAAAAACCAAATTGGATTTTTTGATCAGGTGTCTTGCCACCACTGAGTTTTGACAAGGCTCTCAGAACCAGATTCAAGACTTTTGAAGGGAGTTTTGATAACCCTTTTACAACAGGAAATGAAAAAGGAAGAGGTGAAGTTGTCTTCTCTGTCTCAATCACTAAGAGAAGACTTAGTGGATTGATTGTGTTTTCAAAGCTCCCCCTGAGATGTAGATGGTTCAGTGATGAGAGCATTGCTAGGGTGATAGGCCTTTAGAAGCTTCAGATCTCCAGCAGAAGATGATTTCAGTAGAGGCTGAAATGTGAGTTGTCTGCACTCTTTGATGTTGAAGCTATGAATACTTTACAGTATGCTAATTTTCAATCAAACCCTTCAGGATTGATCACTTGATTTTCCTCTGAGTTTTTCTGACTATCTGTGTATGTCTGTATTGAGTGATAGATAGATTGTCTCTCTCTTGATCTGTTGTAGGATGTTTTATTCTCTGATGATCCTTTGTCCAAGATAGTCATTAGCAGTCAATAAATGTCTTCCATAAATGTTTTGTCTTCAGGAGGAAAGTCCAATAGACATTCTCTGAGAAATCCCTTGAAACTTGCTCCAGAATAAATGAAAACGGCTAGCAAATCTCTTGAAATAAATGCTGAGAGAATTTGAAAAACATTCCAAAAGCTGACTGAATTTGAATCCTCAAAGTCATCGATCTCTCAGAAAAATGTCGATCTGAGCTCTACGATCGTCGACCTGAGCTCAGAGATTGGATTGAACATCAGACAGAAAACATCGACCTGAGCTCTACGATCGTCGAACTGAGCTCAGCGACTTGGAAACAAGCTAAAGACAGATCGTCGATCTGAGCTCGAAGATCGTCGACCGGAGTCCGACGACTTAGCACAGTTGAGCTCAGAGAGCGTCGAATGGAGTTCGACATTTCGCCGACCTGAGCTCGACAAAAACTGTCTTTGCCTCAGCTCTAAGTCTTGAACAATGAATGGTCCTGGGGGCAGCTTCAAACCTAAGTTCTAAGACCTAGACTCATTCTAACTTGACCTTTTCAACTATACATCTAGGTCAAATTAATTTCCTAAAAACATAGTGATCCTTGCCCAAATTAGTAATAGGGTGTTCCAATAGTGCGGCGAGACAAGCTGCGTCCTCTGAGCTGTAAACCTGGATCATTTTTGTTAATGGTACAACAAAGGAGTGGTTGTGTTTGTGTCTATTATTGCGTTAAATTTCGGGATGAAATTTCTGTAAGGAGGGGAGGGTTGTAACATCCAAAATCCCAATTTGGAGTTCAAGCATGGTGACATGGCTTGGCATGTCCCAGGGCGTGTCCAGCTCTGTGTACTTAGTGGGTCTCGAGTGGGCCTCAAGTATGTGTCAAGTGAGGCACACGGCCTGGGACACGGGCGTGTCCCAGGGCGTGTCCTTCACTATGTTGTCGCGAGTTGTCGACAAAGTCCATTCGATGATATTCGAGAGGCGACATGGCCAGGGATGCGGGCGTGTCCTAGGGCGTGTCCTGCTCGGGTTGGTAGCTGGGCTGTGTCGGGTTAGGAACACGGTCTGGATCCCAGGCGTGTTCTAGGTGACATAGGCGTGTTTTGAACCCGTTGCCCTTTCGGTATTGTTGGTCCTGTGTCGATTGAGGGACACTCCCCTCAATACGGGCGAATACGTATTGACACGGGCATGTCAGGTGCTTGTCACAGGCGTGTCTAAGCTCGTGTCTTTGTCTGGATTGTGTCTGTTTTGTGCCGCTTATGGTACACGGCCTGTGACACGAATGTGTCACAAGCTGTGTTAGCCTTGGAAAGATGCTTTTCAGAGCGAATCGTAGCCGTTCATTTCCTTCAAATTGGATCTAATGGTCTAAGCTCCTTCCTGCTATTATAAGGCTAAGGATTGAGAAGTATTTCTCATTCAATTATTAGCCATTCTCTTTATAAAGAGAGGAGAGAGAGGAGAGCAAGGAAAGAAGAAGGGGAAGGATTCCGACCGCCGGTGGAGCTTCGGAGATCCGAATCGAGAGGCGAGTTCATCATTGTGGAGGCAAAGCCGTCGTGGTGATTACCATTCGGCTAGATTTCAATGGCTCCAAAGCGATCATCTAGGGTAACGATCTCCTTCTTGGACAAGTGAAGTCCTACTTTATGCATGTGCATGGAATCCTCCACCAAGAGGTGGAAAGCGTAAGCGATTCAAGCGGGTTGATAGTTGATATCCCAGGTTGAGTATGCATCTAGATTTGGAAATGAGTAGTAAAGAATAGGCATGTTATGTGAAGCCCATCCGGACAGTTAGTCTGGATTGGTGATGCTTATATTGCGAATTGAAGAAGACTCTGTGTATGTAACGTGTAGGTTACGGAGTTTGTGAGGATGCTTGTGGGTTCCTTGAGTTGTATGCTCTGCATGAGCTGTATGTGATGTGGCCGTGAGAGCCATTCTCTTTGGATTGTGCAGCCAGTCCTTGGTGGACAGTGTGGCTATTATGAGCTGAGAGCACTTAAAAAGGCTTCGTGCCGAACAGGAAAGGTGAAACTGACCCGCGCCTTTAAATTGGCCTTGAGTACTTCGGTATTCGATGATGGCATGACAACTTGAGCAACGAGGGGTGGCTGATCTATACCTACGTTATGTCTGTCTGACTGGCAGACCTGGTTATTGGTTTCATTGGAGCGCATAATGAGAGTCATAGGCCTGCGTGCCGTTAAGACTAAATGCTCAATGGTTGCCGTGAGGTGAACACCTCTGAGTGGTATGGCCGAGGATGTATCCAGCATGCGTGTTGTAGTATACTTGTGCCCGACCAACAAGCTAATAACCTCTAATCAGTTGTGGGACCCAGGAATGATTCGGTACAATGTAATGTGACTTGAGTGCACGGATCGTCGGGCCGCGTGGCTGACGGTTGTGATATATTGATTGTGCGTGATTACACTTGTTGTGATATATATATTGTGATTGCAATGCATGTGGGGAAGGAACCACAGCCTCAAGTAAGGGGTAGGGTCGTTATAATTGTTCAGTTGAATGCTGACCGTTGCTTTGTTTATCACCCTTGGGGTGGACATCCATATGTAGGTGCTGCCCTTACTGATGCTGACTTGGATTGAGCGGGCTGAAGCCCTTACTACTACTGCTTGTAGGCCCTTGAAGGCCGTGCGAAGAATTGGATTTCATGTGTGGCCGGCCAGCGTGCCGATGTATGAAACCACCTCTTCTAAAGAGAAACATGTAAGGACTTAAGGCAGTGAGCATTTGTGTATTTGTATACATTCCTGGTGTTACATATAAATGTGTTATTCATATATTTAGTAGACATTCATTGGATGAGTTCTTGCAAGTAATATACTTCCACTAGAATGCTCTGAGTTAAGATGCGAGTAGAAAGTATTTTGATATTCACACGTGATTCCGTCATTTGTCTTTGACATATGGTGTGGGCCCCCGACCGGATCCTCTGTTATATTCCATGTGACGGATGGAGGCGTTACACTGGATACAAGAAAAGAAAAGCAAAAGAGTATTTAGAGGATGATGAAAAATATCCACCACCTGAATGTTATTATTGCAGAAGAATCTTACATATCAGGAGCAAGTGCCAAAAATATCTGAAAGAGCTGAAAGAGAAGAGGCACAAGAAGAAGGACAAGAAGAAAGTTCTTAAGGCTGAAACCTAGGATTACGTCACATCTGAGGAGTCGAGTGGATCAAGTTCAGAAGCTGATGAGGAGGCCAACATATGCTTGATAGGAATAGAGTCTCACCATCTGATGATGAGTGTAGTGTTCAGAGCGACACTGAGGTGTTTTGGCAGGCTAAAGACAAGGAAGACGTGTGGTACTTAGACTCAGGATGTTCAAAGCACATGACCGGCAACAAGTCAAAGTTCCTTAGCCTAGAAATAAAGAAAGGTGGAGTAGTTACTTTTGGCGACAACAGTAAAGGAAGGATCATTGGCATTAAAGTAATAGGTAACGATTCTTTTACAATATCAAATGTTTTGTATGTGAAAGGTTTAAAACACATTTTGATTTCTATAAGTCAATTATGTGATATAGGTCTAAATATTTTATTTCACTCTTCAACAAACATTTGCAAAATTTTTGATTCCAAAACAAATAATGTTGTTCTTACTGCACCAAGGTCTCAAAATATTTATATGATAAAATTTCATGATCTATCACATTCGTCTTTAAAAAATTCTATGTCCAAAAATGAGGAGTTAGATTTATGGCATATCCGACTTGGTCATTCTAGTACCAACTTAATTTTAAAATTGTCAAGAGATAAATTATTAAAGGATTACAAATTTTAAGTGGAAGTTTATCTTCTTTATTTTCGTCATGTCAAAAAGGGAAATTTTCAAAGTCTTCATTCAAAAGAAAAAATGTTATTTATATAACTAGACCTTTACAATGGATTCACATGGATTTATTTGGTCAATTACTATGCAAAGTCTAGAAGACAAAAATTACTTTTGTTTTTATTGATGATTATTCATGTTTTTGTTGGACAATTTTCTTAACTTCAAACTTTGATGCATTCTTAGAATTTACTAAATTATATATACAACAAAAATGCATTCGTTCAAATCATGGAGGTAAATTTGACAATGATAGGTTTGTTTCTTTTTATAATGAGTTAGGAATTAGGCATAAATTTTCCGCTACTCGCACACCAAAATAAAATGGCGTGGTCGAGAGGAAAAATTGGACTCTTCAAAAACTAGATCATACTATATTATCTGAGTACAAATTACCTAGATCATTTTGGGACGAAGCTATAAATATTGCATGCTATGTTATTAATCATGTTATGCTTCGACCATTTTTGAAATTAACACCTTATTAACTATATTTTCAAAAGAAATCGAGTGTATCTTACTTTAAATATTTTGGTTACAAATGTTTCATTTTGAACTTTAAGTCCCCCCTCCCGGAACATAAGACAAGGCCAAGGGGAGCCTTCTGCCCAGAACAGCCGCCTTATGGTAGCACCAACACACGGGTTTACCTGTACGACAAGAAGCCTATCCTGCTGGCTAAAACCAATATCATCATTGCAAACCCAACACAAGAATATAAACAAAAGTCAAAATCCACAAAAGTATAAAATGTCCAACAAGTACAACAAATAAAAGAAGCAACCAAGGCTTCTATAATATCAGAGTACATATGAAATGTCAAAAGGCTACTAAATAAGTCTCTCAACAACTCACATCAGTCACTGACGGTAGCGATGGTATCATCACTTCAGGCCCTATCTCCTTAGCCTAGTTGTCCTCCTGCATAACCTGCTGTTGCGGGGTCTCCTCCTAAAAAGGAAGATGCAGCAACCATTAGTCATAAAGACTAAGAAGCTTTCACATCCGCTCCCCCATCGACTCTTAGGCACAGGGTAGAGAAACGAAGAAGGTACAATATATATATATAAATAGTAGTACAAGCAGGTGTTATAGGGCTAATCAATATCAGAGTATCCATCAATATATTAGAAATAACTACAATAATTTATACTAGCAGTTCTACCATCAACAACAATGAACAAGTAAAGTCCTAAAATAGTAAAGTAACTTAACATATATGAATGCCCATATAGATATATAAGTTAAGGATTGGCTTAATAGTAAAGTAACTCATCATATAAGAGTGCCCAAACAAACTTATATGATAAGGATCTTATGTATGTAATGCAATGCAATGTTATGAATGAATTATGATGACTCACTCATGCTCACACACATGCACTTATAATGTTGACACAGACTTGTAGTTCCCACTTTTCAAGCAGGTAGCTAACCTCTCAGGCGTCATCTGTCATGGCCAGATAGTGACAGTGGAACGGGCTTTCACTTTTAGGCGGGCATACATACTACTAAGCATAGGCCTCCATATGCCTTAATGCTAAGAACACAATAGTGGGGCTCACATTCGTACAATGGCTCAGAGGGTTTTTGGGTAGATGTGCACCAAGAACACAATACAAACTAACCTATAGGTGTGGCACGGAAAGGGCCTAGGGAATGAGCACCAAGGAGACGCCTGTGTCAATTGGGTCACGCCGCAAAGGAGAGTAATGAGATCCATGGCCGTGTTCTACTTTTGTTCAATTGACTTCTCTACTAAGTTCAAACCCAGTTCTACTTTTGTTTAATAAAATGTTCTTTTTTATATATACTCTTCTAATTTAGCTTTATTTTGTTTTCTCTAATTTTTGTAGAAACTGGTGAATTTCCAAAGTACACGCCTGTATCAATTGGGTCACGCCCGTGACCGGGCCGTATCACTTTGATTCGAGAGGAAAACATCCACCTGTAATGGAAAAAATCAAGTCACGCCCGTGTCTAGATTGACACGCCCGTGTCGGCCCACTCAACGCCTCCAGCAAGCCAACCAGTCAACGCATCCAGCAAGCCAACCACTCAATGCCTCATGTAAGCCAACAACTAACCTCCTCCAACATGCCCGTGTCATTTTGTCACCCCCGTGACTACTACGTGGAACTTCTAGAAGAGCCCCGAAGTCAACCCGCCACGAACTATTCAGCCTCTCCAACACGCCAGCCTGACACACCCCATGTCACGCCCGTGATAGGGGCGTGTAATCGCAAAATGTTGTCTATAAATTGAAATTTTCTTTAAGTCCCAAGGGTTCACCTTTTTTGTACCATTTTTTTGTTAGTGGGCTTCTTTGGTGCTCTTTCTTGCTATGTACGGAGAATTGTCTCCCCCTCTCTTCTATGTTTGTTTTAGCTTTTTGTAACCCCCTTTTGTCTTAATAAAATTTGTAGATTTTCTCTCCTTGTGTTGTATTGGATTTCACTTGAGTGCCCACTAATCTTCCCATTTTATTCCTTATTTATCTTTGTTTTTCTCTTCAAAATGGGGGTGTGTGTGTGTATGAGAGTAATTTTATGTTTTTTATGCTTTCAAGTTATCATTTTTGCTTAGTTTAGTTTTAGGTTTTCTCAAACTTGTTAGTTGTTATGTTAGCTTTTCTTATCTTGTCCCTTGGCTTTGTTTAGGTTTAGTTTTTTTGGTGCTTTATACTCATTTTTATGGTTTTATAAAAGTGTTTTAAAAGGGGGTTTTATCTTTTTTTTACTTAGTTTTTTTTAGTTTGTAAAACTTTTTGTCCCTTTAAACTTTTTCCCACTTTTAAGCATTTTTATGGACTTATAAGAATGAATATAAAGTTGTTTTAATTTTTGGTAGACTTTGTTTTTTCTTTTATTTTGAACTTTTTTTCCTTCTTAAATTTTAATTTTGTCTTTTTATGCATTTTTACAAATTCTAGGAGTAGAATTGTAGTCGTTTTAATTTTTTAATCACTTTGTTTTTCTCTTTTTATTGTGTGCGTGAGTGTATGAGTTGGGTTTTATTTTTTTTTCTTTCATTTCAAGTTTTCTTCAATTCACGTAGAGTGTGTGTGTGTGTCTGTATGTGTTTGTCTTTATTGCTTTCCTTTAATGCTTTCTTTTATGCCTTTCTCAATTTTATCTAGAGTCTGTGTGTGTATGAGATAGCTTTTATTGCTTTCTTTAAATAATGTAGAGTGTGTTTGTGTGTGTATGAGATTAGTCTTTTTCTATCTTGTAACTTAGTTTTTTTTTGTTAACTTAGTTTACTTTCTACAAATTTCATTTATTTTCCGCCTACTCATTTGAGTAGGACTCGCATGTATTTCCCGCCTACTCATTTTAGTAGGACTTGCATTTATTTCTCGCCTACTCATTTGAGTAGGACTTGCAATTTCAATTATATATTTTTCTTTTTTTTAACTTAGCTTTTTTCCTTTATTATGGCTTTGATTAGTGCGTGCGTTCTCTGTTTAGCTAGCTTTTACTTTTTTTCTAACGTCGTGTTATTTTTATATCCTTTTTTATAACCCTTCAGCACTTAGTTTAGAACTCACACCTCACAAAAATCATAAGTCATCCCCATCTCGATAAGTGGCTAATCGCTCATAGCCCTCAGTATCAAAGAGCATCAGGACATAAAAATCTTTTTTAAAAATTTAAGGTCTTGTTTTTCACTTTAATTAACGCACTTTAGGTTTACCCCGGGTATACGACGCGTAGAACCACATATCGATGTGTGGGATCTATTTTCGTTATCCATACGCTAGCTAACCGAGAGGCCGTGCGTATGGACTGATCACGCTTGGGTAAAAGGAGTTCTCACACTAAACCTCAAGAGAGGAGGAGCAGAATTCTTCCGGATTAGGTCCCCCCCAATAGCAGGGTTGTTAGCGTAAAGCGGGCATTAAGAGGAATCTTTCGCTGAACGAGAGCTCGGTCGAATAGTCTTAATGTTTATGTGAGCGATAGCCCTAGAGATAAGTGAGCTCATACTTGTGGAATTTCCACGGCCAAGTTGCCTTTAATTAATTTGAAATTTTATATCTCTAGTTATATAAAGCTTTTTTAGTCCAAACGTAATTCGATACCGAGCGTTATTCCTTCATCGATCTTTTTCCAGTCTATTTTCAGCCTTTTTATATAGCCTCCTTAGTTTGTTAATCCAACACTTTATTTTCAGTAAGATAATAGTCCCTCCGGGAGGAGTAGAAATAATCAACCCGCCCCGAGAAATATATGACCTTGATTTTCCCCCTGAATATCTTGTCCTACTCGCGATAGCTACACTTGCCTCCTTTCGTTCAAACGTGGTTTTTACTCCCTCCACAAAATTCGACCACCGCATTACTAATTAAATAAAGATCAAGCATCATGGAGACCATTAAGTTTTTGGCGCCATTATCAGGGAGTTTGTGTTGTTATTTTGAATTCCATAGTCTATTACTTTTACCATTTTTAAAAAAAAATTTAAGAAACTTAAAAACTCTACTTAAAACAAAAAAAAGTTAATTGTTAGTATATATTTTAGGGTGTATGACCCGTGGACAACCTTCGGAGTCCGAAAATTTTGATTTCGATCCTGAGATTGAACGCTCCCTTGTGCGTATTCGATCTCAACAACAGAATCCTTCTTTAGACCCTGAAGAATCCATCGGATAACCCTCTATCGCTGTTATGGCCGACCTTATCCCAAATGCGGCCACGGAGCGTACTATGTCCTACTATGCCCGACCCAATTTGGATGATATTGGGTCAAGTATTGTTCGCCTGACTTTGGCGAACAATAAATTTAATATCAAATCAGCGTTATTCAAATGATCCAAAACACCGTACAGTTCGATGGACTGCCGGATGAGGACCCGAACATCCACTTATCTAGTGTTTTAGAAATCTGCAACACTTTTAAAATTAATGGCGTCACTGATGACGCCATTCACTTGCACCTTTTTTTGTTTTCCTTAAAATTCAAAGCTAAGGTGTGGTTGAATTCCCTCCTGCGAGGATGTATCACCACTTGAGCCGAGCTTGCGGAATGGTTCTTAACAAAGTATTTTCCGCCCGCAAAAATTGCAATGTTGCGGGCGGATATTTCTTCGTTTGTTCACAACGATCCCGAGTCTCTATTTGAGACTTGGGAGAGGTTTAAAGAAATCCTCCGTAGGTGTCCACACCATGCGCTGCCAGCGTGGCTATAGGTCCAAATCTTTTATAACGGGCTAAATTATCAGACGTGTCAAATGATTGAAGCGGCTGTTAGGGGTACTTTGAATAATAAGACCCCCGATCTGCCCAAGCTCTTATCGAAGAGATGGCCATGAATGCCTACAAATGGAACGTCCTGTGGGGACATCCCAAGCGGGAGGCCGGCCGGCCTTTTCAAAGTGGATTCCACTGCTCACTTAGCCCTTCAAGTTGAAAGGCAGAGGAAGCAGGTGGCTGAGAAGTTTGCTGCCTCCTCCACTCCACCTTGGGCGATTCCCTCTTATTTTAGCGTAGTCGAAAACTTCATAGACTACATGGGAAATTCGGGTTGACCTTCCTTCAACCCCAACAACAAACCTTATAGTACCACAATAATCCGGGTTGTAGGAACAACCCCAACTTCTCATGGAGCAATGCGAACAACGCACAGTGCCCGCCTAACTTTATTGCGCCCGGATTTCCGTCGCCTCCTCCTCCTCCAAAACTTTCTCTGATGGAGGAAAATTTTTAAAGATATATCGTGTAAAATGAGTCAAATATCTGAAACATCACGGGATCGCTAAAAAACTTAGAACTACAGGTTGGATAGGTGGCGCGGACGATGTCCGAGCATGCGCTCGGGGCAATGCCGGGTAATACGGAGCCCACCCTTGAGAAAATATCGACGCTATAACCCTCCGTAGTGGAAAGGAGGTGGTCGATCCAAAATGGATCGATCCGCAGGTATACATTTCTCCTCCGACCCCTCTTCCCCTCTTCTTCGGTTACGTCACCTTTACCAATTTTAAACGATAAAATTATTTTAAATACGCTCTTGCCATATCCGCATAAGTTAAATAGTGAGAGTAAGGATGAGCAGTACAATAAATTTATTTTATTATTAAAACAAATTCATATTAATGTTCCCTTCTGCGAGGCAATCTCACAGATATCTAAGTATATGAAATATTTAAAAGAACTTCTTTCTAGTAAACAAAAATTAAAAAATATTTGCCATATATCTCTCAACAAAGAGTGCTCAGCGTCTCTTACTAATAAATTGCCCCTAAAAAGAAATGACCCGGGACGGTTTTCCATCCCGTGCCTTTTGGCGATATATTACAAAAATACGCTCTAGAGGATTTAGGCGGGGGCATTAATTTGATGTCGTTCTCGCTTTTTCATAAATTAGGTTTGGGCGCTCCGAGTCTGACAAAAATGCATATCCAACTAGCGGATCTCCCGGTTAAGTTTCCCGTCGGGGTAGGGGAGGACGTTCTTGTCCGATTTTATACTACAAATTTGTCTTTCGAACCATTTGGATCAAAAGACATTAAAATTAAAACCTCGTTAGAAGAACCGCCCTGCCTTGAACTAAAACCTATACTCGAATCTCTCAAATACACTTTTTTGGGAAAAGATGATACCCTTCCCGTTATCATTTCATCGCATTTGAGTGATTCAGAGACTTCCAATTTATTGGAAGTTTTGCTTAAATATCGCCACATAATTGCGTGGCAAATTTCTGATTTAAAGGGGATTAACCCCTCTTTCTACACCCATAAGATTTTCCGTAATGATATTGCCGCAAAACTATTCAGCCACAGCGGCATCTTAATCCAAAAACAAAAGATGTCGTTAAAGACGAAATAATAAAAATATTAGATGTGGGGATTATTTATCCTATTTCGGACAGTGCCTGAGTTAGTCTCGTTCATGTCGTGCCCAAAAAGGGCGGTCTTACCGTACTGGAAAATGAGCATAATGAACTCATCCCAACTTGTGCTATTTCTGGTTGGCTGGTGTGCATCAACTATAGAATTCTAAATGATGCCACCCGTAAGGACCATTTCCCACTACCGTTTCTAGATTCAATTCTGGTGCGTTTATGAAATGCCCTGAAACTCAAAAGAGGATCGGGCAGCGCTTAAGCCAAGTTTGGGGCCTAGTTAGTGCCACATGGCCTAGGACACAAGCGTATCCAGGGTCGTGTCCTTCTCAGGTTGTTAGTCGGACTGTGTCGGGTGAGGAATAAGGCCTGGATTACAGGCGTGTTCTGGTTGACACGGGCATGTGAAATTTGATACGGTCATGTCGAGAACCCATGTCCTGCTCCGGTTGTTCTGGTCTTGTGTCGAATGAGGAACACGCCTCGCAAAATGGGCGTGTTCCACTTGACAAGGGCGTGTCTGTCATACGGCCTGTGACACGGGCGTGACAAATAAACATTTCATATTCGAGATGCGACGGTATTAGCATCGATTGAGGCACACGGCCCATGACACGGGCGAGTCCATGGTTGATACAAGCGTGTCCCAAGCCGTGTCACAGGCTGTGTCCTGTTCTGTATTTCCTGGTTCACGGAAAGTGTGGAACACGGCCTTGGACACGGGCATGTCGCAAGCCGTTTTCGGCCCAGGAAATTGGTTTTAAGCGCTAATCGTGGCTGTTCGTTTCCTTCTATTGGGATCCAAGGGCCCAGGTTGGTCCTTGCTGAGTTAAGTCTGGGAATAGGGTTTGAAATCCTCATTCCTCATCACACTTTCTCTTTCTAAAGCTTTAGAGAGAGGGGAGTGCAAGGAAGAAGGAGGAGGAGAGATCTGGCCACCAGAGGAGCTTCGGAGCCCCGATTCTCGATCTGAGTCTAGATCTGTGAAGGCGAGGCCGTTACGGTGCTTTCCATCCATCTAGATCTCCATGGCGCCAAAGAGAACCACAAGTGTAATGATTCTCTTCTTGGACATGTGAAGTCCTCTTCCTTTTTGCATAGGAAACTCCCTCCTGCTAGTAAGCAGTGAGTATGAGGTGTTCCTTCGGGTAGACATGAGTAGTTCCCGTTGTTTTGCATGTAGAGTCCAGAATTGAAGTACGGACATAGGCATTATTTGTGAAGCCTACCCGGAGAGTTTGGTCTGGATCGTTGATGTTTTACTATGCATGAATGGTCAGAAAAGACTCAGTGCAGATGGTTGTTTTTGTGTTTTCTACATGGTAGATTGCAGTAGGGATCCTTGGGGATTAACTCCAAGGCGCACCAGGAAAATTGGGAAGAAGCGTGATTCTGCTATATTGGTGGCCTGGGAGTCAACTTGCACATAACTAGGTTATGTAATTTTTGTATGATCAATTTGGGACTCGGGGAAGCTTGACCTGCGTATATGGCTTAAATTGGCGTGGCGGTGTGAGCAACGGGTTGGGTGGAACCGTACTCGCTCTATGTGGTTCAGTTAAAGAAACCTAAGTTTTGTTGTACTTACCGTTGGCATAGATGGAGGGTCTTAGGCTTAGGCCGGAAAGACTATAATGCTCACGAGTTTTGTTGCCCTGGAGGCGGTGGTGAGACCACGAATTTTACTGGGTTCACCGAGTAAGTGCCCTGAGAGCACGGGGGTGTGTGGTCATGTGTCCCTATGCCTGTGGTGAAATATGCTAGTTTGTGCTTTCACTATATTGTTCGGCTATGCTACTAAAATGTAGGGAAGGAGCTCCGCCACCCCAAGTAAGTTGTGGGGTCATTATAATTTGGTCATCTTTAGCTGACCGTTGCTTTTGTTTGCCACCATTGTGGTGGAATGTTGATTGCAGGTGTTGCAAAGCCTAGTGGCAAATAGAGGGCTGAAGCCCTTATTGCTGAGCCGAACCTCGAAGGCCAATACGAATGTTTACTTTTATTCTCTTGTGTGACCGGCCTGCATACCGATGTTTGGAAGACACTATTTATTTAAGTAAACTCCTGTAAGGCCAAGTACTTTGTGTATTTGTGAGCTCATTCCTATTTTGGGGAATTTTGTGGACATTCATGTTGTGGCTTGGGTTCTTATCTTTGCAACATTTAAAATGCTTCTGCTAGAATGTGCTCTGTGTAGGATATGTGATATTCGAAGGATGGTTTCATTTAGTAACCCACCGGTCTGTCTGTAGAATATGGCGTTAGGCCCCGGACGGACCTACTGCTATATGTTATGTGACGGATAGGGGTGTAACAATTTGGTATCAGACTACCGGTTTCGGTCGAGCTTAATGGAATTCATGGGCGAATTCTTTTAAGAGGTGGCGAGCACATGTATGTGCGTCATCGTTATAACATAAAATAACCCATGAATGTCCACTTAGGAATGAAAATGCACGTGTTTGAGGAACCTGCGTGTTCCTATAATTGCTTTTGCAAATTTTTTTGGTCACTGAATTGTGTGTTGTACAACTATAGGTTACTAGGAGTAGCACAGAGCCATATGAACGCCCGCTTTCCGAGGAAAGTAGTGCACCCAGTGACATGCCTGAGACCCCTCTTTCTATTGAAACCATAAGAAGGGTAGTTGAAGCGGAGTTCGCTGTGAATAACGCACAATATGGAAGGAATGTGCAACCATTTGTCCCTGAGGTGGCTTCAACACCGGGTGGTGTGATGGAGCAAATGACATTTAGAGGACCATTGGGTCAGCAGTTGAACATGCTTTTAGTGCAGGGAGCGCACTCAGTTAACGAATATTTGCAAGCGTTTCATATAATAAGGCGCTACCCAGGCTTTGAGTTGGAGAAAGAGCAGTCTATAGTTGATAGATTTTATTATGGTCTGCGTGGCGAGTTGCGAATTCTATTGCTAGGACCAAAGTTATTGGGATTCCGAGCCTTGGTGGAGTCGGCTAGATCTTTGGTAGTAAAGTTGGGGAACAATCACCAGATACCAGTGAGTAGGGTACCAAACCTTACAGGTCCTATAAGGGCTACATACCGCAAAATGCAGAAAGAGAGAGTCCAAGAGAAAAAGGACTCTAGTGCGAAGAAGTTGGAGTTCAAAGTGTCGAACTCTTCAAAATCTGTCTTCCGTAAATGGAATAAGAAGGCTATTACTTCGGGTCCAACCCCTTCTTCTAGTGAATCTTGGGCGAATACAGGCCGAACCCCGGGCGCATGCTATAATTGTGGAAAGCCGGGACACTATGCTCGGGATTGCTGGAGCGGACAACCAAAGTCTGAGAAGAAACCTGGAGCCACCTATGAAGAGAAGGGCAAGGAGGTGGAGTCCACCACATCACACTATGCCCCAGCTCAACCGAGAGTTTATAACCTTGGCAAGCAAGAGGCCATAAAGCAAGCCGACGTGGTGATAGGTACGGTTTACATTTATGGCAATTCAGCTTTAAATACTTGTTACCATGCGCATGTTAGCTTATTACTTCTTGTACTTGCCTTTGTTTTTTTTTGATAATCCGGCGAGAGCACTGTTCAATACGGGAGCTTCGCACTCCCTTTTGTCCGAAGGATTTGTATCATGCATCGGAATACGTTCTTCGATGGAAAGGACAAATTGGATGTGTTGTTGCCTAATGGGTGTTCAATACGCGCAAATATCGTCTATTGCGTAAAGATACGGATTGGGAGTCAAGAGTTTGACTTGAGAGCGTAATTACTGCTGCTAGTGGAGTTCGATGTGATATTTGGTATGGACTGGCTCTCAGAGCAGTAGGCTACATTGACTACAACCGTAAGGAGGTCAAATTGGGAACTTGTCCAGAGACAACATTTGCGGGCTTGGATGGGACGAGCAGGACTTTGATGTCTTCTCTTCAGGTGGTTAAGGCAGTTCGTGCTGGTGCAGAGTTGTTCTTCACACTAGTGGAGGCATCGAATCCTAAGCCTAGGTTGTACGGTAACACGTTTGTATACGAGTATCCTGACTTGTTCCCTGACGATCTCCCTGGAGCCCCATCGCAGTGAGAGATTGACTTCACTATTGAGCTAGTGCCAGGTGCCAAACCTGTTTCAGGCTCTCTGTATCGGTTAGTGCCTAAGAAGATGGTGGAACTAAAAGTTCAACTACAAGTGCTGTTGGAACAGGGTTATGTGCGTCCAAGTTTGTTGCCTTGGAGCGCGCCAATTCTCTTTGTTAAGAAGGACAGAAGCTTGCAACTTTGTATTGTTTATCAAGAGCTGAACATATAAACGGGCAAGAATAAGTATCTGATCCTAAGGATTGATGATCTGTTCGATCAGTTGGTTGGTTCAATGGTATACTCCAAATTGGATCTTAAAACCGGATACTATCAGTTGAGGATAAAAGAAAGTGGCATCCCCAAGAAAGCTTTCAGCACACGGTATGGGCATTATGAGTTCACCGTCATGCCGTTTGGGCTGAGTAATATGTCATCCGTGTTTTTGGTTCTAATGAACAGAACGTTCAGAGAGTACTTGGACCACTTCGTGATAGTCTTTATCGATGATATATTGGTGTATTTGCTGTGTGAGGAGGATCACTTTAAGAATCTACAGTTGGTGTTGGAGATGCTTAGGAGGAACCAACTATACGCCAAGTTCTCTAAATGTGAGTTTTGGTTGTCCTCGATAGCGTTCCTTGGTCATATAGTTAGTGGAGAGGGAATCGCTGTGGATCCGGCTAAGATAGCTGCTATACGGGAGTGGCCTGTGTTGTCTATGGTAGCGGAAGTCCAGAGTTTTCTACGGTTTGTCGGCTACTACGGCGCTTCATAGAGAACTTCTCGTGGATAGCGTTACCCCTCACGACTTTGACAAGGAAAGATCAAAAGTTTGTGTAGTTGCCGGAGTGCGCACAAGCTTTCGAAGGACTTAAAATTCGGTTGACCACGGCGCCTATACTATGTTCACCGGTTGGGACCGAGGGATTTGAGATTTACAGTGATGCTTCGGGAAGTGGTTTGGGTTGTGTTATACTGCAGCAAGGGAGAGTTATAGCTTATAGCTCACGTCAGCTGAAGTTACACGAGAGGTATTATCCGGTCCATGACTTAGAGTTAGCAGCCGTGATATTTGCCCTGAAACTGTGGAGGCACTACCTGTATGGTGTGAAGGTTGATATCTATACCATCCACAAGAGCCTGAAGTACTTAATTGGATCAAAAGGACTTAAACATGTGGCAGTGGAGGTGGATGGAGTTCCTGGGAGACTACACCTTCGAGATATACTATGTGCCTAGGAAAGGCAATGCGGTTGCGGATGCGTTGAGTCGCAGGGCCGCTATACAGGCCAACTGGTTATTGGTTCATGAAGGGCGTTTGATTCTGGATTTGGAGGCACTAGAGATCTCTTGTGTTGACAAGCAGATGAGTGCTGAATCCCAATTGAACTGGACAAAGTGCAGTATGACCTTGCTGATAAGATTCGGTTGACTCTAGTTTTGGACAGCAACATGAAACAGATCATGGATGAGGCTTTGGATTGGTCAAATTACTAATTTGGTGTTATTGATGACCTGTTATGGAGGGACAATCATCTGTGCGTCCCAAATATGGGTAAACTATGGGAGGAATTGATGTACGAGGCTCATCATACCAAGTACTCGATTCACCCAGGGAGCACGAAGATGTATTGTGATATGAAAAAGTTGCTCTGGTGGCCAGGACTTAAGAAGGACGTTGCACTTTATGTGGCGAAGTGTCAGACATGCGCCTTGGTGAAGGTGGAGTACTAGAAGCCCGGAGGTTTATTGAAGTCCTTGCCTATCCCGAAGTTGAAGTTCGACGATATTTCAATGGATTTTGTGCAAGGGTTACCAAGGTCGCAGAAGGGAAACGATGCCATCTAGGTGATCGTAGATCGATTTACGAAGGTGTCGTACTTCATTTTGAATAGGAAGGATGATTCGGTGGATAAACAGGCAAAAATCTATGTAGATAACATTATTCGACTATACATTGTGCCCCGCAGCATCGTGAGTGACCGAGATGGGCGGTTCACGTACAATGACTTGGGCTTGGTGCAATAAATGTTGGGAACCAAGCTGAGTTTCAGCACGTCCTTTCATCCGCAGACGGATGGTAAGACTGAGAGGGTCAACAGGACGATGGAGGACATGCTTCGCATGTGCGTCTTGAATTTCGAAAAGCATTGGGAAGATCACCTGTACTTGGTGGAGTTTTCTTATAACAGTGGCTACCAAGCGAGTATTCAAATGGCGCCCTTCGAGACCCTATACGGCAGAAAGTGTCACATGTCATTGTCGTGGTTGGAAACGGTTGAGTGAAAGCTGTACAAACGATGAGAGGCGGAAGATGCCAATTTGTTGGTACGAACTTTACGGGAACGATTGTTGATCGCTCAGGACAGGCAGTCTAAATACTATAATGCCAAGCATCAGAATGTTGAGTTCGCTATTGTTGGCTGGGTGTATTTGAAAATTAAGTCGTTCAAGGGTGTCTCACAGGTATGACGCTTAAAGAAGCTGAGCCCGAGGTACCATGGATCGTTTGAGATTCTAGACCGAATTGGCGAAGCAGCTTATCGACTAAAGCTATCGGTGGAACTGAGTGGTCTACACGACATATACCACATATCTGTGTTGCGAAACGCGGTGCAAGATCCTTCACAAGTGATTATAATCAATCAGGTGCCGGTTGTTAATGTGTTGACAACGAAGGTCAAGCCCATTCGCATTGAGGATTCTGAGGTCAAGCGACTTTGTAACAAGCTCATCAGGATGGTCAAAGTCTGTTAGGACAACTGCGGTCGAGAAGATCTCTCGTGGGAGCAAGAGCAGACCATGCTTGAGGAGTACCCCAAGTTATTCTACTAAGGTACCATTTTGTTTTGTGTATCTTTTCCTTTATGTAATTTCGGGACAAAATTCTTTTAATAGGGAGAGAATTGTAATGCCCCGAAACTCAAAAGAGGAATGGGCAGGGCTTAAGCCAAGTTTGGGGCCTGGTAATGGCCACACGGCCTAGGACACAGGCGTATCCAGGGCTATGTCCTGCTCGGGTTGTTAGCCAGACTGTGTTGGGTGAGGAAAATGACCTGGATCACAGGCGTGTTCTGGTTGACACGAGCATGTGAAATTTGACACTGGCGTGTCGATAACTCATGTCCTGCTCGGGTTGTTCTGGTCCTATATCGAGTAAGGAACACGCCTAGCAACATGGGCGTGTACTACTTGACAAGGGCATGTATAGCACATGGCCTGTGATACGGTAATATCATATGACCGTGTCCTGTTCGGGATGCGACAATTTCAGCGTCGTTTGAGGCACACGACCCATGACACGGGCGTGTCCATGGTTAACATGGGCATGTCCCAAGCCGTGTCACAGGTCGTGTCCTATTCTGTATTTCCTAGTTCACAGCGAGTGTGGAACATGGCCTTGGACACGGTCGTGTCGTAAGCCGTGTTTGGCCAAGTAAATTTATTTTAAGCACGAATCATGGTCGTTCGTTTCCTTCATATTTCGATCCAAGGGCCCAGGCTAGTCCTTGCTTAGTTAGGTCGGAATAGGGTTTGAAATCGCCATTACTCATCTAGCTTTCTCTTTCTAAAGCTTTAGAGAGAGGGGAGAGCAAGGAAGAAGGAGAGATCCGGCCGCCGGAGGAGCTTCGGAGCCCCGATTCTCGAAGCGAGTCTAGATCTGTGAAGGCGAGGCCATTGCAGTGCTTTCCATCCATATAGATCTCCATGGAGCAAAAGAGAACCACAAGTGTAACGATTCTCTCCTTGGAAATGTGAAGTCCTCTTCCTTTTTGTATAAGAAACTCCCTCCCGCGAGTGAGCGGTGAGTGCGAGGTGTTCCTTCAGGTAGACATGAATAGTTCCCGTTGTTTTGTATGTAGAGTCCGGAATCGAAGTACGGACATAGGCATGGTGTGTGAAGCCTACCCAGACATGTTGTTCTGGATCGGTGATGTTTCATTATGCATGAATGGTCGAAGAAAACTCTGTGCCGATGGTTGTTTTAAGGTTTTCTACATGGTAGATTGTAGCAGGGATCCTTGGGGATTAACTCCAAGGTGCACCCGGAAAATTGGGTAAAAGCGTGATTCTGCCATCTTGGTGGCCAGGGAGCCAACTAGAACTGATAGTTTTACTTTTAAGACTACCTAAACACCTAGAGGGGGGGGGGGTGAATAGGTACTTTTCCTTGATTTAACTTAAGGAAGAATATAACTACAGTTATTTGAATAAATCAGATATAACTAAGCTAACTCAGCACAGCAATCATAAACATACACACATCACAGATTGCACACAGATTTATAGTGGTTCCCCAAGGTCTGGGTACATCCACTTTCCCCCTTCACCTATCTAGCAGTATGCTAGAGTCGGCCTAACTTCTTCCTTTAACTCAGATCCTCAGATCCTACAGCTCAGAATCTAGAAGGATTCCTACAACTCAGGCTAACAAACCCTACCTCAGCCTTGCCACAAGGCCTACAACTCAGAGAATACCTTCTCCTACAACTCAGGCTAACAAGCCCTACCTCAGCCTTACCTCAAGGCCTATAGCTTAGAGAATACCTTCTCCTACAACTCAGGCATAAACAGCCCTACCTCAGAGAATAAATCTCCTACACTCAGCCTTTATAAAATAGGCTTAAAACTCAGATCTATGAATAGATCTTATAGAATTTGATAAGGAATTTTTTTAATCTCTTACCCCTGTTGAGAGAGAAGGGATAAGAACTTTCTTGATCAGCTTCTTGAAGAGGCTGATGGCTGAAATAAACTAGATCTTAGCTTTCTTACAAGCTTCTTGAATCTTAACTTAGTTGAGTTGATTTCCTTTGAATAAAACTAACTGGCAGCTTCCTTCTTAGACTTCAGAAATAGATCTGAATCTCATTGACAGATTAGTTCAGTACTTGCTTCTTGAGATACCTGTGAATGTCTCCTCCTTGTCTTCAAATAGCTAGTTCTCTCTCTATTTAAATCTCTCAAAGATACTTCAGAATTCTTGATTGAATTCCACTTAGACAGAATCTGAATTGTAAACTACTTCAGATCGTCTTCTTAGATCTTCTCACGAAGATCTTCTTCTTTGTTACTTATACTTTCTTGATTAGAGAATAATCTCTAATTGTGTTAGTGGTGACAATACTTTTTCTCTATGTTGTTGTTATTTGATGAGTTGTAAATATACCAATTTTGTATTTTAATTATGTCATTTTACTTGATTTCTGTCTTTTTTAGTTTATTTTCTTTAATAAAATGCTTCTTTTTGTAAATTTTATACTAACTTAATTTATTTTTGTTTTTGAAATTTTTCAGAAAACTGAATTTTCGGCCCTGTCACGCCCGTGACCATGCCGTACGGACGTGTCAGGCGCTCAACGCCAGCGGGTTGTCGACACTAACAGATTTCACTGTTAATGACTCAACTCCTTCATGTCACGCCCGTGTCAAAGCTCGTCACGCCCGTGTCGATGTCGGCACTCAACTCTTCGTCAACTGTCAACGCTGCCGACATCGAGCTGCCAGCTGTCCGTGTCACGCCCCCCTTACACGCCCGTGACATTTGTGTCACGCCCGTGTCCCCACGTGGACCGCCCGAAGTCAAAGCTCGCATCAAATCCCCAGATCCACCTCCCCGTCACGCCCTAGTCACGCCGTGACTGACACCTGTCACGCCCGTGACCTGGGGCGTGACCGCCACGTTTTCAGCCGAAGTCAACTTTCCAGTCAAATCACCGATCAGCTCATGAACAGTAGTGACATGCCCCCCTGTCACGTCCTAGTCACGCTGCGTGACCAACCCGAAATTTTGCCTATAAAAGCCAGCTGCTGTATGAGATTTCTGTCCACTTTTTTGGTCCATCTTGCCTAGGGGAGGTGCTGCCCATTTGGATTCCATGCTATGTAAGGGAAATTTACCCCCCTCTCTCTCTCTCTCTTAACTTAGTTTAGGATGTTTGTTTTAGCTTTCCTTGTAACCTCTTTTTCATTAATACAATGTTAGTTTTTTTTCTCTTCTTATGTTGTTTGGAATCCATTGGAATGCGTCGAACTTAAGTAATTTTTCGTTCTACGTTTGTGCTTTTCATTTTATGTTTTCATATCATAACTTTTATAACTCGCTTAGTTTAGATTTTATCGCACTTTCTAGCCGTTGTAATGCCCGTTTTATTTTCATATTCTGCACTTGTTTAGGTTTAGTTTTTCTTTCTTTCCTTATTTTTCATTCTTAGGGTTTATAAAAACACCTAAAAAGGTCATTGTTTTTTATTTTTCTTTAACTTAGGATTTTTATTTTGGTAAAACTTTTTCGTTGTTTTTTCTTTATATTTCACTTTTTAGGAGTTTTTTAATAAAAACACAAGAATGAAAAAGTTGCTATTTCAATTTTTCGCTCACTTTGTTTTTAACTTTATTTTCAAAAACTTTTTGTCCCGTTAATTTTTATTTTCTCTTTTTATGCATTTCTACCGCATTCTAGCGGTAGAAATGCAGTTGTTTTAATTTTTCAGTCACTTTGTTTTTCTTAATTTTTGCATGTGTGCGTGCGTGTATGAGTTAGATTTTATTGTTTTATTTTACTTTCTGTAGAGTGTGTGCGTATGCATTTATTTCTGCCTACTCGTTAAGAGTTAAATGGCGCTCTGCTTTCATTTCTCGCTACTCGTTTGAGTAGGATCGTCATTTTAATGCTTTCATTTTCTTCCTACTCACTTTGAGTAGGAAAACTTAGAGTGCGTGCGTGTGTTTACTTTTCTGTAGAGTGCGTGTGTGTGATTTTAATTTCCGTAGAGTGTGTGCGTGTATGAGATTAATTTACCCCCGCCCACTCATTTGAGCCAGGATTCGCATTTACTGCTTTTTCAGTCCTACTCGTTTGAGTAGGACTTGCAATTTTCAGCTTTCTTTACTGCTTTCTATTGCTTTCTTTATAGCTTTCTTTATTGCTTTCTATGTAAGTGTCCCCATTCCGATGAGTGGCTAACCGCCCTTAGCCCTCAATATCGAAGAGCATTGGGACAAATAAAGTAGCTTTAAATAATTAATGTTCCTATTTTCTATTTAATTAAATTTCTTAAGGTTTGCCCCGGGTTAACGACGTGTAGGACCGCATAATCGATGTGCGGGCTCTATTTCCGTTATCCATACGCAACGCCGAGAGGCCGCACGTATGGACCGATCACCCTTGGGTAAAAGAGAGCCTCGCGCTAACCCTCGAGAGAGAGAGGAGGCACGTGACTCTACCGGATTGGGTTCCCCACCCAATAGCGGGATTCTCAGCGTAATGCGGGCGTTAAGAGGAATCCTTCGTCGTCTAGCGATCAGTCGAATAGTTTTAGCGTTCAGGTGAGCGATAGTCCTAGAGATAAGTGAGCTCATTCCTTTGAACCTCCACGGCCGAGTCTCCGCCTTAATTAATTTGAAAATTAGGATCTCTTTTATTAAAAGTTTTTTAGTTCAAATTCTCTTTTGATATCTTCGCGCCGAGTTCTTCGTCGGCCTTCTGCACTTTATTTTCTGCTTTCATTTTCTGTATTAATTTATTTTTATGTTCGCCATTTCTTTTTTTATATAATCCACCTAAAATAATATCGGTAGAATAATAGGCTTTCAGGGAAAGAGTAGATATAGCTAAGCCGCCTCGAGAACAATACGACCCCGATATTCCTCCACACGGGAATATCCTGTACTACACGCGATAGGTGCACTTGCCTCCCTTCGTTAAAACTCGGTTTTTCTAACAAAATAAAAACGCTCTTCTTTTTCTTTATAAAATAAAATCCCACTCATCTTAAAAAAATAAAATAATAAGAAACCTGCACGTTTTAACCATCATTATTGTTCTTCTTCTGAATCCATCTATTTATAGACTTCATCCTTGGTAACCGGCTGATCTGGTTTATAACAACTTCTGACAAATATGACAAGCATCAGTAAACCTGTCATAACCCACAGCTGTCAAGTCTTAAAACACTTCTTGAGCCATTGACTCTGTCAGCCAAGCGTCGAGTCTGTCTGCCATAAAGTGTCTGATGACTACTTTTTAGTCATCCTTTTTTGGGTAATTTAGTACTTAAATTTCTAAGTATTATTATAATTTTATGTTATTGTATGCTGATAGTCCGTTTCGTAATGGTATTTTCTATCTTTCAATTTACGAAGCATGTCTTGTATGCTTATATTTTGACCTTTTTTTGTATATATTATGTCACTAACATCTTCCCTTATTTTTGGCAGGATTTTACAAGTTTTGCTGTTACACGCCCCATGGTCACGCCCTCCTAGGGCGTGTACCAAGGGCGTGTAACCTAGTGGAATGAAGCCGCGGTCCGAAGTCAATCTCCACCAGAAAACTAGCTGTCACGCCCACTGACACGCCCACTGACACGCCCCTCCAGGGCGTGTCTGACAGGCGTGACCCGCCAAGTCCCGAGAAGTCAGTACCGAGCTCAATTTCAACGCACCGAATCCGACACGCCCCATGGTCATGCCCTCCAGGGGCGTGTTCGATGGGCGTGTAACTCAACAACCACGCCAGAATAAATGCCAACGCTCCAGATGTCGCACCGAATCAGACACGCCCTATGGTCACGCCCTCCATGGGCGTGTCATAGGGCGTGACCCAGCCCGAAAAAATTCTATAAATAGATCATCTTCTAGTGTTTTGGGGGGTGGGTGGAGAGAGATTAGAGAAGAAGAAGTGCTGCTATTTTAGTGTTTATGTCTTAAGCTTGTCTCTTCCTTTTTACTTCAAGTAATTGAGTTTCTTTTCATGCAAGCCTTTTTTGCATTTCTGTACTTCCTTTTTACAACATGTAATCATTGTAGAATGTGTTCTTATAGTATGTGTGCCTACTTGTGATTCCTCCACATTACGAAATAAAATAGTTCGCTATTCTCTTTCCCTTCTACTCGGTGTTATTTTCCATACTATTAATATGATCTTCATTTTCTATACATGAATAACTAAATCCTCCTTGTACTCGATCTTGATGATCTGAGGTTTGAGTGATTAAGTTATGATGCTTTAATTTTACCTTTCCTTTTTAGGGTTTAATCTTGAATTGCTCTTGAATTCTTTTGGGTTGGAGATATATCATCGATGTATACTCTCCGCCTTAGCTTTCATACTTGGCAAGCCGAAAGGCCGATAGTTTGAAGTGAGCACTCAAGAGGAAAGGGATTTGTATGCACCCTCGAGAGAGGCAGACATTCAAATCCCCGATTGGAGTAAAATCTAATAGTGGGGTTCACCGCGTAAAGCGAGCTTTAGGCCTCTGATTCAGACGAAAGTCGGTCGGACCTTCCTAAACTCAGTCGGACACGACTTCGAGAGAAGCGTGTTTTAAGCTTAAGGAACCTCCACGGTTCAAGAAACTCTTCCCTATTAAGTTTAGGCTTTTATCGCATTTCTTTATTACTCTGGCCGAGGTGATTCTTGATCGAGTACATTTCCATCCCTTTGTCGTAGTTCTTTAACACTTTATCGTAATCGCCTCTAATAGTTCTTTAACTTAATGCAGTGGTTCTCTTTCTAGCGATTAACTAATATTTCCTTTCTTAATTGCAAGTTCCTTTTTAGCCCTCAAGATTTTTCCTTTGATAAAATAATAGTCTTCGTGTGAGTAAGTGTATTCAGCAGTACCCGGATTTCAATACGACACTTGTGTCCCCTAGCTACAATTCGATAGGTATACTTGCCTAGATGGATTGCTAGTTCGGTTGCTTTTATTTTCTTCACGATTAGTAGACACCAAGTTTTTGGCGCCGTTGCCGGGGAAATCAGCTCTTGTTTGATAATATTGAAAACACGAATCTATTACTTTTATCTTCCTTATTTGCAAACCAAAAAAGAAAAAAAAAAATCGCTTTAAAAATAATAATTAAATAATAATAATAAATATAATCATTTTCAATAGATACCCACATCACAAGTTTCCTACACCAACAAAATCCTCTCAAAAAGGGCAATGCGGTTTTAAGTGCCGCTATCTTGTTCTAGTACCTTGCGAACCCTTCATCGGGTAGTCCTTGGGAAGTTTGGGAGCTAAAACAAAAAAAATATATTATATAAACTTAAAAAAAAAATAAACAACAAAATATTAATAATAATAAACAATACTTCTCTCTTTCTTCTTCCAGTGCATGACCCGGGGAAGTCCCGTCGGTTATTTTGTGATTTGGGACCACGAAATCGAGCGTACTCTTTCGGAGAAGATTGCGATTTCAAGGCCCGACTCTTCAAATACCCGGTCGAACATTCCGATTCATATTCTACCTTAAGAATGGACAATCCAACCAAGAGGAAGTCTTGCAAAGACCCAACCAAGAGGAAGTCGTGCAAAGGACTATGTCCCAATTATGCAAGACCAAACCTGGAGGGTACAAAATCTAGCATAGTTCGTCCCGCTATTGCGAACAATAACTTCGCAGCTTAAGCCTAGCATCATTCAAATGGGTGCAGCAATATGTACAGTTCGACGGATCGCAAGATGAAGATCCAAACTTGCATATTGCTAATTTTCTTGAAATATGTGACACCTTCAAGATTAATGGTGTCTCGACGATGTGATAAGGCTAAGGACTCTTCCCATTCTCCTTAAGGACTAAAGCCAAACAGTGGTTGAGTTCTTCTTCCAAGAGGATTCAATCACTACTTGGAACATTTTAACTGAAAAATTTCTTCTCTCGTTATTTTCCCCCCCGCCAAAAACTGCTAAGTTTCGAAAATGATATAACTTCATATTCTCAAATTGATTCTGAAACCCTCTATGACACTTGGGAGAGGTTCAAAAGAACTTTTGAGAAGATGCCCACATCATGCTCTGCCTGTATGGTTGCAGGTTCAGACATTCTATAATGGGCTAAACCAAGTGACTAAGCAAATGATAGAGATGCCGCTTCCGCTGGTTCTTTAGACCGCAAAACTCCGGAAGCCGCTCTTGAGCTTATCGATGACATGGCGATGAACACTTATCAGTGGAATTCGTCCAGGTCTCGCCCATCTAAACCTGCAGGTATCTATGAAGTGGATTCGGTGACGCAACTGGCGATGCAAGTGGGAAATGCTCAACAAGAAGATCTCGGAGATGACTGCTCTCCTCCACCGCTAAGGTATATGAAAATGCTGCTGCTGCCGAGCAGGTGGATTATCTGGGGAACATACCCAGGCCTGCTCAAAAATATCTCTGCGAATAATTTTTTCTGGCTTTTTCGAATTTTTCTTCTCCCCCTGGTTTTTTCTTGCTTCGTCGAACACTTATCATCCCGGATGGCGTAACCATCCTAATTTTTCTTGGAGTAATAATGCTAACGTAATACGCCCACCGCACGATTTCACCCCGCCACCACCACCGCAACAAAATTTTCAAAAAACCTTCCCCTTTGGAAGAGATCCTCGCTAAATATATAAGCTCGAATGATGCCACTATTAGAAATTTAACAGGATCCATGAAAAACTTAGAAAATCAGGTTGGCCAACTCGCCAAGGCCTTTTTCCGAGGAGACCACCTGGAACTCTTCCCTCGAACACTGAGCCTAACCCAAGGGAGAAGGCAAATGCGATTTCCCTTCGGAGCGGTAAAGTTGTTAACGAGCCCACCACAAGGGAAGAGCCAAGGGTGAGTATCCCTCCTGTTCTTACCCCCACGGAAAATGATAACTTAGATCTTGAAAAAGACAAATCTATTTTTGAAAAAGAAAAGGATAGCTCTATTATTTCTAATTCTGAAAAAAGAACAAAAATGATTTTCAAAATGATGCTCCGATTATTATAAATGAATTCCCGCCACCTCCTATATCCGGCTAGACTTAGGCAAGAAAAACTAGATAATCAATATCAACGCTTTCTTGAAATATTTAAACAAATTCATATTAAATTTGCCATTTCATGAAGCGATTAGCCAAATGCCTAAGTACGCTAAATATCTTAAAGATTTATTAACGAACAAAAAGAAATTGGAAAATCTTTCTCATGTAACATTGAATGAAGAATGCTCGGGCAGTCATTAAAAATTCAAATCTTCCGAAAAAAGATAAATGACCCGGGTAGCTTTTCAATTCCTTGCGTCTTCGGTGATTTATTCGTTAAATATGCGCTAGCGATCTAGGGAGCGAGCATCAATTTGATGCCTTTTTCCTTATTTAAAAAGCTAGGTTTGGGCACTCTCAGCCCGACGCGCATGAGTATTCAGTTTAGCCGATAGGTCAATAAAGTATCCACTAGGTATCGTTGAGGACATGTTAGTAAAGGTCGACAAATTCATCTTCCCGGTGGATTTGTGTCATTCTTGATATTGAAGAGGACGTTGAGGTTCCTCTTATCCTTGGACGACCTTTTCTCGCCACCTCTCGAGCAGTTATTGACGTTAGTAATGGAAAGTTGTTTTGCGAGTGGGGGATGATGAGGTCACATTTTCTATTAATAACTCGATGATGAAAAATTCTTTACAAAATGATGACTCATGCTTCTTTATCGATGTTTTAAATGAAGATTCTTCCCTTCCCCTTTCTAACATCTCCTCTAATGAATTTTCCTCTTCCTTTTCTGAAATTTCTTCAAATGTTTTTGAAAGTACGGTGATGTCAATACAAGAAAATTTTGAAAATTGAGTCTATTTTTGGTAGGAAAAACTATGAAAAACTTATTTTTGAAAATGAAAAAAGTCTTAAAAAATTCTTATGAGGAACCACCCAACTTAGAACTCAAACCCCTTCCCGAACATCTTAAATATGCCTTTCTTGCAAAAGATTCAAAATTGCCCGTTATAATCTCGGCTTTTCTTTCCCAATCCGAAAAACGATCAGTTGATCGACCTACTACAAAAGCATCGCCGAGCCATAGCATGGCAAATTTGTGATATTCCTGGCATAAGCCCCTCTTTCTGCACGCACAAAAATATTTTTTGACAATAATCCTAAGGGTGTAGTCCAACCACAACGTCGTCTTAATCCAAAAATGAAAGAGGTTGTGAAGGGAGAGGTGCTTAAGTTATTAGATGCCGGGTCCGGATAATCTATCCTATTTCCGATAGTCAGTGGGTAAGTCCAGTTCAGGTTGTCCCTAAGAAGGGTGGGATCACGGTAGTGCCAAATGAAAACAACGATCTAGTTCCAACTAGGACGATAACAGGATGGAGGATGTGCATCGATTACCGTAAACTAAACGATGCCACTCGAAAAGATCACTTCCCCCTCCCCTTTATCGATCAAATTCTAGAACGTTTGTCCGGGCACAATTTTTATTGCTTCCTTGACGGTCTCTCGGGATACTTTCAAATCCCTATCGCACCCGAGGACCAAGAGATGACGACATTCACTTGCCCCTTCGAAACCTTTGCTTATCGTAGAATGCCTTTCGGATTGTGCAACGCACCTCCCACCTTTCAGCGGTGTATGCTTGCCATTTTTGATAAATATGTAGAAAATATTATGGAAGTTTTTATGGACGACTTTCCGTTTTTGGCGACTCTTTCGAATTATGTTTAGAAAATTTAGGAAAAGTTTTAAAACGCTGCGAGGAGACAAATTTAGTCTTAAATTGGGAGAAGTGCCACTTTATGGTACGTGAGGGTTTAGTCCTTGGCCACAACATTTCCGCTAGGGGGGATTGAAGTGGACAAGGCAAAAATTGAAATAATTGAAAAGCAGCCGCCACCCACACCGTTAAAGCGAGTAGAAGTTTTTTAGGTCATGCGGGTTTTTATCGTAATTTATTAAAGACTTTTCAAAAATCACTAAACCTCTCACCCACTTGCTCGAAAAAGACACTCCTTTTATTGTTGATAAATCTTGTCTCGAGGCTTTGAATTAATAAAATCAAAACTTATAAACGCCCCTATTTGATCGCCCCAGTTTGGGATTTACCATTCGAAATTATGTGTGATGCGAGTAATCATGCGGTAGGTGCAGTTTTAGGTCAACGAATTGCTAAGAACTTTCATCCGATTTTTACGCTAGTAAAAACTCTCACTTCTGCGCAAGAAAACTACACTACGACGGAGAAAGAGCTCTTAGCAGTTATTTTCGCTTTTGATAAATTCGACCGTATGTCACTCTTTCTAAAGTTATTGTTTTCACGGATCACTCCGCTTTGAAATACCTCCTTTCTAAACCGGATGCCAAGCCGCGTATTATCCGTTGGATTCTCTTACTTCAAGAATTCGACTTGGAGATTCGGGATAAGAAAGGAGCGGAAAACTTAGCAGCTGATCATCTCTCGCGTCTTGAAAATCCCAAACTTGATTTTTTAAATGAAACTTCTATAAATGACTCTTTTCCGGATGAACGCCTTTTTATATTTCCTCATCTCCTACCCCTGGTTTGCCGATCTGGCCAATTATCTTGTGGCCCGGGTCCTTCCAAAGAATACTCCACTCACCAAAAAGAAGAAATTCTTTTCGGAGTTGAAGTATTATTTTTGGGAAGACCCATTTCTATTTCGCATTTGTGCGGACCAGGTGGTAAGGAGATGCGTTTCGCAGGAAGAGGGTCACCAAATTTTAAAAACATGTTCATGAAGGTCCGACTGGCGGGCATTATCAAGCAAACCGCACCGCCCACAAAGTTCTTAGTGCTGGCTTCTATTGGCCAAGCATATTTAAAGATGCACCAACCTTTGTGGGTGGATGTGATCGATGCCAGCGGACTGGAAATCTCTCACATAAAAATGAAATGGAACAAAACTATTTTCTCGAGTGCGAGGTTTTTGATTTGTGGGGCATCGACTTTGTTGCCCGTTTCCTTCAAGTTTAGGTAATAAATATATTTTAGTAGCGGTAGATTACGTTTCTAGATGGGCAGAGGCCCAAGCTCTGCCAACTAATGATGCTGTGTTGTTGTCAATTTTCTAAAAAAATTGTTTTCTCGCTTTGGATTCCCTCGAGCGATCGTTAGTGATAGGGGAGCCATTTTTGCAACACCCAACTCACTAAAGCATTAACAAATATGGTGTCACGCATAATTGTCAACTGCTTATCACCCCCAAACTAACGGTCAGGTCGAGGTAGTCAATCGCGAACTAAAAAGAATTTTGGAAAAACTGTTTCTACTTCTCGTAAGGATTGGTCCCTAAAATTAGACGATGCTCTTTGGGCTTATCGGACAGCGTACAAGACCGCCATCGTTGTACTCCTTTCCGATTGGTCTATGGAAAGTCGTGTCACCTTCCGGTAGAAGTAGAGCAGAGCGTATTGGGCATTAAAGTTTTTCATTTCGATCCGCATTCGGTAGGCGAGCATAGAAAACATCAATTAAATGAACTCGATGAATGGAGAGCGTATGCATATGAAAATAATCGAATTTATAAAGAACGCACAAAATTATATCACGATAAGAACCTGCGCCACCCTAAAACGTTTACACCCGGCGATCAGGTTCTTCTTTTTAATTCACGTTTACGTCTCTTCCCGGGAAAGCTTAAATCTCGATGGTCCGGACCATTCACGGTCAAGGATGTTTTCCCTTACGGCACTGTGCTACTTTCACACCCCGATAAGGGGACTTCAAAGTTAATGGCCATAGACTCAAACGCTACTTTCTAATGATTCTGTGACTCCTGCAAAAGAGAATCTTCTTTTTGATTCTTAGTTATTATTATTTCTGATGGCATTTTTTTTTTTCTTCTGTATGGACATGTTTACTTTTATTTTTGGACTTCTTATTATTATACTCTTTTATTTGAATGGTTGTAATAATAAAAACATTATCGGGCAATCTACCCATGGACTCTATTTTTTTTGCTTTTATTTTTGCTCTTCCTACCGGAGGCACATCAAGTCCATGATCGTGGTCGCCGCTCCACCGTTGCTGATATCAGATGGATCAGGTCATACCTGCTGACGATCAAGTACTCAAAAAGCAAGCATGGGGGAGCGACATCCGCCTTCATCTCACGAACCCGGGGAAGTCCTGTTCCTTTTCCTTATTTATTTTTCTGCATTTTCTTTTTTCTTCTTCTCAGTCCCCTTCTTTTTCTTTATGTTTTCTTCATTGAGGGCAATGAAGAATTTAAGCATGGGGGGGTCTAGTTTCTTTTTGCCTTTCTTTCTGTTTCTTATTTAAAAAAAATTTTTTTTTATGTCGTCTAAATCTAAAAATCCAAAAAAAAACTATAAAATATAAAACCCAAAAAAATTAGAAAAAACAAAAAGATCAAAAAAATTTTTTGTGCTTAAAATCGATTTGAAAAACAAAACCTAAAATTATTTTCTATCTTTATTTTCATGTTGCTTCTAGTGAAGTGTAGGCCCATGCGATTTTTTAGTAGTTCTATATAGATTACTTTGAAAATGGTTTTTCTAAACCTATCATTTTAACATAGTTTAGTTCTAGTAGTTTCTTTTTCTTAAATATAGGCATCCAGGTTTTTAAGTTATAAGCTAGCAATACGTAGTTTATGTCTTTTTATTCGGTTAGTTACTTACGAATGGTTGCTAGGTATCATTAGTTCTATTTTCATTTGCGGGGTAGTCTTTCTTGGTGTCTAGAACTTGTACCAAGCTACTCTCGAAGCATTTGCGCCGTTTTTTATGTTCTTTAGAAATGATTTAGGCCACCATTTGAATAGTTTGAGCTTTTCTTGCCCACCGAAAACATAACCCTTGCAAAACAATTTTGGGCCTTTTCCTTATTTTCATTGTTTTTTAACTCCACCTTTCATTTCATCTTGTTCACCAAAGCCAAATGCCCGTCCTAATTTTTGCACTATAACCTTGAGCTTAAAAATTATTTTTGTGGGAGGGGTATTATATTATTTTGGAAATGAAAAGGACAATTATAAAGCTTATTTTTGGAGTTTCCTTATCGATTGTTATTCAAAAAAAAAAATATATCATTACCAAATCAAAAAGAAAAAAATGAATGCAAAAAGTTTATGGTTGGCCAAGTTTAGAAAAGAAAAATTTTCATGGCCTTGTTTTGTAGTTTCATATTGGAGAAATGACATACTTGTTATTTCTCAATTTTTATGTGTTTTGGTTATTTTTGAGCTCATCTTGGTTTAGTGCCTAAAACCTTCATGTTTACCTTTGAATCCACTTCCTAATTATTTACCTAAGCCAAGTTTAATGCCTAGTAGAAGTCCTAATGATCTTAGAACTTAATTTCGCGTAGTGGAGAAAGTGTGAACGTACAAGCCTATGGCCACCATCATTGATGGATTTCTTTGGAGGTTATCTTGGAGTGTTTTAGGGTTAATGTTTATCTAGCAACCTAGTAGTTTGTTAATGCGCCGTTTATTTAGAACTTCTACTTTTGTTTTCCTTATTTTCATTTATTTTGGATGCCTTGTTTTTAAGATTTAGAAATTAGTAGACTTCTCTTATGTTTTAATGAGATTTTTAGGCTTTCCCTTTCAAATCTTCTATTGTGCACTTCTCACCCCACTAGTTGATAATATGAATACTAGGATAGTTTAATTTTCCATGTTTTGTTTTTCTTAATTATGAAACCTAAATTAGCTTTGTTTATTTTCTATTTCCTTCCCTAGTTTTCATTTTTTATTTGCTTGAGGGCAAGCAAATGTCTAAGCATGGGGGTGTTTGATGACTACTTTTTAGTCATCCTTTTTTGGGTAATTTAGTAGCTTAAATTTCTAAGTATTATTATAATTTTATGTTGTTGTATGCTGATAGTCCATTTCGTAATGGTATTTTCTATCTTTCAATTTACGAAGCATGTCTTGTATGCTTATATTTTGACCTTTTTTTGTATATATTACTGTCACTAACATCTTCCCTTATTTTTGCAGGATTTTACAAGTTTTGCTGTTACACGCCCCATGGTCACGCCCTCCTAGGGCGTGTACCAAGGGCGTGTAACCTAGTGGAATGAAGCCGCCGGTCCGAAGTCAATCTCCACCAGAAACTAGCTGTCACGCCCACTGACACGCCCCACTGACACGCCCTCCAGGGCGTGTCTGACAGGCGTGACCCGCCAAGTCCCGAGAAGTCAGTACCGAGCTCAATTTCAACGCACCGAATCCGACACGCCCCATGGTCACGCCCTCCAGGGGCGTGTTCGATGGGCGTGTAACTCAACAACCACGCCAGAATTAAATGCCAACGCTCCAGATGTCGCACCGAATCAGACACGCCCTATGGTCACGCCCTCCATGGGCGTGTCATAGGGCGTGACCCAGCCCGAAAAAATTCTATAAATAGGGATCATCTTCTAGTGTTTTGGGGGGGTGGTGGAGAGAGATTAGAGAAGAAGAAGTGCTGCTATTTTAGTGTTTATGTCTTAAGCTTGTCTCTTCCTTTTTACTTCAAGTAATTGAGTTTTCTTTTCATGCAAGCCTTTTTTGCATTTCTGTACTTCCTTTTTACAACATTGTGTAATCATTGTAGAATGTGTTCTTATAGTATCTGTGTGCCCTACTTGTGATTCCTCCACATTACGAAAATAAAACAGTTCGCTATTCTCTTTCCCTTCTACTCAGTGTTATTTTCCATACTATTAATATGATCTTCATTTTCTATACCATGAATAACTAAATCCTCCTTGTACTCGATCTTGATGATCTGAGGTTTGAGTGATTAAGTTATGATGCTTTAATTTTACCTTTCCTTTTTAGGGGTTTAATCTTGAATTGCTCTTGAATTCTTTTGGGTTGGAGATATATCATCGATGTATACTCTCCGCCTTAGCTTTCATACTTGGCAAGCCGAAAGGCCGATAGTTTGAAGTGAGCACTCAAGAGGAAAGGGATTTGTATGCACCCCTCGAGAGAGGCAGACATTCAAATCCCCTGGATTGGAGTAAAATCTAATAGTGGGGTTCACCGCGTAAAGCGAGCTTTAGGCCTCTGATTCAGACGAAAGTCGGTCGGACCTTCCTAAACTCAGTCGGACACGACTTCGAGAGAAGCGTGTTTAAGCTTAAGGAACCTCCACGGTCAAGAAACTCTTCCCTATTAAGTTTAGGCTTTTATCGCATTTCTTTATTACTCTGGCCGAGGTGATTCTTGATCGAGTACATTTCCATCCCTTTGTCGTAGTTCTTTAACACTTTATCGTAATCGCCTCTAATAGTTCTTTAACTTAATGCAGTGGTTCTCTTTCTAGCGATTAACTATATTTCCTTTCTTAATTGCAAGTTCCTTTTTAGCCCTCAAGATTTTCCTTTGATAAAATAATAGTCTTCGTGTGAGTAAGTGTATTCAGCAGTACCCGGATTTCAATACGACACTTGTGTCCCCTAGCTACAATTCGATAGGTATACTTACCTAGATGGATTGCTAGTTCGGTTGCTTTTATTTTCTTCACGATTAGTAGACACCAGTGTCGACAACATCTGTCAATATGTATCGACACAAGTGACTTAAGTGTCGACACAGCCTTTGGTGATGTCGACAAAGGTTCCTTGATGTGGACATAGTTTCTTGATACTGCATCTTGAGAATGTGTCGACACTGATTATTTGTGTCGACACAAACACTTCACCATTCATCAGCAATAAACTTGGTCTAGACTCAGCTGTGTATCGACACAAGTCCTGTGTGTCGACACAGTTGATGTCGACTCAGAACATAGTGTGTGTCGACACTTCCTCCAGGTGTCAACACAGTTGTTGTCGACTCTGCCTCTGTGTGTCGACACTGCCTCCCGGTGTCGACACAGTCGATGTCGACTATTATCTTCTGTGTGTCGACAATGCCTCTTGGTGTCGACACAAATTCTTTTAAGTATCGACACAACTATTACCAAGTGTCGACACAATATTACTGAAGTGTCGACACAGCTTCTTCAGATGTCAACATATAGAATTAGAATATTTTTCCTGCATTCTAGCACATTCTTAACCTACACATATAAACTCAAAATAACATCAAATACACCTTGATGTATATCATTGAGCTAAGTGAGGCTTCTCCAAATTAGGTACAGATTTTCCAATGTCTCAACAATCTCCCCCTATTTGGAGAAGTCATAACCCTTTAGCCAATGATATACACCACTCATAAAATAAATATGATGATGCATATAAGCATTATATGACAGGGTACTATATAAACAAAACACATATCATAGTTACATCACAGAATAAAGATGTAAAAGTAAATGATCACAGAATAATGTTTTGTATATCAACTCAAAAAGTTTGTTACAAAATGTTTGCATTGATTTTGTTGGGTCCGGCGTTCCTTCACTTGACTCGTGGCGCTCTGCTACTTATATAAAAAAATTAAGTAGCACCCTCTCCAACAGTCCGGGCTTTTGGTGCAGTTGGGTATGCGCTTGAACCTTCAATTGGTATCAGAGGAGGTCACGGGTTCAAGACCGGGGGGGGGGGGGGCGCTATTAAATCCTGATTTTTCCCTTCTACCTGTGTGGGTCCGGTGGGTAAGGCAACCGTGGACATGTGGTAACCCCACCTCTGAGCCATGTGGGCCATGTGGTAACCCCACCTCTGAGCCGACGGGTTGTGCTGGACGCCGGGGGGGGGGGGATTGTTGGGTCCGGCGTTCCTTCACTTGACTCGTGGCGCTCTGCTACTTATATAAAAAAATTAAGTAGCACCCTCTCCAACAGTCCGGGATTTTGGTGCAGTTGGGTATGCGCTTGATCCTTCAGATTTCTTTAACAAACTAATCAATTACATAGTTCTTGAACAAAAACTAGTAAAGCTAAGACTAAGGCTGGGCAGGCTCCCTTATGACTATCCCTTTTCCAGATATTATCTGAGCCTGAGCAGGAGGTTCTGTATCTTCCATGTGCTTCTTGCCTTTCAGATCATCTTTCTTCTGTGCTTCAGCCTTGATCCTTTGTCTTTCAAAATAATGAAAGGGCTTGGGAAAATACTTGCTAGGCTCCTGAGTATCAGGAGGTAGCTTCCCCATCTTAGCCTTTCTCCTGTGTTGAACTATGGCTTCTTGTCTGGCTTCATACTTTTGCCATTCATGCTCATTGTACCATTTTCCTCTTTCATGTACTTGATCTTTTACAGCCTTCCATGCAGTTAAAATGATATTCCTTGAAGTGGGGCTCCACTGCTCAAAGTCTGGCTTTAATTCTGCTTGCTCTCTAAATCTTTTCTTTAATAATAGAGCATCTTACTGAGCTTTGATAGCAGTATCTGGCATATCAACCTTTTCAATAATCACATTTGTAATAGGTTGTGGAGGGCTGTACATTGACTGAACCTGCTCATGTATCATTCCAATATCTGTAGGAGGGTAAATGACTTGGGCAACCTCAGGTTTATTATTTTCAAGTAGAATTGGTTGCACCCCTGACTCTGCCATGTTATAATCATCACACAGGGGTAGATATCCAAAAGTGGCTCTTATGCTATTAGTTACCCATTTGGCATGGTCAGACCCAGCATAGACTAACACCCTCTCCCCCTTTATGACTTCTCTAGCCACATGCTCTCTTAAGTCATCTTTCTGAAATCTGATTTGTCCATCCAGATAGTTGATTCCATCTTTAAAGAATGTCTTTAATTTCTGAAGCTTGGCACTAATCAACTTCTCAGATGAAGTGATGGCAGTTTTATCTAAATCTAGGGCAGCTTGTAGCTTCTGATCATATTTTTCTTTTTCTTTAGCCCTTGCAGCAGTCATTGTAACAACAGTGTTTGTGAACTCAGTGACTATCACATTATGTGATTCAGTCAGATTTTCATTCATTCTTATTTGATTCTCAAGCACATAGCCTTGTTTAACAGCCATCTCATCCACTTGCTTCTTAATTTCTTCTTGTTTCTTGGCAAGAAATACCACAACATTGCCTCCCTTGTGGAAGCAATCTGTCATCTCTCTTTTGTTCTGATTAACTTCAAATCTTATAGATTTTATCTCTTGTGCCAGATCAAATTGAAGAGCCTTTTGGCTTTCATCCACATACTTTTCAAGAAGCAATCTCTGCTCATCCATTTTAACCTGTAAATTTAGTATAATCAAAATCAGTAGTAGCTTGGTGAGTTGTTGTCTATAGAGCTTTCTTATAGCTGTGACTTCTCCTCTTGAAGACTCCCTTACCTCTGCATTTTTAGTCTCTGAAGTACTTTCAATATGAACTCTTTCTGGAGGAGTGGTAGGAATTTCTTTCTCAGCACCATGTTGCTCCCCCTTAACATGTACTTGCTCCCCCTAAACAACACCTTGCTCCCCCTAAACCCTAAGGGTTTCAACTTTATCAGCTGCCTCTCCAATTTCAGGAAATAATTCTTCTAGAGTGTATTCCTTTTGTGCTTGAGCAGGAGATGATACAGTGTTTCCTCTAGCAGAATCATCAATTCCAGCAGTGTACAAATCTTCTGATAAGTTTATTCTGTCTTCCTCTTGTACTTGTGCAGTAATTGGCTCCCCCCTGCACCTGTGCTGGTATAGTCTCTTCCTGGACTTTAGTAGACCCAGTCTGGTCCTTAGTCTTCTCTCTAACTTGTTCTGCTTGATTTGGTGGATTGCCTTGATCATGCACATGAAGGTCATGTCCTGGTGATTTCTCAGTTGTCTCCTGCCTGTCCACATCAGGCAACTCCTTTAATAGAACTCTATCCCATCTAGAGAATAACCTCATGTCCATTCTTCTCATATGGTTAATCTTGGATCCAGGAATCTGTTGCATTACCTCTGGAATGATTCCAGCCAGGTACAGACTCAAAATTCTAGCCAAGTTTGGCTTCTTGATTCCTTCTTTGATTTTATCAAACAAAACTGCTGACCAACTGGGTTGAATTTTAAAGACAATTCTTGTCATCAGACTAAACTATAGGCTGAGATCCTATCATGTCCACCTGGTTTACATAAGATCACTTTTCCTATAATTTCAGACAGGAATTTTCCCCCAGGATTCATGCCTTTCCTATTGATGGCAGATCCTATCTTTATGGTTGGATCCAATCCACACCATTGAAGTGTTTTTCTTGTTTTTGAGGGTGGAACCTCTTCCTCATCTTGGACCCTGGGAAGATGTAGAATATTGCTCAATCTTTTCCGAGTTAGCTTGACTCGTTCTCCATGGATGGTTGATTTTATCTTTAATCCGATTGAATCCACCGATGCAGCCGTGTAGAACTCAAATACTTCTTTCTTCCATATCTTACTAAGGTTCAGAGACAAGATATTCTAATCCATTGTCTGCAAGAAGAGAAATGACCTGCTTGATCTCCGATTCGGCATCGTTGAAAGCATGCCTAACCAACTCATATCCTTCATTGACGTTGTCTTCAACCTTGGGCGCCATTAGAATGAAGAGAAATCTTGATTGGAGAGGAGAGAGATTGTCGACACAAGGTTTTTGTCTCGAAACCCTGGTGAGCGTGTCGACAGAATATGTTCTTGACCTATTTATACACTTCTAATCAAAGAAGATCAAAAAGCGGGCAAAAACTATCTAAAAGTGTCGACACTGTTGGAATGTGTCGACACAAACTTCTATTGTCTCAACCACGGTGCTGACTACTATGTGTCGACACCATTTTATGATATGTCGACACAGGAGATACTTAGTAGTTCATCAAAAATTCTGTGTCGACTCTTATTATAAGTGTCGACACAAAGTCTGTAAGTGTCGACACCATTACTCTGGTTGTGTCGACACTACATTTCTGGATGTGTCGACTCTTTGTCCCTTAGGTGTCGACACATTTTCTATATGTCGACACAATTTCCCTAAAATGTCGACTTGAATTCTCTGTGTCGACACCTTATCACTGAATGTGTCGACACCATTTTACTTAGCCAATTTTTTTTTTTAAACTAACCTATGGTCAGCATTCCTAATTCAATTTTAAATCTATTGAATTTAGTTTCATCCAGAGGCTTAGTAAATACATCTGCAATTTGAAAATCAGTTTTAACAAATTCTAAAGAGATGTCTTCTTTTTCTACATGTTCTCTAAGAAAATGGTATTTTATCTCTATGTTCTTAGTCCTACTATGTAAAACAGGATTGTTTGCAATAGAAATAGCACTTTCAGAATCACACAATAAAGGTGTTCTACTTACCTGAATACCATAATCCCTTAGCTGATGCTGAATCCACAATATTTGTGCACAGCAACTTCCAGCTGCCACATATTCAGACTCAGCTGTGGATATTGCCACACTAGTCTGCTTCTTACTGCTCCAAGATATCAATCTTCCTCCTAGGAATTGGCATGTACCTGTAGTACTTTTTCTATCTTCTATACAGCCTGCAAAATCTGCATCTGAATAACTTGTTAGTAGAAAATCTCCATTCCTAGGGTACCAAAGGCCTAGATTAGGTGTGCCCTTTAGATATCTCAAAATCCTCTTGACTGCAGTATAATGTGATTCTTTAGGGCATGAATGGTACCTAGCACAGACACATGTTGCATACATAATGTCTGGTCTACTAGCAGTTAGATATAATAGAGAGCCAATTATTCCTCTATACAAAGACTCATCTACAAGTTTTCCTGCATCATCTTTGCATATAGGAATACTTTTTACCATAGGAGTTCTCATGGTGAAGGATGACTCCATACCATACTTCTTAATTAACTCTTTGGTGAACTTAGACTGGGATATGGACAAGTCATCATCAGTCTATCTTACTTGGAGTCCCAAAAATAACTTAAGCTCCCCCATACTGCTCATTTCAAACTTCCCTTGCATAAGTTTGGCAAACATATTGCAAAGGTTGTTCTCTGTAGACCCAAAGATTATGTCATCTACATAGATCAGAACTAAGATTATCTTACCTTAAGATTCCCTTAGGAATAGAGTTTTTTTTTATTTTTCCTCTTGAGAATTTGTTCTCAATAAGGAAAGTAGACAAGGTTTCATACAAATCCCTTGGGGCTTGCTTTAACCATACAATGCTTTCCTAAGTCTATGAGCATAACCAGGTTTAAGAGAATCTACAAAACCTGATGGCTGCTCTATATAGACTTTTTCTTTCAGATTACCATTCAGGAATGCTGATTTCACATCTATTTGATATACCTTGAAGCCTTGATATGCTGCATAGGCAAGGAACATTCTGATAGCTTCCAGTCTTGCTACAGGGGCAAATGTTTGATCAAAGTCTATTCCCTCTTCCTGCCTGTATTCTTTTGCAACCAATCTTGCTTTATTCTTTACAATAACTCCATTCTCATCCAACTTGTTCCTAAAAATTGACTTTGTACCAATGATGTTGTTGTCTTTTGGTTTAGGAACCAAGTCCCAGACCTTGCATCTTCTAAACTGATTAAGCTCCTCTTGCATATTATTAATCCAGTGTTGGTCTTGGATAGCTTCTTCAAATTTTTTTGGCTCCAGTTGAGATAGAAAACTTGAGTGCAGGACTGTATTCAGATTCTTACTTCTAGTTTGCACTCCATGTCTTAGATCACCAATTATCTGATCTACTGGATGATCCTTTAGATGTCTTACAGCTGGAGCAAGACTTTCTTCTGGCTGAACACCTCTAGTTTCTTCATTATACTGTACCTCTTGATTATCATCAGCTTCAAGAGAGTCTTGTACTCCCCCTGGTTAGTAGCCATCATTTTCCAATACTTCATCTGTAGTTGAGCCTTCTATAATGGAAAGCTTGTCCATCTTGAAAGAGAAGGGATAGATACTACTCTAGAGGGGGGGTGAATAGAGTAATCAAAAATTGCACTTAGCAAAGTTGACTTTCTACTCAACTCCCTTGGAGTTAAATGCAGAATGAAAGTTATAGATATTTTAAGATTAAACCTTAGAGCCTAACACAAGTGTTGTGTACAAACTAAAGCTAACTGTAATTACAGTTTAGCTTTGGATCCTATCCAGCAACTAGCAAACCTAGTTAATATCTAATCACAGCCACAATGCAAGTAAATAAACAAGGCAATCCAGACGACACAAGGAATTTATAGTGGTTCCCCAAACAACTTGGGTACGTCCACTCTTCTACCAACAAGGTAGGAATCCACTCAGGTTTTTGATCAGTTGCCCTGCCACCAACAAGATCTGCTTCAGGTAGATCAAGAGACCCTTTAGACTTTTGATCAGGTGTCTAAAAACCGAACACAGGTTTTTGATCAGGTGCCCTACCACCAAGGGATACTTTTGAAGGGAGTAATAACCCTGTACAGGAGGGGGAAAGGGGTTAAGGTGTCTTCTCTATTTTAGAATAGATTAGAGAAGCACAATAACTTGCACTGAGCTAGACAGCTCTAAAAGAATCAAGGCTCCCCCTGGCTCAAGGAACGTCCAGGTGAAGTCTTGCTTCAGTGTAGAAACACTTCAGTAAATACTGAAGGAAGAACTACAAGAAGATATAAAATAAGAAATGAAAATCTTCTAGCAGCTATCTTCTTCTTCTTCTTATTCAAAAAATCTCTGAGTCAGAACTTCCTGGAATAGGAGAACTCAGGTTGAAGAAGAGCAGAAGAGCTAACACTTCTCAGATGAGTGAAGATTGTTGAGAGCAGTTAGACTTGTTCTTGCTGTAAGCTTGCTGAATGAATTTCTTATCTCTGTGAACTAGTTGATTTCTTCTCCAAAGAAGTCTTTATATATCAGCAGCAACAACTGCTCTAATTGAGTTTGAATCTTGTCGTTTTCTGAACTCTACAAACTGGGCTGCAAAAAGCATAAAGCAAAAACAAACTACAGCAGGCAGATATCCTATAAAAGGATAAAGCTTTCTAAGAAGCTACAAATACTTCTGATGAAATAATATAAGATAAAGTCACATCAGAAAGAACTCTTTACGGCCAAGGAAGACTTTTTGAGTCTAACGGCTATAAAGGACAGCCTGGCAGATAAAGCAGATTGCATATCTCAGCTACAAGACAAACAACTTTGTCAGAAAATATTAGCTCATGCATATAGAATAGAACTGATATTGCATGGAAATAATGCCACAAATTATTCAGATAATCTTGTATAATCTATGCCAAAATAGATATTAAATTAGTCACATCACAGAAGACGATAAACTAAATAAGAGCATAGAGCAAAACGTCGAACGACCTTCGGAGATCGTCGAACGGCGCACGGAGATCGTCGACCTATCAAACAGATAGTCGAACGATCCAGATAGTCGAACTATCAACGAAGATAGTCGAACTACCTCGGCAGATAGTCGACCTATCAGAACAGATAGTCGAGCTATCAGATAGTCAATCTATCCGGACAGATAGTCGAACTACCAAACAAACATAGATAGTCGACCTATCCAGCAGATAGTCGACCTATCACAGAAAATAGATAGTCGACCTATCAACAGATAGTCGACCTATTAAAACAAAACAGATAGTCGATCTATCAATAGATAGTCGAGCTATCAGATAGTTGAACTATCCAAGCAGATAGTCGAACTATCAAAGCAACACAGATAGTCGACCTATCAACAGATAGTCGAACTATCAGAACAAGCAGATAGTCGACCTATCAATAGATAGTCGAGCTATCTTATAGTTGAACTATCAGGACAGATAGTCGAACTATCAAAGACGACAGATAGTCAACCTATCAACAGATAGTCGAGCTATCAGAACAAGCAGATAGTCGACCTATCAACAGATATTCGACCTATCAACAGATAGTCGAGCTATCAGATAGTTGAACTATCAGGACAGATAGTCAAACTATCAAAGACGACAGATAGTCGACCTATCAACAGATAGTCGAGCTATCAGATAGTTGAACTATCAGGACAGATAGTCGAACTATCAAAGCAAACAGATAGTCGAGCGACGTTCGACTATAGTAGAACGAAAAACTACTTAACCAAATATTCATCTGGAAAAGCAATTCTACACAACAAGGGAATCTAACCTATCAACTAACCTTTGACCATAGATAAATCTTGGGTCAAGAGACAGAAAGAGAGGACTGAACTCAAATCAAAACCTAGGGTTCCAACAATCTCCCCATATTTGAGTTAAGTCTCTCAACAAATAAAACAAACAACACTAATTACAGAAAGTAAATAAAATGCATAAAAGGAAATAACAAAGCAGATATCATCAATCAATCAGATAAAAATAACTGTCAATAAATGACTAATTTAAGGTGCTTTAGAGTTAGAATCAGGATTAGAAGAACTAGAAACAAAAGTAATTTTCCTTGTATGATCTAGAGCTTCTTTCTTTGATTGCTTCAAATCTTGTTCTCTAATAATTTTCAATTCAGTTGTTCTTGGGACCACTGCCTCTGGATGCTTTTCCATATATTTTGAAGGATCAAACATCTCAGGTCTAACCTGGATCTTTTCGAGCTCCTTCTTTCTGAATTTAGACATAGTAGTCAATCCGGCAGTGTCCTTTCCTTCTTCTTTAGCTTTCCTTATCTGCGCTGCTCCAATTAGTTCTAGAAAATGTGCCATCCTAAAATTAGGATCAAGCTCAGGGCTTTCATAAACAGTCTCAGAAGGAGTATCATCTGGTTCTTTATCTTGATTAACAAGATAAGACAGGGGAGCAGACTTAGCAAAGTTCTTGCTAGAATTTTTAAAACAAAATAAATTACTTACCTTTTGGAACAACTTTCTCAGTATGCACTGGCTTTGGAGATGGAACCTTTTTCTTTGGTGAAGGAGGAGGGGAAAAGGTTGGTCTTTGATAAACTACCTCCTTAACTTGTTCCTTAACTGTATCAGTTCTTTGATAGCCAGATTGGCTTTTACCTTGAAAACTTTGAGAACTTTTCCTTTGAGCAGGCTGGGATGGATTTGATCTTTCAGATTGAGAGGCAGATTTAGAAGATAGATTTCCTGAGGCTCCTGCACCGGGAGGTGGAGGAGGAGGACCTCTGGGATTCCATCTAGGAGCAGGAGGGTCATACCTCTTAGCCTTTTTCCTTTGCTTTTGTTGGTTTTTAGAAAACCACATCCAATGCTGAAATTCTTTAGACTTGGGATCAATCCCTTTCAGAATATAATATGGAGTATCATTGTCTGGATTTGCAAGAGGAGGAGCCACAGCCTTTCTTTTCTTTTTCACAATCCTTTTTCTCTTAGAATCAGCAGATTCATCAGAATCAATTTCTTCTTCAGAATTTGAAGAGATGGGCATATCATAGGGATCAATAGCCTCTTTTAAAGCTTTTTCTTTTTCCTTTATAATAGCTTTTTCCATTTCTTCTTCCATGGCATCCTGTGCCAGGAGAGTATCTAAGTCTAAGCCTGGGGAATCATCCCATACGGTAGATTTTTCAATTTGACTTTCAGAATCCATTTCTTAAAGCTCAGGAACTGTCGTGGGGACCAGTTCAATTTGCACTGCTTGCTGAACAGGTTCAGCAACTTCAGGAACTTGAACAGCTGCTTCTGGTTCAGGTTGAACTTCAGAAGCAGGTTCACATTACTGGCTCTACAACCACTTGAACATCAGGAGCAGATACAGGATCAGGCTCTATAGCATCTAAAATCTCTAGAGCAGGTTCAGGTTCAGGTTCTGGCTCTTGGACAACAACTACTTCTTCCATTATATCTGTAGGATTAGGAATAAAATCTTGCTAAATGACATCTAGTCATCCCTTCCAGATATTCCCATACTAACATATCAATTAAGTAATCTACAAATTGGGAAAGAGACATACCTTCAGGATTTTCTTCAGGGTGACCTAACTCCCATAAATCATCTAGAAAGGAGGTGATTATTCCTTCTAGGTACTGGGCAACCAAGGGAGTTGAGGATTCTTCTAAGAAGACTTTTACTACAAACTCTGTCAACATGATTGCATCAGATATTTCCTTTTCAGATGGAGGAGGAGGAGGAGCTGAAACTTCTGCTACTTTCTCTGTTACTGCAAGTTGAGTTGCTGGAGGGGAGGCCAAAGGCTGCTCTGCGATATCTTCATCAAGCATCTCCCCCTGCCTGATTTTAGTAGAAACTGAAACCAGGCCCCTAGAAGAAGAGGGCTCAGCAGACTTTGAGAGTGCCTGAATAGCAGCAGTCAAAGCAGATATAGAAGAAATAAGGGGAGCAATTGCCACATCAATCATGGTTTTGATTGAGGGGGTAATTAACTCCACAATGCTAGCAATAAATTCTGGAGATATAACAAAAGAAGATGATGATGATGATGGAATTTCAGAGGGTGGAAGAACAGCAGGGGTGGTATGTGCAATATGAGCTGGAGAATGTGCTGGAGCTGGAGCTGGAGAATGATGTGGAGATGCATGGGTGGATGTAGGGTGATCAACATGTTCTGAAGATAGAATTGGAGAGTGAGGAGGAGTTGGAATTGGAGAATGAACAGGAGAAGAAATATCAGACGCCAACAAATCAAAGCTGGGTTGAGAAATCCCAGCAAGATCAGTTGGGAGAGAAAATGCAGGAGGAGAGGCAGAACGTCGTACTTCAGTTGAAGTTGAAGGAACTTCAACTGCAGAAGACGGCAAAGCAGAAGAAGATGGAAGAGAGATATCAGCTGAGCCAGCTGCTAAAAGGGGGGAAGTGACTGCAACAGTCCTGGTGCTCTCAAATATAACTGGAGCAACCCCTGCGGGAGCGGGCTTCAGGAATGTCCTTTTCCACTTTGAGAACAGCGAGGGATCCATCTTCTTACTTGCGTTGATGGAGGTGGCGGCAGACACAAGCAACTGGGGGTATTTCTCCTTCAGAAAAATACCAACAACCCTTCCTAGGGTAACCTCTTTCTTTCCATTCTTCTTTCTTATTAAATCAAACAGAACGCCAGCCCAGTTTATCTGCTTCTTATTAACAATTGCACACATTAGTGCAAATTGTTGTCTGGTGATATTATCATGGGCTGAGTGCTTTCCTAGTAGCACTTTTCCAACAACTTCTGCAAGAAATTTGATCTTAAAGGGAAAATTTACCTTGAGCAGCTTGGAGGGGATGCCTTCGGCATGTCCCAGCTCTAATAACATTCTTCCGAATTCAGGAGCCTCTTGCTCATATTCTTCTTCACCATTAATTAATCCAAAAAATTCAGTTAGAACAGCGGGAGTCAAAATTACCTCTTCTCCGCTGATTGTCCCGGACATCGATTCGTCAGTCAACGATGAAGTGAAAGCCCATTCCTTGATTTCCTGAATGTTTATCTTTACTCTGTAGGACATGAGCCTCTCTAGTCCTTGTTCTCTGCACAGATTTAGGATTTCTACTATCCCTGGTTCGCAACTATTGAATGCGTCGAAATCAACGCTGAACCCGCCATCAAATTTTACCACTGCAAGCAGCGCTGGAGCAATCACCATTGAAAATGTTGTAGAAGTCGAGAGAGAGACGGCGAGGACGGAGCGCAAGACAGAGAGCAAGACAAAAAGCAAGCGGGAAGACGGGATGCGAAAAGACGCTCTCCGTCGACGATAAAAGCAACTATCTTTTAACCTAGGTCGACTATCGGCTTTATATTAAAACAGCGATCGTCGATCTATTTAAAAGATACTAGAAACGATAGTCGAACGGTCGTTCGACGATCGGTCCTGAAGCAGAGTAGTCGATCAATCGTTCGACTATTTCTGTCTTCACACACAACAAGCTGTCGTCAACCATAGATCGACGATAAGCTCAACCTGTTCGACTATCTTCGAACGCCGGTCGACGATCTTCAAGCAGATAAGCCATCATCAACCATAGGTCGACGATAGGCTTGATCCGTTCGACGATCTTCGAGCATCGTTCGACGATCTTCAAGCAGATTTCAACAAGGCAGATAGTCACACTTAGTCTCGTCCATTAATCATGCCTAGTTGAACTAAAAAGAATAGATGCTTCTGTTCATCTAAGGTCTTGGTGAATATATCACCTCTCTGAAGGTCTGTGGATATGAACTCAAGCCTGATCTTGTTCTTTTCCACACAATCTCTCAGGAAATGGTGTCTAATCTCAATGTGCTTCGTTCTAGAGTGGTGCACTGGATTTTATGCAATGGAGATAGCACTTGTACTGTCACACATGATTTTAGTGTTCTTGTGTGAGTACCCATAATCCAAAAGCTGATTTTGTATCCACAGGATCTGTGAACAACAACTGGCAGCTGCTATATATTCAGCTTCTGCAGTTGAAGTTGATACAGAGGCCTGCTTCTTACAGAACCAAGAGACCAATCTCTCTCCCAGGAACTGACAAGTTCCTGAGGTACTTTTCCTGTCAACTCGACAACCAGCATAATCAGAATCAGAATATCCAATTAATTCAAATTCTGACTCAGCTGGGTACCAAAGTCCTAGATTTGGACATCCCTTCAGGTATCTCAAAATTCTCTTGAGAAGAATCAGATGAGATTCCTTGGGGTTGACCTGGAATCTAGCACAAAGGCATGTAGCAAACATTATGTCTGGCCTACTTGCAGTTAAATACAATAGGGAACCAACAATGGCCCTATAATTCTTTTGATCTACAGGCTTTCCCTGATCATCAGAATCAATAACTACATTAGTAGTCATAGGTGTATGCATTGCTGAAGCATCTTCCATCCCAAACTTCTTTACCAATTCCTTTGCATATTTGGATTGGGATATGAAGATGCCATCAGCATCTTGCTTTACTTGGAGACCAAGAAAGTAAGACAGCTCACCCATACTACTCATCTCAAACTTGGAATGCATCAAGTTAGAAAACTTTTTGCACAGTTTGGGATCAGTGGAACATAAAATAATGTCATCTACATACACCTGAACTAACAGGATTATGTCCTTGTGGTACTTGACGAAGAGGGTTCTATCAACTACTCCCCTAGTAAATTTGTGCTCTAACAGGAAACTAGCTAAAGTCTCATACCAGGCTCTGGGAGCTTGCTTTAGTCCATAAAGAGCTTTCTGCAACTTGAAAACATGTGAGGGCTGAGTTGAAGAAACAAAACCGGGTGGCTGTTCAACAAACACCTCTTCCTTTAGCTCACCATTAAGAAAAGCACTTTTGACATCCATTTGAAAAACCTTAAACTTCATGTAGGCTGCATAGGCCAAGAGGATCCTTATTGCTTCTAGCCTTGCAACAGGAGCAAAGGTTTGGTCATAATCTATACCTTCCTCCTGTCTGTAGCCCTGAGCTATAAGCCTAGCTTTATTCCTTACAATGATGCCATTTGCATCCAACTTGTTTCTATACACCCACTTGGTGCCTATGATCAGTTGGCCTTTAGGTCTTGGAACCAAAGTCCAAACTTTACATCTCTCAAACTGATTGAGTTCCTCTTGCATAGCAATGATCCAGTGGGGATCTAGCTCTGCATCTTTAATGGTGAGGGGCTCAATCTGTGAGAGGAAACAAGCATGCATCACATCCTGTCTTAACTGATGTCTTGTTTGAACACCAGCTGATATGTCTCCTATCACTTGAGATGTGGGGTGATCTCTAAGTGTGACAATATCAGCAGGTGGGATGTGATCTTCAGCAACAGTTGGGATTAATTCCTCAGGAGGAATTTGATCTACTGTTGGTGGAACAACAACAGCTTCAGCAATGTCTTCATCACTATCTGATTCAGTGATATGAAGATTTGAAAGATGGAGGATATCTTGAGTGACATCTTTAGAAGAATCTTGTACCTGTAATGAACTTGAGGAAGGAGAATTTTCCTTCTCCTTGTAAAACATTTGGGATTCATCAAAGGACACATGGACAGACTCTTCAATTTTAGAAGATGATTTATTAAATACCCTATAAGCTTTGCTTACTTGGGAATATCCTAGAAAAATTCCCATTGAAGCCTTTGCTTCAAACTTTCTAAGATATTCTTTATTGTTATTATGAATATAAACTACACAGCCAAAAACTCTAAAATAATTTATTTTAGGTTTCTTTCCTTTAAGTAACTCATAAGGAGTTTTACACTTAAGCTTGTGTATCAGAATTCTATTCAAGACATAGTTGGCTGTGCTAACAGCTTCTGCCCAATAGGAAAGAGGCATATTAGCATCTGCCAACAATGTGCCAGCAGCTTCAATTAGTGTTCTGTTCTTCCTTTCAACTACCCCATTTTGTTGGGGAGTTCTAGGAGCTGAGAAGCTATGTTTGATACCTTCTCTCTCACAGAATTCTTGCATGAGAAGAGAGTCAAACTCAGTACCATGATCACTTCTGATCAAGGCCACATGAGTAGAGTACTCAGTCTGCACACATAATAGAAAGTCTGTAAGGGCTTTGAAGTTATCAGCCTTAGTTCTCAAAAAGAACACCCAAGTGAATCTAGAGAAGTCATCTACAATGACTAGGGTGTAATACTTCCCTCCTAAACTCTGTACATTTATTGGGCCAAATAGGTCCAAATGTAATAAATACAGGATTCTAGGAGAATCACTTTTATTTACTGATTTAAATGAATTCTTGGTTTGCTTGCCTAGTTGACAAGCCTTGCATAGGCTCTCCTTCTTGTAGGGGCAAGAAGGTAAACCTCTAACAAGGTTGTGTTTAGATAACCTAGATATGTTCTTGAGGTTAACATGGCTAAGCCTTTTATGCCACAAGGTGTTATTATTAGTTACTTCATTAAACAGGCAGATTTCAGAATCAGTTGAATTAAAATCTACTAAATAAATGTTACCTTGTCTAATGCCTACCAATACAACACTATTATTTAAAGTAATATTACAGAGAGAGTTATAGAATGATACCTGGTATCCAGCATCACATAATTGACTTACTGAAATTTGATTGTGCTTCAGTCCAGTCACATAAGCAACTCTCTTGAAAGTAACAGCTCCAATGGTCATCCTGCCATAGCCTTCAGTTTGACCACAGCTTGAATCTCCAAAGATTACCTTTGGGCCAAGCTTTGCCTTGAACTTTGACAGATGTTCTTTGTTTCCTGTCATGTGCTTGGAGCAACCACTATCCAAATACTACTTATTTTGAGTGATAGGATAGGTCTTCACCTGCAATTAAAACAATTTAAACATTGTGGACCCAGGTAACCTTGGGTCCCTTGTTTTTCACATAAGAAAAACTGGAAATAAAAGAGTAAGCAGGCTGAGGGTGATAACCTAATGGGTAAGATCTCCTAGGTGGAATTCTCCATGCAGATGATGGGTCAATAAACCTAGGGTTTCTATTCATATTTGGGTTTCTAAGGTTCTGGGTGTAATTTTGAAATTCATATTGGAAACGTCGACCAGCGTTCGACGATGGCTGCTCAGATCATCGATCTCCGTTCGACCACTGAGCTTGCGATCGTCGATCGATGTTCGACGATAGATGCTTAGATCGTCGAGCTTCGTTCGACCACTGAGCCTGAGATCGTCGAGCAGCGTTCGACGTTCTTTGTAATTCTTTAAATTTCTGTTTTCTTTTCTCTCTTTTAGCTTTATTTAAAGCTCTATTTACTTGATTGACTTGCTCAGTGTTCTTTATCCCATCAGCTGAGATAAAGTTCACTGGAGTTGAAAGTTAGTTTTTAAGGATGATTGGGGGTTCACTAGAAGATGCTCCTAAGCCTAATTTGTTATTGCCTGTCCTAGTGTTAGACATGCTGGTTATTTCAAGCAGCTTAAGGCTTCTACCATTTAGAGACTCTTCTAACCTTTTGGATTTAGCTAACTCATTTTTAAGAAATTTAATTTCTTCACTAGAATTAGTGAGATCTTCCTTTAACTTAATGTTTTCATTAGATATGATTTCTGATTCAGCTAGCCTATGTCTAAGTTCTTTAATCTCTTTTTCAGAACTAATTAAATCTAAACATAAGGATTTAAATTCTAATTTAAATTCTGCAGAAGTAAAATCATAAGAAGATAGTACCTCATCTTCTGTTGGCATTTCTTCATCTGAATCTGAAATCTCTGCAGCTGAATGATTGCTGCAGGAATCAATTGCCATTAGGCAAACTTCCTTTGCCTTCTTTTCTTCTTCATCCTCATTGGAGCTTGAGGAAGAGGATTCCTCATCAGAATCACTCCAGGTTTCAGCGACAAAGCCTCTCTCCTTCTTTTTATTCTTGTAGGAGGATGGCTTGGAGTGCTTCCTGTGCTGATCTTTATCTTTCCTCTTTTCTTTATTCTTTTCCTCTGGACAATCTGGAAGGATATGTCCAGGCTTCCTGCAACCATAGCAGATAATTTCTTTAGAAGGGGTGCGATCATACCTTGGCTTTTCTTCATATTTTGAAGACTTCTTTCTGAATTCCTTCCTTCCCATCTTGAGAAACCTTTTGGCAAATAATGCCATTAGTTCCTCATTTGACTGGCTACCTTCAGAAGTGTCAGCAACTTTAAGAGCAAGAGTTTGCTCTTTTCTTGTAGGAGTTGGTGTCTTTGCTTCAGCTTCAGCTTCCCTGGACTTCAGCACTTGCTCAAAAGACTTGAGCTTGCCGAGAAGGGCTTCTGTTGAGATTTCATTTGTGCTTCTGGCCTCCTTGATAGGCCAGATCCTCAGATCCCATGTGCTAGGGAAGCACATAAGAATCTTATCATTGACCTCTGTCAATGAAATGTCCTTGTCAAGGGTCCTCAGCTCATTGATGATTGAGCTGAGCCTTGTGTACATGGCTTCAACTGATTCAGCATTAGTTTTCTTGAAATTCTCATATTGTGAGATAAGGTTGGACCTCCTGTCCTTCCTTTCATCAGCTGAACCAGCTACAATCTGGTTCAGTGTATCCCACATAGCTTTTGCTGAGGAGCAGTCAGCAACCTTCTGGAATACTTCATCAGACATTGTCTGAGCCAGAATGTTCATTGCCTTGGCATCTGCTATCTTTGCCTTTTTGTACTCATCATTGTAGTCTGGATGAGGCACTGCACTCATATCAGATGATGAGGCAGTAGCAGCAGCAGGTGCTCTTGGTGGTCCTGACAAAATAGAAGAAAAAATACTTTCATCAATAGAATTCATATATAATTTGATCCTTGCCTTCCAGATGCCCAACTTAGCTAAGTTGCATGCTGGAGGTCTGGTGCTAGAATAATCCTTGGACTGGGCCATGATAGTGAAAGTGAATATCTATAAACTTTGGTATCTATCAGGATCTTGTGACTTAGGTGTTAGCCTATTCAGTCAGTCAACCTCCCTCTGATACCAATTGAAAGAGAAGTGATAGATACTACTCTAGAGGGGGGGTGAATAGAGTAATCAAAAATTGCACTTAGCAAAGTTGACTTTCTACTCAACTCCCTTGGAGTTAAATGCGGAATGAAAGTTATAGATATTTTAAGATTAAACCTTAGAGCCTAGCACAAGTGTTGTGCACAAACTAAAGCTAACTGTAATTACAGTTTAGCTTTGGATCCTATCCAGCAACTAGCAAACCTAGTTAATATCTAATCACAGCCACAATGCAAGTAAATAAACAAGGCAATCCAGATGACACAAGGAATTTATAGTGGTTTCCCAAACAACATGGGTACGTCCACTCTTCTACCAACAAGGTAGGAATCCACTCAGGTTTTTGATCAGGTGCCCTGCCACTAACAAGATCTGCTTCAGGTAGATCAAGAGACCCTTTAGACTTTTTATCAGGTGTCTAAAAACCGAACACAGGTTTTTGATCAGGTGCCCTGCCACCAAGGGATACTTTTGAAGGGAGTAATAACCCTGTATAGGAGGGGGAAAGGGGTTAAGGTGTCTTCTCTATTTTAGAATAGATTAGAGAAGCACAATAACTTGCACTGAGCTAGACAGCTCTAAAAGAATCAAGGCTCCCCCTGGCTCAAGGAACGTCCAGGTGAAGTCTTGCTTCAGTGCAGAAACACTTCAGTAAATACTGAAGGAAGAACTACAAGAAGATATAAAATAAGAAATGAAAATCTTCTAGCAGCTATCTTCTTCTTCAAAAAATCTCTGAGTCAGAACTTCCTGGAACAGGAGAACTCAGGTTGAAGAAGAGTAGTAGAGCTAACACTTCTCAGATGAGTGAAGATTGCTGAGAGCAGTTAGACTTATTCTTGCTGTAAGCTTGCTGAATGAATTTCTTATCTCTATGAACTAGTTGATTTCTTCTCCAAAGAAGTCTTTATATATCAGCAGCAGCAACAGCTCTAATTGAGTTTGAATCTTGTCATTTTCTGAACTCTACAAACTGGGCTGCAAAAAGCATAAAGCAAAAACAAACTACAGCAGGCAGATATCCTATAAAAGGATAAAGCTTTCTAAGAAGCTACAAATACTTCTGATAAAATAATATAAGATAAAGTCTCATCAGAAAGAACTCTTTACGGCCAAGGAAGACTTTTTGAGTCTAACGACTATAAAGGACAGCCTGGCAGATAAAGCAGATTGCATATCTCAGCTACAAGACAAACAACTTTGTCAGAAAAGATTAGCTCATGCATATAGAATAGAACTGATATTGCATGGAAATAATGTCACAAATTATTCAGATAATCTTGTATAAACTATGCCAAAATAGATATTAAATTAGTCACATCACAGAAGACGACAAACTAAATAAGAGCATACAGCAAAACGTCGAACGACCTTCGGAGATCGTCGAACGGCGCACGGAGATCGTCGACCTATCAGACAGATAGTCGAACGATCCAGATAGTCAAACCATCAAAGAAGATAGTCGAACGATCCAGATAGTCAAACTATCAAAGAAGATAGTCGAACTACCTCGGCAGATAGTCGACCTATCAGAACAGATAGTCGAGCTATCAGATAGTTGATCTATCCGGACAGATAGTCGAACTACCAAACAAACACAGATAGTCGACCTATCCAGCAGATAGTCGACCTATCACAGAAAACAGATAGTCGACCTATCAACAGATAGTCGACCTATCAAAACAAAACAGATAGTCGATCTATCAACAGATAGTCGAGCTATCAGATAGTTGAACTATCCAAGCAGATAGTCGAACTATCAAAGCAACACAGATAGTCGACCTATCAACAGATAGTCGAACTATCAAAACAAGCAGATAGTCAACCTATCAACAGATAGTCGAGCTATCAGATAGTTGAACTATCAGGACAGATAGTCGAACTATCAAAGACGACAGATAGTCGACCTATCAACAGATAGTCGAGCTATCAGAACAAGCAGATAGTCGACCTATCAATAGATAGTCGAGCTATCAGATAGTTGAACTATCAGGACAGATAGTCGAACTATCAAAGACGACAGATAGTCGACCTATCAACAGATAGTCGAGCTATCAGATAGTTGAACTATCAGGACAGATAATCGAACTATCAAAGAAAACAGATAGTCGAGCGACGTTCGACTATAGTCGAACGAAAAACTACTTAACCAAATATTCATCTGGAAAAGCAATTCTACACAACTAGGGAATCTAACCTATCAACTAACCTTTGACCATAGATAAATCTTGGGTCAAGAGACAGAAAGAGAGGACTGAACTCAAATTAAAACCTAGGGTTCCAACACATCTTATTGCTTATACCTGTTGGACTGCATGAACTATAAGGCAACTCACTATTGATTAATCTTGTTTCATCAAATACAACATGTACAGATTCTTCTACAACCTGAGTAATCAAGTTGTAGATCCTATAAGCCTTACTATTGTTGTTGTACCCAACAAATATCCCATCTTGGGATTTGGCAGCAAACTTAGTTAGATAAGACTTGCCATTGTTAAGGATATAACACTTGCAACCAAAGATCCTAAAATAGGATAGATTTGGATTTCTACCTTTCATGATCTCATAGGGAGTCTTTTTGTGGTACTTAGTGATAGAAGCCCTATTGACTACATGACATGCAGTGTTTACTGCCTCAGCCCGGAAATATTCTGGGAGAGAAGTGTCACTCAATAGAGTTCTACCAGCTTCAATCAATGTCCTATTCTTTCTTTCAGCAATAACATTTTGCTAAGGTGTTCTAGGTGAGGAGAATTCTTGAAAAATCACAAACTCTTCACACAATCTTGTCATACTTTAAGATTGACATTCAGTTCCATGGTCCCTCTTGATTTTGACCACTGTACTGTCCAGTTCATTCTGAATTTGTCTGACAAAACAGTGTAAAACACTTGGAGTTTCAGATTTCTGTCTTAGAAAGAAAACCAAGGAATATTTAGAATAGTCATCTACAACCACAAAAGTGTAGACCTTCCTACCTAGACTATGAACTGGCATAGGACCAAAAAGATCCATATGTAAGAGGTATAGACACCTCACTGAATCCTTTTTTTCAAGGCTATGAAAGGAGGATTTTGTCTGCTTGCCCTTTTTACAAGCTGAACATATCCCTTCCTTTATACACTTTACTTGAGGACTATTCCCCATTAAATCTTTACTAAAGAGTTGGCCAATTGTCTTACAGTTAAGATGAGCCAGCCTCTTGTGCCATTAGACACAATGAGATGCTTTCTCATCAGCTACAAGACTTATAGGAGAACCTTTGTTCTCACACCCAAAATCAAGACAATAAACATTTCTCTTTCTATACCCAGTCAATATGACCTTTTGATCACTTGACCTTCTGATATGACATCCATTCTTAATAAATGAAATGTCATATCCTAGATCACTCAGCTGACTTATGCTTATCAGGTTATGTTTCAAACTTTTTACATAAGCCACTTGAGTGATGGTAATTTGGTTGGAAGAGATGTTACAAAATCCTTTGATGATTCCTCTTTCAGATCCACCAAAGATTACTTTAGGCCATCCTTGATAGATGTGTACTCCTTAAGTAGCCCATTTGTTCCAGTCATGTGCCTGGAACATCCACTGTCCATGTACCATATAGGGGCTTGACAACATGGACTTTCCTGCAATACAGAATTACCTTCCCTTAGAACCCAAGTAGGTCTTGGGTCCTTGGTTCAAGTTAGAACCATTCATATTAAAACTCTCAGCAGCTCTTCTAACTGGTAGACTATTGTTCTTCCTGACACTTATGTTATGCCAGCAGTCTAAGGCAAAATGGCCTGTCTTTCCACAGCACCAGCATTCATATTTGTTGTATCTAGGTCTAGATACATTTTTGACAGAAGAATTTCTGTTCTGTGCTGGTGCTGCTGCAGCTACACCCACTGGTTTCTTATAACCATGGGGTTTATGAACATGGGCTAACTTATTGGCATTAACACCCTTGTTATTCAGAACATCAGTTTTATTATGACCATGAATATTTTCAAGATCATTCTTGTTAGAAGGCTCATGCACCTTTCTAAAAGCTACAGGGACTTTAAAATTCAATGGCTGAACTGGTGCTTTTCCCTTTCTCTTGAAATGAGCAGCCCTGGTGTTACCTTTATAGCCTATTCCTACCTTACCCTTTTGAGCCACAAACTAATCTATTAAGGGTAAGACTGATTTTGGCTTAGAGTAACTAGCCACCAAATCTTTCTCTGCTTGAAGTCTGACTTCCAGACTTTTAATTATATCATTTTTATATGTGATTGTACCCATCTGAATAACTGTAATAGTTTTCAGCTTGGCAACCTCATTCATTTATTGATCCAATTCTTTCTCTAAACCAGATGTAGTCATCTTAAGATCTACTATTTCCTTAGCCTGATTTTTGGCCAGGTTTTTGCTTTTCTTAAGTGCCTGCAATAAGTCCCCATATTCATCTATCAATTGATGAATATATCCTTCAGATTCTGATCCATCCTTATCACTTGATGAAGATGAATCTGACTCTGAACCAGTACTATAATGAGAAATTCTAGAATTACTTTGTACCTTGCTGGGACCAGGCTGATCCTGGCACTTGTTGTCTTCTGATTCAGCCATCAGTCCCATGCACTGATGGTCTTTTTGTTCATTGATGGAGTCCAACAATTTCATAAACTCCTCTTCTTCACTAGCTGCATACAGTCCAATGTATGCTTCAGCTTCAGATTCTGACTCTGAGGAGGATTAATCTGTACGACTCTTCTCCTTCTTAGCAACAATGGATTTCTCCTTCTTGCCCTTTTGTTGAGTCTTCTTTCTGTCTGCTGACTCCTTTCTCTTTTCTGGACACTCAGCCACCACATGTCCTGGCCTATTGCAGCAATAGCAAACAATTTTTGATGTTGTAGCTTTGCTGGGCTTAGACCCGCTCCTTTCCTTTCTTGATGATTTTCTCTTTTGATAATAGTCATCAACTGGCTGTGATGAGGAGGGCCTTGACTTCCACTGCTTCTTCTTCAAGAACCTCTGAAACTGCCTTGTAAAGGCAGCAAAATCTGCATCTGAATCACTGTTATCTGTGTTCTGATTTTCTGAATTTTCTGAGATAACTTCAGCAACTTCCTTAGGAGGTGATGGAGACATCCTACTGCTCTTTCTAGTTGCTTCAACCTTGAAGGCCACTGAATTTTCTCTTTTCTCTCCTTTTGTATTTCTTTCTTCCCCCTTCTTAGCTGTTAGTTGCATTTCATATGATAGCAACTTTCCAAATAAGGTTGGAAGAAAAAATGTTAGCTAGTTTGGCCACTTCTCTAATGGCACAATTCTTGGTATTCCAATCCTTTGTCAAGGATCTTAGGAATTTGTCATTCAGCGCATAAGTATTGAAGACTCTTCCATAGGACATCAGTTCATTCACTATCCTGTAGAATTTCTTGTAGCATTGATATATGCTATCAGACTTCCCTTATCTAAACTCTCATATTCTTGATTGAGCATAGACTTTCTGTCTTGTCTAACTTCTTTAGAACCTTCCATGTAGACAATCAAAGTGTCCCACATTTCCTTGGAGGTTTTGCAGTGAATCAAATTTTTGAAAGTAGAATCATCTATGGCACTCACTATGATATTCTGAGCTCTCTTATCCATAGTTGCCAATATATTTTCATCCTTGGTCATTTCAGAAAAATATTTAGGATTTCTTTGATTTGCATCTAGAGCAGACACATTCATTGGGATATATGGACCTTCTTTTACTGTGATATATATCCTTGGGTCAGAGGACTCAATAAACAATCTAACCCTTTCTTTCCAGATTCCAAAAATTTCTTTCCTGTAGATGGTTAATTTCATTGACCCTAATTCCTTGTGATTCTCTCCATAACCTATTTTCTTGATTCTTGATTCTGCCTTAGGGAACTAACTCAGACTGTTAAGTCCTTCTTTGAGTAACCTCGCTCTGATACCACTTGATAGTTTTACTTTCAAGACTACCTAAACACCTACGGGGGGGGGGGTGAATAGGTACTTTTCTTTGATTTAACTTAAGGCAAAATATAACTACAGTTATTTGAATAAATCAGATATAACTAAGCTAACACAGCATAACAATAAAAAACATACACACATCACAGATTGCACACAGATTTATAGTGGTTCCCCAAGGTCTGGGTACATCTACTTTCCCCCTTCACCTATCTAGCAGTATGCTAGAGTCGGCCTAAATTATTCCTTTAACTCAGATCCTCAGATCCTATAGCTCAGAATCCAGAAGGATTCCTACAACTCAGGCTAACAAGCCCTACCTCAGCCTTGCCACAAGGCCTACAACTCAAAGAATACCTTCTCCTACAACTCAGGCTAACAAGCCCTACCTCAGCCTTGCCTCAAGGCCTACAGCTCAGAAAATACCTTCTCCTACAACTCAGGCATAAACAGCCCTACCTCAGAGAATAAATCTCCTACACTCAGCCTTTATAAAATAGGCTTACAACTCAGATCTATGAATAGATCTTACAGAATTTGATAAGGAATTTTTGTAATCTCTTACCCCTGTTGAGAGAGAAGGGATAAGAACTTTTTTGATCAGCTTTTTGAAGAGGCCGATGGCTGAAATCAACTTGATCTTAGCTTTCTTCAAAGTTTCTTGAATCAGAACTTAGTTGAGTTGATTTCCTTTGAATAAAACTGACTGGCAGCTTCCTTCTTAGACTTCAAAAATAGATCTGAATCTCCTTGACAGATTAGTTCAGTATCTGCTTCTTGAGAGACCTGTGAATGTCTCCTCCTTATCTTCAAATAGCTGGATCTCTCTCTATCCAAATCTCTCGAAGATACTTCAGAATTCTTGATTGAATTCCACTTAGACAGAATCTGAATAGTAAACTACTTCAGATCGTCTTCTTAGATCTTCTCACGAAGATCTTCTTCTTTGTTACTTGTACTTTCTTGATAAGAGAATAATCTCTAATTGTGTTAGTGGTGACAATACTTCTTCTCTATGTTGTTGTTATTGTTCTTCTTCTGAATCCATCTATTTATAGACTTCATCCTTGGTAACCGGCTGATCCTGTTTATAACTAACTTCTGACAAGTCTGACAGCTTCAGTAAACCTATCATAACCCACAGCTGTCATGTCTTCAAACACTTCTTGAGCCTTTGACTCTGTCAGCAAAGCGTCGAGTCTGTCTGCCAGAAAGTGTCGAGACCATTTGTCAATATGTGTCGACACAAGTGACTTAAGTGTCGACACAGCCTTTGGTGATGTCGACAAAGCTGCCTTGATGTCGACACAGCTTCTTGATACTACATCTTGAGAATGTGTCGACACTGATTATTTGTGTCGACACAAACACTTCACTATTCATCAACAATCAACTTGGTCTAGACTCAGCTGTGTGTCGACACAAGTCCTGTGTGTCAATACAGTTGATGTAGACTCAGAACATAGTGTGTGTCGACACTTCCTCCAGGTGTCGACACAGTTATTGTCGACTCTGCCTCTGTGTGTCGACACTGCCTCCCGGTGTCGACACAGTCGATGTCGACTATAATATTCTGTGTGTCTACACTGCCTCCCGGTGTCGACACAAATTCTCTGAAGTGTCGACACAGCTATTTCCAAGTGTCGACACAATCTTACTGAAGTGTCGACACAGCTTCTTCAGGTGTCGACATATGGACTTAGAATATTTTTCCTGCATTCTAGCACATTCTTAACCTGCACATATAAACTCAAAATAACATCAAATACACCTTGATGTATATCATTGAGCTATGTGAGGCTTCTCCAAATCAGGTACTTATTTTCCAATGTACCCAACATGCACATAATTGGGTTATGTAATATTTTTGTGATCGATTTGGGACTTGGGGAAGCTTGACCCACGCCTATGGCTTAAATTAACGTGGCAGTGTGAGCAACGGGTTAGGCGGAACCGTACTCGCTCTATGTGGTTCGGTTAAAGCGACCTAAGGTACGTGGTACTTAACGTTGGCATAGATGGAGGGTCTTAGGCTTAGGCAGGAAAGACTATAATGCTCACGAGGTTTTCCACCCTGGAGGCAGTGGTGAGACCACGGATTTTACCGGATTCACTGAGTAAGTGCCCTGAGAGCACGGGGTGTGTGGTCGTGTGTGCCTACACCTGTGGTGAAGTATGCTAGTTTGTGCTTTCACTATAATATTAGGCTATGCTATTGAAATAAAGGGAAGGAGCACCGCCACCCCAAGTAAGGGGTGGGGTTGTTATAATTTGGCCAGCTTTAGCTGACAGTTGCTTTTGTTTGTCACTATTGTGGTGGAATGTTTATTGCAGGTGTTGCGGAGCCTAGTGGAAAATAACGGATTGAAGCCCTTGTTGCTGCGCCGGCCCTCGAAGGCCAACGCGAATGTTTACTTTTATTCTCTTGTGTGACCGGCCTACGCGTCGATGTTTAGAAGACACTATTTATTTAAGTAAACTCTTGTAAGGCCATAAGGCCAAGTACTTTGTGTATTTGTGCGCTCATTCCTATTTTTGGGTATTTAGTGGACATTCATGTTGTGGCCTTGGTTCTTATCTTTGCATCATTAAAAATGCTTCCGCTAGAATGTGCCCTGTGTAGGGCGTGTTGTAACACCTTTACCCGTCAAGAAGAATATAATAGAGGGTCCGGTCGGGACCCCACACCATATTCCACAAACAGGCAGAGACGCTACTAAATAATATCATACAACCCAACGAATCCTAACCCGGAGCTTTCTAGCGGAAGCTTCATGGTTGAAACCTTGAACTCAAGCAAAACAAGAACTGTCCACTAACAAAATAGGAATGTATACAACCAAAGTATCTGGCCTTAAGGCCGTACAAATTTCTCTTAACAAAGGTGTGGTTTACAGACATCGACAAGCAGGCCGGCCACACATGAACAAGAAGAAAAAAAAATAAAGCCTTCAAGGGCAGCAGCGCAGCTTGGGCTTCAGCCCGCTAAGTCCCACTTGGACCAGCACCTCCTGCACCTGCAAGAACCAATCCACCAAGCGGTGGCAAATAGGGCAACGGTCAGCATTCAGCTGACCAAATATAACGACCCTGCCCCTGGCACGAGGCAGCGGAATTCCATCCCTGCATAGCATTTTTCCAACAGTATGTATAATAAACCACGCAAAGACGTGCACGAGCACACAGTCAATAAATATCATAAATGATGTAGCGTCGTCCTATGATCCTACATGTAAGGCGTCGCACTTCTCTCGCCACGAATAGCAACCTCGTCCTACACGCCAACGAAACGCAGCAATATAAATATTTTATTTATCCTACGCGCCAACGTTCGGAGAGCCAATCTGAAAGAGATCAAACCACGACTAGAGGCCGAGATCCGGTCAAGCTAAAAGGACGAATATTCGCGTCCGTGCGAGCGAAGTTGTACCAAAGAAAGATCCACCAAGAAAAATCCGATTTCGCAAACGGTTGATCTTTCCCCAACAAGAAACAACGAGGATCACCAATCCTTTCGAGAGTACTCAAAAACCAAAACGAAAAGATCCACAAATCTTCAAGAAAACGCCGCGAAATTTTATTCGTTTCAAAAATCACGCTAGTTCGTCCACCACACAAAACAATCTAAAGAAAGAGATCCCTTGAGTAGAAATTTCGTTACCCCTCTCGGAATAGTAGATCCGAGTTGTTGGTTCCACTAGAAAATGATCGTTCTCCTTTGAACTCCACGGAGATGCTCCAAGGATGAAGAAACCCGGCCGTCTTCCCCGCTTTAGCACCGTGAAGCTTCCCCAAGATCTTTAGTACTTGCACTCCGCTAATCTCTTCTAATAGGTGGCCGACTATGGAGAAGGATGGAGAGAAAATAGTAGAGGGTGATTGTGTAGGGGCGGTTTTAAGGAGAACAGAAGGAGGAGCGAGAGAGGGAGGAGGCCGAACCTAGGAGAAGAAATGCCCAAGGGGGGCGGCGGCAAGGAAGGGAGAAGAGTGGAAAAATTAGTTTAGGGGATTCTTGTTTTCTCAAGCAATAAAATCTGATTTTTAATAAGAGTTTTGGCCTTATATAGGCCTTACAACATAAGTGCTAAAAGCAGCACAAACAATAGTGCTAGATGCACACCAAAATTTCAAAAAAATAGTAAACTACAACTCATTATAAAAATGCAAGCCATAACTTTAATAAAGCATATAAATATTAATTCTTGTGGCGTGGATGTAGATTGTAGCGGCCACGACGCCGCAAGTCTTTAGTCGGTGTGCCAACATCATCATCATCCGCCGCAACTCCATGTACGCCAACCAAAGCGCCATGTACGTCATCTTCATCATCAAGGTGGTCGTCATGGTGGCGGTCGCCATCAATCCTCCCCCGCTCAAAAGGACTCATCACCGATGAGTGGGCAGGAACATAACGACGTAGGAGACCCGCATCAAGTAGCTCAACCTCCGCAGCCGAGAGCCAAGAGTCGTCTGAAGCAGGACGATCACGCCAATGAATCAAGTACCTGTGAACGTCACCATCGGGAGATGGAAAGATAGCTTCCTGTATAATCCTGTCAGGCAAGAAAATTGTCCGGGGAAACCTCGGAAATGCATTAGGCAAAGAAGAAAGACAAGTTTCATCATCAATAGGCAGCATACCTCCTGTAGAGTCTGTAGGAGAGAACGATCCAAATACAATCTCACCACCCACCCCATTTGAAAATTTAGTGGAAATATTAAACGGCGAGACAGAAAGTTCAGGTGGTGGAGCGACATAAAGCGTTAGATCGGAAATGTTAAAAATAGGGGAAATTCCCCAATCAGCGGGTAACTGTAAGAGATATGCATTTTCGCCCAATTTTTTAACACTCGAAAAGGACCGGCTCGCCTATTCGCCAATTTCTTTATATTGCCCGAAGGCAACCGTTCAGGAGTGAGACGAACCATTACCAAATCACCGATATTCAAGGAGACCGCTCGCCTATGCACGTTGGCATTCGATTGATAAATAGCATATTGTTTAGCTAGCGTCTCGCTAATGTGCTTATGGAGATTGTGAACGTGCGAAGCGAAATCCTGAGCGAATTGACTAGACTTAAAAGATGGTGGTAGTGGAACCAAGTCGAGAGGCACGGGCGCCTTATAACCTTGAACAATCTCGTTCGGAGACAAACCGGTGGACCTATTCCTTGAATTATTATAAGCTATTTACGCATGAGGGAGGATAAGGTCCCACGTTCCTTTATGATCGCCAACTAAACAACGAAGCATACTACCCAAGCTACGATTAACTACTTCCGTTTGCCCATCCGTTTGGGGATGATAGGCCGACGAAAACAACAGTTTAGTACCCATAAGCTTCCAAAGTGTTTTCCAAAAATAGCTAGTGAACTTAACGTCCCTATCAGACACTATCGTTTTGGGGACGCCCCGATGCGCCACGACTTCTTTGAAATACAATTTAGCAACATGGGATGCATCATTGGTATTGTGGCTAGCAATGAAATATGCCATTTTAGAAAACCGATCAACGACGACAAGGATGGAATCGTGTCTCCGGAAAGTCATGGGTAGGCCCAAAATAAAGTCCATACTAACGTCCTCCCAAGGAACAGACGGAATAGGAAGTGGGGTGTAAAGACCGGCATTGGTTTTGTTTCCCATTGCTAACTGACAAACATGGCAACTCCCTACGATTTTTTTGACCAATACTTAAGCCCCGGCCAAAAGAATTTATCTTCCACTAGTGTTATCGTTTTATCCCGGCCGAAATGTCCACCTAACCCTCCACTGTATAGCTCCCATACAATGAAATGGCGTAATGAAGAGCAGGGAATACACAATTGCGTATGCTTAAATAAATACCCGTCTCGAATGTAGTATGCCGAAATAGTAGAGGGAGCCTGTTCCTGAGTGGCTAAATAAATATCCTTAAAATCCGGGCATAGAACATACTCGTCCTTAATGCGTTCAAAGCCTATTACCGTCACCTCCATTTTAGATAATAATAGGGTGAAACTACTGAGGGCATCCGCCACTCGATTTAATGTACCCTTAAGGTGCTTCATAATGAATGTGTACTCCTGAAGATAGGAGACCCATTTGGCATGTCGAGGGCTGATTTTACTTTGAGAGTTTACAAATTTTAGCGCCTCATGATCCGAGAGGATTACAAATTCTTTTGATTTGAGATAGTGTCGCCAATGTTGGAGACATCGTATCACAGCATAGAACTCACGATCATAATTTGAATAATTTAACTTTGGGCCCGCGAGCTTCTCGCTAAAGTAGCCAACCGGATGTCCCTCTTGGCTTAGCACTCCGCTGATTCCTATTCCTGAAGCGTCGCATGATAGTTCAAATACTTTATTAAAATCCGGCAGCCGTAATAGGGGGGCTTCGGACATCCGATCCTTAATCATTTGAAACGCACTAGCGGCCGATTTGTTCCATGTAAATTCACCCTTCTTCATACATTCAGTGATTGGTGCCATAATGCTACTAAAATTGCGAATGAATCGTCGATAGAACGTGGCCAATCCATGAAAACTCCTAACATCCCTAATATTTTGCGGTTCCAGCCACTCTCTAATCACTTGTACCTTCTTAGGGTCCACATGTTTACCCTCAGCACTCACTATGTATCCTAGAAATTCCACGGAAGTCACCCCGAATGCGCACTTCTTAAAATTAATATATAAGTTCTCCTGGCGCAATGTAGTAAGGATCGTCCGCAAATGAGTTTCATGATCGATCGGCGAGGTACTAAACACCAAAATATCATCGAAATAGACTACGACAAATTTACCCATGAATGGCTTGAATACTTGAGTCATTAACCGTGAAAACGTACTTGGTCCGTTAGTGAGTCCCTCCCCTAGCACTAACCACTCGTAAAGCCCGTCCTTAGATTTAAAAGCAGTCTTCCATTCGTCTCCCTCCCGAATTCTTATTTGGTGGTAACCACTCTTTAGATCCAATTTTGAGAATATAGTGGCGCTGGATAACATATCCAATAGGTCGTCCAAACGGGGGATGGGAAACCTATACTTGACAGTTATTTTATTGATGGCCCGATAGTCTACACACAACCTCCAAGACTTATCTTTCTTCGGGACCAACAAGGCAGGGACGGCACAAGGGCTTTTGCTATGGCGGATAAATCCCTTTGCTAATAAATCGGAAATTAATGTTTGCAGTTCATTATGTGCGGAGGGATTGAGTCGGTAATGCGGTAGGTTAGGCAAGGATGAGCCTGGGACGAAGTCAATTTCATGTTGGATATCCTTGATTGGTGGCAACTTGGAAGGTAAATCTACCGGATAAACGTCCTTATACTCTTCCAATAACGTGCGCAGAGATAATGGTAGGTTCTCTAAAGACGGTGAATCTTCCTTTACTTGTAGACATACTAACGCATAAATGACGCCATCTAGAAAGGTTTCACGTTCTAGCTCCTTCCTACTTATTAAACTTATCGTTTTCCTTTCCGCAGGCACCACTGTGTCCTTGGAAACAATCGATGGGTCCTTAGGTGGTGTGGGTTTCAAGACAATGGTCTTACCATTGAATTTGAACTCGTAGGTGTTGGCTTTGCCAAAGTGGGTCACGTCATAATCATAGAGCGAAGGTCGTCCTAGAAGAACGTGACATACATCCATAGGGATGACATCGCACCACACCTTGTCAACATAATTCTTCACCGTAAGAGGAACCAAGCATCGTTTAGAAACTGCTATAGACGTCTTGTTCACCCATGCTATTTTATACGGGTGCGGATGCGGTTCAGTGACTAAATGCATTCGAGTGATGGCATTCTCCGAGACGATGTTCATACAACTACCGCTATCGATTATTAACTTACACCACTTGTCACCGTTCTTAAAATTTACCGAGAAAATATTCGTCCGATTGTAATCATCCGTAGCACGCGGTGTATTCAGAATACATCTCATAACCATCATAAAAGATTCGTCATCAATATCACTCGGCTCGGCGTCAGACTCGGTACCAGCTTCATAAACGATCTCAGCGGAATCAGACGTGGAGTCTAGAAGGGCTAGGGGTTTTCCCTTAGTGGGGCATTCGCTAGAGTAATGACCTTGGATTCCGCAGGAATAACAGGTGGCGTTTGTCTTATTAATACGCCCTATCGGAACTCTTTCACCAGTGGGGTTTTTGATGTTCCTCGCGGTAATGACCACGGAGTTTGAATCTGTTGATCGAAACTTGCCTTTGTCTCGCACGGAGAATGAAGGTGGGGGTCCTAAAATGGATTTTCCCTTTTGGAAAGCTCGTCCCATGGACTTATAAGCATTATGTTTTTCAATATCCAAGGCTGCATTAAACGTTGCATTAAGATCCGTGTGACCGTAGCGCAGAAGCTTGCCTTGTATATCCGGCCTGAGTCCCTTACGAAAACGTGATTGGGTTACATCGGGCATTTCTCGGACGTCACATCTCACCATCATGTCCTTAATAAGTCCCATGTATTCCGCTACCGTTTTGTCTCCTTGTCGAAGGGTGGCTAGATCATCGAACATTTGGGTTCGGTGGTACGCGGGGACATATTGGTCAGTCAATAGTGCTTTCATGGCGGCCCACCCAATTGGGGGTACTCCATTCACGGCACCTAGTCGCCTCTCTTCGTTCAGCCAGAACGTCTTGGCCCTACTCAGAAGCTTCATTCGTGCCACTCACACCTTATCACCGTCAGACAGGTTGTGCCAATCAAAATAGCACTCGATCTCCATGATCCAATCTAGGAAGACTTGAGGTTCTCCCATGCCATCGTAGGATGGTGGATGTAGTCGCACTGCCTTAGTTAAATTGAAATCGTCGTCCTGATCAACGTGGGTGGTTTTGTCTATCGTCGCGTTGGTTGGCGGGCGGTGGTGGGGGCCCCTGTCGATTTATCCCAAATCTGGGATCGTGAGGCGCCCTGATTTACGGCTTGTATTACTCGAACCTAGCATTGAACTCTTCCTGAAGCGCCGCAATCGCTGCTGGAGCGGGCTCATCACCATGGTTGTCGGCCATGAGTGAGGTGGAAGGAAAATACTCCGTACCAAACCTAGTGTGCATGAACAACAAGACAGCCAGAAATTTTGACCAGATATTTTATAAAAAAAGATTTTTTGAGACTAATATAATAGGAAAAAGAAAATATTGTTTTTGACTTTTATACTTAGAAAAATAAGGAGAAAATTCAGGATTTTTTTGTAATTTTCTGCAGAATTTTCTTTTTGATTTTTGCTATTTGCAGACCAAACGAAAATTCAGAATTTCGTTTTCTAATTCGGATCGTGCACGACCAAGTGTGGGTCGACGTACCAAGACAGGAAAGCGTAAGGATGGTGCCGATTGAGAAATCCACACAACCTCCCTCTGATACCAAATTTGATGTAGCGCCGTCCTATGATCCTACACGTAAGGCGTCGCACTTCTCTCGCCACGAATAGCAACCTCGTCCTACACGCCAACGAAACGCAGCAATACAATTATTTTATTTATCCTACGCGCCAACGTTCGGAGAGCCAATCCGAAAGAGATCAAACCACGATTAGAGGCCGAGATCCGGTCAAGCTAAAAGGACGAATATTCGCGTCCGTGCGAGCGAAGTTGTACCAAAGAAAGATCCACCAAGAAAAATCCGATTTCGCAAACGGTTGATCTTTCCCCAACAAGAAACAACGAGGATCGCCAATCCTTTCGAGAGTACTCAAAAACCAAAACGAAAAGATCCACAAATCTTCAAGAAAACGCCGCGAAATTTTATTCGTTTCAAAAATCACGCTACTTCGTCCACCACACAAAACAATCTAAAGAAAGAGATCCCTTGAGTAGAAATGTCGTTACCCCTCTCGGAATAGTAGATCCGGGTTGTTGGTTCCACTAGAAAATGATCGTTCTCCTTTGAACTCCACGGAGATGCTCCAAGGATGAAGAAACCCGGCCGTCTTCCCGGCTTTAGCACCGTGAAGCTTCCCCAAGATCTTTAGTACTTGCACTCCGCTAATCTCTTCCAATAGGTGGCCGACTATGGAGAAGGATGGAGAGAAAATAGTAGAGGGTGGTTGTGTAGGGGCGGTTTTAAGGAGAAGAGAAGGAGGAGGGAGAGAGGGAGGAGGCCGAACCTAGGAGAAGAAATGCCCAAGGGGGGCGGCGGCAAGGAAGGGAGAAGAGGGGAAAAATTAGGTTAGGGGATTCTTGTTTTCTCAAGCAATAAAATCTGATTTTTAATAAGAGTTTTGGCCTTATATAGGCCTTACAACATAAGTGCTAAAAGCAGCCCAAACAATAGTGCTAGATGCACACCAAAAGTTCAAAAAAAATAGTAAACTACAACTCATTATAAAAATGCAAGCCATAACTTTAATAAAGCATATAAATATTAATTCTTGTGGCGTGGACATAGATTGTAGCGGCCACGACGCCGCAAGTCTTTAGTCGGTGTGCCAACATCATCATCATCCGCCGCAACTCCATGATCAACCAAAGCGCCATGTACGTCATCTTCATCATCAAGGTGGTCGTCATGGTGGTGGTCGCCATCAATAAATGCCGGCACAACGACCCGACGCTTTGTGCTCTCAGGGCACATTCGGGTGTACCGGAAACACCGGATCCCACCAATGAGCATTTAGTCTGGCACGCAGGCCCAAGACTATCATTATGCCACCGACGAAAGCCCAATGCCTTGGGGCTCTCATGTCAAGCCTACATAACGCAGGTACGGATCAGCCACCCCCCCCCCCCCCCCCCCCGTTGCTCAAACCGCCTTACCACTACCAAGTACATCGTACCTGAGGCCACAAATAAAGGCGCGGGTCGGTTTCACCTTTCCTGTTTGGCACGAAGCCCTTTTTATACAGTTGCAGCCCAACGGCTCAACACCACACAAAGTGAAAACTCACGGTCATAAGAGTTGAACCCAACTCTCACAATTTCCTGGACTTCCTCCAGTACTTCCTGCTGCACCAAGCGACAGGTATGCACCACAGATTGCACACAAACAATCAAATACTCGGATGCTCCTCCGAATGCAATCAAGCAACACCAATCCAGACCAGCATGTCTAGATGGGCTTAACACAGCATGCCTAGATCCGTACTCCGATTCCGGAATCTAACAAGGGGGACTTCACATATCTACCCCAAGGGACACCTCAACTCACCGCACACTCGCGGGGAAGGGTTTTCCCTATGCAAATGCAGGAAAGTAGGACTTCACATGTCCAAGAAGGAAATCGTTACCCTTGGAATTCACTTCGGTGCCATGGAGAGAAATCAAACGGATTGAATTCTTTGCAGCCGCCTTGCCTTCGCAAATCCGAACTCGGCTCGCGATTTGGACCACCGTAGAACCACCGGCCGCCAGATTCCCTTTCTTATTCCTTCTCTTGCTCTCCTCTCTCTCTTATCTTTTAGAAAGAGAACACACAACTCAAATGAGCTTTCTCAACTCAAATCCCGGCCTTATCAATCCAGGGAACAGCCTAGGCCATTGGATATTGGTCAAAGGAAATGGAAGGCTCAGATTAGCCCTGAAATTGATTTTCCCGGGCCGAACACGGGTTGTGACCATCCCGTGTCACAGGCCGTGTTCCTGAAGCGGTGCACAATCGACTGAAAATAAACAAGAACACGGGTATTAACACGCCCGTTTCAAGCTTGACACGCCCGTGTCCCCCAGCACACGACCGTGTATATGGCCGTGTCACCCCTATAACACGATCTCAAAAATCACCCGAGCAGGACACGGATAAGGCACACGCCCGTGTCCATGGCCGTGTGCCCAACACGCCCCTGTGACATGCCTGTGTCACAGACCATGTCGCCACTCGACGATCAGTTCTCGAGTACTCGTCGAGAAGAGGGACATGCCCTGGGACACGCCTGTGTCCCAGGCCGTGTACACCTGACACGCCCTGAGACATGCTCGTGTCTCAGGCCGTGTCAGCCAACCTGAATCCCAATTTTGGCTATTGAGATTTCTGGGGTGTTACAATCCTCCCCTCCTTAAAATAAATTTCGTCCCGAAATTTGGATACAGTAGGGAGATAAAAGACTAACACAATATATGATAATGCATATATGTTGCTACAACATAAATAAACTAGCCAACAGTTTACAAAAATAACTCGAGAAACTCGGCACGCATGGTTTGCTCTCACTCCCATGTTAGCTCTTCTCGGCCACAATTGTCCCACCAGACTTTGACCATCCCGATCGTTTTGTTCTGCAACTATTTCTTGGCTCGATCCTCGATCCGAATGGGCCTCACCTTTGTCATTATCCCATACTCAACCGGCACCCGATCATTCTCAATCACTTGAGCTGGGTCTTTGACTGCTTTTCGCAGTACCGAGATGTGGAACACATCATGCAGTCCACTCAATTCCGATGAAATAGCTAGCCGATAGGCAGCTTCCCCAACTCGCTCCACCACTTCAAACGAACCAAGGTATCGCAGACTTAGCTTTTTCAACCGCCGAATCCGAGATACGCCTTTGAAGGTTTTAATCTTCAAATAGACCAAGTCGACCACCACAAACTCCACGTTCTGGTGCTTAGAATTGTAATACTTGGCTTGCCGATCCTGGGCTATTAGTAGACTCTCTCGAATAGAGCGTATTGTTTAGTTAGCATCCTCGACTTCCTTTTGTCCCTAAAGTTTGGACTTGCCAGTTTTTGCCCAAGCTAATGGTGTACAACACTTGCCATCATACAGAGCTTCAAACGGTATCATACCATTCTCGCTTGATAGCTATTATTATAGGCAAACTCCACCATAACAAGATGATCTTCCCATTTCTTACCGAAGTCCAGAGCGCACATACAGGAGCATATCCTCCATCGCCCTGTTGGTTCACTCAGTTTGGCCATCCGTTTGAGGATGAAAGGGCGTACTGAAAGATAACTTTGTGCCCAACAGCTGATGGATTAGCCTCCAATCTTTCAAAGTAAATCGCCCATCTCGGTCACTTACGATGCTCCGGGGAACACCGTGCAATCGAACAATCTGCTCCACATAGAGCTTTGCCAACATTTCCACAGAATCATCCCGCTTGTTCGGTAGAAACTGAGCCACCTTTGTCAATCGGTCTAAAATCACCCAGATTGAGTCATTCCCGCGTTGAGATCTCGGCAATCCGTGCACGAAATCCATTGAAATATCCTCACACTTCCACTGCGGAACCGAAAACGATTTCAGGAAACCGCTAGGCCGTTGACATTCTGCCTTCACCAAAGCACAAGTACGACACTTAGCCACATACTCGGCTATGTCCTTCTTTAAACCGGGCCACCAGAACAATTTCTTTATGTCCTTGTACATTTTTGTGCTCCCAGGGTTAATTGAGTACTTTGTAAAGTGCCCTTCGTATAACAATTCTTCTCACAATTTACCCGCACAAGGGACGCACAATCGGCCATCCTTCCGTAATAAACCGTCATCCCAGGAGAATTGGTCACCAGACCCTTCCTTTGCATAGCGCTGGAGACTTTAATCAAAATTCGTTGCCCGCTGAACCCTGTCTGCAAGGTCATATTGAACCTCCATCCAGTTCAAGCATGCATCGGCCGAAGAATCCCTTTCAACACAAGATATCTCCAATGCTTACAACTCCTGGATTAGACGCTCATCATGTATCCACAACCAACTTGCCCGCACTGGAGTCCGATGACTCAAGGCATCAGCGACCATATTTCCCTTTCTGGGAACATAGTGAAAGTGAAAGGTATAGTCCCCTAGGAATTCCATCCACCTCCGTTCTCACATATTCAAATCCTTCTGATCGAGCAGATACTTTAGGCTTTTATGATCTGCATAAATAATCTACCTTCACGCCTTAAAGATAGTGCCGCCACAACTTTAGCGAAAAGATCACCGCCGCCAACTCCAAGTCGTGGACGGGGTAATTACGTTCATGCACTTTCAATATACGTGAGCAATATGCAATCACCTTGCCAAACTGCAGGAGAATGCAGCCTAAGACGCTCCCTGACACATCGCTGTATATCTCAAAACCGTCTGTACCACATGACGACGTCAAAAAAAGCATCGTGGTCAAACGACTCTTTAGCTCCTCAAAAGCTCGTGTGCACTCCGGCGTCCAAACGAACTTATGATCTTTTCTCGTCAACGCAGTCAAAGGCAAAGCAATCCGGGAGAAGTTCTTTATAAATAGTCTATAGTAGCCTGTCAGTCCAAGAAAACTCCTGACTTCGGCCACCGAAGACATCACTGGCCAATCACGAATGGCACTTATCTTTGTCGGATCCACCGCTATGCCCTCTCCACTTACCACATGGCCCAGAAAAGCCACCGACGAGAGCCAGAACTCACACTTAGAGAACTTGGCATATAGCTTATTCCTCCGCAAGGTATGCAATACCAACCACAAATGGATTGCATGATCTTCCTCCGACTTTGAGTACACGAGAATATCATCAATGAACACAATCACAAATAGATCCAAGTATTCGCGGAACGTTTGATGCATGAGATCTATGAATACCGAAGGCGCATTACATAAGCCAAACGACATCACTGTGAACTCAAAATGACCGTAGCGTGTGCCAAACGCTGTCTTGGGAATGTCACCTTCCCTAATCCGTAATTGGTAATACCCGGATTTTAAATCCAACTTGGAATAAACGGTTGAGCCCACTAGCTGATCGAACAAGTCACCGATCTGTGGAATCGGATACTTGTTTTTCTCCGTCAGCATATTCAGTTCGCGATAATCAATACATAGCCGCAAACTACCGTCTTTCTTTTTCATAAAAATAATAGGCATGCTCCAAGGTGACATACTTGGGCATATGTATCCCTACTCAAACAGCTCTTGCAAATTAACTTTCAGTTCGTCCATCTCTTTTGGCGCTACCCGATACGGCGAATCGGCCACAGGTTTCGCACCTGGCACCAGCTCGATAGCGAAGTCGATTTCCCTTTGGGGAGGTAACCCCGGAAGGTCCTTTGGAAACACATCAACATACTCCGACACAATCGGCACTTCACTCACACTGGCCTTCGGCACCACCGCCTCTACGAGTGTGAAGAATAACTCTGCACCCTTCCGAACTGCCTTAATGACTTGGAGAGCAGATAACAACATCCCACTCATCCCTTGTATACCAATGAACTTGGTCTCTTGTTCCGTATTCTGCCCGAGTGTTACCTCTTTTGAAGTGTAATCTATACAGGCACGCTGCTCTGAAATCCAGTCCATACCAAAGATTATATCAAATTCCTTGATCGGCAATACTAATGTTTCCACCTTGAACTCCTGACTCCCTATCTTGACCTCAAGACCGCAAGATTTATCTGCGCACATCAAACATCCGTTAGGTAAGAACACCTTTACACTATCTGTCGTGGTCCGTATAGGTACCCCTATACGAAAGACGAAAGCCTCAGACATAAACGAATGTGAAGCATCTATATCAAACAGTGCTCGAGCCAGACAGTCCCGTATAAGGACAAAACCTATAACACCAAAATTAAAAACAATCACATCACACAATCATATAATAATATTAAAAACTATGCGCACCTGTGACGACATCGGCCAGTTTAATGGCCTCCTGTTGTCCAAGATTGAAGAACCTGGGCTGCGCGTGCGAGGCAGAAGACTCCACCACAGTCTTCCCTTTCTCCCCACAAGACGCTCCCGTCTTCTTGTCACCCATTGGAAGACAAACTCGGCAATCACGTGAGAAGTGTCCCAACTTCCCACAGGTAAAATAAGCGCAAGATCCATACCCAGATGTCTCTGTCACAGTCATAGAAGGAGCTTGTCCAGTAGACTTGGACTACTTTCCCCATCTCTTACGGCACCCAAACTTCTCCAGACGCGACGGCTTGAACTCTGGCTTTGTCACAACCAAGGTCCCCTTTGCTTGCCCCTTCTCATGTACATCTCCAATGATCGAGCCGTACAGACTAAGGCTTGAAATCCCAGACTCACAGAACTCGAGAGAAAATACCGCAGCTCATCTCGCAGTCCCGCATAAAACCTACTACTCTTACGCTCTTCTTCGGCGAAGATTGTACCCGCATATCTTCCCAAACATGTGAACTCATGCAGGTTATAATCCACTCTACGATCTCCTTGAGTTAACCGTTGAAATTCCATTTCAATCGATATCCTTTGCTGCATTGGTAGATGTTGTGCCAAGAACAACTGAGAAAATTCGTCCATCGAGACCTCTGCCAATTGCCTGCCGGCCAAGTGATGCAGTTCAATCTCATCCCACCATAAAAAAGCCTCTCCTTCCAATAGGAAAGTGGCCAAAATAACCTTCTATCCCTCCGCAACCTTGATAGCTCTAATGATCCTCTTGATCCTTGCAAGCCAATCCTCTGCTTGGGCCGGTGAACCTGACCTGGTAAATTGCGGACGATTGAAGCTCATGAATTACTTCAATTGTTGATCTGCTGCCCGCAGATCAACTACAGCTTCTTCCGGTTCTTGCCGTACCCCAGCATGCATTGGCACCACTGCAGGACGTGCCTGCCCAGCCTGCTGAGAGTTCATCACAGCAAGTTCCGTTTTCGTGATGAAACGTACCGTTTCAGCAGATTGATGAGGTGTGGGCACCTCAGCAGGTGCCGCACTTTCTACATAATGTTGAGGTTCGGATTGACCCGCAACACTTCTGGTCACCTATATGTGTAAAACACACAGTTTAGCGACCAAGTAAAATGGCAAACATACAAAAAGAATACACAGGTTCAACAAACAAGTGTATTTGCATTCCTATGTGGACATTCTTGAGTTCAAGTTAAGTATTATAACGGCAGCACTCGGCAGCACTAACATGTGCCCGCCACCCCTCAAAATAATTCGACCACGAATTCAGAAGAGAAAGACCAACAATCTGATACCAAATTGTAACACCTCTAACCCGTCAAGAAGAATATAATAGAGGGTCCGGCCGGTTCCCCACACCATATTCCACAAACAGGCGGAGATGCTATTAAATAATATCATACAACCAAACGAATCCTAACACAGAGCATTCTAGCGGAAGCTTCATGGTTAAAACCTTGAACTCAAGCAAAACAAGAACTGTCCACTAACAAAATAGGAATGTATATAACCAAAGTATCTGGCCTTAAGGCCTTACAAATTTCTCTTAACAAAGGTGTGGTTTATAGACATCGGCACGCAGGCCAGCCACATATAAACAAGAAGAAATATAATATAGCCTTCGAGGGCAGCAACACAGCTTGGGCTTCTGCTCGCTAAGTTCTGCTTGGACCAGCACCTCCTGCGCCTACAAGAACCAATCAACCAAGCGGTGGCAAACATGGCAACGATCAACATTCAGCTGACCAATTATAATTACCCTGCCCCTGGCATAGGGCAGCGAAATACCATCCCTGCATAGAATTTTTCCAACAGCATGTATAATAACCCACGCAAGACATGCATGACCGCACAATAAATACATATCACAAACGCCGTCACGACGGCCCGACTCTTCGTGCACTCAGGGAACATTAGGGTGTACCGGAAACACCGGATCCCACCAATGAGCATTTAGTCTGGCACGCAGGCCCAAGACTCTCATTATGCCACCGACGAAAGCCCAATGCCTTGGCGCTCTCATGTCAAGCCTACATTACGCAGGTACGGATAAGCCACCCCCATTGCTCAAACCGCCTTGCCACTACCAAGTACATCGTACCTGAGGCCACAAATAAAGGTGCGGGTCGGTTTCACCTTTCCTGTTCGGCACAAAGCCCTTTTTATACAGTTGCAGCCCAACCGCTCAACACCACACAAAGTGACAACTCACGGTCACAAGAGTTGAACCAAACTCTCATAATTTCCTTGACTTCCTCCAGTACTTCCTGCTGCACCAAGCAACAGGTATGCACCACAGATTGCACACAAACAATCAAATATTCGGAGGCTCTTCCGAATGCAAACAAGCATCACCAATCCATACAAGCATGTCAAGATGGGCTTCACACAGCATGCCTAGATTCATACTCCGATTCCGGACTCTAACAAGGGGGACTTTACATATCTACACCAAGGGACACCGCAACTCACCGCCCACTCGCGGGGAAGGGTTTTCCCTATGCAAATGTAGGAAAGTAGGACTTCACATGTCCAAGAAGGAAATCGTTACCCTTGGAATTCGCTTTGGAGCCATGGAGAGAAATCAAACGGATGGAAGTCTTCGAAGCAGCCTTGCCTTCGCAAATCTGAACTCGGCTCGCGATTTGGACCACTGTAGCACCACCGGCAGCCGGATTCCCTTTCTTCTTCCTTCTCTTGCTCTCCTCTCTCTCTTAGCTTTTAGAAAGAGAACACACAACTCAAATGATCTTTCTCAACTCAAATCCCGGCCGTATCAATCCAGGGAATAGCCTAGGCCATTGGATCTTGGACAAAGGAAATGGAAGACTCAAATTAGCCCTGAAATTGATTTTCCTGGGCAGAACATGGGTTGTGACATGCCCGTGTCACAGGCCGTGTTCCTGAAGCGGTGCATAACCGACTGAAAATAAACCAGAACACGGGTATTGACACGCCCGTGTCAAGCCTGACATGCCCGTGTCACCCAACACATGGCCATGTATCTGGTCGTGTCACCCCTGTAACACGATCTCCAAAATAACCCGAGCAGGACACGGCTAAGGCACACGCCCGTGTCCATGGCCGTGTGCCCAACACGCCCCTGTGATATGCCCGTGTCACAGGCCGTGTCGCCACTCGACGATCAGTTCTTGAGTACTCGTCGAGAAGAGGGACACGCCCTGGGACACGCCCGTGTCCCAGGCTGTGTACACCTGACACGCCCTGAGACACGCCCGTGTCTCAAGCTGTGTCAGCCAACCTGAATCCCAATTTTGGCTTTTGAGATTTCTGGGGTGTTATACGTGTGATATTGGAAGGATGGATTCATTTAATAACCCACCGGTCTATTTATGTTATATGGCGTCGGGCCCCAGCCGGACCTACTGCTATATGTTATGTGACAGATAGGGGTGTTACATTTTATCTGGTCATCCATTCTATTGTTTTCTTAATGGTTTATCAGGGTTTTTCCAAATCCCCATTTCCCCTAATGACCAAGAGAAAACATCTTTTACCTGCCTGTTTGGCACCTTGGCATACCGACGGATGCCATTTGGCCTATGCAATGCACCAACAACATTCCAAAGATGTATGTTGGAGATCTTTGGCGAGCTGGTAGGAGACATTATGGAAGTCTTTATCGATGACTTCTCTGTTTTTGGATGATCATTCCCGACCTATTTTCGTAATTTAGATCGTTTCCTTAGGCAATGCGAGGACACGCATCTCGTTTTAAATTGGGAAAAATGTAACTTTATGGTTCGAGTTTGTTTTGTTCTCGGCCATAAGATTTCGTCTAAGGGGATGGAGGTCGATAAGGCCAAGGTAGAAACTATCAAAAAGCTTCCCCCGCCTTCTAACGTAAAGTCTATTAGAAGTTCCATAGGCCACGTGGGCTTTTATAGGCGTTTTATTCAAGATTTTTGTAAGATAGCAAAGCCGCTTACTCGCCTTATGGAAAAGTAATCAAATTTTGTCTTTAGTAGCGAATGCGAGTCCACTTTTAATTTTATAAAATAAAAGCTTATCAATTCTCCAATTTTATTGGCGTCCGATTGGTCCCTTCCGTTCGAAATTTTGTGTGATGCTAGTGATATTGTCGTAGGTGCCGTTCTTGGCCAACACATAAACAAATACTTTCACCCCATTTATCATACTAGCAAGACGCTCACTTCCACACAAGGAAATTACATGATAACGGGAACTTTTAGCCGTAGTTTTTGCATTCGATAAGTTTCGCTCATATATAACTCTATCTAAACTTATCGTATTTACCGACCACTCCCCATTAAAATATTTATTACTAAAACGGATGCCATGCCCCGCCTTCTTCGATGGGTACTCCTCCTAAAAGAGTTTGATTTGGAGATCCGGGATATGAAGGGCGCGAAAAATTTAGCCGTCGATCACCTCTCATGTTTAGAAAATCCGAATGCGGAAGCGCTCATCGAATCTGACATAAATGGCTGATACCCCGAGGAATGCCTCCTATCCATAAATACTATTTCGTCTTCTGTGACTTGGTTCGCGGATTTCGCGAACTATTTTGTTGCGTGGGTGCTCCCAAAAGACTTTTCGAGCTAGCAAAAGAAGAATTTCTTTCTTACTTGAAAATTTTCTTTTGGGAGCACCCTTTTATTTTTCGTATCTGCGTGGACCAGGCGGTCCAAAGATGCATCGCGGGTGTGGAGTGCAAGGAAATACTTAGGCACTGCAATAAGGGTCCAGCTGGTGAGCATTATAAATATAACCGGATCGTGCGGAAGGCGCTGGAGGCGGGCTTCTTTTGGCCCACTCCTTTCAAAGACGCTCACAATTTTGTGCGCTTTTGCGATAGCTGCCAGCGGTTGGGTAACATCTTTAATCACGATGAGATGACCCAAAATTTATTTTTAGAGTGCAAAGTCTTCATTTTAGGGGCATTGATTTTGTTCGCCCCTACCTCCGTCTTTTAAAATAATTATATTTTAGTGATGGTCAACTACATATCGAGGTGGGTGCAATCGCAAGCTCTTCCCACCAATGATGCGTGAGTCGTCATTACCTTTCTTAAAAAACTTTTTTCTCGCTTTGGCACGCCTCACGCTATTATGAGCGATAGGGGAACACATTTTTATAACACCCAAATGTCTAATACGTTAGCTAAATACGGAGTCACACACAAACTTGCCACCCCCTACAACCCGCAAACAAGTGGCCAAGTTGATGTAGTAAATCGAGAGATTAAGTGTATATTAAAAAAAACCGTTTCGCTTAATAGGAAAGATTGGTCGGTCAAACTCGACGATGCATTGTGGGCGTATCGTACGACATACAAAACCGCAATTGGTTGTACGTCGTATCAACTAGTCTATGGCAAAGCATGTCATCTCCCCATAGAACTAGAACATCGCGCTCTTTGGGATTTAAAACTCGTAAATCTCGATGCAAACTTAGCCGGTCAAAATAAAAAACTACAACTGAATGAGCTCGATGAATGGCGTGCAAATGCTTACAGGAGAAAAAAGTTCTATAAGGGGCATTCTAAGTTTTATCACGATCTAAAAATCAAGCCCCAAATTTTTTTTTCTCCGGGCGATCTTGTCCTTCTTTAAAATTCATGTCTTAGTCTTTTTATTGGTAAACTAAATTCATGATTGTCCAGCCCCTTCAAAGTTAAAGAGGTTTGGCCATATAGGACCGTACTCATCTCCTACCCGGATAAAGGCTCATTAAAAGTAAATGGTCATCGTTTAAAATTATATATAGCGTGTGATCCTGTGGGTGGTAATATCAAAACCATAACCCTCCTCGAAATATAAACCAGCCAAAATAGTCAAGCTACATGACAATAAACAAAGCGCTCCTGGGAGACACCCTATATTTATCTTTTTCGTTATATCTTTATTTTTCATGTTATTTTGTTCTTAACAATGCAATGTTTCTAAACGGGCCTCCCCGAACACGTTTCACGGAAGTTTCTACCCTCCCTCTCTATTTTTGTATATATTGCATTTTATTTCTTTTTTTGTTCCACATACTTACATAACAACTTTGGGTATAATGTTGAAATTAAGTATGAGGGTGTTTTCATGCTTTCTTTTCTATACTTCTATTTTTTGCACTCCTAAATATTTTAAAAATACAAAAAAAAATCAAAATACAAAACCAAAAAAAATTTATAAATGGAAAATTCCAAAAAAAAATTTTATTTTATCATCAAAAAATTCAAATAATTATAAAACAAAAATTCTAAAAATATTTAGTTTTACTTTGTAAATATTTTTTGCTTTTTTGTAGATATTTTTTGTTTTTTTGTAAATATTTTTGTAAATATCCTTTTCTCTTTCCCCTCTTCCTTTCTCTCTCATCTTTGTAAATTTTTTCTCTTTCCTCTCTTGTAGATATTTGCTTAAAAATATTAAGAAAGAATTTTTTTTTAGAAAACTCTAAAGAAGAGTTCAAAAAAAAAATCTTTTTAGCATGTTTCTTTAGTATATATATATTAAAGAAATAAAACAAAATTCAAAAAAGATGATAACCCTAAAAAAAAAAATTTATTATGAAACAAATAAATTGAATATATCATTCTTTGCCTTTTTGCTCTCCAAAAATCTTGTTTCGAGTTTATTTATAAGCGAATTTTATTTAGTCTTTATTTACTATTCACTTATTATTTGGAGATTGATAGATTTCAATATCCGGGGTAAAGTTTTAAAAAATTTCTTATTTCTTTTTTTCTTATGATAGGAGACTTGTTTGCAGCACTACTTCCGGGGTTAAGTTTTAAAAAAATTCTTATTTCTTTTTTTCTTATGATAGGAGACTTGTTTGTAGCACTACTTCTAATTTTTCTAAATAGAGGCACGTGTATTATGTTAGAAAATTAAAACTTTGGAGTTCAATAATGTTTACTTCTAGCCTTTTGAAACCTAGGAACGTTCAATTTATCAATGTTGCTCTCAAAAATTTTTATTAAAATCTATTTTTCTTCTTGAAAAAAACCCTATCTCCCCATATTTATCATGTCTTACTTGGCATGATAAAATTTTTATCCTTAAAAGAACCAATGCCAAAGGGAATAAGATTTCGTTCCGTAAACATAGACATCCAATATTTTAAACGATTATATGTTACGGAGTAAGAGGATAAAATTCATTACTCCTATACATATACATTGGGTTATATGAAGTTGTTCCCAAAAAATTTACATGTTATGGAAAATAAGATTTTATTTTCCTAAACATCCACATTAACATAAAAAAATTTCATTAGAGGCTAGAGAAAAAAATACCTCACCTCTAAAACCAAAGCCCTCTTCATAAACAACAAACAACCCCCTTAGCAATATTCAATGATTCTGGACTTAATTTAAAATCTCTTTGAGAATAAAATTCTTAAATTGCATTATTTTCTTTAAAATTCTCACAAGCTAAAGTTTACAGAATTCCAATCTATTTTATTTAAACTAACGATTATAATTTTCGCTTTCTATTTGATTACATCAAGAAGTCTTTTTGGCGGAAACTCTTCCTCTCTTTAAAACATTTTCATAATTTAGGATTTAACTCTTTATACCCACGATACTTATTTTGATCTCTCTTTCAATTAATTTAAGCGGTAGCTAAAATTTTGAGTTCTTTTTATTCCTTATAAGTATATCTCCAACTTTTGCTCTTGAATAACAAAAGCGTAAGTATGAGGGTATTTGATGAGTTGTAAATATTCGTATTTTTCAAAACTTTATTTAGGTCATTTTAGTTTATTTTCGTTATTTTTAGTTACTTTTGTTCAATAAAATGTTCCTTTTTTGTGTATACTCTTTAACTTAGCTTTATTTTGTTTTCTGAAATTTTTGTAGAAATTGGTGAATTTTCAAAGTACACGTCTGTGTCAATTGGTTCACGATCGTGACTGGGCCATGTCACTTTGATTATAGTTGAAAACTGCCGCCTGAAATGGGAAAACGAAGTCACGCCTGTGTCTAGATTGACACGCCCGTGTCGGCCCACTCAACGCCTCCAGCAAGCCAACCACTCAATACCTCTAGCAAGCAAACTACTCAACATATCCAGCAAGAGAACCACTAAATGCCTTAAACAAGCTAACCACTCAACGCCTCCAACATGCCCGTGTCATGTTTTCACGCTCGTGACCGCCATGTGGAACTTCCAGAAGAGCCTCGAAGTCAACCCGGCACCAACTATTCGGCCTCTCCAAAAGGCCAGCCCAACACGCCCCATATCACGCCCATGTCAGGGGGTGTAATTGCAAAATTTTGTCTATAAATTGAAATTTTCTGTAAGTCCCAAGGGTTCACCTTTTTTGGACCATTTTGTTGTTAGTGGGCTGCTTAGGTGCTTTTCCTTGCTATGTAAGGAGATTTTTCTCCGCCTCTCTTTTATGTTTGTTTTGGCTTTTTGTAACCCTCTTTTGGCTTAATAAAATTTTTAGATTTTTTCTCCTTGTGTTGTATTGGATTTCACATGAGTGCCCACTTATGTTCCCCTTTTATCCCTTGTTTATCTTTATTTTTCTCTTTAAAATGGGTGTGTGTGTGTGTGTATGAGAGTAATTTTATGTTTTTTTATGTATTTAAGTTATCATTTTGCTTAGTTTAGTTTTAGGTTTTCTCAAACTTGTTAGTTGTTATGTTAGCTTTTCTTATCTTGTCACTTAGCTTTGTTTAGGTTTAGTTTTTTTGGTGCTTTATACTCATTTTTATGGTTTTATAAAAGTGTTTTAAAAGTTGTTTTTATCTATTTTTTTGCTTAGTTTTTTTTTTGTTTGTAAAACTTTTTGTCCCTTTAAACTTTTTTCCCACTTTTTAAGCGTTTGTATGGACTTATAAGAATGAATATAAAGTTGTTTTAATTTTTGGTAGACTTTGTTTTCGCTTTTATTTTGAACTTTTTTTCCTTCTTTAATTTTTATTTTTTCTTTTTATGCATTAGTAGCAAGTTTTAGGAGTAGAATTGTAGTTTTTTTAAAAAAATTCGATCACTTTGTTTTTCTCTTTTTATTGCATGTGTGAGTGTATGAGTTAGGTTTTATTCTTTTCCTTCCATTTCAAGTTTTCTTCAATTCATGTAGAGTGTGTGTGTATGAGTTAGTCTTTATTGCTTTCCTTTAATGCTTTCTTTTATGCCTTTCTCAATTTTATGTAGAGTGTGTGTGTGTGTGTGTATGAGATAGCTTTTATTACTTTCTTTAAATAATGTAGAGTGTGTGTGTATGAGATTAGTCTTTTTTCTTTCTTGTAACTTAGTTTCTTTTTTGTTAACTTAGTTTACTTTCAGCAAATCACATTTATTTCCTGCCTACTCATTTGAGTAGGACTCGCATTTATTTCCCGCCTACTTATTTGAGAAGGACATGCATTTATTTCCTGACCACTCGTTTGAGTAGGACTTGCAATTTCAATTATGTATTTTTTCTTTTTTTTGTAACTTAGCTTTTTCCTTTATTATGGCTTTGATGAGTGTGTGCATTCTCTGTTTAGCTAGCTTTTCCTTTTTTTCTAACGTCGTGTTATTTTTATGTCCTTTTTTATAACCCTTCAGCGCTTAGTTTAGAACTCACGCCTCACCAAACTCATAAGCCATCCCCATCCTGATGAGTTGCTAATCGCTCTTAGCCCTCAGTATCGAAGAGCATTGGGACAAAAAAATCTTTTTATTTAATTGAAGGTCTTCTTTTTCACTTTAATTAACAGACTTAAGCTTTACCCCGAGTATATGATGCATAGAACCACATATCGTTGTGTGGGATCTATTTCCATTATCCATTCGCTAGCAAGCCGAGAGGCCGTGCGTATTGTCTGATCACCCTTGGGTAAAATGAGTTCTCGCACTAAACCTCGAGTGAGGAGGAGCGGAATTCTTCCGGATTGGGTTCCCCCTCCACCAATAGAGAGGTTCTTAGCATAAAGTGGGCATTAGGAGGAATCCTTTGCCGAACGAGAGCTCCATCGAATAGTCTTAATGTTCAGGTGAGCAATAGCCCTAGATATAGGTGAGCTCATACTTGTGGAACCTCCACAACCAAGTTTCCCTTAATTAATTTGAAATTTTATATCTCTAGTTATATAAAGCTTTTTTAGTCCTAATGTAAGTCGATACCGAGCGTTATTCCTTCATCGATCTTTTTCTAGTCTATTTTCAGTCTTTTTTATATAGCCGCCTTATTTAGTTAATCCGACACATTATTTTCGGTAAGATAATATTCCCTCCAAGACGATTAGAAATAATCAACCCGCCCCGAGAAATATATGACCTTGATATTCCCCCTGAAAATCTTGTACTACTCGCGATAGGTGCATTTGTCTCCTTTTATTAAAACTCGGTTTTAACTTCCTCCGCGAAGTTCGACCCCCACATTACTAATTAAATAAAGGTTGGGCATCATGGAGACCATCAGCAAGTCCGGGATTCCTTCCTCATGGTCCTCGTCCTCGACCATGCAATGTCCCCGTCCTCGTGGAGCTGCCGGAAGAAGGGCAGGGAGAGAATTTCCACCTAGCCGTGGGCAAAAGTTTTGGATGTGTCTCGGTTGGTTGCACTGGAAGTAGACTCACTCATATTGATGCATGAGTTACATATGCATCTGTGGTGGTTGCATTGGAAGTAGACTCGCTTATATTGCTACATGGGTCACACCAATGATGGCTAGAAATCGGATTCCTGCCATCAATTCTTGCACTATGTCGAGCCATTCATCTGTACGCATGGCCGACTCTGTCCCTAGGTAAGCAGGTGGAGAGAGAGCTTAGAAAGTACTCAACCAATTAGGGCCCTAGGCTTGTTATTGCACCAGAGCCTGTTGGGACCAAAATGAATCCAAAATAGCCATGAGCTACTGCCCTAGCTCCGACTACTGAAACTGGGCAAGTACGGAAGGGGTGGGGGTGCCCTCTACTGGCTCTACATTAATTGGGACCTTCACAAAAGGTACATACCTAAGGTCAGGTTGGCTAATCATAGGGTCATGACTGTACACACTTAGTGTGAATTACATATGGGCACACCACATCTTCTGTTAAGTCAGTTTGTCTGCAAACTGACCAATCGAGAGGGGGTGGCACCATTGTTACTTGACTTCTTTAGTTGAGGATCGTTGCAATCTGATACCATTTGGAAGAACCCCCCTCCCGGAACACAAGACACGGTCGAGGGGATTCTTATACCTAAAACAGCTACCTTGCGGTAGCGCCAACACATGGGTCGACCTGTACTATAAGTTGCCTATCTTGCCAGTTAAAACCAATATCATCATTGCCAACCCAACACAAGAATATAAGCAAAAGTAAAAATCCACATAAGTATAAAATGTCCAAAAAGTACAATAAATAAAATAAGCAACCAAGGCATCTATAATATCAGAGTATATATGAAATGCCAAAAGGCTATAAAATGAGTGTCTCAAAAACTCACATCAATCACAGACTGTAGCGATGATATCGTCACTTCATGCCCTGTCTCCCTGGCCTAGTTGTCCTCCTACATAATCTGCTGTTGCGGGGTCTCCTCCTAAAAAGGAAAACATAGCAACCGTTTTAGTCATAAAGACTAAGTGGCTATCACATCCACTCTCCCGACAACTTTTAGGCACTAGGCGGAGAAAAGAAGAGGGTACAATATGGTACAAGCAGGTGGTATAGGGCTAATCAATATCAGAGTATCCATCTATATATCAGAAATAACTACAACAATTTATACTAGCAGTTCTACCATCAACAATAGTGAACAAGTAAAGTCCTATAACAGGAAAGTAACTTAACTTATATGAGTGCCCATACAGATAAATAAGTTAAGGATCAGCTTAACAGTAAAGTAACTCATCATATAAGTGTGCACATACAAACTTATATGATAAGGATCTTGTGTATGTAATGCAATGCAATGTCATGAATGACTTATGATGACCCACCCATGCACACACACATGCACTTGCTATATCGACACAGACTTATAGTTACCACTTTTTGAGCAGGTAGCTAACCTCTCAGGATTCATCCGTCGTGGCCAGACGGTAATAGTGGAACGGTCTTTCCACTTCTAGGAGGGCATCCACATGCGTACTATAGCTTAGAGGGGTCTTGGGTAGATGTGCACAAAGAACACAACCCAAAATGGCCTACCGGTGTGCCACAGAAAGGGCCTTGGGAATGAGCACTAAGAACACAGCCAATCCATCTACTTCGCATGGAGAGGGCCCTAGGAATGAGCACGAGGACAATTCCAAACCATCCAAAGTGTATCTGTCAACTCCCATCAGTGTGATTACTGGTGGGTCTGTTGACCTGCCACACTATCCTTAGCCTAGGATTATGATACCGCATGACAACTCACACTGCATGCAAGTTCACATTTAAGGGCTCCATAGTAAATCCCTTTTATTTATTCACATCTTGTGCTCAAAAACACGTAAGGGCTCCAAACCAAGTCACTTATCACCACATCATTCCAGTACAGCAAGCACACACGCACTCCCAACCCTTCTACATTTCCATTCCACACAAGGGTTCATCGTTTACACAGGTGGAAAGCCACCTTACACAATATACCATTCTCATACTACTATACGTAGGGAGACTCAACTCTAAGCAGTGGATTATTATACACATTCATCTAATCATCATATAACATGACCATGTATTAACCTCGTCCAATTCCTTCTTAAAGTCAATCATTCACAATCAACTACACTTTCACGGGAATATCATTTGTTCAATCAATGTATCAATTTATTTGTTCTCTACCTTACCCAAACCATTTGTTTGTTGACCTCCTTCGAACCGTTGTTACAATCGTGATCCCCCAATCCATTTGTTTACTTAAGGGTCTATCAACTAAATCCAATCAATCATTTGGTTAACACAATAACCAATAGCTTAAGTTCAGCAAACCACATTCAAACCTCAACATTAATCTACTATGACTTCTCTACCAAGTTCAAACCCAGTTCTACACTAACCCGAGAACCATATGTACACAAGACTTGACTATGCAGAAAATTCGACTGGACATTCTTGAGTCTATAGGAGTTATATGAAAACGATTAACCACCCGTTGGAATGGTATTTTCAAGGGCTACGACTTTCGTGTTTAGTAAAAAGACCATATCTGGTCGTATCATACCCGAAAATGGCCTTAAAGTTCGATGCGCACGGAAAATAGATTTCTACATGCATCTTACAGTAAGATGAATGACATTGGTTCATCTTCTTCCTTTAGACATTTATTCAAAGTTAGGTACAGAACTTCCTCTTCCCTTATTCACCCTCATTATACCATTTCTCTTGATGAAACCAAGTCCACCATCTTCACAAAAAGAGAGGAGAGGTTGAAGACATCAAATCTCTAGGGCACAAGCCCTAGTATGGTCTCTACCCATAAGATCATAATATAACAAGTCAAACACTTTTGAGTCGACATATCTCCTAGAAAATAACTACAGATCTAGCACCGAGGGAGAGGGTAGGAAGCACACCTCGTTTCCGGTGATTCCGGCCATGGATCTCGTCACTCTCATTAGCGACATATTTATCTTATTGTTGTTGTTCTTTACGAGTGAGAGAATGGGAAGACTTCCTCCAAAAAATCCTACTCCGGCAATCTTATCGTTCCTTCCATTTCCGTCGGGGTTGCACAATAACGGCTCGGCAAAAATGACAAAGTGACGGCTAGGGTTTTCCGTAACTCTCCTTTTATAATGAGAATAAAGGTTAACTGCTTTTCCACGTGTCACCCTATAGTTGGACCACGTATTATTACATTGAATATGTACTTTTGAAAATAAGCGACCAATTTAAGTCATTTGGCGCTAATCAAGAAGTTCTGGTTCAGACCGTGCATATGGCAGCAAGCAGACTGAGCCAAAATTCCTCTAAGTCAAAATCGTTGAGTATGCAGCCTTTACTCTATGAATCGTCGAGTGGCGTCGGGTGCACTCAATGCACTCGATGCCTTCAGGCCTCAAGAAAAACTTAAGTCCAAAAGCATTGAGTTCACTTACCTTTACTCGACAAATTGTCAAGTGGCGTCGAGTTCACTCAACGCACTCGAAGCCTACAGTTCTCAGAATAACTTGTCCAAAAGCGTTCACATACCTTTACTCGACGAATCGTCGAGTGGCATCGAGTGCACTCAACGCAATCGATGCCTACAGTTCTAAGAATAACTTGTCCAAAAGCATTGAGTTCACTTCACTTTACTCGACGAATCATCGAGTGGAATCGAGTGCACTCAACGCACTTGACACCTATAGTTATCAGAATAACTTAAGTCCAAAAGCGTTGAGTGGCATTGAGTCCACTCAACTCTGCTTTGACTTCACTCAACGCCGCATCATCAAGTAACTGTTCTATATAAAATTCTTTGAGTGGTTTTGAGTCCACTCAACACCTCGGCTTAATCAATCGAATGGCGTTGAGTGGTGTTGAGTCCTGTAACACCCCTATTCGTCTGATAGCATATAGTAGTAGGTCCGGCCGGGGCCATAAACCGAACCATATAGAGCAGGTACGGTTTCACTCAACTCGCTGCTCACACTGCCATGAAACTAATAATCATCGGCACGAGCTAAGTTTCCCCGTAATCCGTAAGTCGATCAAACAACGTACATAACCCGGTTATGTACAATGATGGCTGTCGGGCCACCAACAATGTATGAATCACGCTTCTGCCCAGATTTCCGAGTGCGCCTTGGGGTTAATCCCCAAGGATCCCGGCTACAATCTACCACGTAGTATCCCGAAAATAACAAAAGGGCACGGAGTCTTCTCTGGCTAATAATGCATAGTAAAACATCACCAATCTAGACCAACTTGTCCGGGTAGGCTTCATACACTATGTCTATGTCCTTTTCGATTTCGGACTCTACATGCAAACAAGGGGGACTTTACATATCTACCCCAAGGAATACCGCAAACTCGCTGCACACTCGCGGGAGAGGGTTTTCCCATGCAAAAGAAGAAGAGCTTCACATGCTCAATATGAAAATCGTTTCCCTAGCATTTCTCCTCGGCGTCATGGAAAACTACGCGGATGAAAAGCACCGCGATGATCTTGCCTCCACAGATCCGGGATCAGTTTACGGGTTGGCGCTCCAAATCTCCTCCGGTGGGCAGATCTACCTCTTCCTCCAAACTCCTTGCTCTCCCTTCTCTCTAGATTTTAGAAAGAGAATGGCTAAGTGAAAGTGAAGTTTTAAACCCCCAATCCCGCCCTTAACCCTATCATGGAGAGATCTGAGCCGTTAGATCCAAAAATAAGGAAATGAATGGCTGCGATTTGGCCCAAAAATAAACTTCATGGGCCGAACACGCCTTGCGACACTCTCGTGTCCAAGGCCGTGTAACTAATTCGCCGTAAAAACCGTCGCGTCCCGAAAAGAACACGGGCACTCGACACGCCCGTGTCAGGAATGACACGCCCGTGTCACCCAATACACACCCGTGTAGTAGGGCGTGTTCCTCCATTGACACAGGTCCAAAACATCTAGAGCACAACACAACCATGTGACACGCCCGTGTCACATGCCGTATGCTAGACACGCCCTAGTACATGCCCGTGTCCCAGGCCGTGTAGTTTCCTTAGCACAACTCGCCAAATGACCTGAGTAGGATACAGGTATTCGACACGCCCGTGTCGAATTTGACATACCCGTGTCGGAACTCGAACACGCTTGGGCTCAGGCCGTACGTACTCACTCAATGATCGTTGAGTGAAAGGCTTTGAGTGACTAACACGCCCTGGGACACGCCCATGTCCCAGGCCGTGTTCATCCCCCACCCCCCCCCCCCCACCCCCCTCGACGACCATTGACTGCAATTTCATCGACCACGCGAACATCGCCGACCCCGAGCACGACACGCCCCTGGGACATGCCCGTGTCCCAGACCGTGTCATATCTACCAAAACCATACATGGCTTAAAACGCCACCCGTCACTCTTTTGAGTTTCGGGGCATTACAACTCTCCCTCTTAAAAGAATTTTGTCCACGAAATTACCAAAGGAAAAGATATACAAAACCAAAAGAGGTACCTGAGTGGAATAATTCTGGGTACTCCTCAGGCATGGTCTTCTTCCATTCCCAAGAGAGCTCCTCACGATTGTAATTATCCAAACGGACCTTGACCATTCTAATCTCCTTGTTACGAAGTCGCTTGACTTCAGAGTTCTCAATACAAATGGGCTTGACCCTCGTCATCAACTCTTCTTCCACCGGTACCCGATTAACTGCTATCACCTGCGAAGGCTCTTACACCGCCTTCCACAACACTAATATGTGGAATACATCGTGTAGACAACTCAACTCCACCGATATCTTTAGACGATAAGCCGCTTCGCCGATCCGCTCCAGAATCTCAAATGGTCCCAGGTATTTCGGGCTCAACTTCTTCAAGTGTCGTACCCGTGGAACACCCTTGAACGGATTTATCGTCAAATAAACCCAATCGCTAACCGTGTACTCCACGTTCCGGTGTTTGGCATTGTAGTATTTAGCTTGTCTATCCTGAGCGATCAGCAAACGCTCTCGAATGGTTCGCACCAATGAAGTAGCCTTTTCCACCTCTTGCTTTTTGTACAACCTTGCCTCACCTGTTTCTAGCCACGACAACGGCGTGCAACACTTTCTACCATATAAGGCCTCGAAGGGCGCCATTTGTATGCTCACTTGGTAGCTGTTGTTGTACGCAAACTCCACCAAAAACAAATGGTCTTCCCACTGCTTTCTGAAGTCTAGAACGCACCTGCGAAGCATGTCCTCCATCGTCCTGTTTACCCTCTCAGTCTGCCCATCCATCTGCGGATGGAAGGCTGTGTTGAACTTCAACTTAGTCATCAGTATTTGCTGCACCAACATCCAGTCATTGGACGTAAACCGCCCATCTCGATCACTCACGATGCTGCGGGGCACACCATGAAGCCGCACAATATTATCCACATATAACTTTCCCAATTTCTCCACAGAAGCATCCTTCCTATGCGGAATGAAGTGCGACACTTTTGTTAACCAATCTACGATCACCCAGATGGCGTCATTTCCCTTCTGCGACCTTGGCAAGCCATGCACAAAGTCCATTGAAATATCGCCGAACTTCCACTCCGGAATAGGCAAGGATTTCAAGAAACCCCCTGGGTTTTTGCACTCTGCCTTCATTAAGGCGCAAGTCTGACATTTAGACACAAATAGTTCCACATCCTTCTTGAGTCCTGGAAACCAGAAAAACTTCTTAAGATCTCAGTACAACTTCGATCTCCCTGGGTGAATTGAGTACTTGGTATGATGAGCCTCGTACATCAACTCCCCCCGTATATTTCCCATGTTTGGGACGCACAAATGACTGTCCTTCCTTAGCAGTCCATCTTCAACTGAATACCGGGAGTTTAACCCATCCGAAGCTGCATCCATGATCTACTTCATGCTATTATCCAATTACATAGACTGTCGAATCCAATCAGCCAGGTCATACTGAACTTCTGCCAGTTCAACAACGCTTCGACGCTAGTCTGCTTGAAAACACAGCAAATGACTAACGCCTCCAACTCCCGAATCAACCGCTCAACAAGAATCGATAACCAGTTGGCTTGGGCGGGAGCCCTGAAAATCAACGTATCCGCAACTGCATTGCCTTTCACGGGCACATAAAGAATTTTGAACATATAGTCCCCCAGGAACTCCATCCACCTTCATTGCCTCAAGTTCAGATCCTTCTGATCCAACAGGTATATCAGGCTCTTGTGGTTGGTAAAAATTTCGACCTTTACGTCGTACAAATAGTGCCTCCATAGCTTAAGCGCAAAAATCACGACAGCTAACTCCAAGTCGTGGACCGGATAATTCCTTTCGTGCACTTTCAGCTGACGTGAGCCATACGCAATAACACTACCATACTGCAGCAACACGCAGCCCAAACCACTAACTGAGGCATCACTGTAAATCTCAAAACCTTCGGTCCGACTCGGCGAACTTAGCACTGGCGCTGTGGTCAACCGACTCTTCAACTCTTCGAATGCTTGTGCGCACTCCTGCATCCATAAAAACTTCTGATCTTTCCTCGTCAAAGTCGTGAGGGGGTAACTCTATCCTCGAGAAGTTCTCTACGAGGTGCCTGTAGTAGCCGGCCAGCCCCAGAAAACTCTGGTCTTCCGCTACCGAAGACAACAAAGACCACTCTCGTATAGAAACAATCTTCGCCGGATCTACCGCAATCCCTTCACCACTGACTATATGACCAAGGAATGCCACTAAGGACAACCAGAACTCGTATTTGGAGAACTTTGTGTATAGTTCGTTCCTCCTCAGCATCTCCAAAACCAAATGCAGATGCTTGAAGTGATCTTCTTTGCACTGCGAGTACACCAATATGTCGTCAATAAAGACAATCAAAATATGGTCTAAGTACTCCCTGAACGATCTGTTCATCAAATCCATGAACACTGACGGCGCATTAGTCAGCCCGAACGGCATGACCGTAAACTCGAAATGTCCATACCTTGCGCCGAACGCTGTCTTTGGGATATCACTCTCCCTTATCCTCAACTAATAGTATCCGGACTTCAGATCCAATTTTAAGTATACCGATGAACCGACTAACTGATCAAAAAGATCATCAATCCTTGGGATCGGGTATTTGTTCTTTTCTGTTAACTTGTTCAGTTCTCCATAATCAATACAGAGTCGCAAACTCCCGTCCTTCTTCTTAACGAAAAGGACTGGTGTGCTACAAGGCGACGAACCTGTACGCACAAAACCCTGCTCCAACAACTGGTCGAGTTAACCTTTAGCTCCGCCATTTCCTAAGTTATTAACCTATCTGGAGAGCGTGACACAGGTTTGACACCTGGCACTAACTCAATCGTGAAATCGATCTCTCACTACGGTGGCGCTCTAGGGAGTCCGTCAGGGAAACACATCAGGATATTCGGATACACCCGAGATACTATCCAATGTAGGCTTAGGCTTCGAAGCCTCCCATGGTGGCCGTAACGATGCTTGATAGTCGAACTCCTGACTCCCCAAACCGTAACCTCTTTACAATACAGACTCTCTCTACGTGCATTGAACAACCATTAGGTAACAACACATCCAAATTGTCCTTTACCATCGAAGTATATACTTCGATGCATAACACAAATCCTTTGGATAAAAGGAGTGCGAAGTTCTCGCATCGAAACTATGCCCTCGTCGGATTACCAAAAATCCAAAATAAAGCCTCGAACTTCCATTCCTAAACTAACATGCATAAGGTAACAGGTATAAGAAGCTAAATTGCTATTAATTAACCCATACCTGTCAACTCGACAGTCGGCCATATGGCCTCCTGTAGGCCAAGGATGTCCACTCTCCATTGGACTGGAGTATACTGCGATGTGGTGGACTCCACCACCTTGCCCTTCTCCTGAGATGTTACCCCCGACTTCTTATCGGACATTGGGCGTCCGCTCCAACAATCCCAGGCATAGTGTCCCGACTTACCACAATTAAAGCATGTGCCCGGTGCACGACCTATAGTCGCCCCCGAAGCACCAGATGAAGGGGCTGGACCCGAAGTCCTAGCCTTTTTATTCCACCTTCGGAAACCGGACTTCAAAGTCGGCACCTTGAACTCTGACTTCTTAGCACCAGAGTCTTCAGTTGCTCCTGACATAGCTTCCTTTGTCGTCTGAGCACCCTCCCGACAATCTCGGGCAAAGGGCCCTATCTTGCCACAAGTATGACAAGTATAAGTAGCTTGGCTAGTAGATAAACTAGCTTCTTTTCTCAGCATTTTGTGGTAGGTAGTCCATATACGGTCTGCAGGGTTTGGTACCCTTTTCACCGGTATTTGATGAGTTTTCCTCAACTCTACTTCCACAGTTCTGGCCGACTCCACCAAGGCTCGGAATCCCAATAGCTTTGGTGCTAGCAGTACGATATGCAACTCGCTGCATAGACCATTATAAAATCTATCGACTAAGGACTGCTTGCTTTCCCACTCAAAGCCTGGGTAACCCCTTATCATAAGGAACGTCTGCAAATATTCATCAACTGAGTGTGCTCCCTGCAACACAATCATGTTTATTTGCTGCCCTAATGGGCCTCTAAATGCCATTTGCTCCATCACACTGCCCGGTATTGGGGCCATCTCAGGTACAGAGGGTTGCACATTTCTTCCATGTTGTGCGTTGGTCACAGCGAACACCGCTTCAACTACCCTTCTTATGGTTTCAAAAGAAGTAGGGGTCTCGAGCACATCGTTGGGTGCAGTACTTTTCTAAGAAAGTGCGCGTTCAGACTGCCACGCGCCACTCCCGAACACCTATAGTCGTACAAAACACCAATAAGAGACCGAACAAAATTGCAAAAATCAATTATAGGAACACGCAAGTTCCTCAAACATGTGTATTTTCATTCCTAAGTGGACATTCATGGGTTCATTTCATGTTATAACGATGATGCACACACATGTGCTCACCACCCCTTAAAGTGAATTCGTCCACGAATTTATTTAAGCCTGACCGAAACCGGTAGTGTGATACCAAATTGTAACACCCTTATCTGTCTGATAGCATATAGCAGTAGGTCCAGCCGGGGCCCGACGCCATATACCACGGACAGACCGGTGGGTTAATCAATGAAACAATTCAACCAATACACACGTCCTACACAGAGCATCTAATGGAAGCAATATTTTAAGTTGAAACAAAAAAAACCAAGCCAATAAGCATGAATGTCAACTATCAAACCACACAGGAATGAAATACAAAGTACCGAAGAGTACTGGCCTTATGACCTTACAATAGTTCACCAATATTTAAACAGTGTCTTACAAACTTCGGCTCACAGGCCGACCACACATTATTTAAACAAAGTAAACAAAGAAGCCCTTTGAGGACCGGCTCAGAAACTTGGGCTTTGGCCTGCTATTTGCCGCTCGGCTCCGCAGCACCTGCAACCACAAATCACCAAAACAGTGGCAAACAAGAATAACGGTCAGCTAAAGCAGACAAAATTCTGATAACTATATGGTTTAGGAAAGTATTTGGCAGGTTTTGGTGGAGCCTTGGGATTGTTCTTTTCATATTCTCTGTCATATATTCTCCTTTTGGCAAGAGATTTCTCATACAGGTCCAATTTATAGGAGCTATAATGATCATTTCTATTCTCATTAAAATCAACAAGTTTAAGAGTATCAAGAATTAGGGATTTTGAAGTTTGACTCCATACTTCAGCAAATTCTTGAGCTCTTCTCCTTTCAGCTTCTGGTTTTGGATAGGACCGTCTAGTAGAAGCATCATAACAATATTTTCTTTTCTTATGAGCTGGAATTTTTGGAAGAGCAATCTGAGGCATTTCTTATTCTGACAAAACTTGAGAATATTCTGCAGGAGGAGCTTCAAAATCTTCTGGTCTAGGAGAGAATGAGGGCATTGGGGCAGAAGGTTGCTGAACAATAGGATTGAGATGAGGAGGAGGAGCAGTATTTGGATCTACTTGAAATTCTGGAAAAATCTAGTTGTGCATCCAAACTACTGTATCATATGTGTGAAGTTTAACACCAGCAACTTGGGTTAGAAAATTAGTATTTCTTTCATTCAGCTTTGCTTCCCATTCTATCTTCTTACTTTCTTCAGATTTTTCTAAGTATTCCTTTACTAAATCCTTCCCCTTTCTGACTTCTACAGAGAGGGCGTTGATGGAATCTTCTTTGAAAGTACCAACTTCTGTGCACATTTAGAAAGTATGCTCTTGGGCTTTATTTTCCAGGTGAATTTGATTATTTACCAAGGTAATTGACTGATCCATCACCTCACCAATACTGGTGATGGTGTGATCTAGAGCTTTTCCACCTATTTGTAATAGATATTTAAGATCATCAGTATTGTGTTGAATCTCATCGAATCCTCTGCTCATCTCTTTCTCAAGAGTAGTGAATTTATCTGTGATGGCCTTGAGAGACTGATCAAAATAATCTCTTTCCTATTTTAGCATGAATTCAATCTTACCAAGAATGGTATTATCAAAAGTTTCTGGAGCTGGAACTGGAGGAGGCAAATGGAGTTGAGCTGGAACTGACCAAATTGGTATTTCTTCAATAACAATTGAGCTTTGGCCTCGGTGGGGGTGAAGCACGACTTCTCCTTCCTCACCAAGAATAGTAGGTAGAGAGAAGTCTAATGATTTGAGGGGAGGGTCAACAGGGTCAGCTGGAATCTCTTCATCCTCGTCAAAAATTATGATCTCAGTCTCCCCCTCAACATGTACAGGGGAGTGAGACTCATCAAGAGTTGGTGCTAGAGTTTTAACAGGAGAAAAGGGTTGAGCATGAGTGACCTTTGCAGGAGAGATGAGTATAGGATCATCAGACATGAGTTATTCTACCATCTTTGATATGTCAGCATCAATGGATGCTACTCTTGCATTCACTTGACCATTAGTGTACTTTGCATGATCAAAGGAGGAATCAATGTGCATACCTGAGCCATCCACATGTAGTGAGGTGCTCTTCTCAACAAAATCATCAACTACAGCAATTGAATCTGTAACCTATTCTCAGGGAATTTCTGACTGAAGAGCTGGTTCTGGAATTGCAACTTGATGTTCTTCTGCCTGAATTGTAGGAGCAGCCCCCCCCCCCTCAGCAACTAAACTTGATGTGCCAGCTGCATCAATATGAGGATGAGATGGGGTCCTGTCCTCAGCAACAACTTTAGGAGCTGCAGGAGCCTGCCCTGACTTCTGATGTTTTATTTCCTATCGGGTTATAGAGGCTAGGGTGACTTTCTTTAGGTGGTGCACAACCACACCTTTAGACAAGTTAAAAATATCTGGGTGGAGTTGATGGAGATACAGGGAGATGATTCTTGCATAGTTTGGAGATTTGATACTCTCTTTGATTTTTCTCAAATAACAGAGATACCTATGGGAAACTTCTTGCGACAAACGACGGCGATCATCATATCGAAGAGGTCAAAGGAGAGATATCCTATTGTGTGACTTGTGCAAAATAGTACCTTCCTGATTATGTCAGCTAGAAATTTGCTTTCTGCATTCATATTTGGCCTACGAATGGAATGAATTTCTTGGGAGACACCACAGATGGACAAAGTCCTAAGATAGTTGGGTTCTTCAAGATCATCTTCTACGGAAATTATAGGTAATTTCAAAAGCTTTGTGACAGAGGTCGACTTCATCTTGATCTTGATATCTCGAACTTTAGTCTTCAGAACCTTCCCTGCACGCTTGAGCTTCGCATTTCTGAAAAACTCTTAAAAATCTGGAATCCAAACCTTGCACGGTTTCTCAAGAACAAATGTAAGGCCTGCGACTTCGAGAAGAAGGAAGACATTCCGGAAATCATCGGATAGGTAAGCGATTCTGGCGCGAACAAACTCACTTCCAAATCTAATCTTAGCTAGAGGAGCCATCGATTTCAGAATTTGAAGTGATTTCTTGCTGGTTGAGGGAGAACGACGACTGTTCGTCGAAAAACATGGAGGAACTGAAGCGATGGTCTCGAAGCGGCTTTCTTCAGAAGATTTGATTTCGAAAAAGGTTGGGCCGATTTTCTATGGACTTCTATATATATATATAATTTTTTAAAAAAATTTAAAAAAAAAAGACAGATGTACCTTGGTGACGATTCGAATTCGAGAAATATTTCAGAAAATAAGGTTTTGCATTTTTTTTCAAAAGGTCATCACTTTTTCTCGAAAGAGAAGTGTATTTTTCGAAAGGCGGACAAAGTTTTTTGAAGGGTATAAGATGTTTTCGAAAAGAAAGAAGAATTATTTTAAGAAGTCCTACACGTTTTCGAAAGGGCCAGTGATTTTTCGGAAGAGGTAGGGTCTTTTTCGAGAAATCCATAAGGCTTTTCGAAAACTCCATAGATCTTTTCAAAACATCCAAGTTCTTTTCGAGAAGTCTAAGTAACTTTTCAAGAAACATAAGCTCTTTTCGAAAAATGCAAGTCTTTTTTGAGAAATCACATTCTGAGTTTGAACATACCTGAAGATTTGCTGAGTGAGAATTCCTTTGGAATTTTCTGAGCAGTTGATTTTGAATCTTCACTTGACTTGAATTGAACCGTTAGGAATCCATGTTTAGCATCCCAAGTTCTATCTTGAAGAGCGAGAACTTGCCCTCGTCCAGCGGCTTTGTGAAAATGTCTGCAAATTGCCTATCATTTGGGACATATTGAAGGTCTATGTCTCCATTCTCTGCATGCTCTCAAATAAAGTGTAACACCTCTACCCGTAAAGAAGAATATAATAGAGGGTTCGGCCGGGCCCCACACCATATTCCACAAACAGACGGAGATGCTACTAAATAATATCATACAACCCAATGAATCCTAACACAGAGCATTCTAGCGGAAGCTTCATGGTTTAATCCTTGAACTCAAGCAAAATAAGAACTGTCCACTAAAAAAATAGGAATGTATACAACCAAAGTATCTGGCATTAAGGCCTTACAAATTTCTCTTAACAAAGGTGTGGTTTACAGACATTGGCACACAGGCCGGCCACAAATGAGCAAGAAGAAACAAAATAAAGCCTTCAAGGGCAGCATCGCAGCTTGGGCTTCAGCCCGCTAAGTCCCGCTTGGACCAGCAGCTCCTACACATGCAAGAACCAATCCACCAAGCGGTGGCAAATAGGGCAACAGTCAGAATTCAACTGACAAATTATAATGACCCTGCCCCTGGACGGGGCAGCGGAATTCCATCCCTGCATAGCATTTTTCCAACAGTATGTATAACAAACCACGCAAGACGTGCACGACCGCACAGTCAATACATATCACAAGCGCCGGCACGACGGCTCGACGCTCCGTGCACTCTGGGCACATTCGCGTGTACCGGAAACACCGGATCCCACCAATGACCATTTAGTCTGGCACGCAGACCCAAGACTCTCATTATGCCGCCGACGAAAGCCCAATGCCTTGGCGCTCTCATGTCAAGCCTACATAACGCAGGTACGGATAAGCCACCCCCCGTTGCTCAAACCGCCTTGCCACTACCAAGTACATCATACCTGAGGCCACAAATAAAGGCGCGGGTCAGTTTCACCTTTCCTATTCGACACGAAGCCCTTTTTATACAGTTGCAGCCCAACGGCTCAACACCACACAAAGTGACAACTCACGACCACAAGAGTTGAACCCAACTCTCACAATATCCTGGACTTCCTCCAGCACTTCCTGCTGCACCAAGCGACAGGTATGCACCACAAATTGCACACAAACAATCAAATACTCGGAGGCTCCTCCGAATGCAAACAAGCATAACCAATCCAGACCAACATATCCAGATGGGCTTCACACAGCATGCCTAGATCCGTACTCCAATTCAGGACTCTAACAAGGGGGACTTCACATATCTACCCCAAGGGACACCACAACTCACCGTACACTCGTGGGGAAGGGTTTTACCTATGCAAATGCAGGAAAGTAGGACTTCACATGTCCAAGAAGGAAATCGTTACCCTTGGAATTCGCTTCGGAGGCATGGAGAGAAAGCAAACGCATGGAAGACTTCGCAGCAGGCCTTGCCTTCGCAAATCCGAACTCGGCTCACGGTTTGGACCACCGTATCACCACCGGCAGCCGGATTCCCTTTCTTCTTCCTTATCTTGCTCTCCTCTCTCTTAGCTTTTAGAAAGAGAACACACAACTCAAATGAGCTTTCTAAACTCAAATCCTGGCCTTATCAATCCAGGGAACAACCTAGGCCATTGGATCTTTGTCAAAGGAAATGGAAGGCTCAAATTAGTCCTGAAATATATTTTCCTGGGCCGAACACAGGATGTGACACTCCCGTGACACAGGTCGTGTTCCTGAAGCGGTGAACAACCAACTAAAAATAAACAAGAACACAGGTATTGACACGCCCGTGTCAAGCCTGACACGCCCGTGTTACCCAGCACACGGCCGTGTATCTGGCAGTGTTACCCCTGTAACACGATCTCCAAAATCACTCGAGCAGGACACGGCTAAGGAACATGCCTGTTTCCATGGCCGTACGCCCAACACGCCCCTGTAACACGCCCGTGTCACAGGCTGTGTTGCCACTCGACGATCAGTTCTCGAGTACTCGTCGAGAAGAGGGACACGCCCTGGGACACGCCCGTATCCCAGGCCGTGTACACCTGACATGCCCTGAGACACCCCCGTGTCTCAGGCCGTGTCAGCCAACCTGAATTCCTATTTTGGCTTTTGAGATTTCTAGGTGTTACAATCCTCCCCACCATTAAAAAAAATATTGTCCCGAAATTTGGATATAGTAGGGAGATAAAAGTATAACACAATATATACGCATATATGTTGTTACAACATTTACAAACGACCCAATAGGTTACAAAAATAACTCGGGAAACTAGGCTCACATGGTCTGCTCTCGCTCCCATGTTAGTTTTTCTCGGCCACAATTTCCCACCAGACTTTGACCATCCCGATCGTTTTGTTCTGCAACTGTTTCTCGGCTCGATCCTCGATGTGAATGGGCCTTACCTTTGTCGTTAGCCCATACTCAATCGGCACCCGAGCATTCTCAATCACATGAGCTGGGTCTTTGACTGCTTTTCACAGTACCGAGATGTGAAACACATCATGTAGTCCACTCAATTCCGATGAAAGAGCTAGACGATAGGCAGCTTCCCCAACTCGCTCCAACACTTCAAACGGACCAAGGTATCGCGGACTTAGCTTTTTCAACCGCCGAATCCGAGATACGCCTTTGAAGGGTTTAATCTTAAAATGGACCTAGTCGCTCACCGCGAACTCCATGTTTAGGTGCTTAGCATTGTAATACTTGGCTTGCTGATCCTGGGCTATTAGTAGCCTCTCTAGAATAGAGCGTATTGTTGAGTTAGCATCCTCGACTTCCTTTTGTACCAAAAGTTTTGACTCGCCAGTTTCTGCCCAAGCTAACGATGTACGGCACTTGCGACCATACAGAGCTTCAAATGGTTCCATACCGATGCTCGCTTGGTAGCTATTATTATAGGAAAACTCCACCATAACAAGATGATCTTCCCATTTCTTACCAAAGTCCAGGGCGCACATACGGAGCATATCCTCCATCGTCATGTTGGTCTGCTCAGTTTGGTCATCCGTTTGAGGATGAAAGGCCGTACTGAATGCTAACTTTGTGCCCAAAAGTTGATTGATTAGCCTCCAATCTTTCGAAGTAAATCGCCCATCTCGGTCACTTACGATTCTCCGGGGAACACAGTGCAATCGAACAATCTGCTCCACATAGAGCTTTATCAATATTTCAACAGAATCGTCCCGCTTGTTCCGTAGAATGTGAGCAACCTTTATTAACCGGTCTAAAATCACCCAGATTGAGTCATTCTTGCGTTGAGATCACGGCAATCCATGCACGAAATCCATAGAAATATCCTTAAACTTCCACTGCAGAACCGGCAACGATTTCAGGAAACCGCTAGGCCGTTGACATTCTGCCTTCACCAAAGCACAAGTACGACACTTAGCCATATACTCGGCTATGTCCTTCTTTAAACCGGGCCACCAGATCAATTTCTTCATGTCCTTGTATATTTTTGTGCTCCCAGGGTGAATTGAGTACTTTGTAAAGTGCGCTTCATATAACAATTCTTCTCGCAATTTAACCACACAAGGGACGCACAATCGGCCATCCTTCCGTAATAATTCGTCATCCCAGGAGAATTAGTCACCAGACCCTTCCTTTGCATAGCGCTGGAGACTTTCATCAAACTCCGTTGCCCGTCGAACCCTGTCTGCAAGGTCATATTGAACCTCCATCCAGTTCAAACATGCATCGGCCGAAGAATCCCTTTCAACACAAGATATCTCCAATGCTTCCAACTCCTAGATTAGACGCTCATCATGTATCCACAACCAACTTGCCCGCACCGGAGTCCAATGACTCATGGTATCAGCGACCACATTTCCCTTTCCGGGAACATAGTGAATGTCGAAGGTATAGTCCCCTAGGAATTCCATCCACCTCCGTTGTCGCATATTCAAATCCTTCTGATCGAGCAGATACTTTAGGATTTTATGATCTGTATAAATATCTACCTTCACGCCATAAAGATAGTGCCACCACAACTTTAACAAAAAGATCACCGCCGCCAAATCCAAGTCGTGTACGGGGTAATTACGTTCTTGCACTTTCAATTGACGTTAGCCATATGCAATCACCTTGCCAATCTGCAGGAGAACGCAGCCTAAGACGCTCCCTGACGCATCGTTGTATATCTCAAAACCGTCTGTACTACATGGCGATGTCAAAATGGGCGCCGTGGTTAAACGACTCTATAGCTCCTCAAAAGTTCGCGCGCACTCCGACATCCAAACAAACTTCTGATCTTTTATCGTCAACGTAGTCAAAGGCAAAGCAATCCGGGAGAAGTTCTCCATAAATCGTCTATGGTAGCCTGCCAGTCCAAGAAAACTCCTGACTTCGGCCACCGAAGACATCACTGGCCAATCACGAATGGCACTTATCTTTGCTAGATCCACCGCTATGCCCTCTCAACTTACCACATTGCCCAGAAAAGCCACCGATGAGTGCCAAAACTCACACTTAGAGAACTTTGGCATACAACTTATTCCTCCGCAAGGTATGCAATACCAACCGCAAATGGTTTGCATGATCTTCCTCCGACTGTGAGTACACGTGGATATCATCAATGAACACAATCACAAATAGATCCAAGTATTCGCAGAACGTTCGATGCACGAGATCCATGAATACCGAAGGCGCATTATATAAGCCAAACGACATCACTATGAACTCATAATGACCGTAGCGTATGCCAAATGCTATTTTGGGAATGTCACCTTCCCTAATCCGCAATTGGTAATACCCGAATTTCAAATCCAACTTGGAATAGACGGTTGAGCCCGCTAGTTGATCGAACAAGTCATCGATCCGTAGAATTGGATACTTGTTTTTCTCCGTCAGCTTATTCAGTTCGCGATAATCAATACATAGCCGCAAACTACCGTCTTTCTTTTTCACAAAAAGAACAGGCGCGCTCCAAGGTGACATACTTGGGCGTATGTATCCCTGCTCCAACAGCTCTTGTAACTGAACTTTCAGTTCGGCCATCTCTTTTGGCACTACCCGATACGGCGAACGGGCCACAGGTTTCACACCTGGCACCAGCTCGATAGCAAAGTCGATTTCCCTTTGGGGAGGTAACCCCGGAAGTTCCTTTGGAAACACATAAGCATACTCCGACACAATCGACACATCACTCACACTGGCCTTCGGCGCCACCGCCTCTACGAGTGTGAAGAATAACTCCGCACCCTTCCGAACTTCCTTAATGACTTGGAGAGCAGATAACAACATCCCACTCATCCCTTGTATACCAATGAACTTGGTCGCTTGTTCGGTATTCTGCCCGTGTGTTACCTCTTTTGAAGTGCAATCTATACAGGCACACTGCTCTGAAAGCCAGTCCATACCAAAGATTATATAAAATTCCTTGATCGGCAATACTAATGTTTCCACCTTGAACTCCCGACTCCCTATCTTGACCTCAAGACCGCAAGATTTATCCGCGCACATCAAACATCCGTTAGGTAACAACACCTTTACACTGTCTGTCGTGGTCCGTATAGGTACCCCAATACGAAAGACGAAAGCCTCAAGCATAAACGAATGCGAAGCAGCTGTATCAAATAGTGCTCGAGCCGGACAGTCCCGTATAAGGACAAAACCTATAACACCAAAATTAAAAACAAGCACAACACATAATCATACATAATATTAAAAACTGCGCGCACCTGTGATGACATCGGCCTGTTTAATGGCCTCCTGTTTTCCAAGATTGAAGACCCTGGGTTGCGCGTGCGAGGCTGAAGACTCCACCACAGTCTTCCCTTTCTCCGCATAAGATGCTCTCGTCTTCTTATCACCCTTTGGAGGACCAACTCGACAATCACGTGCAAAGTGTCCCAACTTCCCGCACGTAAAACAAGCGCGAGATCCATACCCAGATGTCTCTGTCACAGTCGCAGTAGGAGCTTGTCCAGTAGACTTGGACTTCTTTCCCCATCTCTTACGGTACCCAAACTTCTCCAGACGCGGCGGCTTGAACTCTGGCTTTGTCACAGCCAAGGTCCCCTTTGCATGCCCCCTTCTCATGTCCGTCTCCAAAGATCGAGCAGTACAGACTAAGGATTGAAATCCCTGACTCACAGAAATCGAGCGCAAATACCGCAGCTCATCTTACAGTCCCGCATAAAACCTACTAGTCTTACGCTCTTCTTCGGAGAAGTGTGTACCTGCATATCTTCCCAAATGTGTTAACTCATGTAGGTAATCATCCACACTACGATCTCCTTGAGTTAACCGTCGAAATTCTATTTCCATCGATATCCTTTGCTGCATTGGTAGATGTTGTGCCAAGAACAACCGAGAAAATTCGTCCATCGAGACCTCTGCCAATTTCCTGCCGGCCAAGTGATGAAGTTCAATCTAGTCCCACCATAAACGAGCCTCTCCTTCTAGTATGAAAGTGGCCAACATAACCTTCTGTCCCTCCTCAAACCTTGATAGCTCTAATGATCCTCTTGATCCTTGCAAGTCAATCCTCTGCTTTGGCCGGTGAACCTGCCCCAGTAAATTGCGGAGGATTGAAGCTCATGAATTGCTTCAATTACTGATCTGCTGCCCGCGGATCAACTACAGCTTCTACCGATTCTTGCCGTACCCCAGCATGCATTGGCACCACTGCAGGACGTGCCTGCCCAGCCAGCTTAGCATTCATCACAGCAAGTACCGTTTCCGTGACGAAACGTACCGTTTCAGCGGATGGAGGAGGTGTGGGTACCTCAGCTGGTGTCGCACTTTCTACATAATGTTTAGGTTCGGATTGACCCGTAATACTTCTTGTCACCTATATGTGTAAAACACACAGTTTAGCGACCAAGTAAAACGACAAACATACAAAAAGAATACATAGGTTCAACAAACAAGTGTATTTGCATTCCTAAGTGGACATTCTTGAGTTCAAGTTAAGTGTTATAACGGCAACACTAACACGTGCCTGCCACCCCTCAAAAGAATTCGACCACGAATTCGGAAGAGAAAGACAAACAGTCTTATACCAAATTATAACACCTCTACCCGTCAAGAAGAATATAATAGAGGGTCCGATCGGGGCCCCACACCATATTCCACAAACAGGTGGAGGCGCTACTAAATAATATCATACAACCCAACGAATCCTAACACAGAGCATTCTAGCAGAAGCTTCATGGTTGAATCCTTGAACTCAAGCAAAACAAGAATTGTCCACTAACAAAATAGGAATGTATACAACCAAAGTATCTGGCCTTAAGGCCTTATAAATTTCTCTTAACAAAGGTGTGGTTTACAGAAATCGGCACGCAGGTCGGCCACACATGAACAATAAGAAACAAAATAAAGCCTTCGAGGGCAGCAGCGCAGCTTGGGCTTCAGCCCGCTAAGTCCCGCTTGGACCATCACCTCCTGCACCTACAAGAACCAATCCACCAAGCGGTGGCAAACAGGGAAACAGTCAGCATTTAGCTGACCAATTATAACGACCCTGCCCCTAGGCACAGGGCATCGGAATTCCATCCCTGCATAGCATTTTTCCAACAGTATGTATAACTAACCACGCAAGACATGCACGACCGCACAGTCAATACATATCACAAACGCTGGCACGATGGCCCGACGATCCGTGCACTCAGGGCACATTCGGGTGTACCGGAAACACCGGATCCCACCAATGAGCATTTAGTCTGGCACGCAGGCCCAAGACTCTCATTATGCCGCCGACAAATGCCCAATGTCTTGGCGCTCTCATGTCAAGCCTACATAATGCAGGTACGGATCAGCCACCCCCCGTTGCTCAAACCGCTTTGCCACTACCAAGTACATCATCCCTGAGGCCACAAATAAAGGCGCGGGTCAGTTTCACCTTTCCTGTTCAGAATGAAGCCCTTTTTATATAGTTGCAGCCCAACGGCTCAACACCACACAAAGTGACAACTTACGGCCACCAGAGTTGAACCCAACTCTCAAAATTTCCTGGACTTCCTCCAGTACTTCCTGCTGCACCAAGCGACAGGTATGCACCACAGATTGCACACAAACAATCAAATAATCGAAGGCTCCTCCGAATGCACACAAGCATCACCAATCCAGACCAACATGTCTAGATGGTTTTCACACAGCATGCCTAGATCCGTACTCCGATTCCGGACTCTAACAAGGGGGACTTCACATATCTACCCCAAGGGACACCGCAACTCACCGCACACTCGTGGGGAAGGGTTTTCCCTATGCAAATGCAGGAAAGTAGGACTTCACATGTCCAAGAAGGAAATCGTTACCCTTGAAATTCGCTTCAGAGCCATGGAGAGAAAGCAAATGGATGGAAGTCTTCGCAGCATCCTTGCCTTCGCAAATCCGAACTCGGCTCGCGATTTGGACCACCGTAGCACCACCGGCAGCCGGATTCCTTTTCTTCTTCCTTCTCTTGCTCTCCTATCTCTCTTAGATTTTAGAAAGAGAACACACAACTCAAATGAGCTTTCTCAAATCAAATCCCGGCCTTATCAATCCAGGGAACAACTTAGGCCATTGGATCTTGGTCAAAGGAAATGGAATGCTCAGATTAGCCCGTTAATTGATTTTCCTGGGCTGAACACGGGTTATGACACGCCCGTGTCACTGGCCGTGTTCTTGAAGCGGTGCACAACCACCTGAAAATAAACAAGAACACGGGTATTGACACGCCCGTGTCAAGCCTGACACGCCCGTGTCACCCAGCACACGGTCGTGTATCTGGCCGTGTCACCCCTGTAACACGATCTCCAAAATCACCCGAGCAGTACAAGGCTAAGGCACACGACCGTGTCCATGGTCGTGTGCCCAACACGCCCCTGTGAACGCCCGTGTCATAGGCCGTGTCACCACTCGACGATCAGTTCTCAAGTACTCGTCGAGAAGAGGGACACGCCCTTTGACACGCCCGTGTCCCAAGCCAATGTACACCTGACACGCCCTGAGACACGCCCGTGTCTCAGGCCATGTCAGCCAACCTGAATTCCTATTTTGGCTTTTGAGATTTCTATGGTGTTACATAAAGTGATATCGTAACTCGATATGCTTTGTCCGGCTGTGTGAAACTGGATTATTGGTGATTGCTATAGCGTTGGAGGAGTCACAGAACATTGGAATACTGCTTAATTTCAAATTATAATCTTCGAATTGATTATTGGTCCATAGAAGTTACGCGCAACAACTACCTACAAAAATATATTCTGACTCGGCGGTTGACATTGCAACACAATTCTGCTTCTTGCTACTCTAAGAAATGAGCCTTCTTCCAAGGAATTGGCAAGCCCCGAAAGTGCTCTTTTTGTCATTTTTGCTACCTGCAAAGTCTGCATCTGAAAATCCAATTAGTTCATTATCATTATTTCTTGGGTACCATAAGCAAAGATTTGGTGTAACATTAAGGTATCTCAAAATCCGCTTTGCAGTAGCGTAGTGAGATTCCTTAGAGTTCACTTGAAATCTAACACACACAAATGTTGAAAACATTATGTCTAATCTACTTACAGTAAGATAGAGCAAGGATCCAATTATGCTTCTGTACTAGGTTTCATCAAAAGGTTTCCCTGTCTCATTCTTGTCCAGAGACTTAACTTAACCCATTGGAGTCCTCATAGAGGTTGCGTTCTCCATTCCGAATTTCTTTATTAACTCCTTGCTGAATTTAATTGAGAGATGAAAATTCCATCTTCAGATTGTTTCACCTGAAGTCCTAAGAAATACTTCAGCTCTCCCATACTGCTCATTTAAAACGTTCCTTTGCATATGTTTGGAAAACTTTTTGAATAGGTTGTCTTCAGTAGAGCCAAATATGATGTCATGGGCATAGATTTGCACTAGCAAAATCTTGCCTTTTATTTCCCTAATAAATAATGTCTTATCTATTTTTCATCTTGTGAACTTGTTCTCAAGAAGAAAGTTAGACAGTGTCTCATACCAAGCTCGAGGAGCTTATTTCAAACCATATAAAGCTTTAAATAAAACATAAACGTGCTCAGGATGGTTAGAATCAACAAAACCTGGAGGTTGTTCCACAAACACTTCTTCCTTTATGTCACCATTAAGGAAGGTCAACTTCACGTCCATTTGATAGACCGTGAAGCCCTTAAGTGTTGCATATGCTAGGAATAACCTGATTGCCTCAAGCCTTGCCACTAGAGCATACATCTGATCGAAGTTAATTCCTTCTTCTTGTCTGTATCCCTTGACGACGAGTCTGGCTTGTTCTTTCTAATTGTTCCATCTTCATCCATCTTGTTCCTGTAGACCCACTTTATTCCTATAAAGTTCTTACCTTTGGATCTTAGATCAAGCTTACAGACTTGGCACCGCTTGAATTGATTATGTTCTTCTTCCATTGCCATTATCCAAGATACGTCTGAGTTTGCTTCCTCACACTTCTTTGGTTCAACCTGCGAAGAGGAAACTTAAATATAGATTTTCATTAGTTGTACCTCTACGAGTTCTGACACCATCCCAGGGATCTCCTATGATTTGATAAATTGGGTGATCCTTTAAGTGTCTGAGCTCTAGGGTTCTTGCATCTGGAGCTTCCTCTATCATAGGAGTGATTTCATCAACTTGGATGACATTTTCATCATTGTGATCATCCTCTCCAATTGGGGTTGGAGTGGTGATCTTGATGAACTTTTGAGCTTTTTCTTGAGTCGACTCATCCAAGTTTAATTCCTTCAGTCTTGAACATGCATCTTCAATAAACACACTAGAAGCGTTGCCTTGCAGCAAGCTCGTCTCACCAAATACAATATTGATAGATTCTTCTACAACAAGGTTTTTCTTATTAAAAATCATATATGTCTTACTATGACAACTATAACCTACGAAAATACCTTCAAAGCACTTTTCACTTATTTTAGTTGTGTGATACTTCCCATTGTTAAGTACGTAAGCATTTACTACCAAAGATTCTAAAATATGAAACAGTCGGTTTTTTGCCCTTTAGTAGTTCGTAAGCTATCTTTTATGGTTCTTGTTTATGAGTGCTCGATTTTTCACGTGACATGCAGTGTTGACGACTGCAGCCTAGAAATATTCTGGTAGTGAGGCATCACACAACATGGTTCTGCAAGCCTCGATGAGTGTTCTATTCCTTCTCTCAGTAACTCCGTTCTGTTGGGGAGTGTGAGGAGAGGAAAACTCATGAAAGATACCACGACTTTCATAGAATTCTATCATGGCCCTAGACTTGAACTCTATTCCATTGTCACTTATGATTTTTACAATGGAGCAGCTGTATTCATTCTGAACTTGCCTGAAAAAATTAGTAAGGATATCAAAAGTATCTGACTTGTGTTTTAGAAAGAACACCCACGTAAAACAAGAGTAATCATCAACAATAACCAATGTATAATCCTTACCTCCCAAACTTCTAATTTGTAGTGGACCGAACATGTCCATATGAAGTAGGTATAAACACCTATAAGAGTCTTTGCCACTAATGCTTTTAAAAGTAGCCCTTGTTTGCTTGCCTTTTACCCATGCGTGACAAGGTCTATCTTTAATGCAATTAACGTCGGGTGTAAGACCCCATTTTTTTCCTTTTAAACCATCGGGGTGTTATGCCCAGAACCGCCGCTTTGCGGTGACATCAACATACCCGAGAAGGCCGTAACTACAAAATGTCGATCCTACCACCAATACCGATCGCAGAAGAGTAGAATAAATATAAGAGTACATGAAAACTCAAATACTGGTCCACATAAAATCACAGGAAATATAATAAATCTCCATGAAGGGAGATTCCACAAAAAAGATAAAGTAAAGTACTAAAGAGTGATCCTGCCCGATACATAAAAATCCTCACTACAAATCCATCAATGTAGAAGAAAATCTATAATCTCTAATAATGATCGGGACTCACTGTCCTTGCTGGTTGAACTCCCGTACTAGACTGTCCGTCTCCAAGCGCACCAACCTCTAGGGCTGCATCTCCTAGTTCGGCTCAACGATCCCATAAAATGATTTGTTCAATGGCCATTAGTCTAAAAGACTAAGTCCAATCATCCCCCAACCCTCCCCAATTGCTCCTGGGCACCGAGTGGGGAGAAGGAAAGAGAAGGTTTTGAAGGTAGAGAGCAAAATTGTAAGCAGGTGGCGGCAGAACTAGTCTATCATGAGTTCATAAACAGAGCAAATAAATGTAAGCAGAAGTTGGTAAACAGTATAAGTATACACAAGAGCGAGAGAACAAGTACAGTATGAGAAAGTAAACTATGTAAGTAACCATGACCTATAGGAATGCCCATACAAACCTATAGACTAAGGGGTTATTTTACAAGGGCCTATTGTATAAAGTGTCTCATACTAATTTATACAATAGGTGTCAAGGGTTATTTGTAATGATAATTCTATGTCATACAAGTATGTTATGATGTAAACATGAAAGTGCAACACACGCACTCGATTCTGTGCACACAGACCTTTAGTTCCAAATTTATGGAGCCTAACCTCCCGGGATACCTCCGTAGTGGCAAACAGAAGCGGTGGGTTGGACCTCCCCACCTCTAAACAGGTATAACACTACCAGTCAGACCTATCGTATGCCTCAACGCTAGTGCACTAAGCCGAGCTCCTGCTTACTCTTGTCGGTTGCGCACCGGACTTTATTTGGCCAAGTGCTTAACCACACTTGCCGAGTCCACGTACTTGTGTCGGTGTGACGACTCTCCAATACTGATGACCCACCACCTTTTACCTTATGCACATGCAATATTACTATATTTTCAACCGAGCCAAAACTCCCCGGAATATCCCGTCCATCACAATTATCTACCGAGCAAAAGATTCCCAGACTAACCCATCCTTCATCATTATCTACCGAGCCATCGGCTCGTCAGTCTAACCTGCCAATCACAAAAACCACCGAGACTACCCACTACACCATATTATGCATATGGTAGCGCTTAATTTGTAGCGGTTATGTAAACGCTACCAAAAGATATTTATGGTAGCATTTATAACCGCAACTCTAGATAAATAAACGCTACTATAACATAGCATACCTACAGTATCAGTTATTTTGTCGCGGTTATAAAAACGCTACCAATAGATATTTATTGTTGCGTTTACAATCGCTACTAGATATTATAAACACTACAACACCCTAATTTTTCCCCAAAATTTTCTCCCACACTTCCCCAAAATTTCCCCCAAAATTTCGATGAGGCGACTCGAAAAATACTCGACTCGAGCTCGCGCCTGTCGAGCCCGAGCTCAAGCTTTTTTTCGAGCCATGTTCGAGCTTAGTTGTCTCTGTTCATGGGCTCGCGAGCTTCTTAAAAAAATCCTTTAATACATCTATTATATAATAATGTATTTAATTTATAAAGTATTCAACTCATTTAATTTATAAAATATACCTTTAGGTCATCATTCTATGCCAGCATATATTACATTTCAATTCAATTTCTTCATTTCACGTCATCTAATCGCCATCCCCATTTTAGGGTTTTTTTGGCTTTCTTGTTGAACGACAGATCGAGTGCGGGTCGTGTATCCTACGGCTACAGACATAGGCAGAAAAAGTGGGGCTACACGCCTACACATAAATACTCCTTTTAAATCTAAAATAAAGTAAATAATTATATGGGGTGAGGGCCTAAGGTTGGGGCGGCAAGCAGTCGGAGAAAGTTTAGGAGAAGTCACCGCCATGGAAGCTTACAAGCTTTGGGTGCGGCGTGCACTCACTGGAATCTCTCGCTAATATAACAACGAAAACCCCACTCTATAACTCCTTCACCTCGATTTACTCTCCATTTTCTCTTTCGCCGATTGATGTTTACGCACTGTTTTTCATTTATCCGTGCCCTAATTACCCTTGTCTGGATTTCATTTACAGGGCATGACATGGCTTCTCCCGGAGCGCTTCTCCGACAACGAGATTGGCCTCGAAGCAGGTTTTGTGCAATTTTGGTAACTTTTATCGATCTTCTTCTTACGATTCTCATCTTCTCTTGATGTATTGATTCATCCCTTTTCACTCCATGTTGCGGGGGAAATTAACTTTGGTGTAAATATTTGAAATGTTTCAATTACTTTCAGTATATGCGTTCTTGGGCATAGACAGTGCTGTGAACCATCATATAATTGACAGAATACGCGGGAAATATTAGCCTTCGTGTTTCGAAGAATGGATTCCATGGTCTCTCTCTGCATCTCTATGCTCAAAGATTTGGAGACTGTCGTCGAAGTTGCTGCAGAGCACTTCTATGGCAAGGAGGTGAAGTGGAACTTTCTCATAATCATGGAGTTTCTTAAGTAAGAAAGTTATTGATAGATTATTCTTATTGAATTTTACTTTATCTGCGTTAATTCCTTCGAAGGTGACATCTTTAGTTATAATTCAGGGCATTGACTAGATTAGGTTCATTAATCTAAAGAAGTTTGCTGACATTCCTGAAGCTCAAATCGGGGGATTAAGGAACACAAGAATGAGTGTCAGGCAATTACACTATCTGAATGGTCAAATACCTCCAAGTCTTGAAGGAAGAGCCATGGTCCAAGGAAGAAAAGCACATATCCTCGCTGAGCTCTACATAAGAGGGTCATATTATCTGTTGGTTCTGAGAAAATGGTTGTTGGTTTTGATGTGTTGGCAGAAAAAGTTGAAGCTAAACATCAAATGCATAACAGATGCATGAGTGTGCTGCCATACCCTTATGACTTCAACCTATTAATTACTCAAACACGACATGTTTATAGTTTTCATGTATATCATTACTAATAATTTCTTTATTCTTTACGATAATGTAATTAACCTATTAGTGACATTCATTTACCTATAATTAAGATTTTTATTATTGATGATTGTCATTTTCTTCGGTGATGGATTCTTAATTAATGTTATTTTCTTTAGCTTATACGACATACAATTACACTGATTGGTTGTCTTATATTATTGATATCTGTGAATGTGTTCAAAATTAGAACCTTTATGCAGGATATCACGATGTTTTTAGAAAAGCGTCGCAATGTTCAACCGCTACGCTCGCAATGACGACGCTTAAGCAACATTTTTATGAGAATAAAAGCTTTAGCATCATTGACAATAAAAATCGTTGATATATATGAGGATAACCGCTGCCATCAAAAATCATAAATGTTGCCAAAGGCAAGCATAAACGCTACCATAGTGTATCGTAACCGTTGCTGTAAAATGGAATAATCGCTACCATTGAAAATCATAACCGCTACAATAGATGTACCTATAGTAGCGATTGTAAGGACGCCAATATACATTGGGTAACCGCTACCATACCCTACGACCACGGCAACAGATGCAACACATGCGCAACCGCAATTGTAGCCCTACAGTAGCGGTGTTTTTATATGCAATAGCGGTTTTTAAGCGCTACCATATGCATGATATGGTGTAGTGACCGCTCGAGTGACCCAACCTAACTCCAACAACACCGAGGAGTGTGAATGTAAGTGTAACCCTAGGTTATTTCTAAATACTCTTATAATCCATTTAGTCTTACGGTTTACGTTAACCTTGGACTGCCAAGGGCATTCCCTGTGAAGGGCTCTCGGGGGCACTAGGAACTACGATGGGCTGAATCCCAAAGCTCCCTTTCACAAGGTACTTACTATTATTGGTTAATACCCAATTCCCGATTCTTTTAAACATTATTCTGGATCTAACCTTAGTGTATTTAGACTCTCTCTCTCTCTCCACAGGAAAGACGATCTTTCGTCGATCTCGAGCACCTCTTAACACTAGTCAACCTAACACTCTCCTCATCATGACTCCTAATGAAGCTCTCTTTTTCTTTCTCACTTTACCAAGACCAGTAAAGTAATAATCTCATCTCCCTATGTCCATTCATCTTATTATCACAAATTCAGCAATTTTATTAAATGTAGACCAACCTAAGCTATATTATGTACATGATAGGAGGTACTCCAAATTTTCATCCAAATGCCCTGAGATAATTATTGTGGGTCTATCATGACACCTTTAGGCTAAAACCAGAAACTTATTATTTTACTAATTAATTTAGAATTTATTAAATTTTCCCAAAAGTTTTGCCATAGGTAAATTTGAACATAAAGTACTAGATTTCCTTAAGTTGTGGCCACCCAAAAATTATGAATACCATATGACAGCAAAATATCAGTGAATACCAAATTTTACAGATTCTTATAAACTTAATAATCTCAAAAAATTAATTCAAAGTAATTCAAATAATTTGAGTTAAAAAGGGAGTACCATAAATCTTAATCCAAAAATTATATAAAAATTACCAGAGCCTTATAATGAACATAAAACACTACTGACTAAGTTTCATATAATTCAAAGGTCAGTAGGCTATATAGAAAAATAATTCTAGTAAATCCATAAAAGTGCACTTTGTGAAGAAACTTCCTTATAATCTCATTAAAATGACATGTAATAATTATCTAGGCTTTATTATGCCATAAAAAGTTCTCTGGCCAAGTAACTCAATTTTCCAGCAAGATCTAACATTTATTTTCTACTTATCAAAAGGTGGTGCAATAGTTCACTTAACACATGAGGTACTAAGAGGAAATGTCCAAATAATCCACATAATTTACTAGTGCCTCTAAATATTATTTAATTATCCTTGCCATAGTTTCACATCATTCTAAGTTAATCTAACCATGGTTACTCCAAAATCATACTAGGTGAAAGATGGTGGTTATAACTACAAGTATAGGCTACTATTTTCTAAAAATCCTATAATAAATTTCAGAGGTTAATAATACTATAAAATTACTCCTACCAAAATTTCATAAGGATCCAAGGTCATATGACCCATAAATATTTCCATAAAAGTTATAGGCCTAAACTATCCCTAACTATTTTAAGTTGTGTGTCTAAGTCTAAATGTCACCAAATTCCTTCCTAGGGCTATTTACCACCCAAGATCACATGGACTAAACTCCAAGTCCATACAAGGACATATCACCCCATGTCCTTCACAAACCCCCAAAGTTCAACCTTAGGGTTTAAACTAGGGTCCTAGGGCAAATCCACCCCAAACCACCTCCAACTCTATTAGAGTGTGTTTAAACTGACCATGGAGCTCTGGCCCAAGTCCCAACCCCTTTGGGTGAAAATTGGCCCCTCTATGCCCCAAACACTCTTTGCCCTAAATTACCCTTAAGGGACCAAACTTTGGTCACACCAATACCTATTCAAATCAACCCTAAATGGGTTGAAATTTTTATCAGAGTCCTAATATGACCCTAAAAGATAGTCACCAAAAGTTTGGTGGTTTTAGAGGTTATTAGACCCCTTATAAAATTCTTACATGGGTTTATAATTTCTACAAAAACTTTAGAAAAATATTTTCCAAAAATTCCCATTTTTGGATATGTTCTAGGTATAGGTAAGAGTGACCCCCATCAAAATTTTCAAATCATTTGAATGGTTGGATTGATGGGGGCACTCAAAATAATCTCTGGTCTAGCCTAGGTATATACCTCACAAAAATTTGTGTTGTGGTCTGACCTGAACTCCAAATTGGTTCAAACCAATTTTAAAATAAAGTAGACTTCAAGCCCTACAATTTCTTGTTAGTCATTTTTCCATCAGGGGGATCTAAGTATTTTTAATATTTAATTTGAAATAGCCCAATAATTATGACAGAAAATACATAAATCAAAACTTAATATACAAGATCTAGCACAGATCTTAAAGCAGATCATGTGGATCCTGGTTTTCTTATTCCTCCAGAAAACGGCCATGATTGGCCAAACCTGGAGCTTATTCCAAGCCTATTTCCCGGCCACCCAACCACCTCCCTGGCCGGCCACTACCGCCACCACCTTCGTTGAGATGGGGCTATCGCCGGGCGGCGGCACGCTTGTCGGAGGGGAAGTTTTCGGCGAACCCGCATGGTAGAAAACCATGAAATTTCAGAATTTTTATTCTCCCAATAGGGCTCAATTGAGCATGATTTATCTCCTTAAAGATCTAAGAATCTTGCCCACTAAGAGAGGAGTAGTGGAGGACCTGTAACTGGGCCTGCTGACGAGTGTGGTGGTGGTGGTGCGCCATGGCCGGTGGTGGAGCTTTTCAGTGCTCTGCAACAGCACTGTCAAAGGGCTCAGTTTCTTTAGGGGAAGAGTGGAAACTTCTCCTCTAACCTTGGGGAAGCTTTTAAAAGAGCCAAAAGGGGGAGGGGAAGGGTTAAGGCATGAATTCCCATTTTCACCATTAATGGTGAAATTTCGGGTAACAGAATTTCGATTGTTTTAAGCCCCTTGGTGATCTGAAAAATGCTGGAAACTCTTCCCCTACCCCTGAGGAGTTGAATCCAGCCATCAATGGGGGGATTTGTGGGGGTTTCACCTTCCATGCCATTATTGACCCCTATTTCTCTATCCTCCTTATTGAAGAAATTGATTTTAGCCACCTTGGGTGGCCGGCCATGGCTATTTAACTCCTCAAAATTGATGAGGTGGAATGTATCCAGCTTTTGGAATCATTTGGAGAGGCCCTTGGTCTCCCTTGGCCATGAATGGCCCCTTTTTCACTTTCTCTCTCCTCCATTAAAGGGAAAAATTGATTTTTTTTATCTCTCCTAGTCAACAAGGCTGAATTTGATGACTAATCTAGCCTAATGACAGCCCATAAGCTCATAATATTAAATAAAATAAAGTTTGCCCAAGTGGGGGAAATGGGCTTGAGCTTGGGTAAGCCCATTTGAGCTAGTTTGACCTAATCTTAGGGTAAAGTTGACCTTGGTCAACATGATAATTTGGGTTGACCCCAGTTGGTCCTTGTTGACCCATTTTCTTCCTATAAAGTCTAGGAAGGTTTGGGAAGGGTTGGTTGGGCCTCTTGAAGGTCACTTGACCCTTAGTTATGACACTTTGACCTTTTTAGGGCTAGGGTTGACTTGGGTCAACTTAGCCTCTTTGGTTGACCCCAATGGGTCCTTGTTGACCCATTGGCCTCCCTTAGGGCTTGGGTAGGTCTAGGTGGGTCCCTTTGGCCAAGGGGATGTCAATTGAGCATGGGAGAGCTCAGTTTGACCTAATCATGGCTTGGGTTTACTTTGGTCAACTTGGCCTTTTTAGTTGACCCCAGTGGGTCCCAATGGCTCTAATGGACCCTATAATAGGTTAGTGGTGTTATAGTGGGGTTATGGAGTCATGGCGAAGAGTTATGACCATCCCAAAGCTAGTGATTGGAATTCTACTATTTGTAGACCAAGGTGGTCTCACCTTCATGCCTAGGTTCACTTGATCTTCTTGGGCTTCGTAGTGTTTTGTCACGACCTAGTCATGACAAAACCACTCCTAGGGGCCTAGTTGTCTGAGGGATATTACAAATCCAAATACATAAAAATAAAAATTTTATCCTCGAAATTAAAGTTAGGCCTACGGGGTTTCAAGTGTGAGAAGTAAAATGTAACATCCCGAGACGTTAAAGGCAATACCTGACGCGAAAAGTTCTGGGTACCTTTTCTCCATCAAGTCCCATGGCTCCCAGGTGTGCTCATCTTGTCCATGATTCCTTCACGAGACAATGACTAGCGGAACCTTCTTGCGCCATAAGACACGTATCCCAGTATCATCTATCCGGATCGGCTCCAGGTGCACCGATTAATCAGAAGCTATAGGCAATCTGTCATCGTAATCTGCTGCTCCGGCTGAAGTAAAGCTCTCCTGAGGGAGGATACATGGAAGACGTCGTGAAAACACACTAGCTCTAGCGGCAGCTTCATTCTGTACGCCAAGGGACTGATCCGCTCCAGGATCCTGTAAGGCCCCATGTATTTCGGACTGAGCTTCTTCCGACCACGCATCTGCGAGACTCCGTGCATCGGTCGTATCTGTAGAAATCCCTGGTCTCTTACCTGGAACTCTATCTGACGATTCCAAGCATCGTAATGCTTAGCTTGCCTGCTCTGGGCCTCCAACATCCTGTCTCAAATCAACCGCACCTGAGCATCTGTATCATTAACAAACTCCGAGCCAAGTGACTTTGGATCCTCATCCTGGATCCAAGATAAAGGATTCATGCACATCCTCCCGTATAAAGCCTCATAAGGGACCATGTCGATGCTGTACTGGTGGTTGTTATTGTGCGAGAACTTGATCAATGGTAGCTGCCTCTCTCATGGCTCTCCGCGGTCCAGTATTCAAAGACGCAACAAATCCTCCAGTGTCCGATTGGTACGATCTGTCTGTCCATCTGTTTGAGGGTAGAAGGTGGTACTAGAGGTCAATCGGGTCCCCAAATAAGCCTGGACCGACCTCCATTCCTTAGACGTAAATCATCCATCATGATCGGACACTATAATCCTCGGCACTCCATGGTATCGGATGAAATGCTCCACAAACCTCAGCACCAAGTCACCCACTGGAGCGTCCTTCTTGATCGGTAGAAATCTAGACAACTTTGTCAGTCGATCGACGATCACCCATATCGAGTCATTCCCCGCATGTGACTGAGGAAGACAAAGTATGAAATCCATGGCGATATCGTCGAACTTCCATAACGGCACCGGAAGTGGCTGGAATAACTCGGACGAACTCTTACATTCTGCCTTCACAAATTGACAAGCCTCGAAATGGGTCACAAAGTATGTGATGTCCTCCTTCATGCTCGGCCAGTACATCGTCCTCTTCAGGTTGGCTGTCATCTTGGTGATGCCCGGATGCACTGAGTTCCTGCTGTAGTGAGCCTTGGTCATAATGTCCTCCCGTATCCTGCCCCCAGCCGGTATGTACACCCGTCCTCTAAAACATATCAACCCATCTCTCTTTGTATACTCCCCGGATGTGCCTGCCGCCCTGAAATACTTGATCCAACTTGTCATCCCTTCTCTGCTCAGCCCTAATGCGATCTCGGATATCATCGGTAGTGCTCATCGCGGCCTGATACTCCTCATAAAGCTCTGAGTTGTCCGAGAACACTATAGTAATCTGTATATCCTCCATCATCCGTACCATCTCCATAGTCATCAAATGGGGCTCTGCTCCCGAAGTGGTAGCCCTCCGGCTTAGTGCGTCTGCCACCACATTCGCCTTCCTCGGGTGATAGTATATCGTGTACTCATAATCAGATAAGAACTCCACCCATTGTCTCTAGTGGATGTTCAACTCCTTCTGCGTATCGACATATTTCAGATTTTTATAATCCGAAAATATTTTGCAGTGCACACCATAAAGGTAATGCTGCCAAATCTTCAGAGTGAACACCACTACTCCCATCTCCAAGTCATCCACAGGGTAGTTCTGCTTGTACTTCTTCAGCTGGCGGGAGGCGTATGCTATCACATGTCCATGATACATTAGTACAATGCCAATCCCCTGAAACGATGCATCAGTGTACACTTGGAAGCACTCCTTCCCAGACGGGAGAGCGAGGATAGGGGCCGACATAAGACGACCCTTCAACTCCTGGAAGGCTACCTCACACTGCGGTGTCCAAATGAACGAAGTGTCCTTCATCGTTAAAGAAGTGAGTGGAAGGGCTATCTGAGAGAATCCCTACACAAACATCCGGTAGTACCCGACCAATCCCAGAAAACATCAGACATTCGTGGTCGTCTTCAACTGAGGTCAGTCTCGCACTTCCTGAATCTTCGCAGGATCCACCACCAATCCTGCTCCACTGATGATGTGGCCAAAAAGGCTACCTCTGTCAGCCAAAACTAACAATTACTGAACTTGGCATACAACTGATGCTCCCTGAGCTTCTCCAAAGTCAAGACCAGATGTTGTGTATGCTCTTCCTTCGTCCTCGAATAAATGAGGATGTCATCTATGAATACAATGACAAACCTATCGAGGTATGGCTCGAACACCCAATTAATCAAGCTCATGAAAGCTGATGGCGCATTTGTGATCCCAAAGGGCATCACGATAAACTCGTACAAGCCATATCTGCTGCTAAACCCTGTCTTTTGGATGTCTTCTTCCTGAATCCGTAACTGATAGTACCCCGACCTCAAGTCTAGCTTTGAGAACCAATGTGCTCCTACTAGCTCATCAAATAATTCTTCGATCCTTGGTAGTGGATATGTGTTCGGTACTGTCAACTGTTTAGTGCACGATAATCGATGCATAACCTGAGGGTCCCATCCTTCTTCTTTATGAATAAGATCGGAGCTCCCCAAGGCGAGGAACTTGGCCTAACAAATCCAGCCTCCACTAACTCTTTCAGCTGACTCCTGAACTCCACCAGCTCCTTTGGATCCATCCTATAGGGAGCCCTAGATACAGGTTTAGCTCTTGACACTAACTGGATCTGAAAATCCTTCTCTCGATGTGGCGGCAATCCTGGTAGCTTCCCTGGAAACACATCCGCAAAGTCCCGTACCACCGATATAGCGGAAACCATCGTCTTAGCCTCAACCATCTTGAAGAACACCTAATAGACCTCATCTCCCTACATGTTGGCCTTGACGGCATGAAGAGAAGATAACATCCTATGGGTGACAGGAGTAATACCTTCAAAGGTCCTGAAGGTGACGTCGTAACTCAGTACAACCTTCTTTGCCGGGCAATCTATCTGGGCATGGTTCCAAGTAAGCCATTTCATGCCCAGAACCAAGTTGAAGTCTGGCATCCTCAAGACCGTAGTCGGGGCCTTGAGCGTCAGTCCATCAATAGTCACCCTAAGGAGGCACTTAGTAGTAGCTAAGACCTTCATCCCATTGGGGAGACTCACCCTCTTGGCGACTCCCGAATAATGTATGAGTCCCTCCAGTCCCTTAATGAACTCCTCAGAGACGAAGTTGTGTGACACCCCCGTATGCACCTTGGTGTGGGCCGGTTTTCCGCAAACCATAACTATTCATGTTTGTTTAGATATGGTTAGGTAACTGAACCTATGGTTTTCTTTCCTAGTATGCTACCTATAACACCCCTATCCGTCACATAACAAATAGCAGTAGGTCCGGCCGGGGCCCGACGCCATATACTACGGACAGACTGGTTGGTTACTTATTAAAACCATTCAACCAATCACAACGTCCTACACAGTACCTAGCAGAAGCAATTATTAAGTTGCATAGTTAAGAACCTTGCTATCATGAATGTCCACTGAACCAAAACATAGGAATATTGAATACACACAACGACTGGCCTTAAGGCCTTACAAGAGTTTGCTTAAATTAAAAGTGTCTTCCAAACCTCGGCATGCAGGCCGGTCACACATGAGTACAAAAATGAAAACACTCGACAATTGGCCTTCGAGGGCCGGCACAATGACTTGGGCTTTAGCCCGCTATTTACCTCTCGGCTCCGCAGCACCTGCAAGCAACAATCCACCGCACGGTGGTAAACAATGGCAACGGTCAGCTATGCTGACAAAATTTTAACGATTCCGTCCCAAAACCAAGGCGGCAAAGCTTCTTCCCTGCACTTATTAGCAAAACAAGCAACATAGCGAAATAAGCGTAACATCACAGGTGCACGCTCACACAGCCGTACACCCCGTGCTCTCAGGGCACTTACTCGGCAGGCCAGTCTGAACCTCATCCAGTCCTTGACTCCGCAACCACCCCCAGGGTGGCAACCTCGTGAGCATTTAGTCCTTTCAACCGTAGCATAGACTCGATCTCCAAACCTCGGTAAGTCCCACGTAAAACTTTAGGTCGCTTCAACCGAGCAGATGGAGCGGGTAGGGGTCCACCAGCCCGTTGCTCACCCCGCCGTTACCATTTGGCCTTTGACGCGGGCTAAGCTTCCCTAGTCCCAAATATTGTTCAAAACACGGTACATAGCCCTGCTATATACCCGATTGGCTCCCAGGCCACCGATATGACAGAAATGCGTTTCCGTCCAGATTTCCGGGTGCACCTCGGGGTTAATCAAAAAGATTCCTTGATGCATTCTACCGCATAGCAACCCAAAACCAATCAAAACGCTCGGAGTCTTCTCCGGCTAAAGTATGCATAGCAAATCATCATCGATCCAGACCAACACTTCTGGGTAGGCTTCACACAGCATGCCTATGTCCGTACTACGATTCCGGACTCTAACAGGGGGGACTTTACATATCTACCCCAAGTAATACCGCAATCTTGCCGCACACTCGCGGGATAAGGGTTTTCCCATGTAAAGGAAGAAGAGCTTCACATGCTTAAGAAGAGAATCGTTACCCTTTCTTTTTTCCTCAGCGCCATGGAAATCCACCCGGATGGAAATCACCGCAATCTCCTTGCCTCCGCGGATCCGAAGACGGCTCGCGATTTGGAGCTCTGAAGCTCCGTCGGTGACCGGATCTTGGTATTCTTCCTCCTTTCTCTCCCTTCTCTCTAGAATTTAGAGAGAGATGAACCCAAGGAAATGATAGGGTTTGTAACCCTATTTTCGGGTTTAAACTGCCAGAACAAACTCCCCACCGTCAGATCCCATCAAGAGAAAACGAACGGCCACGATCCGAACTCAAAATAAGAAAACCTGGGCCGAACACGGCCTGCGACATGCCCGTGTCCAGGGCCGTATCGCCCATTCGCCGTCTCGCCCGACGTTCCAACCAGCACACGGCATTTGATACGGCCTCCAACATGCCTGTGTTACATGCGATACGGCCGTGTCAAGACCCGTGTCACGCCGTGTGCTATGCCAACAATAATTTCCCGAGGAGGACACGGCCTACGACATGACACCCGACACGCCCGTGTCACATGTGACACGCCCGTGTCTGTGCCCGTATCATGGCTCGTGTGCATACTCAAAAAATTCCTAGCGTGACACACCCTGGGACACGCCCGTGTCCCAGGCCGTGTGCCTCAACTCGACAATCGCCGATCGCCAAAATGTCGACCCCACGACCCGAGGTCAATCACGCCCATGACACGCCCGTGTCACGCCCGTGTCACGCCCGTGACACGCCCGTGTCACGCCCGTGACACCTGCTCCAAAACCCAGACTTGGCTTAAAACGTCACCCATCCCGCTTTTGAGTTTCGGGGTGTTACAACTCTCCCCCTCTTAAAAGGATTTCGTCCACGAAATAACTAAAGGTGAGAAAACAAAAACTCTCAGCGGTACCCAAACCGGAACAACTCTGGGTACACCCAGCATAGATTGCTCTCACTCCTAAGAGAGCTCCTTGCTATCGTAATTGTCCCACCAGACCACGACTATCCTGATCTCCTTGAGACAAAGTCACTCGACTTCACGGTCTCCAAAACGAACGGATTTGACCCTAGTCGTCAACCTTTCGTCCACCAAAACTTGATCACTCACGATCAAGTTCGAAGGCTCTTGCGCCTCCTCACCAAACCGCTCCAAAAATCTCAAGTGATCCAAGGTATACCGGGCTCAGCTTCCCCAAGCGTCGCTCCAGCGAAACACTCTTGAACGACTAAAACTTCCAATACACCATCCGATAACTCCACATTCCGATACGTGGCGTTAAAGAAATTAGTTTGCCACTCCTGCGCGATTAGCAAAAGTTCTCATATGGTTCGCACCAAAGGGGTAGTGTTTACCACCTCTTGCTTTAAATACAACTTCGTCTCATCCGTTTCTAGCCACAACAACGGCATGCGATAACTTCTACAATATAGGGCCTCGAAGGGCGCCATTTTTATGCTCGCTTTGTAGCTAAAGTTGTACCCAAACTTTACCAAAACAAATGGCCTTCCCACTTCTTCCCGAAGTCCAAAATGCACATGCGAAGAACGTCTGCCAACGTCCTGTTGACCCAGTCAGTCTGCTCATCCGTCCGCGGATGTAAGACTGGACTAATCTACAACTTAGTCTCTAGCACTTTCTGTAACCACCTCCAATCATTGGACGTAGAACGCCCACCTTGATTGCTCACGATGTTGCGGGGTACACCGTGTAGTCTAACTATGTTATCCATAACCATTTGTCAGTTACTCCGCCGAATTATCCTTTCTATGCGGAATGAAGTGCGACACTAAAGTCAACACAACTACGATCACCGGCATGGCGTCCCCACTGTGACTTTGGAAAACCATGCACACAGTCCAGTCGAACTCTTATTCCGAACTAGGCAAGGATTTCAAGAATCCCCCGACTCTTGGAACTCTGCCTTCACTAAGGCGCAAGGCAGGCATTTTGTCACACATAGTGCCACGACCTTCTAGAGTCCTAGCCACCATAGCACATCTTCAGATATCGGCACAACTTCGTGCCTCCTAAGTGAGTTGAGTACTTGGTATATCGTATCACAACTCCACCCAAAGATTACCTATGCTTGGGCTGCACAAACGATTGTCTTTCCATGGTAGCCCACCTTTAATCGTCGATTTGGGACTTTGACCCATCGAAGCTGTATTCATGATTTCCTTCTCGCTGCTTCCCAAACCATAGTATGCCAAATACGATCAGCCAGGTCATACTGGTCTTCCGACCAGTTAAATTACGCTTCGACGCTAGTCTGCTTATCAACGCAAGAGATAGCTAACATCTCCAACTCTCGGGTCAAACTCTCAACATGAACCTACAACTAGATAGCTTGGGCGGAATCCCTGCATCTCAACGCATCCGCAACTACATTGTCTTACAACGGGCACAAAATAACTTTCGAACGTATAGTCCCCCAGGAACTCCATCCATTTTTGCTGCCTCAATTTCGGTCCCTTTTGATCCAACCGATATATCAGACTCCTATGATAGGTACAAACATCGACTTATGCGCCGTACGAATAATGCCTCCACAGCTTAAGCGCAAAACACACGGCCTCTAACTCCAGATGGCGGACCGGGCAATTCCCCTCGTTCTCTTTCAGCTAATGCGAGCCATAAGCCATAACATTACCATGCTGCAGTAGCACGCTTTCCAATCCACTGCCCAAGGCAGTGCCGTAGATCTCACAGCTTTTGGTTCCACTCGGCGAACTTAACACTGGCATCGTGGTTGACCAACTCTTTAACCCTTCAAAGTTTGGGCGCACTCGCGCATCAAAACAACCTTTTAAGCTTGTCCTTAACAACGTTGTGAGGGGTAAATCTATCCGCGAGAAGTCCTGTACAAAGCGCCTGTGGTAGCCGACCACACCAGAAACTCTGGACTTCCACTACCGAGACAACACCGACCACCCTCGTATTGTGACTAACAATGCTGGACCCACAAACTCTCACTCTACCAACTATAGGACCTAGGAGCGCTACGAGGATAACCCAAGACTTGTGTTCGGAGAACTTGGTGTATACATGGTTCCTCCATAGCATCCACAAACCAAAAAGTAGATATTCAGAAGTGATACCCTTCGCACTTCAATGAACCCCAACGTGTCGTCGATGAAGACGGTCACAAAATGGACTAGGTACTCCATGAACATTCCGTTCATCTGGTCTATGAACACTGATGCCACACTTGACTGCCAAGACGGCACGATCGTAGACTCAGATTGCACATTCCTCGTGCTTAACTCCGTATTTGAGACAACATTTACCCTTATTCTCAAATGAGAGTAACCGGACTTGCAATCCACTGTTGAGTCCACCGAAGACCCGACTAACTGATCAAAAGATCATCGATCATTTTGATCGAGTACTTGTCCTATTTCTGCAAACTTATACAGCTCTCGGCAACAGATACAAAATTGCAACCTCCCGTCCTTCTTCTTGGTAAAAAGGACCGGTGCGCTCCAAGGCAGCGAGCTTGGATGCACATACCCTTACTCCATCAACTTTTCTAGTTGAACCTTTTAACTCCGTTATCACCTTAGGAATCAACCTATAAGGAGAGCGTGAGACAGGTTTGGCACCTGGCCCAACTACATCGTGAAATCGATCTCTCGCTACGGTGGGGCTCTAGGGAGATTGTTTGGGAACACCTCGGGATACTCATAAACCACTGGGATACTACCCAGAGTGGACTTAGGCGTTATAGCCTCCACTAACGTGATGAACAGCTCTGTGCCCACATGAACCTTCTTGACCACCGGGAGGGCAGACGTCAGCGTCCTGCTCGATTCCTTCAGTTCCGCAAACATTGTCTCCCGCCCAACACCCAGCTAGGTCTCTTTACAGTTGCAAATGATAAAAGCCTTCTGCTCCGAAAGCCAGTCCAAACCAAAGATGACGTCGAACTCTACTAGCGGCAACAGCGACGCTAGCAAGTCGAATCCTTGTCTTTCAATAAGACTCTTACCGCCAAGACTGTATCTCCGCGCGCATTGGACGACTACTGGGCAATAACCCATCTGAATTGTTCCTTTACCATCGAAGGGAAAACTCTGATGCGCGATACAGATTCTTCGGATAATAGGAATGCGAAGTTCTCGTATCGAAACTATGCTCTCTCCGGATTACCAATATTCCAAAACAAAGCCTAGAACTTCCAGTTCTAAGTTACCACGCATAAGGTATCCGGCATAAGGAACTAGTTTGCTAACAAGAAAACCATACCTGACATCCCAACGGTCGGCCACATGGCCTCCTATTGGCCAAGGATGTTCACTCCCGGTTGGGCTAGAGTAAACAGCGATGCGGTGGGCGCCACCGCCTTGCCTTTCTCTACAGATATCTCCCCCGGCTTCTTTTCGGACATTAGGCGTCCACTTCGACAATCCCGGGAATAGTGCCCCGACTTTCCACAAGCGAAGCATGCATCCGGGGTTTGGACTGTAGTCGCTCCGGATGTGCTAGAGGAAGGGACTAGACCCGACCTCCTAGCCTTCTTATGCCACCTACGGTACCCAGATTTTGAGGTTGGCATTTTGAACATCGTTTCCTTTACACCAGGGCCTTCAACTGCTCCTGCCACAGCTTTCGTTGTATTCTGAGCATCCACCCAACACTCTCTGGCAAAGTTTCCTTTCTTGCCACAAGAATAACAATTGTAAGTGGTTTGGCTAGTAGATGATCTAGCCTCTTTACGCAGCGTCTTTTGATAGACGGTCCTTATAGGATCTGTAAGGTTTGGTACCCTATCCACTGGTACTTGGTGAGTTTTCCCCAACTCAACCTCCAAAGCTCTGGCCGATTCCACCAAAGCTCGGAATCCCAATAACTGTAGTCCTAGCAGTAGGATACGCAACTCGCTGTGCAGACCGTTATAAAATCTATCAACTATAGATCTCTCGTTTTCCAATTCAAAGCCTGGGTAGCTCCTTATCATAAGGAACGTCTGTAAATATGCGTCAACTGAATGTGCTCCCTGCACCACAGTCATGCTCATCTGCTTCCCTAATTGACCTCCAAATGTCCTTTGCTCCAACATACCGCCCGATGTTGGGGCCAACTCAGGGACAAAGGGTTGCACATTACTCCCATGTTGTGCATTGGTCATAGAGAACACCGCTTCAACCACCCTTCTTATGGTTTCCAAAGATGTATGGGTCTTAGAAACGTTACTTGGTGCAGTACTTTGCTCAGCAAACGTGTGTTCAGACTGCCACGCTCCACTTCCGGACACCTATAGCCGTTCAAAACACCATAAGTGACTGAACAAAATTCCAAAAAGCACTTATAGGAACACGCAGGTTCCTCAAACATGTGTATTTTCATTCCTAAGTGGACATTCATGGGTTATTTTTATGTTATAACGGTGACGCACACACATGTGCTCACCACCCCTTAATGTGAATTCGCCCACGAATTCATTTAAGCTTGACCGAAACCAGTAGTCTGATACCAATTGTAACACCCCTATCTGTCACATAGCTATAGCAGTAGGTCCGGTCGGGGCCCGACGCCATATACTACGGACAGACCGGTTGGTTACTTATTGAAACCATTCAACAAATCACAACGTCCTACACAGCACCTAACGGAAGCAATTATTAAGTTGCACAGTTAAGAACCTTGCTATCATGAATGTCCACTGAACCAAAACATAGGAATGTTGAATACACACAACGACTGGCCTTAAGGCCTTACAAGAGTTTGCTTAAATTAAAAGTGTCTTCAAAACCTTGGCACGCAGGCCGGTCACACATGAGTACAAAAATGAAAACACTCGACAATTGGCCTTCGAGGGCCGGCACAGCAACTTGGGCTTTAGCCCGCTATTTACTGCTCGGCTCCGCAGCACCTGCAAGCAACAATCCACCGCATGGTGGTAAACAAAGGCAACGGTAAGCAATGCTGACCAAATTATAACGATTCCGCCCCCAAACCGGGTGGCAAAGCTTCTTCCCTGCACTTGTTTGCAAAACAAGCAACATAGCGAAATAAGCATCACATCACAGGTGCACGCTCATACGACCGTACACCCCGTGCTCTCAGGGCACTTACTCGGCGGGCCAGTCTGAACCCCGTCCGGTCCTTGACTCCGCCACCACCCCTAGGGTGGCAACCTCATGAGCATTTAGTCCTTTCAGTCGTAGACTAGACTCGATCTCCAAACCTCGGTAAGTCTCACGTAAAACTTTAGGTCGCTTTAACCGAGTAGATGTAGCGGGTAGGGGTCAACCAGCCCGTTGCCCACCCCGCCGTTGTCATTTGGCCTTTGACGCGGGCTAAGCTTCCCAAGTCCGAAATATCGTTCAAAACACGGTACATAGCCAGCTATGTATCCGGTTGGCTCCCAGGCCATCGATATGACAGAAATGCGTTTCCGTGCAGATTTCTGGGTGCACCTCGGGGTTAATGCCCAAGATTCCCTGATGCATTCTACCGCATAGCAACCCGAAAACAATTAAAATGCTCGGAGTCTTCTCCGACTAAAGAAGGCACAATAAATCATCACCGATCCAGACCAACACGTCCGGGTAGGCTTCACACAACATGCCTATGTCCGTACTACGATTCCGGACTCTAACAAGGGGGACTTTACATATCTACCCCAAGGAATACCGCAATCTCGCCGCACACTCACGGGAGAAGGGTTTTCCCATGCAAAGGAAGAAGAGCTTCACATGCTCAAGAAGAGAATCGTTACCCTTACATTTTTCCTCGGCGCCATGGAAATCCACCCGGATGAAAAGCACCGCAATCTCCTTGCCTCAATGGATCCGAAGACGGCTCGTGATTTGGAGCTCCGAAGCTCTGACGGTGACCAGATCTTGGTCTTCTTCCTCTTCCTTGCTCTCCCTTCTCTCTAGAATTTAGAGAGAGATGAACCCAAGAAAATGAAAGGGTTTGTAACCCTATTTTCAGGTTTAAACCGCCAGAACTAACTCCCCACCGTCAGATCCCATCAAGAGAAAACGAACAGCCATGATCCGAACTCAAAATAAGAAAACCTAGGCCGAACACGGCCTGCGACACGCCCGTGTCCAGGGCCGTGTCGCCCATTCGCCTTCTCGCCCAACGTTCCAACCAACACACGGCATTTTACACGGCGTCCAACACACCCGTGTCACATGCGGCACAGCCGTGTCAAGACCCGTGTCACACCGTGTACACTTCCAACAATAATTTCCCGAGAAGGACACGGCCTGCGACACGACACCCGATACGCCCGTGTCACATGTGACACGCCTGTGTTTGTGCCCTTGTCATGGCCCGTGTGCATACTCAAAAAATTCCAAGCATGACACGCCCTGGGACACGCTCATGTCCCAGACCGTGTACCTCAACTCGACGATCGCCGATCGCCAAAACGTCGACCCCACGACCCGAGGTCGATCACGCCCATGACACACCCGTGTCACGCCCGTATCACCCCCGTGACACCTGCTCCAAAACCCAGACTTGGCTTAAAATGCCACCCGTCCCGTTTTTGAGTTTCGGGGTGTTACACTACTATTGTTTGTTGTTTCAAATATTCCAAAAGTAAATAATAACATTAAATTAACAGCATACCTGCAATCACCCTACATGGGTCCAGAGGTTGAGCCAAGTCTAGAGTATACACATGCTCCCTCTCCTGCCTCTGATCTCCTCCCTGGAAACCACGCCCTCTTCCACGGCCTCAGCCTGCAAACTGCTAAGGAGGCGGGGCAGCCTCTTGTGCCGGTAGAGGTGTTCCTCTCATAGGACAGTTTCTCTGGATGTGCCCTACCTGATGACAATTGTAGCACTCAGGCAGGGGAAGTGCCACACCTCCAGGCCTCTGTATCTCAATCATCTGAAGGGGTTGAGGGGCCAACACCACCGGTACCCTCAGCTCCTGTCTCACCTCTTGGCAGGGTTGGTCCTCTGCCCTTCTCTCATCAGCAAAGCGGCTCCTCCGACGATCATTCCTTCCTCCCCAACCCTGATCCTCAGTTGGCCTCATCCGACCTCGAGTCGTGTGCCAATCAGCCTCTAACCTCTTTGCCATATCCAGAATCCGAGGTATAGGCCAGTCGGATACAAACAAAAGAGCCTCTCTCAGGTCCTCTTAAAGGCCCCTATAGAACCTCTTAGTATACCCTGCTTCATCCAGCTGATTGGAGTCCGCAAATCAGGCTAAGTGATTGAACTCTTGGTTGTACTCCACCACCGTCCTATTGCCCTGCCTCAGGTGCAGGAACCTATCTTCCAGCTCGTATCTTGCCGAATATGGGATGAAATGCTCCAATAGTGTGGCCCTGAACTCCTCCCAAGTAACATCAGCAACCTCCCGATCTGCAAATATCATATCCAGAAGTGTCTTCCACCATCTTTTGGCATGAGAATGTAGGAGACAACCAAAGGTACCCTCTCCTCCCACGAGCACTGTATCTTGGTCAATATCTCGAACATGATATCAAGCCACTCTTCCATTATTACGGCCATCTCCATCCCAATGTAAGATGGGAGAGAGAGTCCTCGAAAGATACTCAACTAATTGGCCCCCGGGTTCGGCGGCGGAACCGGAGCCTACTTGTCCCTAAAGGCCTCTAGAATGGTCGTTAGAGTCTTCCCCATCTCTGACTGTAGGTGTAAGACCACCTTTTTTTCTTTTTAAACCACCGGGGTCTTAGCCCATAATTACCGCTTTGCGGTGGCACCGACTCACGGGAAGGCAACCACTACAAAATGCCAATTCTGCCGGCCCTTTTCGATCATAAGAGGGAGAAATAATTAAACATAAAATGTAAACAAGTCCACATAAACATGTAAACAAAAGTGAAATCACATCCAGTCCATCAATAGATAATAATAGGAAATAGATAAATTGGCTCGAGCCCAGTACATCAGAGTCCTCACTACAAACCACTCATCACGGAAGCTATAAAAATACTAATCACTCACGGAGCTGGTCGCAGGTGCACCGGTGCTAGACTGACCCACCTCCATGCGCACCGTACTCCGCTGGTGCTGGTCCCTGGACTGCTGGTCCCTGTCTCCCATCCGGAGCTCCTGTAATGTTGTGCTTCGAAAACCATTAGTCATAAAGACTAAGCTCTATCATCCCCTACCCCTCCCACCACGGCTCCTAAGCACCGGGCAGAGAGGAGGAAAGGGAAGCTTCAAAAGTGGAGAATAATCAAGCAGGTGACAGGGAAGTTATACTAACAACTATCTAGAACAAAGTACAACTAGCAATCCTGTGGTAGTAAATGGTAAAGAAAAGAAGTAGTAAGTATCAAACGTATAAAAGGCAGTTAGAGAACAGTGAGTAAACAAGCAAGTAAATAAGTAAGTAACCTTAACTTATATGAATGCCCATACAAACTTATAAGTTAAGGGGTCTTCTGCAAGGCTCCCATCGTATAAAAAGTCCCATACCGATTTATATATTGGGGTGTCGGTTGTATGCAAATATGAGTGTAGTGATATGCTATGCCATGATTCATGCAAGTGCAACGCACGCACACGACTCTATATGCATAGACCTTTTGTTCCCCCTGTTCGGGCAGCTAGCTTCACCCCCAAGAACCTCCGTAGTGGCAAACAGAGACAGTGGGTCGGGTCCCCCACTCCTAGGCGGGTATCCACACTACCAGGCCTAGACCTTCCGTACGCCCCTAGAAGAACACAACCTAGAGTATCTGCGTACTACTGCTGGCTGTACCCACCAGACTTTCTTTGGCTAAGTGTCCCACACCGCCGAGTCAACATACCGATGCCGGTGTGAACGACAATCAGATATCGAAGACCCACCACCTTTATTCTGTACTCCAACCCTCGAGCCCTCGGCTCCCCGGACTGTCCCTTCCGTGCATCTACCTTCAGAGCTACCGTCTGAATGGCAACCAAACCAATTATTCTATCTTACTAGCTATCGGGGTGAATGTGTGTGCAACCCTAATTATACTAGTTGCTCTTTTAATTTATTATTCCTATGGTTTACGTTAGCCCAGGACTGCCCCCGGCATACCCCGTGAAGGGCTCTCAAGGGGCACTAGGAAACAAGACGTCGGCATTACGGCCCGAAGTTCCCTTTCGCAAGGCACTTATTGTTTTTGGTTGATCTCCCTTAACCCGATTCCCTTTTAGTTACTTTAGATCTAACCCTAGAGTATTAAGACTCTTCCATTCCTACCCGGGGTGGACGATCTTTCGTCGTTCCCGTACGCCACTTAACCTTAACCAGCCTCACACTCTACTTATCCTGACTTCCAAAAATGAACTTAATCTAGCATGCCCTAACCAACCATCAACTACAAAAATTCCATTTCCCAAGTTCATTATTACTCTAGTTTAGTTTCCGTGGTTTTACTATATGCAGACCATCCTAAGGTACATGAGGAGTATAAGGGGAGGTACTCCAACTTGTCTTCCGAATCTCCTATAATATTTACTGGAGGTCTACCATGACATAATTAGTCTAAATCCAAGGATTCCAAATTTTCCTATTTATCGGGCATTTAATTTATTTATTCTTAGATTCCAAATGCCCTAGTATGAACATGAAGTGCAATAGTGAGCCAACAATAAATCATAATAAAATCAGTAAAAATCTTATGAGACATTTATATAGCAATTCCAAGTTTTGAGAAATTCCAGTGGTGTTTAGGCCTATATTTCCTAATTTACCGTTTTAGGCCATTTCTACTATATTATGAAGGAAGTAATGGAAATGTGTATCCAAAAATCCCAAGAAAATTATAGGAGCTATATAGTGACCTAAAACCATCATAAACCAGGTACCATAATTTTTCCCCAACATTTGAACTCTAAATTTATTTTAATTCAAGATACTAATTTTCCTAACTTAATGAAGGAGGTACTGCTTTTAGTCATCTAAAATTCAAGAGAAAATTACAGGGTAACTATATTAATTTTAAAAACCCACTGACCAAATTTCATAATATTTCAATGAGTAATTGGGCCTTAACTGTATTTTTGACTACATATCCCAATTAGTACGTTAAAGAAGTATGTACCAGAAATAATCGGTTAAAATTTCCAAGAAAATTACTGAAGGTATAACATGGTTTAAGATGCCCAAATACAAGATTTCATAAAAATTCCAGTGAATAGAAATTCCATAATCAACAAAATAAATATCTAGGGCACAATTAGAGTTGTAAATGAAGTACTGTATAAATTAATCCAAAAATCTCAAAAAAATTATATCATGGCTATTTTGACCAGAAAATCTCTTTGCCCAAATTTTACTTGATTTGAAGTTCATTAGCTAGCTTAATAATTCAAATTAAAGTTGGTGACATAAACTAGGGTTAGGATTTTAGGTGGCCTAGCTGTCTCCAAATATCCTAAACTTTTGTCCAGAGAACTATACTTGCCCTATGGTTCTCTCCACCAAATTTTAAGTCAGTCCAAAGTCATTTGACCCCATGACCTTCACAACCCCAAAAACCACCATTAAAGGATTTTCCCTAGGGTTCTATGGCTACCCTACACCAAACCACTCCAAACTCCCTTGGAGGGAGTGTCATGCCCTAAAAAGTCAGTGACCAAAATATAAGCCCCCGTTGAGGTGATATGGCCACTCAAATACCAAGGGTGTGTTTGATCCTAAATTATCCTATAAGGATCAACTTAGGGTTGGATACAAACCTAACCAAAACATCTCCAAATGAGATGAAATTTTTAGCAGAACTTTATGATAAACCCAGAGACCACTCACCACAATCTGGGAGGGTTTGGAAGTCATTTAGCCATATAATTAAATTATGCTAGGATTATTGAATTTTTCTAAAAACTATAAAAAAACATTCTCCAAAAATTCTCATTTTTGGATAGCACCTAGATATAGGTAAGATTAGGCCACATCCCAAATTTCAAGTCATTTTGATGACTGGATTGGAGTGGGGAATTTTTCTAAAGTCAATACAGCCCTATGGATAGGCCTCACCAAAAAGTGTGTTGTGGTCTAACCAGGACTCCAAATCAAGTGAAATCAATTTTAAATTAAACTAGACTTCAAGGGCTACATTTTCTATGTTGACCACTTTTTTTGTTTCAGCCCCTACGGGCTATAATTTTCAGTTTTAACATAATGTATAGTAAAGGGATTTAATTCATAATTATACAATATATAATATGATGAAAATAACACTGTTCATCTTCTTCTTTACCCGAACCCGAACATAACCAGAAAAACGACTATTCCTGTAGCTTTTCTAAAGCTATTTCCCGGCCACCCAGCCGTCTCCCTGGCCGGCCACCACCACCATCACCTCTGTTGAGGTGAGGGCTACCGTCGGGCGGCGGCACGGCCGCCGGAGAGGCGGTTTCCGGCGAACCCGCCACCATGAAAATTTTGGAAAAGCATGGAAACGCTCACCCGATCTAGCTCTTTTGAGCCCGATATCTCTCCTAACGATTTCTAAGATCTATCCGCAGAAGAAGAGGGAGGGGAGGACCTTGTTCGCGGGCTGGAGGCGTGCAGACCGTCGGGAAGCCATTTGCGCGGTGGTGGCGTCGTCGAAAATTCTTCAACAGCAAGGGAAGGAATCTGAATCAGTTTGATGGAGCGTGTAACCTTTTACTCTTGCTCTTAGGAGTCTTTTATAGATCAGCAAGTGGGAAAGGGAAAGGATGAAACGTTCATGTCCATTAATATTTCTCTTAATGACGTTTCGGTTATGGTAGAGGCAGTTGAAACGCTGGAAAAGAAGAGGTGTTTGCTAGGTGGCGATTTCCTATTGGACCAACATTTCCTTATTTTATTAAATAATTAGAGTAGGAAATGGCCCATAAATACTCCTGGGGTAACTTCCCATAATCAAAATTGATTACGACGTCGGTTACCAAAATTTCCAGTCTGGCTGACGTTTCGGCCTTGGTCACGTGCGTGACACATAGGTCACGGGCGTGATAGGCCCCGGTGGCCAATTCTGGGTTCGACGATCGTCGAACTGAGATTGACGATCGTCGAAGGGCTGTCACGCCCTAGGTCACGGGCGTGACACCTTGGTCACGGGCGTGACAGGCCCGGTGACCAATTCTAGGTTCGGCGATCGTCGAACTGAGGTCGACGATCGTCGAAGGGTGGTCACGCCCTAGGTCACGGGCGTGACAGGGTCACAAGAAAATTCCGCGCTCGGCGATCGTCTCGCTCAGATCGACGATCGCCGAAGCGGGTCACGCCCTTGGTCACGGGCGTGACACCTGGGTCACGGGCGTGATAGGGCCATGACGCAAATTTTGCGCTTCGACGATCGTCCTGCTGAGATTGACGATCGTCGAAGGTGTCACGCCCTAGGTCACGGGCGTGACACATAGGTCACGGGCGTGACAGGCCCGGGTAAAAAAATTCTGCGCCCGACGATCGTCTCCCTGAGATCGACGATCGTCGATAGAGTCACGCCCTAGGTCACGGGCGTGACGGGTCGGTCACGGGCATGACCAACCCGTGACCTAAAATCTCGGTCGATGTATTTCAATTTTTTTGGGCTTCCTAGGGTTTTGTCATGACCAACCGACTCCTAGGGGTCTAGCCGGAAATGGGATGTTACAAATCCTAATAAACAAAACAAAGATTTCTTCCCCGAAATCAAGGTTAAGCCTACGGGACTCTAATCGGGAAAAGAAGCTTGTAACATCCCATGAGAATTGAAAAATTACATCTTTACGTTATGTTTGCTTTGTGCGGTTTCAAATCTAAGATTAATTCGCCCAATTAACTAGGTATATACACCACAATAAACAAAAGACGAGCCCCTATTCTTGAAATTTCAGTCCTATTGGTTTAAAACAAGAAGGCAAGTTGATTGTCCAGAGGGGTGGTGAGGTATACCTGACGAAAAAGTTCCGGGTATTTTTGCCGCATCAAGTCCTGTGGCTCCCATGTATGCTCCTCCTGCCCATGATTGTTCCACAGAACCTTGACTAACGGAACCTTCTTCCGTCGCAAGACCCGCACTGCTGTATCGTCAATCCTGATAGGCTCCAAATTGACTGACCGATCCGAGGCCACCAGGCCATCTGCCGAGGAGATCAGCTGCTTAGGGCGTAGACGAGCCCTCCAAAGTGAGGAGACGTGGAAGACGTCATGCAATCCTGCTAACTTCGGCGGTAGCTCCAGTCTATAGGCTAAGGGGCCGATTCGCTCCAGGATCCTATAAGGCCCCATATATCTCGGACTGAGCTTCTTCTGCCCGCGCACCCGCGAAACTCCGTGCATCGGCCGTATCTTCAAGAAAACTTGGTCTCCCACCTGGAACTCCACTTGATGATGCCTCGCATCGTAGTATTTCGCCTGTCTGCTCTGGGCATCTGTATCTCCCAGAAACTTCGAGCCTATTTCCTGCGGATCCTCATCCTGAACCCATGATAGTGGGGTCCTGCACCTCCTTCCGTACAATGCCTCGTATGGAGCCATGCCTATGCTGGACTGATGAGCGTTGTTGTACGAAAACTCGACCAAGGGCAGCAATATCTCCCAAGGCTCGCCACGGTCCAAAATACACAGTCGTAATAGATCCTCCAGTGTACGGTTGGTGCGCTCTGTCTGTCCGTCGGTCTGAGGGTGAAAAGTTGTGCTGAATGTCAGCAGAGAACCCAGATGGGCCTGGACTGACCTCCATTCCCTGGATGTAAACCGCCCATCCCGATCCGAAACGATAGTCTTGGGCACCCCATGATAACGCACAAATTGCTCAATGAACCTCCGTACTAATACACTGACCGGTGTGTCCTTTGCCACTGGAATGAATCTGGCCACCTTTGTTAGCCTGTCCACTATCACCCAGATCGAGTCATTCCCCGCACGGGATCGAGGTAGCCCATGTATGAAGTCCATGGCTATATCCTCAAACTTCCACTCCGGCACCGGAAGCGGCTGCAGCAAGCCTGCCGGGTTCCTACACTCCGCCTTCAAGAGCTGGCAGGCCTCGCAATGCGTCACAAAATACGTAATATCTTTCTTCATACCCGGCCAGTACATCATCCTCTTCAAATCCTTTACCATCTTGGTGATCCCCGGGTGTACAGAATATCGGCTGCAGTGAGCTTCCGTCAAAATGTCCTCCCGGATCCGTCCTCCTGCTGGTATGTAGACTCTGCCTCGGAAACACAGGAGCCCATCCCTCAAAGAGTAATCTCCTGTCGTGCCTTCCTCCAAGGCTCGGAATATCGGCTCAGCTCTCTCATCCAGCATCTGCCCATCTCTGATGCGGTCTCGAATATCATCAGTAGTAATCATCGACCCCAGGTACTCCATGTATAGCTCCGGGTCATCCTCAGACACTAGTGAAATCTGCAACTCCTCGAATGATCTAACCAACTCCAAGGCCATCAGCTGCGAACCTACTCCTGTCGTACTCGTTCTCCGGCTCAGAGCATCCGCGACCACGTTCGCCTTCCCCGGATGGTAGTGCATGGTATACTGGTAGTCCGACAGAAACTCCACCCAGCGTCTCTGCCTGATGTTTAACTCCTTCTGGGTGTCGACGTACTTCAGATTCTTGTGGTCGGAGAAGATATCGCAATGTACCCCGTAGAGATAGTGTCGCCAGATCTTAAGAGCAAAAATAACTGCCCCCATCTCCAAATCGTGCACGGGGTAGTTCTGCTCATGCTGCTTCAACTGACGGGAGGCATAGGCTATTACGTGCCCATTCTGCATCAGAACGACACCCATCCCCTGATAAAAAGCATTTGTATACACCTGGAATCCCTCCTTCCCTGATGGAAGAGCAAGGATGGGGGCCGAGGTGAGACGATCCTTCAGCTCCTGGAAGGCAGATTCGCATCGAGGCGTCCAGATAAAAGGGGACTCCTTCTTCGTCAGAGACGTAAGAGGGAGGGCAATCTGAGAGAACCCCTTTACGAACTTCCGATAGTAACCGGCAAGTCCCAAGAAACTTCGAACATCCGAGGCCGACTTTAGTGGTGGCCAATCCCGTACTGCCTGGACCTTCGCCGGATCCACTGCCAGACCTGCTCCACTGATGACATGGCCCAGAAAGGCCACCTCCTTTAGCCAGAACTGGCACTTGCTGTACTTGGCATACATCTCATGCTCACGCAGCTTCTCCAAGGTCAAGGCCATATGTCTCGCGTGCTCCTCCTCCATCCTTGAATAGATAAGGATGTCGTCGATGAATACGATAACGAAGACGTCCAGATACTCTTCGAACACCCGATTCATCAGGGTCATGAATACGGAGGGTGCATTCGTGAGCCCGAACAGCATCACTGTAAACTCGTACAAACCATATCTGCTGCTGAAGGCCGTCTTTGGGATGTCCTCCTCTCGAATGCGAAGCTGATAGTACCCTGACCTCAGATCCAGCTTTGAGAACCAATGGGCTCCCTCCAGCTAATCAAATAACTCGTTTATCCTTGGTAAGGGATAAGTATTCCGGACTGTCAACCTGTTCAGAGCCCGGTAATCTATGCACAGTTGTAGGGTCCCGTCCTTCTTCTTAACGAACAACACCGGAGCTCCCCATGGTGAAGAGCTAGGCCGAACGAACCCGGCCTCCACTAACTCCTGAAGCTGGCTTCGAAATTCCGCCAACTCCTTTGGGGCCATCCGATAGGGAGCTCTAGATACCGGCTTATCCCCCGATACGAGCTGAATCTGGAAGTCCTTCTCTCGGTGCGGGGGTAGCCCTGGTAGCTTCTCCGAAAACACGTCGGCGAAGTCCTGCACTACCAGAATATCTGTAATGGAGTCCTTGGCCACGACCGCCTCAAAAAGGACCTGATAAACTTCTTCACGCCTGCAGGTGGGCCTTAACGGCCTGCACAGACGATAGTAAGGTACGAGGTGCTGGTATAATACCTTCGATGACAATGAAGGAGTCGCCGTGCCTCACTGTGATCCTCTTCGCCACGCAATCGATCTGGGCATGGTTCCAATACAGCCATGTCATGCCCAGGATCAGATCGTAATCCGGCATCTTCAGAACCGTCGCTGGTGCCTCAAACGCCTTCCCGCCGATCCTCGCTTCCATATTGCAATGAGCAGAGATCATTATCTCTGATCCATCGGGTAGGCACACCCTCATCGTCTTCCCTGTGAATGGCTCCACACCTTCCAGCCCTTTCACGAAATCCTCCGACACGAACGATTGCGACGCACCAGTGTCGAAGAGGGTGTGAGCGGGCTTGCCGCTAACGAAGACTATGCCTGGGGTAATTAAGTGTCTTAGTATTCTTGTTGCAGTTGTCTTCTCTTTATTTCTAACCAGGTTATGTCTAGAATACTAGTTTATATGATAAAAATTTAAAAGTACTGCCATACCTGTGATAACCTGCTCTGGGTTCCGGGGCTGTGTCAGGTCTAGAGCATACACCTGCTCCCTCTCTGGCCTGCGGCCTCGATCCTGAAATCCTCATCCTCGGTCCTGTCCTCGTCCGCCAAACTATCGGGGACGTGGAGCGCCCTGATGTGCTAGTGGGGGTGCTCGCCTCACAGGGCAGTTCCTCTTGATATGCCCCGACTGGTTGCACTGATAGCATACCGGTGGCTACTCTGCCGTCCTTGGCATTTCCAGCATCTTTATAGGCTGGGGAGCCAATACCCCTTGGCTCCTCTGCTCCTGCCCAAACTCCTGACGAGGCTGATCCCGGTTCCTTCTCTCCCCAATAACCTGGCCCCGGGTACGGTCTCTACGACCTCCGATGACTGTGTCATCAGCCGGTCTCTTCCGGCTCTTCACTATAAGCCGATCCGCCTCTCTCTTCTTATCCATCTCTAGAATCCTGGCCAGACTCCCCTCTGAGACGAAAAGGAGGGCCTGTCTCATGTCATCTTGCAGCCCCTTATAAAACCTCCGGGCATAGCCAGCATCGTCTAACTGGTAAGCGTCCGCATAGCGGGCCAGGTGAGTGAACTCCTGATAGTACTCCACCACAGTCCTGTTCCCCTGCCTCAACCGTAGGAACCTATCCTCCAGGTCATCCCTCGCCGAATGAGGTACAAAATGTCCCAAGAGCGCTGCTCTGAACTCCTCCCAAGTAATATCAGCGCAGTCCATCCCCGCAAAGGTGGTGTCCAGCTGAGATTTCCACCACCTCTTTCCGTGTGACTCTAAGCAGGAGACTGCCAAAGCAACTGCCTCCTCAGTAGGGCATCGAATCCCTGCCAGCATCTCGTAAATGGTGTCCAACCATTCCTCCGTACGTACTGCAGACTCCGTCCCCTGGTAATCTGGAGGGGAAAGCCCCCGGAAGACAATCATCCAATTGGCCCCGGGGTTTGGCTGTGGAGCTGGGGCTTGCTGAGCTCTGAAGGCCTCCAGAATGGCCGTCAGTGTTTTCCCCATCTCCGTCTGCTGGAACGGAGCTAGAGCCGGCAGGAGGCGGGACCACATTTGGAGCCTAGGGTGTCCCCTACTGCGGTGTAGGGTTCGTCGCAGGCTACAAGTAAAAATTCCATTTGTTAGAGAGCGAATGAATGGAATTTAAGAAGAGTTAGGATGGACTTTCACATGTGATTTCCCCTATGGGCACACCACTGCTTCCGCTGCTAGTTTGTCCGCAAACTAAGCTCGCACGGGGGTGGCCCAAGGTTTTTGTGGACTACTTCTCTTTCGATCGAGGTCCCCTCTGATACCACTTGTAAGACCCCCTTTTTTTTCTTTTTAAACCACCGGGGTCTTAGCCCAGAATTGCCGCTTTGCGGTGGCACCGACTCACGGGAAGGCAGCCACTACAAAACGCCAATTCTGTCGGCCCTTTTCGATCACAAGAGGGAGAAGTAATTAAACATAAAATGTAAACATGTCCACATAAATATGTAAACAAAAGTGAAATCACATCCAGTCCATCAATAGATAATAACAGGAAATAGATAAATGGGCTCGAGCCCAGTACATCAGAGTCCTCACTACAAACCACTCGTCGTGGAAGCTATAAAAATACTAATCACTCAAGGAGCTGGTCGCAGGTGCACCGGTGCTAGACTGACCAACCTCCATGCGCACCGTACTCCGCTGGTGCTGGTACCTAGACTGCTGGTCCCTGTCTCCCATCCGGAGCTCCTGTAATGTTGTGGTTCGAAAACTATTAGTCATAAAGACTAAGCCCTATCATACCCTACCCCTCCCACCACGGCTCCTAAGCACCGGGCGGAGAAGAGGAAAGGGAAGCTTCAAAAGTGGAGAATAATCAAGCAGGTGACAGGGGAGTTATTCTAACAACTATCTAGAACAAAGTACAACTAGCAATCCTATGGTAGTAAATGGTAAAGAAAAGAAGTAGTAAGTATCAAATGTATAAAAGGCAGCTAGAGAACAGTGAGTAAACAAGCAAGTAAATAAGTAAGTAACCTTCACTTATATGAATGCCCATACAAACTTATAAGTTTAGGGGTCTTCTGCAAGGCTCCCATCGTATAAAAAGTCCCATACCGATTTATACGTTGGGGTGTCGGTTGTATGCAAATATGAGTGTAGTGATATGCTATGCCATGATTCATGCAAGTGCAACGCACGCACACGACTCTATGCGCACAGACCTTTAGTTCCCCCTGTTCGGGCAGCTAGCTTCACCCCCAGGAACCTCCGTAGTGGCAAGCGGAGACAGTGGGTCGGGCCCCCCACTCCTAGGCGGGTATCCACACTACCAGGCCTAGCCCTTCCGTACACCCCTAGAAGAACACAACCTAGAGTATCCGCATACTACTGCTGGTTGTACCCACCAGACTTTCTTTGGCTAAGTGTCCCACACCGCCGAGTCAACATACCGATGCCGGTGTGAACGACAATCAGATATCGAAGACCCACCACCTTTATTCTGTACTCCAACCCTCGAGCCCTCGGCTCCCCGGACTGTCCCGTCCGTGAATCTACCTTCAGAGCTACCGTCTGAATGACAACCAAACCAATTATTCTATCTTCCTAGCTATCGGGGTGAATGTGTGTGCAACCCTAATTATACTAGTTGCTTTTTTAATTTATTATTCCTATGGTTTACGTTAGCCTAGGACTGCCCCCGGTATACCCCGTGAAGGGCTCTCAAGGGGCACTAGGAACCAAGACGGCGGCATTACAGCCCGAAGTTCCCTTTCGCAAGGCACTTATTGTTATTGGTTGATCTCCCTTAACCCGATTCCCTTTTAGTTACTTTAGATCTAACCCTAGAGTATTAAGACTCTTCCATTCCTACCCGGCGTGGACGATCTTTCGTCGTTCCCGTACGCCACTTAACCTTAACCAGCCTCACACTCTACTTATCCTGACTTCCAAAAATGAACTTAATCTAGCTTGCCCTAACCAACCAGCAACTACCAAAATTCCATTTCCCAAGTTCATTATTACTCTAGTTCAGTTTCCGTGGTTTTACTATATGCAGACCATCCTAAGGTACATGAGGAGTATAAGTGGAGGTACTCCAACTTGTCTTCCGAATCTCCTATAATATTTACTGGATGTCTACCATGACATAATTAGTCTAAATCCAAGGATTCCAAATTTTCCTATTTATCGGGCATTTAATTTATTTATTCTAAGATTCCAAATGCCCTAGTATGAACATGAAGTGCAATAGTGAGCCAACAATAAATCATCATAAAATCAGTAAAAATCCTATGAGACATTTAAACAGCAATTTCCAAGTTTTGAGAAATTCCAGAGGTGTTTAGGCCTATATTTCCTAATTTACCGTTTTATGCCATTTCTACTATATTATGAAGGAAGTAATGAAAATATGTTTTCAAAAATCCCAAGAAAATTATAAGAGCTATATAGTGACCTAGAACCATCATAAACCAGGTACCATAATTTTTCTCCAACATTTGAACTCTGAATTTATTTTAATTCAAGATACTAATTTTCCTAACTTAATGAAGGAGGTACTGTTTTTAGTCATCGAAAATTCTAGAGAAAATTATAGTGTAACTATCATAATTTGAAAAACCCACTGACCAAATTTCATAATTTTCCAAATAGTAATTGGGGCTTAACTGTATTTTTGACTACATATCATAATTAGTACGTTAAAGAAGTATGTACCAGAAATAATCAGTTAAAATTTCCAAGAAAATTACTGAAGGTATAACATGCTTTAAGATGCCCTAATCCAAGATTTCATAATATTCCAGTGAATAGAAATTCCATAATCATCAAAATAAATATCTAGGGCACAATTAGAGTTGTAAATGAAGTACTGTATAAATTAATCCAAAAATCTCAACAAAATTATATCATGGCTATTTTGACCAGAAAATACCTTTGCCCAAATTTTACTTGATTTGAAGTCCATTAGATAGCTTAATAATTCAAATTAAAGTTGGTGACCTAAACTAGGGTTAGGATTTTAGGTGGCCTAGCTGTCTCCAAATACCCTAAACTTTTGTCCAGAGAACTATACTTGCCCTATGGTTTTCTCCACCAAATTTTAAGTCAGTCCAAGGTCATTTGACCCCATGACCTTCACAACCCCAAAAACCACCATTAAAGGATTTTCCCTAGGGTTCTAGGGCTACCCTACACCAAACCACTCCAAACTCCCTTGGAGGGAGTATCATGCCCTAAAAAGTCAGTGACCAAAATATCAGCCCCCGTTGAGGTGATATGGCCACTCAAATACCAACGGGGTGTTTGATCCTAAATTATATTATAAGGATCAACCTAGGGTTGGATACAAACCTAACCCAAACATCTCCAAATGAGATGAAATTTTTACCAGAACTTTATCATAAACCCAGGGACCAATCACCACAATCTGAGAGGGTTTGGAAGTCATTTAGCCGTCTAATTAAATTATTCTAGGATTATTGAATTTTTCTATAAACTATAGAAAAACATTCTCCAAAAATTCTCATTTTTAAATAGCACCTAGATATAGGTAAGATTAGGCCACACCCCAAATTTCAAGTCATTTTGATAACTGGATTGGAGTGGGGAATTTTTCTAAGGTCAATACAGCCCTATGGATAGGCCTTACCAAAAAGTGTGCTGTGGTCTAACCATGACTTCAAATCGAGTGAAATCAATTTTAAATTAAACTAGACTTCAAGGGCTACATTTTCTATGTTGACCACTTTTTATGTTTCAGCCCCTACGGGCTATAATTTTCAGTTTTAACCTAATGTACAGTAAAGGGATTTAATTCCTAATTATACAATATATAATATGATGAAAATAACACTGTTCATCTTCTTCTTTACCCGAACCCGAACATAACCAGAAAAATGACTATTCCTGTAGCTTTTCTAAAGCAATTTCCCGGCCACCCAGCCATCTCCTTGGCCGGCCACCACCACCATCACCTCTGTTGAGGTGAGGGCTACCGTTGGGCAGCGGCACGGCCGCCGGAGAGGCAGTTTCCGGCGAACCCGCCACCATGAAAATTTTGGAAAACCATGGAAACGCTCACTCGATCTGGCTCTTTTGAGCCCGATATCTCTCCTAACGATTTCTAAGATCTATCCGCAGAAGAAGAGGGAGGGGATGACCTTGTTCGCGGGCTGGAGGCATGCAGACCGTCGGGAAGCCATTTGCGCGGTGGTGGCGTCGTCGAAAATTCTTCAACAGCAAGGGAAGGAATCTGAATCAGTTTGATGGAGTGTGTAACTTTTTCCTCTTGCTCTTAGGAGTCTTTTATAGATCAGCAAGTGGGAAGGGGAAAGGATGAAACGTTCATGGCCATTAATATTTCTCTTAATGACGTTTCGGTTATGGTAGAGGCAGTTGAAATGCTGGAAAAGAAGAGGTGTTTGCCAGGTGGCGATTTCCTATTGGACCAACATTTCCTTATTTTATTAAATAATTAGAGTAGGAAACGGCCCATAAATACTCCTGGGGTAACTTCCCATAATCAAAATTGATTACGACGTCGGTTACCGAAATTTCCAGTCTGGCTGACGTTTCGGACTTGGTCACGGGCGTGACACATAGGTCACGGGCGTGACAGGCCCGGGTGGCCAATTATGGGTTCGACGATCGTCGAACTGAGATCGACGATCGTCGAAGGGCTGTCACGCCCTAGATCACGGGCGTGACACATGGGTCACAGTCGTGACAGGCCCGGTGACCAATTCTGGGTTCGGCGATCGTCAAACTGAGGTCGACGATCGTCGAAGGGTGGTCACGCCCTAGGTCACGGGTGTGACAGAGTCACGAGGCAAATTATACGCTCGGCGATCGTCTCGCTCAGATCGACGATCGCCGAAGGGGGTCACGCCCTTGGTCACGGGCGTGACACCTGGGTCACGGGCGTGACAGGGCGATGGCGCAAATTTTGCGCTTCGATGATCGTCTCGCTGAGATCGACGATCGTCGAAGGTGTCACGCCCTAGGTCACGGGCGTGACACATAGGTCACGGGCGTGACAGGCCCGGGCTTGAAAAATTCTGCGCCCGACGATCGTCTCCCTGAGATCGACGATCGTCGATAGAGTCACGCCCTAGGTCACGGGCGTGACGGGTCGGTCACGGGCATGACCAACCCGTAACCCGAAATCTCGGTCGATGTATTTCAATTTTTTTGGGCTTCCTAGGGTTCTGTCACGACCAACCGACTCCTAAGGGTCTAGCCGGAAATGGGATGTTACAAATCCCAATAAACAAAATAAAGATCTCGTCCCCGAAATCAAGGTTAAGCCTACGGGACTCTAATCGGGAAAAGAAGCTTGTAACATCCCATGAGAATTGAAAAATTACATCTCTACGTTATGTTTGCTTTGTGCGGTTTCAAGTCTAAGATTAATTCGCCCAATTAACTAGCTATATACACCCCCAATAAACAAAAGACTAGCCCCTATTCTTGAAATTTCAGTCCTATTGGTTTAAAACAAGAAGGCAAATTGATTGTCCAGAGGGGTGGTGAGGTATACCTGACGAAAAAGTTCCGGGTATTTTTTCCGCATCAAGTCCTGTGGCTCTCATGTATGCTCCTCCTGCCCATGATTGTTCCACAGAACCTTGACTAAAGGAACCTTCTTCCGTCACAAGACCCGCACTACTGTATCGTCAATCCTGATAGGCTCCAAATTGACTGACCGATCCGAGGCCACCGGGCCATCTGCTGAGGAGATCAGCTGCTCAAGGCGTAGCAGAGCCCTCCGAAGTGAGGAGACGTGGAAGACGTCATGCAATCCCGCTAACTCTGGCGGTAGCTCCAGTCTATAGGCTAAGGGGCCGATTCGCTCCAGAATCCTATAAGGCCCCATATATCTCGGACTGAGCTTCTTCCGCCCGCGCACCCGCGAAACTCCGTGCATCGGCCGTATATTCAAGAAAACTTGGTCTCCCACCTAGAACTCCACTTGACGATGCCTCGTATCGTAGTATTTCGCCTGTCTGCTCTGGGCTTCCAACATCCTGTCCCGGATCAATCTAATTTGAGCATCTGTATCTCCCACAAACTCCGAGCCTTGTGCCTGCGGATCCTCATCCTGAACCCATGATAGTGGGGTCCTGCACCTCCTTCCGTACAATGCCTCGTATGGAGCCATGCCTATGCTGGACTGATGAGCGTTGTTGTAGGAAAAATCGACCAGTGGCAGCAATCTCCCAAGGCTCGCCACGGTCCAAAATACACAGTCGCATTAGATCCTCCAGTGTACGGTTGGTGCGCTCTGTCTATCCGTCGGTCTGAGGGTGAAAAGCTGTGCTGAATGTCAGCCGAGAACCCAGATTGGCATGGACTGACCTCCATTCCCTGGATGTAAACCGCCCATCCCGATCCGAAATGATAGTCTTGGGCACCCCATGATAACGCACAAATTGCTCAATGAACCTCCGTACTAATACACTGACCGGTGTGTCCTTTGCCACTAGAATGAATCTGGCCACCTTTATTAGCCTGTCCACTATCACCCAGATCGAGTCATTCCCCGCACGGGATCAAGGTAGACCATGTATGAAGTCCATGGCTATATCCTCAAACTTCCACTCCGGCACCGGAAGCGGCTGCAGCAAGCCTGCCGGGTTCCTAACTCCGCCTTCACGAGCTGGCAGGCCTCGCAATGCGTCACAAAATACGTAATATCTTTCTTCATACCCGGCCAGTACATCATCCTCTTCAAATCCTTTACCATCTTGGTGATCCCCGGGTGTAGAGAATATCGGCTGCAGTGAGCTTCCGTCAAAATGTCCTCCCGGATCCATCCTCCTGCTGGTATGTAGACTCTGCCTCGGAAACACAGGAGCCCATCCCTCAAAGAGTAATCTCCTATCGTGCCTTCCTCCAAGGCTCGGAATATCGGCTCACCTCTCTCATCCAGCATCTGCCCATCTCTGATGTGGTCTCGAATATCATCAGTAGTAACCATCGACCCCAGGTACTCCATGTATTGCTCTGGGTCATCCTCAGACACTAGTGAAATCTGCAACTCCTCGAATGATCTAACCAACTCCAAGGCCATCAGCTGCGGACCTACTCCTGTCATACTCGTTCTCTGGCTCAGAGCATCCGCGACCACGTTCGCCTTCCCCGGATGGTAGTGCATGGTATACTGGTAGTCCGACAGAAACTCCACCCAGCGTCTCTGCCTGATGTTTAACTCCTTCTGGGTGTCGACGTACTTCAGATTCTTGTGGTCGGAGAAGATATCGCAATGTACCCCGTAGAGATAGTGTCGCCAGATCTTAAGAGCAAAAATAACTACCCCCATCTCCAAATCGTGCACGGGGTAGTTCTGCTCGTGCTGCTTCAACTGATGGGAGGCATAGGCTATTACGTGCCCATTCTGCATCAGAACGACACCCATCCCCTGATAGGAAGCATTTGTATACACCTGGAATCCCTCCTTCCCTGATGGAAGAGCAAGGATGGGGGCCGAGGTGAGATGATCCTTCAGCTCCTGGAAGGCAGATTCGCATCGAGGCATCCAGATAAAAGGGGACTCCTTCTTCGTCAGATACGTAAGAGGGAGGGCAATCTGAGAGAACCCCTTTACGAACGTAGTGGGAGCCGGTTGACACATAGGTCACGGGCGTGACAGGCCCGGGTTGAAAAATTCTGCGCCCGACGATCGTCTCCCTAAGATCGACGTTCGTCGATAGAGTCACGCCCTAGGTCACGGGCATGACGGGTCGGTAACGGGCGTGACCAACCCGTGACCCGAAATCTCGGTCGATGGATTTCAATTTTTTTGGGATTCCTAGGGTTCTGTCACGACCAACCGACTCCTAGGTGTCTAGTCGGAAACGGGATGTTACAGTAGGAACGTAGTGGGAGCCGGTTGAGGTGGTATAACATTCGGAGTTTACTGAGCTCCACTCGGCGGCGTAGAATGTGTTGGGGCTGCAAAACAAAGGCCAATTGTAAGAAGTTTGACCTGAACCTAGTTAAAAGTGGGCATTTACATGCGATCCCCCATATGGGCACACTACGCTTCCACTGCTTAGTTTGTCCCCAAACTAAACTTGAGCGGGGGTGACCGAGGTTTAGTGGACTTTTACACTTTCGATCGAGGTTCCCTCTGATACCAGTTTGTAAGACCCCTTTTTTTTTCTTTTAAACCACCAGGGTATTATGCCCAGAACCGCCGCTTTGCAGTGATACCAACACACCCGGGAAGGTCGTCACTATAAAACACCAATCCTGCCTGCCATACCTATCACATAAGAGTAGAATAAATATAAGAGTACAAGAAAACTCAAATACTTGTCCACAGAAAATCACATGAAATATAATAAATCTCCACGAAGTGCGAGTCCACAGAAAAGAAAAAGTAAAGCACTAAAGAGGGCTCCTGCCTGATACATCAAAATACTCACTACAAATCACTCACTGTGTAAGCAAATCTATAATCTCTACTAATGATCCGGACTCACTGTCCCTGCTGGCTGAACTCTCGTGCTAGACTATCCTGTCTCCAAACGCACCGACCTCTGGGGCTGCATCTCCTGGTTCGGCTCCATAATCCCATAAAATGATTTGGTCAATGACCGTTATTCTAAAAGACTAAGTCCTATCATCCCCCACCCCTCCCCAAATGAATCCTAGGCACCGAGTGGGGAGAAGGAAAGGGAAGGTAATGAAGGTGGAGAGTAACAAAGGTAAGCAGATGGCGGCAGACCTAGTCTATCATGAGTTCATAAACAGAGCAAATAAATGTAAGCAGTAGTAGGTAAACAGTATAAGTATACACAAGAGCGAGAGAACAAGTACAATATGAGAAAGTAAACTAAGTAACCATGACCTATAGGAATTCCCATACAAACCTATAGACCAAGGGGTCGTTTTGTAAGGCCTATTATATAAAGTGTCCCATACCAATTTATATAATAGATGTCAAGGGTTATTTGTAATGATGATTCTATGTCATGCAAGTATGCTATGATGTGAACATGCAAGTGCAACACACACACACTAGACTCTGTGCACACAGAACTTTAGTTCCCCATTTATGGAGCCTAACCTCCAAGGATACCTCCGTTGTGGCAAACCGAAGTGGTGGGTTGGGCCTCGCCCACCTCTAAACCGGTATCACACTATGAGTCAGGACTATAGTAAGCCTCAATGCTGGTGCACTAAGCGGAACTCCTGCGTAATCTTACGGCTGTGCACCGGACTTTATTTTGCCAAGTGCAAAACCACACTTGTCTAGTCCACGTACTGGTGTCGGTGTGACGACTCTCCAGTATCAAAGACACACCACCTTTTACCTTATGAACATGCAATATTTCTATATCTCCAACTGAGCCAAAGTTCCCCGGACTATCCCGTCCGTCATAATTATTTACCGAGCCAAAGCTCCCTGGACTAACCCATCCGTCACCATTATCTATTGAGACATCGGCTCGATGAGCTAACCTGTCCATCACCAAAACCACCGAGCCTACCGCTCCAGTGACCCAACCTAACTCCCACAAAACCGGGGAGTGTGAGTGTAAGTGTAACCCTAAATTATTTCTAATTACTCTTATAATCCATTTAGTCTTACGGTTTACGTTAACCTTGGAATGCCTAAGGCATTCCCTGTAAAGGGCTCTCTGGGGCACTAAGAACTATGATGGGCTGAAGCCCAAAGCTCCCTTTCGCAAGGCAATTACTATTATTGGTTAATACCCAATTCCCGATCCCTTTTAACATTATTTTGGATCTAACCCTAGTGTATTTAGACTCTCTCTCTCTCTACAGGAAAGACGATCTTTAGTCGATCCCGAGCACCTCTTAACACTAGTCAACCCAACACACTCCTCATCATGACTCCTAATGAAGCTCTCATTTTCTTTCTCACATTACCAAGACCATTAAACCAATAATCCCATATCCCTATGTCCATTCCACTTGTTATCACAAATTACGCAGTTTTAATAAATGCTGACCAACCTAAGCTATATGATGTACATGATAGGAGGTACTCCAAATTTTCATCCAAATGCCCTGTAATAATTATTGTGGGTCTATCATGACACCTTTAGACTAAAACCTGAAACTTGTAATTTTCTTAATTAATTTAGCATTTATTAAATTTTGCCAAAAGTTTGGCTGTGGGTAATGTGAACATGAAGTACTAGATTTCCTTAAGTTGTGGCGACCCAAAAATTATGAAGACCATATGACAGCGAAAAATCAGAGAATACCAAATTTCACAGATTCTTATAAATGTAATAACCTCTAAATAATTAATTCAAAGTAATTCAAATAATTGGATTCAAAAAGGGAGTACCATAAATCATAATCCAAAAATTATATAACAATTATCATAGCCTTATAATTATCATAAAACACAACTGAATAAGTTTCATACAATTCGAAGGTTAGTAGGCTATAGAGAAAAATATTTCAATTAAATCCATTAAAGTGCACTTTGTGAAAAAACATCCTTATAATCTCATCAAAATAACATGTAATAATTATCTAGGCTTTATTATGCCCTAAAAAGTGCTCTGGCCAAGTAACACAATTTTCCATCAAGATTTAATATTTATTTTCTACTTATCAAAAGGTGGTGCACTAGTTCACTTAACACATGAGGTACTACGAGAAAATGCCCAAATAATCCAAATAATTTACTAGTGCCTCTAAATGATATTTAATTAACCGTGCCAGAGTTTCACATCATTCTAAGTTAATCTAACCATGGTTACACCAAAATCATAACTAGGGGCAAGATGGTGGTTATAACTACAAGTATATGCTACTGTTTTCTAAATATCCTATAATAAATTTCAGCAGTTAATAATACTATAAAATTACTCATACCAAAATTTCATAAGGATCCAATGTCATATGACCCTTCAATATTTCCATAAAATGTATAGGCCTAAACTATCCCTAACTGTTTTAAGTTGTGTGTCAAAGTTTAAATATCACCAAATTCCTTCCTAGGGCTATTTACCACCATAAGATCACATGGACTAAACTCCAAGTCCATACAAGGACATATCACCCCATGTCCTTCACAAACCCCCAACGTTCAACCTTAGGGTTTAAACTTGGGTCATAGGGCGAATCCACTCCAAACCACCTCCAACTCCATTAGAGGGTGTTTTAACTGACCATGGAGCTCTGGCCCAAGTCCCAACCCCTTTGGGTGAGAATTGGCCCATTTATGCCCCAAACACTCTTTGCGCTAAATTACCCTTAAGGGGCCAAACTTTGGTCACACCAATACCTATTCAAATCACCCCAAATGGGTTGCAATTTTTATCACAATTCTAATATGACCCTAAAAGATCGTCACAAAAAGTTTTGTGGGTTTAGAGGTCATTAGACCCCTTAAATAATTCTTACATGGATTATTTAATTTCAACAAAAAATTTAGAAAATGTTTTCCAAAAATTCCCATTTTTTGATATGTTCTAGGTATAGGTAAGAGTGACCACCATCCAAAATTTCAAGTTATTTAAATGGCTGGATTGATGGGAGTACTCAAAATAATCTCTGGTCTAGCCTAGGTATATACCTCACCAAAATGAGTGTTGTGGTCTGACCTGAACTCTAAAATGGTTCAAACCAATTTTAAAATAAAGTATACTTCAGGCCCTACAATTTCGTGTTGGTCATTTTTCCATCAGGGCGTGTTGCGCGCTAGGGTTCGAAGAAAATAAACGCAACCGAACTAGCAACCCGATGAGGCAAGTATACCTATCGAATTGTAGCAAGGGGACACAAGTGTCGTATTAAGATCCGGGAACTGTTGGCTAAGCTTACTCACACGAACGCTATTATCTTATCGACGGAAAAACTAGGGTTTTAGAAAATCTAAGCGCAATGGAGAAATTAAAGCAAACTAGAAAGAGAACTACCGCAATTAAGTTACGCTATTAAGCAAACAACTAAGCTAGAAAGGAAATTACTGCAGTTAATTAAAGAGCACGATATATGAGATTACTACAAAAGGTAGAACAATATGAAATGGAAATGCACCCGATCAAGATTCACCTCGGCTAAAGACGATTAAGAAAATGCGATAAAAATCTAAACTTAATAGGATAAGGGTCCTTGACCGTGGAGGTTCCTAAAGCTTGAACACGCTTCTCTCGAAGTCATGCCCAACTGAGTTTAGGAAGGTCCGACCGACTCTTGTCTAAATCGGAGGCCTAAAACTCGCTTTACGCGGTGAACCCCACTATTGGATTTTACTCCAATCCGGGAGATTTGGACGTCTGCCTCTCTCGAGGGGTGCGTACAACTCCCTTTACTCTTGAATGCTCACTTCATTCTTTCGGCCTCTCGGCTAGCCCAGAATGAAAGCAAAGGCGGAGAGTATATATCGAAAATATACCTCCGACCCGTGATAAATCAAGAGTAATTCAAGGCCCTAACCTAAAAAGAAAAGATTAATTAAAACATCATAACATAATCGCTCTAACCTCGGATCATCAAGATCGAGTACAAGGAGGATTAGTTAATCATAATGGAGTGGAGGGGGGAAGATGAGTAGAAAAGCATAAGAAGAACACAAGCTAAAAAAAAGAACAATTTTATTGATAAAAAGGGCAAGTTACACTATTGAAAATTAAAGTTACAAGTGCATGAAAATTAAACCCTATTCTAGCCCTACATTAAGCACTAAGCAAGGAGGAAATTGCAATAAAAGCTAGCACAAACTAAGATTAAACTAGGGTTAACCAAAAAGTACAAAGAGAGGGGGAGAGAGAGAGAGAAAAAGCATGAAAAAGGATCAAGAAACAAAGGGGCAGCACCTCCCCCACTCAACCAAAGCTTGCTGAAATGGAGAGGGGGGGGGGGTCAATTTATAGGAAATTTTCTCGGGTTGGCCACGCCCTCCGACACGCCCTAGGGGGGGCGTGTCAGGGGGCGTGACAAGTACGGGTTTGACCTCGGGCTCTGGATTCTGGCGGGAGGGATGATTGCTTCGGTACGTCGGTGGTCACGCCCTAGGTCACGCCCGTGACAGGGGGGCGTGACAGGCACGTCATGTCCAAATCATTGGTCGGAAATCCGTCAGTCGGCGAAAAGTTGATGTCACGCCCAGGTCACGCCCGTGACAGGGGGGCGTGACAGTACTGTTTGCGTGCTGTGGCGGAATGGCATTTAATGTGGCGGCAGGCTTTGCGGCAGAGGGCGACACGCCCATGGTCACGCCCGGGGAGGGCGTGACAGGGGGGCGTGACAGCGGTTTTGTTCGTTATCTGTCGCTTCCAGCAGAAGTCCTCGGGATCGGGTGACACGCCCTAGGTCACGCCCAGAGAGGGCGTGACAGGGGGGCGTGACAGGCCATTTTGATAATTTTTCTGGAAACCTGCAAAAAGACAGGAAAAAGTTAGTGGCAATAAAATTTACATAAAAAATATAAAAAATAAACTAATAATAGACATAATTTGTATAATATAAAATAGGAAATATGATAATAGTTTAGGCTACAAAACGTATTATCAAATTCCCCCAAGATTAAGCTTTGCTTGTCCCCAAGCAAAAATATAAAAACTAGATATTTATAAAAATGACTAATCAAAAAGTTCTAATTATGCCTACACAAGTAATATGCGAAATTCTTAGTAGGGAAAAGGTGAAATGTAAGTCTAAAACAATTATTTAGGTATGGTAAAACTTTTATAAACTTTACTTAATAAAAACAAATCATCCAAAATTTTAACGAGAATTTTTTAAATGGACTTAAGTAAAGCAACGAAAATGAAAAACACGCATTGAGTTGTTACTAGATCCAAGCAACGTATTATAATTATATCAATTTAATTATCAAAAATCTAGGTTTAAATCTAAAACTAAAACTGATTTACTATTTTTCTTTTCTTAGTTGTTAAATAAAAAACAAAAAGCGTGAATCAAAAGGACTTAAATAGGACAGAAACGTTTGGTTTAGGAAAATAATTAGGAGTGGAATTCAAAGATAAACGTGAAGGTTTTAAAATCACACTAAACCAAAGCAAAGAGTTTCAAAAATTTTCATAAAAATATATACACATTTTTTTTCTTTCTTTTTCATTTTTTTCTTTTCCATTCTTTTTTTCTTTTTTTTTTCAAAACAAAGGCCATAAATATTTTTATTTTCCTTTTTGAGTTGGCCAAACAAAAATAAACATCACTTTTGAACATACTTCCTTTTTTTTCGAAAACCTTTCTCCACAAAAATCACAAAATACCCTATCAAAAATCGTCAAAATAATTTATGAAACTCAAAAAGGCTAGTGCGATTCGATAGGTTGGAAATTTTGGCTTTGGTGAAACTGAAATGAAAGGAGGAGTTATCAAATGAAATCGGAAAAAGGCTCAAAAACGGCTAACTAGTGGTAAAAGTTTTTAGGTTGGCAGGAAAGCTCAAACGAAAACAAAAACGGCCTAAATCATTTTCACGCTTTTGAATTTATTTAAAACAAAGGTTTGAAAAATTTCAAAAAGCGAGTCCTAGATAATAAAAGAAGATTGATGAAATTAACTCGAAAATAGAAATAATAGGTGACTTGGATCGTTCACATCTACTACGTTATTCAAAAGTTGACTTTACAAAAATTATTCAAAAACGAAAAAGAAAATAGTGGATGATGAATTTTTGAGAAAGTAAAGGAAATAAAAAAACAAAAAACCATAATAGAAATGCGAGTTTTAGAAAAATATTTCACCTTAACATGCTACCGCGAATTAGAAACACAGCATGGCCAACATTTTACTTGTGAAACATAATTAAAAAGGACGATTAGAAATATTATAATTAACTAAGTTGTTTATAGGAGATTTTGAGTAAAACAAAACTAAAAACTAGGGGTACTATTGAAATACCAAAATGTCTACACTATTCAAAAACACACATATATTTTTTTATTTTGAGGAATATTCTCTTTTTTTTGGATTTTGGAAAATTTTTCTCTTTTTTGGAATTTTAAGATATTCATTTTTTTAATTTATGGAACTATTTACAAAAAAGGAAATTATTTACACTAAGCAAAAATGAAGGTGGAAATCCTCCCCCAAGCTTAAAACAGACATTGTCCTCAATGGCTAAAGAAGGGGATTGGAGAAGGAGAGAAAAATAAAGTGCAGAATTGAAAAGACAGAATTGAAATACAGGTACTTCCCCGGATTTATTTGCTGCGAAAACTGAGTGATGCCGCTCCCCGAATGTCTTCTTTGGACTTCGTGATGGATTCAGCAATGTTGGAGCAGGCGATCGCAGAAGCTTCGGCTTGTCGGAGCCGTCCGAGGCAAAAATTGTAAAATAAAGAAAACAGAAAAAGATAACTTGGGTTGCCTCCCAAGAGCGCCCTTTGGTTAAAGCGTCGTTGAGCTCGACGCATCAAAAATAATATTGTCCAAAAATATTGTTGTCCCGAAATAAAATTGTTTTTAGCCAAAAAAAATAAAAAGTTCAAAGATTAAAGTTCGTGAAGCAGAAACTTAATAGTGTTTGGACTGACATCATCATCACCAGAAAAATACAGTTTAAGACGCTGACCATTCACTTTGAAATTACCCTTATCAGGGTGAGAAATTAAAACAGTTCCATAAGGAAATACTTCTAAAACAGAAAACGGGCCAGACCAGCGAGATTTTAATTTGCCCGGAAATAAACGTAAACGACTGTTATATAATAGGACTTGGTCGCCCGGCTTAAAGTTTTTAGGGTGCCTTAAGTGTTTATCGTGTAAATGTTTCGTCCGCTCTTTATAAAGTTTATTATTTTCATAAGCATAAGAGCGCCACTCATCGAGTTCATTTAGTTGAAATTTTCGAAGGTCACCGACTGAGTGGGGATCGAAGTTTAAAAATTTTAAGGCCCAAAAGGCGCGGTGTTCTAACTCTACGGGCAGATGGCACGATTTTCCATAGACCAGCCGATACGGCGTACATCCGAGGGCGGTTTTGTACGCTGTTCGGTAGGCCCATAGAGCATCGTCAAGTTTGGCTGACCAGTCTTTTCTAGAAGTTGAAACAGTCTTTTCTAATATTCTTTTTATTTCTCTATTTACTACTTCGACTTGACCGTTAGTTTGGGGGTGGTAGGCAGTGGACAGTTTATGCGTAACGCCGTATTTAGTAAGGATTTTTGAAAATTGCACGTTACAGAAATGGGAACCCCTATCGCTAACGATTGCGCGTGGCGTACCGAATCTAGAAAATAATTTTTTTAAAACGTGACTACAACTCGGGAGTCGTTCGTAGGAAGAGCTTGGGCCTCAGCCCATCGTGAAACATAATCAACAGCAACTAAAATATATTTGTTTCCGAAGCTAGAAGGAAGGGGGCCAACAAAATCAATTCCCCAGAGGTCGAAAATTTCGCACTCTAAGAAATAATTTTGCGGCATTTCATTTTTATTAGAAATATTGCCCGACCGTTGGCAACTATCACACCTGCTCACAAAGGCTTGCGCGTCTTTAAACAGGCTAGGCCAGTAAAAACCCGCGCAAAGCACCTTATGAGCGGTGCGAGCAGCTTGATAGTGCCCACCTGTCGGACCTTCATGCAAATGTTTTAGAATATTAATTCCTTCATCAAAAGAAACACATCTCCTTATCACTTGATCCGCACAAATTTTGAAAAGATGCGGGTCTTCCCAAAAGTAGTTCTTCAGCTCAGAAAAGAATTTCTTCTTCTGCTGAGAGGAGAACTCTTTTGGGAGCACCCGGGCCACTAGATAGTTGGCGATGTGCGCAAACCAAGGAGAAGTAGATGTATTAACTAAAAGCAGCTTCTCATCAGGAAAATAGTCATTAAAAGATTTTTCATTTAATTTTTCTATAAAGGGGTTATCTAATCTTGATAAATGGTCGGCGGCCAAGTTCTCGGCTCCTCGCTTATCACGGATCTCTAAGTCAAACTCCTGGAGGAGTAAGACCCAGCAAATCAAGCGAGGCTTGGCATCCGTTTTGGCAAGAAGGTACTTGAGGGCCGAGTGGTCCGTAAAAACAATGATTTTTGAAAGTGTAATGTAAGGGCGAAATTTATCAAACGCAAATACTACAGCTAAGAGCTCCTTCTCGGTTGTGGTGTAATTTTCTTGTGCAGATGTGAGGGTTTTACTAGCGTAATAGATGGGGTGGAAGTTCTTAGATATGCGTTGACCTAATACGGCTCCCACCGCAAAACTACTCGCATCGCACATAATCTCGAAAGGAAGGTCCCACACCGGAGCTATCATAATTGGCGCGTTAATTAACTTTTCTTTAATTAATTCAAAGGCAGAAATACAAGAGTCATCAAAAATGAATGGAGCGTCTTTTTCTAAGAGATGGGTGAGGGGCTTAGTGATCTTGGAGAAGTCCTTTATAAAACGACGATAAAAACCAGCGTGGCCTAGGAAACTTCCTTTTATGTTTGTAGGCGGCGGCAACTTCTCAATAACTTCTATCTTGGCAACGTCTACCTCAATACCTTTAGCAGAAATTTTATGGCCCAAAACTAACCCTTCCCTCACCATAAAATGGCATTTTTCCCAATTTAGGGCAAGGTTAGTTTCTTCGCATCTTTCTAAGACTTTTTCGAGGTTTTCTAAACATCTATCGAAGGTATCGCCGAACACAGAGAAATCGTCCATGAATACCTCCATAATGCTTTCTACGTACTTGTCAAATATTGCGAGCATACATCGTTGAAATGTAGCCGGCGCATTGCATAATCCAAACGGCATTCTTCGGTACGCGAAGGTGCCGAAGGGACAAGTAAACGTAGTTTTCTCTTGGTCCTCGGGAGAGATGGGTATTTGAAAGTACCCCGAGAGGCCATCGAGAAAACAATAAAAGCTATGGCCGGAGAGACGTTCTAAAATCTGGTCGATAAACGGTAGAGGAAAGTGGTCCTTACGGGTGGCGTCATTTAACTTACGGTAATCTATGCACATACGCCAACCCGTCACCGTCCGTGTCGGGATTAATTCATTATTCTCATTACTAACTACGGTTATCCCTCCCTTTTTTGGAACTACCTGAACGGGGCTAACCCACTTACTGTCCGATATAGGGTAGATAATTCCTGCGTCTAATAGTTTCATAACCTCGCCCTTAACTACTTCTTTCATATTCGGGTTTATACGGCGCTGAGGTTGGATAGAGTTACGCGAATTATCTTCCATTAAAATTTTATGTGTACAGAAAGATGGGCTTATGCCCTTGATATCAGAAATTTGCCAAGCAATAGCCCGGCGATGCTTACGTAGAACTAGAAGAAGTTTATCGTTCTGCGTATCCGTGAGGTAGGCCGAAACGATAACTGGTAACTTGGAGTCTTTTTCTAAGAAAGCATACTTAAGGTGGTCGGGAAGTTCTTTAAGTTCTAGGGTAGGGGGTTCTTCATAAGAGGATTTTGAGATTCTTTCTTTTTCAAAAATAATATCTTCATAAACTTTTTTATAAGGAACGTAATAAGGGGTGGGGCTAGCAGCCAAGACGGCTTCTTGTACAGATTCAGTGGTAAGGAAAGAGGAAGAACAAAAATCAGAAAACTCTTTTTCAAACTCAGAAAGACAATAAGAAGATTCATCACTTCCTTGCAGTGATTCTGTTGTAAGAGAAGAGGAGCAAAAAGTAGAAAATTCTTTTTCAAAGTTGGAGAGGCAGTAGGAAGAATCATCACTCACGGCGTCTATGAAAAAACATGAGTCATCGTTCGCTAAGGTGTTCTTCATCGAAGGGGTGATCGGAAATGTGACTTCGTCGTCGCCTACTCGAAGAAAGAGCTTACCATTGCTTACGTCAATGATGGCTCGGGAGGTGGCAAGGAAGGGTCGGCCAAGGATCAGGGGAACCTCGACGTCTTCTTCGATGTCCAAAATGACAAAGTCCACCGGGAAGATGAACTTGTCGACTTTCACTAGAACGTCCTCCACTATTCCTAACGGGTACTTGACGGATCTATCGGCTAGCTGGATACTCATACGCGTGGGGTTAAGGCTACCAATCCCTAACTTTTTGAACAACGAAAAGGGCATCAGGTTTATACTTGCGCCTAAGTCGGCTAACGCGTGTTTAACAAAGAGATCACCGAAAACACACGGGATAGAGAAACTACCCGGGTCACTGATTTTCTTCGGCAAACCGTTTGTTAAAATGGCGGAGCACTCGGCGTTAAGCGTGACGTGCGAAAGATTCTCTAACTTCTTCTTGTTTGTGAGGAGGTCTTTAAGATATTTGGCGTATTTCGGCATTTGCGAAATAGCCTCGTGGAAGGGAAGATTAATGTGGATTTGTTTGAAGATTTCTAAGAAGCGGGAGTACTGATCATCTTGACGTTGTCTATTAAGTTCAGAGGGGTATGGAGGAGTTGAATTATTTTTGAAGATGGGTGGTGGAGTGAGATTATTTTCTAAAGTGGGGGTGATTATTCTTCAGCAGAGGGTGTAAGCGGAGCAGAGCTTTGATTTTTAAAAGCAGGAGCGGAGCTTTGATTTTTAAAAGCGAGAGCGGAGCTTGCCTCGGGCTCTTCACTTACCATACCGGAGACTTGCTTCCCACTCCGAAGAGTTATAGCTTTCGCTTGCTCTCTCGGGTTGGGTTCGGTATTGGAAGGAAGAGACCCTGCGGGTCGCTCAGAAATTATTTTCGCGAGCTGTCCTACCTGGTTTTCTAGACTTTTTACGCTTCCGGTTAACGTTCTTATAGTGGCATCATTTGTGGTGATATATTTAGAAAGTAATTCCTCCAAGCTTGGAGGTTTTGGGTAATTTTGAAGAAGTGGTGGTGGTGGTGGTGGTTGTGCAGAAAAATCATTTTGCGGAGGTGGGCACATCGCATTCGATGGATTACTCCATGAAAAGTTCGGGTGATTTCTTAAAGCGGGGTTATAACTATTCGGAAAATTAAAACCAGGCGGATGAAAATTTGCAGCAGAAAAATTATTAAAAGCAGTTCTAGGCAAATTATTAACATAATCTAAATGTTCTGGAGTAGGGGTTGCAGATTCCCATACCTGAGGGGCGGAGGCAGCAGTCATCTCCGTGATTTTTTTGCTTAGGATTTCTACTTGCAGAGCGAGCTGGGAGACGTTGTCCACTTCATAGATACCTGCAGGCTTGTTTGGGCGGGACCTAGGCACATTCCACTGATAAGTGTTCATGGCCATGTCCTCAAAAAGCTCAAGAGCGGCTTCCGGGGTCTTATGATTTAAAGTACCGCCAGAAGCTGCGTCTATCATTTGCTTCGTGCTTTGATTTAGCCCGTTATAAAACGTCTGCACTTGTAACCATACAGGCAGCGCGTGATGTGGGCATCGTCTTAATAATTGTTTAAATCTCTCCCAGGTTTCGTAAAGGGTTTCAGAGTCTATTTGTCCGAAGGCAGAGATGTCGTTCCTAAGTTTTGCAGTTTTAGCCGGCGGAAAATACTTCGCCAAAAATTTTTCAGTTAATTCAGTCCAAGTGGTTATGCTATTTTTCGGAAGTGTGTTAAGCCACTGCTTAGCTTTAGTTCTTAAAGAGAAGGGGAAGAGTCTTAGCCTGATCGCATCATTTGTGACACCATTTATCTTGAAGGTGTCGCAAATTTCAAGAAAGCTAGCTATATGTGCGTTCGGATCTTCATCTTGAAGTCCGTCAAATTGCACATATTGCTGCACCATTTGAATTATGCTAGGCTTTAGTTCAAAGTTATTATTTGCTATAGTAGGACGGACTATACTCGATTCTGTTCCCTCGAGGTTCGGTCGTGCATAATAGGACATAGTCCTTTGCACGGCCTCATCTACGTTGGGTTCTTCCATTCTTAAAGTATTAAATGACTCGGAGTCCTCAACCGGCACTTGGATGGTAGGACCTTGAAATCGCGATCTTCTCGAAGAGTACGCTCAATTTCGTGGTCCAAGTCCAAAATAACCGACGGACTCCCGCGGGTCATGCACTAAAAGAACAGAAAAGAAGAAGAGAAAGAAAAAAAGGATAAACTAGAAAGAAAAACTAGATTTAGAAAATTAAATTAAAATTTTTTTCTTTTTGAAATAGAATTTTTTTTTTTTTATAGATTAACTCCCGAACTTCCCAAGGACTACCCCGTGAAGGGTTCGCAAGGTACTAGACAAGACAGTGGCGCTTAAAGCCCTTTGCCCTTTTCGAGAGAATTAGGTGGCGTAGAAAAATTGTGAGGTTGGTTTCTATTAAGAGCGGTGATAATTTTTTTGATTTTTTAAAACTTTAAAGAAAGGGGATGAGAAAAAGAAGAGATAAAATTAATAGGTTCGTGTTTTCAAAATATCAACGGAAGTTGGCTCCCCGGCAACGGCGCCAAAAACTTGTTGTGCGCTAGGGTTCGAAGAAAATAAACGCAACCGAACTAGCAACCCGATGAGGCAAGTATACCTATCGAATTGTAGCAAGGGGACACAAGTGTCGTATTAAGATCCGGGAACTGTTGGCTAAGCTTACTCACACGAACGCTATTATCTTATCGACGGAAAAACTAGGGTTTTAGAAAATCTAAGCGCAATGGAGAAATTAAAGCAAACTAGAAAGAGAACTACCGCAATTAAGTTACGCTATTAAGCAAACAACTAAGCTAGAAAGGAAATTACTGCAGTTAATTAAAGAGCACGATATATGAGATTACTACAAAAGGTAGAACAATATGAAATGGAAATGCACCCGATCAAGATTCACCTCGGCTAAAGACGATTAAGAAAATGCGATAAAAATCTAAACTTAATAGGATAAGGGTCCTTGACCGTGGAGGTTCCTAAAGCTTGAACACGCTTCTCTCGAAGTCGTGCCCAACTGAGTTTAGGAAGGTCCGACCGACTCTCGTCTAAATCGGAGGCCTAAAACTCGCTTTACGCGGTGAACCCCACTATTGGATTTTACTCCAATCCGGGAGATTTGGACGTCTGCCTCTCTCGAGGGGTGCGTACAACTCCCTTTACTCTTGAATGCTCACTTCATTCTTTCGGCCTCTCGGCTAGCCCAGAATGAAAGCAAAGGCGGAGAGTATATATCGAAAATATACCTCCGACCCGTGATAAATCAAGAGTAATTCAAGGCCCTAACCTAAAAAGAAAAGATTAATTAAAACATCATAACATAATCGCTCTAACCTCGGATCATCAAGATCGAGTACAAGGAGGATTAGTTAATCATAATGGAGTGGAGGGGGGAAGATGAGTAGAAAAGCATAAGAAGAACACAAGCTAAAAAAAAGAACAATTTTATTAATAAAAAGGGCAAGTTATACTATTGAAAATTAAAGTTACAAGTGCATGAAAATTAAACCCTATTCTAGCCCTACATTAAGCACTAAGCAAGGAGGAAATTGCAATAAAAGCTAGCACAAACTAAGATTAAACTAGGGTTAACCAAAAAGTACAAAGAGAGGGGGAGAGAGAGAGAGAAAAAGCATGAAAAAGGATCAAGAAACAAAGGGGCAGCACCTCCCCCACTCAACCAAAGCTTGCTGAAATGGAGAGGGGGGGGGTCAATTTATAGGAAATTTTCTCGGGTTGGTCACGCCCTCCGACACGCCCTAGGGGGGGCGTGTCAGGGGGCGTGACAAGTACGGGTTTGACCTCGGGCTCTGGATTCTGGCGGGAGGGATGATTGCTTCGGTACGTCGGTGGTCACGCCCTAGGTCACGCCCGTGACAGGGGGGCGTGACAGGCACGTCATGTCCAAATCATTGGTCGGAAATCCGTCAGTCGGCGAAAAGTTGATGTCACGCCCCAGGTCACGCCCGTGACAGGGGGGCGTGACAGTACTGTTTGCGTGCTGTGGCGGAATGGCATTTAATGTGGCGGTAGGCTTTGCGGCAGAGGGCGACACGCCCATGGTCACGCCCGGGGAGGGCGTGACAGGGGGGCGTGACAGCGGTTTTGTTCGTTATCTGTCGCTTCCAGCAGAAGTCCTCGGGATCGGGTGACATGCCCTAGGTCACGCCCAGAGAGGGCGTGACAGGGGGGCGTGACAGGCCATTTTGACAATTTTTCTGGAAACCTGCAAAAAGACAGGAAAAAGTTAGTGGCAATAAAATTTACATAAAAAATATAAAAAATAAACTAATAATAGACATAATTTGTATAATATAAAATAGGAAATACGATAATAGTTTAGGCTACAAAACGTATTATCAGGGCGCTCTAAGTATTTTTAATATTTAATTTGAAACAGCCAAATAACTATGACAAAAATACATAAATCAAAACTTAATATACAAGAACTAGCACAGATCTTAAAGCAGATCTTGTGGCTCCTGGTTTTCTTCTTCCTCCAGCAAACGGCCATGATTGGCCAAACTTAGAGCTTATTCCAAGCCTATTTCCTGGCCACCCAGCCAACTCCATGGCCGGCCACCACCACCACCACCTTCGTTGAGGTGGGGGCTATCGTCGGGCGGCAGCACGGCCGCCGGAGGGGCAGTTTCCGGCAAACCCGCATGGTAGAAAAACCATGAAATTTCTGAAGTTTTATTCTCCCAATCGGTCTAAATTTTGCCCGATTTCTCTCTTAAAAGATCTAAGAATTTAACCCACAAAGAGAGGAGTAGAGGAGGACCTGTAACCGGGCTTACCGACGAGTGTTGTGGTGGTGCGTGATGGGCTAAAACCCGAACAAGCAAGTGTACATGTCGAATTATAGTATCAAGGTCGTATTTAAATACGGGGTTGTCAAGTATTGCTATTCACGCTTGAACTATTTTCCTAGCGAAAGAAAGTGGGTTTTGAGAATTTTTTTAAAGACGAAAAACTTATAGTAAAAAGTTTGCATTCGATCGAAGATTCACCATGAAACGAGATGAGAGATATAAAAAGTATAGTTTTAAACTTGCAAATCATACTCGACCGTAACGGATCAGAAATTAGGAAATAATCTCGCTAGAGCATTGAATCCCCTCACTTATAGACATTTTGATCGAAATCTTTTTCAAGTCAAAAAGGCCTAAAGCCGCATTATCGAGGTGACCCGCACTATTAGATTTGACTCCAATCCGGAAGATTTACGTCATCCTATCTCTAGGGTTGCGTTCAACTCCTTCCTTCTTTGAGTGATCTTTAAAATCAATGAGTCTCTCGACTTCTATGAAATGAGATCAAATTCCTACTACCGTATACCAGAAATACGAAGTCGACACAAAAAAGCATCAAAGAAGGATCGAGAATGAAATGACAAAAATAAAACTACGAAATAAAAGATACTCTTATCTCACTTCATGGATCCTCATGATCGAATACTAAGGAAAATTAGCTACTCATAATGGAAATTGAAATCAAAGTAAGATGAAATAAATTCATTTTCATTATTTGCAAAAATAAAAGAGAACACAATATTTAAAAAGGACAATATTATTTTAAGATTAAAAAAAGATTACAATAATGAAAAGACTACAATAATAATAAAAAGAAAATAACAACTCACTAGCTCTCTTGCTCTGTACAACTCAACTCCAAAACTTCACTAAACTTCTTAACATATAATTTCTTACAAAAAAGTGGTTTTTTAACAAGGAGGGGAGGGGTTCATTTTATAGGAGATGGAGAAGCTTCTAGATTAAGGGGAGACAAGGGGTGGCCGGCCATATATTCGGAAAAGGGTGCATGAATTGCATTTAATGATGGATAGAGAGAGGGAAGGTTCATTGTATGCAATTTAATGGAAATAAGAATATTAAAATATGAATGGGAATGAATGGAAGTATGAAGAAGGGGCAAAGAGAGGGGACGGCCACTCCTTTTGGAATGGTGCATGTATCTAATTAATGAGGGGGAAGAGGAGGATGTGAGGTGGCCGACCATGTGGAATAAATGGGCTGATAGGTGCTTTTATTGTTGGGCTTTGTAGTGGGGCTCGGGTAGAGGATTGTAGGTGGGATGCTTGTAAAGGGTTTGAGTGAGGCTCGGGTAGGGGCTGCTTGGACTAGGTGGGCTGCTCCAAAGTCTCGGGTAGCATGTAGACGGGCTGCATCATGATGTGGGTTGCACCATAAGTGGTCGGGCTTCTCCAGCTTAATCCATGTAGGCTCTGGTTCTATGGCCTTCATCAATAGCTGAACTTGAACCTAACAAAATAAGACAAAACATTAATTATATTATTAGATATATAAAAACAAAAGAAAACATAAATAACATAACATACTATTATAACAAAAAAAGAAACCTATAAACATAAAACTAAATATACAAACATGACAATACAACATAACATAAACAAAATACATAAAACATAAAATAGAAATAGAAATTTAATACATCATAACAAAAGACAGCAAATAAGAAATAAAACAAAATAAGCATAAATATACTTAAAACATATAATTTAAACTAGGAATTTTGCATACTAGACTACCCCAAAAATGATGACTAAAACAAGTCATCAAATTCCCCCTTACTAGAGTTTTTGCTTGCCCTCAAGAAAATATCATTTAAGAACTTGGGAATAATAAAAAGAAAACAAAATATTTTTAGGTTGCATGAATATGAAAAACAAAACATGAAAAATTAAACCATCCTAATTCTTATGTTATCAATTAGTGGGGTGAGAAGTTCAAAATAGAAAACTTGAAAGTGGAAACCTAAAATTATCATTAGAACATAATGAAGAATTACAAATTTCAAAATTCCTAAAATAAGGCATCCAAAATTAATGAAAATAAGATAAACAAAAATAGAAGTTCTAAATAAACGGCGCATTGACGAACTACTAAGTTACTAGAATAACGATTAACCCTTAATCACCTCAAGATAACCTCCAAAGAAATCCATCAATGATGGTGGCCATAGGCTTGTCCGTTCACACTCTCTCCACTATGCGAATTTACATTCTAAAGATCAATAGGACTTCTAATAGGCGTTAAAACTTGGCTTAGGTAAATGATTAGGAAAAGAAAACAAGGATAAACATGAGAGCTTAAATACTAAACCAAGGTTGAGCTCAAAGATAAACATAAATACATGAAGAGAAATGATAAGTACTTCAAACAAACAAAAGGCCATAAAATTTTTTACTTTAATAAATTGGCCACAAATAAACTTGATTTTTTTCTTTTTTTTCTTTCTTCTTTTTTTTGATTTGATAACATTTGGATAATGACATTTTTTTTATAAAATAGAGCTCCACAATAGGCTTTAAAATTTCCTTTTAATTTCAAAGATAATATCCCTTCACATAAATGATTCTTAAGCTCAAAGTTTTAGTGTGAAAAATAGGAAAGGCATTTTGTCTTTGGTGAAAATAATGAAATAAAGGTGGAGCTAAATCAAATAAACATGGAAAAGGCCCAAAATTGTTTTGCATTGGTAAATTTTTTGGTTGGCAGAAAAGCTCAAACGAGTCAAAGGGTGGCCTAAATCATTTCTAAAGTACGTAAAAACGACGCACATTCTTCGAGAGTAGCTAGGGACAAGTTCTAGACACCAAGAAAGACTACCCCACAAATAAAAAAGAGCTAATATTACCTAGCAACCATTCGTACGTAATTAACCAAATAAGAAGAGCAACTACAACTTGCTAACTTAAAATGAGAAAATAGATGCCTATATTTAAGAACTAGAAACTAGTAAAACTAAGCTATGTTAAAATGATAAGTTTAGCAAACCTTTTCAAAGAAATCTATCTAGAACTACAAAACTGTATGGGCCTACACTTCACTAGATGAAACATAAAAATATAGATAGAAATAATTTTCGATTTTGTTTTTCAAATAAATTTTAGCATAGTTTTTTTTGGATTTTGATTTTATAATTTTTGGGTTTTTAATTTTCTAGTTCTTTTGGATTTTTGATATAGTTAAATAAAAACAATACTCCTAAAAGGCATAATATAACTATACTAATTTTTTGTGATTTTAAGACAACTAAACCCTCTCCCATGCTTAGATTCTTCATTGTCCTCAATGAAAGAAACAAAAAGAAAAATGAGAAAGAGAAGGAGACTGAGAAGGAGAGAAAAATGCAGAAAGTAAATTAAATAAAAAGAATAGGACTTCACCGAGTTTATGAGATGAAGGCGGATGTCGCTCCCCCATGCTTGCCTTTTAATGCACTTGATCATCAGTAAGTTTGACTTGATCCATATTGATATCAGCAACATTGGAGCGGCGATCACGAACTTGTACTTGTTGGGCCACTGGGGGGAAGAGCAAAATAAAAATAAAAGCAGAAAATACTTGGGCAAGTTCCTAAGAGTGTTCTTTATTTTTCATAATTGATTGTCTGAATAATAATAATAAAAGAGTTTTATAAAAATAAGTAGTCCAAAAATAAATAAAGGTTCCACATGAAAATACACATTTGAGCTTCATAAAGAAGATCCTCCTTTGCAGGAGAAACAGAATCATTAGAAAAATATAACTTAAGTCTATGCCCATTCACTTTAAAATCCCCCTTATCCGGGTGCGAGAGTAATACAGTGCCATAAGGAAAACATGTTTGACCGTAAAAGGTCCAGACCAACGAGATTTCAGTTTTCCAGGGAAGAGATGTAATCGCGAATTAAAAAGAAGAACCCGATCGCCTGGTTTAAACGTTTTAGGGTGGCGTAGGTTCTTATCGTGATAAAATTTCGTGCGTTCTTTATAAAGTTTGTTATTTTCGTTAGCGTACGCTCTCCATTCATCAAGTTCATTCAATTGATTTTTCCTATGCTCGCCGACTGAGTGTGGATCAGAATTTAAAAATTGTATCGCCGAAAATGCTCGGTGTTCTACTTCTACCGGAAGATGACACGATTTTCCATAGACCAATCGGAAAGGAGTACAACCGATTGCGGTCTTGTACGCTGTCCGATAGGCCCAAAGAGCATCGTCTAATTTTAAGGATCAATCCTTATGAGAAGTAGAAACCATTTTTTCAAAAATTCTTTTTAGTTCTCGATTGACTACCTCGACCTGACCGTTAGTTTGGGGGTGATAAGCGCTGGATAATTTATGTGTAATGCCATATTTAGTTAAAACCTTAGCTAGTTGGGTGTTACAAAAGTGGCTCCCCCTATCACTAACGATTGCTCGAGGAAAACCAAAATGAGAAAAATAATTTTTTTTAAGAAAATTATGACTACGCGAGCGTCATTACTTGGTAAAGCTTGGGCCTCCGCCCACCTAGAGATGTAATCTACGGCGACTAAAACGTATTTATTTCCTAAACTTGAGGGAAATGGGCCGACAAAGTCTATGCCCCACAAATCAAAAACTTCGCATTCGAGAAAATATTTTTGTTCCATTTCATTTTTATTAGAGATGTTTCCAGTCCGCTGGCACCGATCGCACCCACCCACAAAGATTTGTGCATCTTTAAATATGCTTGACCAATAGAAGCCAGCGCTAAGTACTTTGTGTACGGTGAGGTTTGCTTGAAAGTTCCCTCCAGTCGGACCTTCATGAATAAGTTTTAAAATTTGTTGTCCTTCTTCTCGGTAGACACATCTTCTTACCACCTGGTCCGCACAAATGCAAAATAGAAATCCTCCCAAAAATAATACTTCAACTCAGAAAAGAATTTCTTCTTTTGCTAAGAGGAGTATTCTTTTGGGAGGACGCGGGCCACCAGATAATTGGCCAAATCGACAAACCAGGGGGTAGAAGAAGAAACATTTAAAAAATTTTCATCCGGAAAAGAATCAATAGGTAAATTTTCATCAAAAATATCAATTTCAGGATTTTCTAGGCGTGAAAGATGATCAGCCGCTTAATTTTCTGCTCCTTTCTTATCCCGAATCTCCAAGTCGAATTCTTGAAGTAATAGGATCCAATGAATAAGACGCGGCTTGGCATCTGGTTTAGAGAGGAGGTACTTCAACGCGGAATGATCCGTAAAAAGGATAACCTTAGAAAGAGTGATGTAGGGTCGAAATTTATCAAAAGCAAAAATGATAGCTAAGAGTTTCTTCTCAGTTGTAGTGTAATTTTCTTGCGCTGAATTGAGCGTTTTGCTAGCGTAATAGATTGGATGTAAATTCTTAGCTATACATTGTCCTAGTACAGCACCGACCGCAAAACTACTTGTGTCGCACATAATTTCAAAAGGCAAATCCCAAACTGGGGCGATCATAATAAGAGCATTTATAAGTTTGGATTTAATTAAGTCGAACGCCGCTAAACAAGAATCGTCAAAAATAAAAGGAGCGTCTTTCTTGATAAGGTGGGTGAGAGCCTTAGTAATTTTTGAAAAGTCCTTAATAAATCTTTGATAAAAACCCACATGCCCTAAAAAACTTCTTATCGCTTTGATATTCGTAGGCGGCGGTAACTTTTCAATTACTTCGATTTTTGCCTTCTCCACTTCAATTCCCCTAGCATAAATTTTGTGGCCAAGGACTAAGCCTTCACGTACCATAAAGTGGCACTTTTCCCAATTTAAAACTAGATTTGTTTCTTCACAGCATTTTAAAACTTTTCCTAAATTCTTTAAACATAACTCAAACGAGTCGCCAAAAATTGAGAAGTCGTCCATAAACACTTCCATAATGTTTTCTACATATTTATAAAAAATGGCAAGCATGCACCGCTGAAAGGTAGCTGGTGCGTTGCATATCCCGAAAGGCATCCTACGGTAGGAAAAAGTTCCGAAAGGGAAAGTGAATGTTGTCTTCTCTTGGTCCTCGGGTGCGATAGGGATTTGGAAGTATCCCGAAAGACCATCGAGAAAAAAATAAAAACAATGCCCGGATAAATGTTCTAAAATTTGATCGATAAAGGGAAGGGGGAAGTGATCCTTACGAGTGGCATCATTTAATTTACGGTAATCGATGCACATCCTCCATCCCGTTACCGTCCTAGTTGGAATTAAATCATTATTTTCATTTGTTACTACCATAATCCCACCCTTCTTAGGTACAACCTGAACCGGACTTACCCACTTGCTATCGAAAATAGGATAGATTATCCCCGCATCTAATAACTTAAAAACCTCGCCCTTCACAACATCTTTCATATTAAGATTAAGATGATGTTGAGGTTGGACAACACCCTTAGAATTATTTTCAAAAAATATTTTGTGGGTGCACAAGGAGGGGCTTATGCCAGGAATATCAGAAATTTGTCATGCTATAGCTCGGCGATGCATTTGTAGTTTTCGATCAATTGATCGTTTTCGGATTGAGAAAGCAAAGCTGAGATTATAACGGGCAATTTAGAATTTTGTTCAAGAAAGGCATATTTGAGATGTTCGGGAAGGGGTTTTAGTCCTAAGATGGGTGGTTCATCGCAAGAGTTCTTTAAAACTTTGTCATTTTCAAAAACAATATTTCATAATTTTTTTGTTTAAACACTTGTTCATTTGCAAAGTTGGCTTGTGCGGACATAGCCGTGTCTTCAAAAACATTTGTAGAAAAATCAGAAAAAGACGAAGAAAAATCATTGGAAGAAATATTTGAAAGAGAAAGAGAGAAGTCTTCATTTAAAACATCCAGGAAGAAACATGAGTCGTCATTTTTAAAGAATTTTTCATGGATTGATTTATTGAAAATATTACCTCATCATCTCCCACGCGAAGCAAAAGTTTCCCGTTACTCACATCGATGACCGCATGAGAGGTGGTTAGGAAGGGACGACCAAGTATAAGTAGGGCTGAGAGTGCCCAATGCTAGCTTTTTAAATCACTAAAAAGGCATCAAGTTGATGCTCGCGCCTAAATATGTAAGCGCGTGTTTTACAAAAAGAACGCCAAAAATGCAAGGAATGGAAAAACTACCCGGATTGTTTATCTTTTTAGGAAGATTAGAGTTTTTAACGACCGCCGAGCATTCTTCATTTAAGGTTACATGCGATAAATTTTCTAATTTCGTCTTGTTCGTTAATAAATCCTTAAGATATTTAGCGTATTTTGGGATTTGGCTAATCGCTTCATGAAATGGCAAATTGATATGAATTTGTTTAAACATTTCAAGAAAGCGTTGGTATTGATCATCCAGCTTATCTTTCCTAAGCTTAGCGGGGTAGGGAGGTGGCGGAAATTCTTTTAAAATATCGAGATCATTATTTTTAAAACCATCTTTTTCTTTTTCCAAAATAAAAGTTTCTTGTTCATTTTCAAAAATAGATTTTTCTTTTCCAAAATTTTTATTAGTTATTTCTTCGTCACTAATTCGTTCAGTAGTAGGAGAGGCAATCACCTTTGGCTCGTTAATAACCTTACCGCTCTGAAGGGAAATCGCCTTTGCATGCTCCCTTGGGTTAGGTTCAGTGTTCTAGGGAAGAGTTCCAGGTGGTCTCTCGGAAAAAAGCCTTGACAAGTCACCCGACCTGGTTTTCTAAACTTTTCACGGAGCCAGTTAGACTTTTAATATTAGATTCATTCGAGCTTATATATTTAGAAAGGATCTCCTCCAAAGGGGAGGTTTTTGAAAATTTTGGTTTTGATGTTGTGGTGGTGGTAGAGGAGTGAAATCGTGTGGTGGGCGCACAATATTAACAGGGTTACTCAAAGAAAAATTAGGATGATTACGCCATCCAGGATTATAAGAGTTTGAAGAAGAATTAAAACCAGGATGTGCAGAAAAATTAGAAAAAGCAGAAAAATTATTGGCAAAATTATTTTGAGCAGGCTTGGGTATGTTCCCCAGATAATCAACCTGCTCGGAAGCAGCAGCAGCATTCACATTTTCAACTACCTTAGCGGCGGAGGAAGCAGTCATCTCCGAAATCTTCTTATTCAGCATCTCCACTTGCAGCACCAGTTGTGACACCGAATCCACTTCATAGGTGCCTGCAGGTTTAGATGGGCGAGTCCAAGACGAATTCCACTGAGAAGTGTTCATTGCCATGTCCTCGATAAGCTCAAGAGCGGCTTCTGGAGTTTTGCGGTCCAAAGAACCAGCGGAAGTGGCATCTATCATTTGCTTAGTTTCTTGGTTTAGCCCATTGTAAAATATCTGGACCTTTAACCATAAAGGTAGAGCATGATGGGGGCAGTGTATCAAAAGTTCCTTGAACCTCTCCCATGTGTCATAGAGGGTCTCAAAAGTAATTTGAGAGTACGAAGTTATATCATTTCTTAGCTTAGCAGTTTTGGCAGGGGGGGAGGGAATATCTTGCCAGAAATTTTTCAGTTAATATGTTCCAAGTAGTGTTTGATCCTCTTGGAAGAGAACTCAACCACTATTTCGCTTTGGTCCTTAAGGAGAAGGGGAAGAGTCTTAGAGTAATAGCGTCGTCTGAGACACCATTAATTTTGAAGGTGTCACAGATTTCAAGAAAATTGGCAATATGTAAGTTCAGATCTTCATCTTATAATCAGTCGAACTGTACATAATGCTGCACCATTTGTATGATGTTAGGCTTAAGCTCGAAGTTATTGTTCGCTATTGCTGGTCGAACAATACTTGTTTTTGTACCCTCTAGGTTGGGTCGAGCATAATCGGACATGATCCTTTGCTGAGACATTCCTGGGTTGGGTTTTCCCATTTTAGAATTAAAATTACAATCTCCGTCGAAATCCTCAACAACTATTTGAGAAGTGGAAGCCCCAAATCATAGTCGTCTCTGAAAGGAGCGTTCGATTTCTGGGTCCAAATCAACAAGTAGCGACTTATTCGTGCGGGTCATGCACTAAAAAAATGAAAGAGAATGGAGGGAAGAAAAGAAAGGAAATAAAAAACTTGAATAAGAGAAAGAAAATGAATTTTTTTTTTGGATTTTTGCAGAAGTAATAGCAAAAGCGTTTTCAAAATATTGACGAAGAGTTCCCCGGCAACGGCGCCAAAAACTTGATGGTCAAAAACACGAACAGGCAAGTGTACCTGTCGAATTGTAGTATCAAGGTCGTATTTAAATACGGGATTGTCAAGTACTGCTACTCAAGCTTGAACTATTATCCTACCGAAAGAAAGTGGGTTTTGAGAATTTTTTTAAAGACGGAAAACCTATAATAAAAAGTTAACATTCGATCGAAGATTCACCATGAAAGGAGATGAGAGAGATAAAAAGTATAGTTTTAAACTTGCAAATCAAACTCGACCGTGATGGATCCGAAATTAGGAAATAATCTCGCTAGGGCATTAAATCCCCTAACTTATAGACGTACCGAAATCTCTTTCAAGTCAAAAAGGCCTAAAGCCATATTATTAAGGTGACCCGCACTATTGGATTTGACTCCAATCCGGAAGATTTATGTCATCCAATCTCTAGGGTTGCGTTCAACTCCTTCCTTCTTTGAGTGATCTTTCAAATCAATGAGTCTCTCGACTTCTATGAAATGAGATCAAATGCCTACTACCGTATACCGAAAATACGGAGTCGACACAAAAAAGCATCAAAGAAGGATCGAGAATGAAATGACAAAAATAAAACTACGAAATAAAAGATACTCTCATCTCACTTCATGGATCCTCATGATCGAATACTAAGGAAAATTAGCTACATATAATGGAAATTGAAATAAAAGTAAGATGAAAGAAATTCATTTTCATTACTTGCAAAAATAAAAGAGAACACAATATTTAAAAAGGACAATATTATATTAAGATAAAAAAGATTACAATAATGAAAAGAAAATAACAACTCACTAGCTCTCTTGCTCTCTACAACTCAACTCCAAAACTTCACTAAACTTATTAACATAAAATTGCTTACAAAAAAGTTGTTTTTTAACAAGGAGGGGAGGGGTTCCTTTTATAGGAGATGGAGAAGCTTATAGATTAAGGGGAGACAAGGGGTGGCCGGCCATGTATTGGGAAAAGGGTGCATGAATTGCATTTAATGATGGAGAGAGAGAGGGAAGGTTCATTGTATGCAATTTAATGAAAATAAGAATATTAAAATATCAATGGGAATGAATGGAAGTATGTAGAAAGGGCAAAGAGAGGGGACGACCACTCCTTTTGGAATGGTGCATGTATCTAATTAATGAGGGGGAAGAGGAGGATGTGAGGTGGCCGGCTATGTGGAATTAATTGGCTGCTAGGTGCTTTTATTATTGGGCTTTCTAGTTGGCTCGGGTAGAGGCTTGTATGTGGGCTGCTTATAAAGGGTTTGAGTGAGGCTCGGGTAGGAGCTGCTTGGACTAGGTGGGCTGCTCCAAAGTCTCGGGTAGCATGTAGGGGGCTTCATCATGATTTGGGTTGCACCATAGGTGGTCGGGCTGCTCCAGCTTGATCCATGTAGGCTCGAGTTGTATGGGATGCATCAATAGCTGAACTTGAACCTAACAAAATAAGACAAAACTTTAATTATATTATTAGATATATAAAAACAAAAGAAAACATAAATAACATAACATACTATTATAACAAAAAACAAACCTATAAACAAAAAACTAAACATACAAACATGACAAAACAATATAACATAAGCAAAATACATAAAACATAAAATAGAAAAAGAAATTTAATACATCATAAAAAAGACAGCAAATAAGAAATAAAACAAAATAAGCATAAATATACTTAAAACATATAATTTAAACTAGGAATTTTGCATACTAGACTACCCCAAAAACAATGACTAAAACAAGTCATCAGTGCGCCATGGCCAGTGGTGGAGCTTTTCGGTGCTCTGCAACAACACTGTCAAAGGGCTCAGTTGCTTCAGGGGAAGAGTGGAAACTTCTCCTCTAACCTTGGGGAAGCTTTTAAAAGAGCCAAAAGGGGGATGGGGAGGGGTTAAGGCTTGCATTTTCATTTTCACCATTAATGTTGAAATTTAAGGTAACCGAATTCCCAATGTTTTAAGCCCCTTAGTGATCTGTAAATTGCTGGAAACTCTTCCCCTACTGCTGAGGAGTTTAATCAAGCCATCAATGGGGGGATTTGTGGGGGTTTAACCTTCCATGCCATTATTGGCCCCTCTATCTCTCTCCACCTTATTGAAGAAATTGAATTCAGCCACCTTAGATGGTCGGCCATGGCTATTCAACTCCTCAACACTGATGAGGGGGAATGTATCCAGCCTTTTGAATGAATTGGAGAGGCCCTTGGTCTCCCTTGGCCATAAATGGCCTGCTTTTTCACTTTCTCTCTCCTCCATTAAAGGGAAAAATGGAGTTTTTCTCTATCCTAGTCATCAAGGCTGAATTTGATGACTAATCTAGCCTAATGGCAACCCATAAGCTCATAATTTTAAATAAAATAAAGTTAGCCCAAGTGGGGGAAATGGTCTTGAGCTTGGGTAAGCCCATTTGAGCTAGTTTGACCTAATCTTAGGGTAGAGTTGACCTTAGTAAACATTACCATTTTGGTTGACCCCATGATGCAGGCCACTCCCTAAATCGAATTAAAGCACGAAAAAAAGACAAAAGACTCCTAAGGGTAATTTGATCGAACACGTGGTGTGCGCGGAAAACTCGAAATTTCGACAGAGTTTCGTTTGTAATTGCGCGATCTCACAACGGGGAAAATCTCACCCAAACCTGCACAAACATACACAAATACATATATCATATCCTAACCATACATTTAGCATCGCCTCAACCACATTTCCATTCACAAAGAGGGCGTTCCAGACTAAAATTACAATTCGGAAAGTAGTCCGATTATCCCTCAAAACAAAACCAAACGAGGATATACCAAATCCTCTTGATCCGTTCGAAAACCAAAGGCTAAACCAACCCCGGCTTGCAAACGTCCAAGGGGACCTACCCTTACGGAAAATCTTCGCAAAATCGGATAGGAAATGCAATATAAATTCAGATTTTCATATGCAAGCTTAAAATCAATAATTAGGATAAATTTTTGAAATCAAATGTCTCCACCATTCTCACACATACAAGATGAAACCACACAAAATTTAGGGGATAGGAAAGCATTACCTAACTCTGAATTTTAGAGGTGAGGAGAGGAGGAGGAGCAAGAGAACGTGGAAGAGTCACACTTCCAAAATAGGTCACCGGAGTCGCACCGGATGAAGAAGAGCCGAGCTGCCTTCTTCGGAGTCACACCGGAGGAGGATGGAGATAGCCGGAGCAGCGATAGCACACCCCAAGAGGGGCGGAGCAGCAGACGAACGGCGCTTCCAGGCGTCGGGTGCGGGTTTTCGGCCAGGCCGAGAGAGACGAGGAAGGGGGGGGGGAGGCTACAGCAAATCGATAGGTTAGGGGTTTAATTCTTTTCTTCTTCTTCTATCTCTCTCTCTCCCTCACACATACATATATATAAGCTATTACACCACTCCATCACCCTCCATCAAAATCAACTTCATCCTATCCACTCAAAAGTTTAACAAGGAATGAAAATTAAAAAAAAAACAACACAAACATAAGCTTATAAATTTATAACCTCTAAATTATAAATTTATAAACTTATGAAATTAAAAATTAGAGAAATAGGATTTATAATGTTATTTCAATAAGGAAATAACATTATAATTATAATGACGTGACGTAAAGTCGGCGGCGGCGGCGATTGTTGCGGCAATGGTTACGATGATGGTCGCGACGACGGTTGCAGCAACGGCTATCAAAATCCACGAACATGTAGCGGCGCCGATCAAGATGGAGATCCAAGTCGGCACGGGCAAATGGTGGGGCATCCTCGCCATCACCCCAGTGGGTCCTTGGTGACCCATTGGCTTCCCCTAAAAGTCTAGGAAGGCTTTGGTAGGGTTGGTTGGGCATCTTGAAGGTCACTTAATCCTTAGTTGTGGCACTTTGACCTTTTTAGGGATAGGGTTGACTTGGGTCAACTTAGCCTCTTTGGTTGACCCCAATAGGTCCTTGGTGACCCATTGGCCTACCTTAGGGATTGGGTAGATCTAGGTGGGTCCCTTTGGCCATGGGGATGTATTGGGCATGGGTGAGCTTAGTTTGACCTAATCAAGGCTTGGGTTGACTTTGGTAAACTTGACCTTTTTAGTTGACCCTAGTGGGTCCCTATGGCTCTAATGGACCCTCTAATAGGTTAGTGGTGTTGTGGTGGGGTCATGGAGTCATGGTGAAGCTCTATGACCTTCCCTAAGTTAGTGATTGGAATTCTACTATTTGTTGACCAAGATGGTCTCACCTTCATGCCTAAGTTCACTTGATCTTCTTGGGCTTCCTAAGGTTTTATTATGACCTAGTCATTACAAAACCACTCCTAGGGGTCTAGTTGTTTGAGGGATGTTATATTGGGTGCATCACGTACTAAGTTAAGAGAAAATAATTTATTAATAGTTTTGAAATTTATACTTTCTAATCTCTTATGTCAGTGATCACCAAGAGACGCACTATCTTTTGCAAAAAAGCACACTAGCGTAGAAGAGTCTGTGTAAATAAAATTTAAACAAAATATATTCCCGCTACGAGTGCCTGATAGAATTATTTCTAAGTTATCGACCAATTTTATCAAACACTTGTCTGCATGAAATTCTACTATGTATCCTTAATCACAGAGCTGGCTTATGCTTATAAGATTGTATGTTTCAATCCTTCAACATTTACCACGTATGAGAAGGATACACTACATTTAGTAATCATACCGTATCCTTTTGTAATCCCTCTGTCAAAACCTCCAAAGATGACCTTTGGCCCGTTCATGACTAGAGAATAATTCTGGAGTAGGCTTCTAGTCCCGATCATATGCCTAGAGCATCCACTGTCCAAATACCAGATAGGATTTTTGGTGGCCTTTGGACATTCCTGCAAAAGGCAAATCAATTTGCCTTAGGAACACAAACCTTTTTGGGTCCTTGGTCTCTAGTTTGCATACTCCCCCTACGTGTGTTAACATTGTGAGTGGTCTTTCTCACATTATTAATTTGAGGAGTTACATAATATCTGGCATTAAACCAACAATCTATAGAAAAGTGACCAACTTTGCCGCAACACAAAAAGTCAAACTTATTATATCTTTGCCTAAAGTTCTCTGCATGACCTTTTGAGAGTGTGGTCTAGCAGGGGCAGCAGAGTTGGAGGTAGAAGCTTCGTGGTGATGGCACTCACATGACATAGTCTCTTTAAGAGGCTTTTCCACAACGAGTTTAACTTTTGGAGCTTTCTTGATGTTATAACCATGACTATAAGGTTCGTAGCTCTGAAGAGTGATCTCTTCATAAGGTTCCTTGAAGACACTTTCACCAAAGTTTCGGGGACGGGTCCATACTTAGTACTGAGAATTGGGCTCTACATAAGTAGGCCTGGCAAAGTGACCGTAGGACGAATCAAGATCAAACTCGTTTGTTGGAAAGATAACCTTTTTGAACGAAGTTTGGTCTTGAGGAGCTTCCCCTTTATCCTTGTCTAGAGCTTTCTTGACAGCCTTATTTCTCCTAGATGATTTACTAAGGGCAGCCACATGGCCTAAGCCAGCTCCTTTACCCTGAGCAGAGAATTTAGCCACAAGTGGAAGGACTGTCTTGGGCTTGGAGAAACTTTCAACAAGTTTCTTTTCAGAAACAAGTTGTTCTTCCAACTTTTGAATGATTTTCTCCTTCAGGTTCAAGTGCTCGAGAGCTTTATTATATTCTCCCATCGCATCATGGAATTCCTTTCTGAGTGAGTCCATCATTATTACTTCCTCCCTAGGAGTGCTCTCCTCAACCTTAAGAGATTTAATCTCCTTAGCTTGAGTTCTTACGACTCTTTGAAATTTTTCGTAAGCCTTGATTAACTCTTTGTATTGAGTCATGAGTTCAGATTCATCATCAGATGAACAGTCCGATCATGGTCAGAAGCATCTGATTCCGAGAGAGGTGTGTGAGAGTTTACCTTCTTAGTGAACTGGGATTCTTCTTCTTCAACTGTATGTGCCATGAGCCCAAAGTAGGCTTACTCATCATCACTAGACTCAGATGAGTCTGTGTCGCTGATGGTCTTGGCCTTCTTGGCACCAGGCTTCTTTAGGTTTTCTTCTTATTATAAGAAGATTTCTTCTCCTCTCTTCTTCCACCCTCCTTCTTCTTGTGAGGGCAATCAGCTATGACGTGTTCTTGCTTATTGCAACAATAACAGACAATGTCAGAAGAAATATGTTTGTTTGGTTTTGAGTTATACTTGTCTTGGCTACTTGAGACTTTCTTGTGACGATAACCATCATAACGTGATCTTCTGGACGTGGCAACTTTGCCTCTCCACTATTTCTTCTTGTTCAAGAACTTCTTGAACTGTCTTTAAAGAAGAGTGAACACCCCTTCAAATAGCTTTGAGCCCGAGGTACTTGACTCTGAAGCTTCTTCTTCACTCTCTTCCTGTGCGGGAGCAGGAGATGCAGCTTTTGACTTCCATGAGATATTTGTCTTTAGAGTGACAGAAATCTCCTTGGATGAATACAGGCTTTTCTCCTCTTCACCTTTTCTTGAGTTTATTTGGAGTTCATACAACATAAGCTTTCCAAAGAGATTCTGAGTGTCAGTCTCTGCCAGCTTACCAAACTCCTGGATTGCATAGACTTTGTTGTCCCATTCCTTAGTCAGGGATCTTAGAAATTTTTCATTCAATTTTCCATTAGTGAAGACCCGGCTAAAGACTCTTAGGATGTTGACAATCTTGAAAAATCTTTCAAAAGTATCAACAATAGAATCCTTAGGACCATGTTTGAATGCTTCATATTTCTGATTCAGGAGGGATCTTCTGTCATTACTTACCTCTTCAGTACCTTCCATCAGGACGATGAGAGGCTGCCGCAATTCCTTGGCGGATTGGCAGTGAATCAGATTCTGCAACATAGAATCATCGACTGTACTTGCGATGATATTCTTGGCTTTCTTGTCTAAAGAGACAAGTGAAATCTCATCTTTGTGAAGATCCATAAGCTTCTTTAGAACTTGCTTTGTTAGGTTAATGGTGGAGGCTTTCATTGGAACATGAGGTCCTTCTTCCACTATCATAAAGATCCTTGGATCCACAACTTCCATGAAGAATTTTATTCTTTATTTCCACATTGGATAGTTAGTCTTTGTGCATAAGGGAAGCTTAACAAAATCATTGGCTTTATCCATGCTTGTACCCTCTTAAGACAACTAGGAGCAGATCTGTTCAAGGTGCTAACCCTTTTGATGAACAACCTCCCTCTGATACCAATTGATTTTTTTTGTTTTCTAACTAAATCACCTAGAGGGGGGGGGGGTTGATAGGCGAGGTTTGCGTCTTTTTGTAGAATAAAAACTTGTAACGATGGAGCGCAAAAAATAAACAAGCAAGCCACAGAAAACACAAGATTTATAGTGGTTCCCTAACCTTGGGTACGTCGACTCTACACCTCACCGATCTTGCACCACGCTAGACTCAGCTACTTCACTATTAGCTCAAATTTGAAAACAATCTTACAACTCGGAGCAACGCCCCTATAACTCGATACCCCCAAAACGGGATCTACAATCAGAAGAAAAACTTGCTACAAAACTCGGAGAGAAAATCTCCTACAAGAGTTGAAATAGATTTTACAACAACAATAAAATAAACTTCACTTTAGATATGAAAACATCAGATTTCTTCCTTCTTGAAAATTTAATGCTCGGTGAAGAAGATGAGGAAGAACTCTTGAGAATCACGATCTGAAATCCTTGAGAGCCGATAAGATCAAACAAAGTATTGAGAATCTAGAACCAAGGATCTGGTCGAATCTATCTTTTAGATGATTGGCTCAATCACGGAAATAGGCTTCGGAGAACGATGAAGTCAGCGGCTGCTTTTCCCGATCTTAGAATATGCGGCGATTCTTTTTCGGATTCTTAGGTCTAGAAAATGAATGACAAGACCTTATATAAGATGTCCGATAACGGTCAAAAATCATCAAGTCAAATTCCACGTGGATCAATCATAGGAACAGACGAAATTTAGATCGACAAAATGAGTTAAAACGAAAATACGATCGACGAAATGAAATTCTGTTTTTTGCAACGACATTCTTCGAAAGGGCTGAAATGTTTCGAAACAGAACTTGTCTTTTTGAAAGAAGCCGTGGCACTTTTCGAAAACAGCCTTATGCAGAATTTCTAAGAACTAAGGAACTTGATTTTCGAAACGGATTTAGTTTTTCGAAAGAAAGAGTTCGGTTTTTCGAAAGGTAGATCTGACTATTCAAAAACATCATTGAAGTTTCGAAAGCAGAGCTTGGCTTCTTGAAAAAAAAAAATTCATTTCTTTTGAAAAAAATGACTTGCACATTTGAAAAATCAGACAAAATTATTTCAAATAGAATGACTTAGAAAATTTGAGAAGGTTTTAGAAAAGTCTTAAAGATTTCAAGAGAAGTTCTTCTGTCTCGATGAAAATGTCTTGGACTTTTCGAAAGACTTCATCTTTATCGAAACATGTACTTAGAAAAAAATTTTGGAAAAAATTCTTTCTTCTTTCTTCTTTCTTCTAGATCAGCAACCTTTTATTCCATCCATTTGTTTAACACTTGTAAATGAAATGTATTCCAATGAAGAGGTTACACATAAGCCAACACCATGGATCATACAATGAGGGATTACATTGCAAGGTCCTGTGTTTGGTGACTCACTATAAACTGACATTGGTCTACACTTGGCAATTATTACCTCCAAGCACTCAACTAGAGAAAGACATCAAATACATACTTAATTCTTCTTAGTTCAAGGGTGAGTTCATACAAATCTAGGTTATTGTTAATAAAATACCCAACATATTTCAACTGCTTTAAATGATGAATCTTGGTTTTTAGCTATGGTAGATAAACTTAGTCAATTTGAATGTAATAAGGTATGAAATCTTGTTGAAAGACCTTCTGATCATCCTGTTGTAGGAGTTATGTGGATATGCAAAAATAAATTAGATAGTGAATCTAGGATCACTAGAAACAAAGCTATGCTTGCAGCAAAATGTTATGCTTAAATTGTAGGAGTAGATTTTGATGAAACTTTTGCACCGTAGAACACCTTGAAGCAGTTAGGATTTTCCTTGCATTTGCTAGTTTTAAGAAATTTAAATTATTTCAGATGGATATGAAAACTATTTTTTTGAACAGGTATATTAAGGAAGAAGTATATGTAGAATAACCCCCGGGTTTTGTGAATGAAAAATTTCCAAATCATGTCTACAAATTAGAAAAAGCGCTTTATGGTTTGAAACAATCGCCTCGTGAATGGTATGATAGATTAACTTTATATTTGTTGAAAAATGATAATAAAATGTGTAGTACTGAGTCTACAGTTTTCAATAGGTAAATTAAAAATGAATTAATAGTTTTGCAAATTTATGTTGATGATATTATTTTTAAAGCCACTAATGAAGAGTTATGTAATGAGGTAGTAATGATTATAAAAATGAGTTTGAAATGAGCATGGTAGGAGAAGTTACATATTTTTTAGGTTTTCAAACTACTTAAAAATATGATGGTATTTTTATTTGTCAATCTAAGTATATTCATGATGTTCTTAAAAGATTTGGATTTGAAAATTTTAAGCAAGTTAGTACTCCCATGAGTGTTTCATTAAAATTAGGAAAATGTGAAAATGGAATATCAATTGATCAAACTTTATATAGAGGGATGATAGGTTCTTTATTATACTAAACCACATCTAGACCAGATATTATGTTTGCAGTTTGTTTGTATGCTAGGTTTTAGGATAATCCTAAAGAATCACATTTAAAAATGGTTAAACGAATCTTCAGATATCTTATTGGTACTTTTAAACTAGGACTGTGGTATCCTCATAATGATGACTTTGTTTTACATGGTTATTCTGATTCCAATTATGCTGGTTGTTTGTTAGATCGTAAAAGCACAAGTAGCACTTCTAACTTTTTAGGCCCTTTAATTATTTCGTGGTTGAGTAGGAAACGGAATTTTATTGCCCTCTCCACCACCGAGGCCAAATATATTGCATTAGTAGTTATTGTGCACAAGCTTTATGGATGAAACAAACTTTAGAAGATTTAAGAATACATCAACAAACCATAGAATTAAGGTGTGACACTAAAAGTGTAATTGATCTTACTTATAATCCAATATATCATTCACGATCTAAACATATAGACGTTCATTATCATTGTTTTAGAGATCTCATAAAAAGGACAATATTACAATCAACTTTATAAGAACCGAGTCATATATAGCTTATATTTTCACCAAACCACTTCTTGATTCACGATTTTCTTTACTAAGACTAGAATTAGGAGTCTTAGACATTTAAAATTAAAAGTTTAAATAATTTAATCAGAAAAATGATGTAAATTACCAAAAGCTTAATAATATTCAAATAACCAAATTAATCAAAACTTCTACTCATGAAAATATAAGTTCAATAGTTAATTAATTATACAGAATGATTAAAATAGATGCACCTAAATGTCTTCATCACCATAATAGTACAGAAAGTAAGTTACAACTCGATAATTCAAAAAATTTCTATCGCCAGGAAATAGCTACCTATCGCCCGGTGATTGCTACCTGTCTCTCGGTGGTAGCCCTGTGTCATAAGGCGATATCTTCATTCTAGTAAACCTGCAACAAGCAGAATCAAAAGTCTCAGCTTTCACTAGTACGCTGCTGGTCATCGCTTGAACTTTGTCCTCTCTCCCATGGTCGTCTAACGCATCATATAGTATGACGAGGAGGATCCGCCTCTAGACTCTCCCAGTCTTTTTCTTCTTCTAGGGTCGGGTTCAAGTTCAAACCTTTTGCAATATACTTCTTGAAAGTCTTTAAACTAGTAAACCTCACCTTTGTTTCAGCCTTATGCTCTTCTACTAAGTCATAAAGCTCATCTACCCTCTCTCGATGAGACCCTCCTAGAGGAAGTGGTGGTCTAATGGAAGTGGAGGCTTCTCCTCGTGTAGGTCTAGCTGTTAAGGATGCTTCACCCCATCCTTAAGGGTATCGTGTTGTCTATGAACTACAAATTGGAGGAATGCAATCATTGATGTACAGCTATTTGGTGGATCCATTGGTACTTTTGATAAAGTACCCGCTAGATGATACTTCCTAATGGAAGCATGTTCAATTTTCTTCTCAAAGGATCCTTCATTCTAAAAGTGTAACGGATCGCAGATAACACTAAGTCCGCAACATCAAATTGCTCTTTTTCTAATACTAGATAGGTGATTAGGCTTAATTGGGCCGTAATCTTTCTTGTATCACCTGCCTTCAACAACACAATGTTCTCAAAATATCTTATACAAGATATTCCTCAGGAGTAAGTGTTGTAGTAGTCTGTATGAGATTTTTAGTGGCCATTCCATAGAGAACTTGTTTCATCTATGTCCAATCTCTTTCCTTCCTATAATTCTCCATGACATCCAACATATTCTCACTAGCGATCAGACCAAACTCATTCTCAAGTCATCGTGACTTATTTCTACTATACCACTTTGTCATATTTGTCTCACCCACTATTTATTCCAGTATGCGTAGGATCTTCCATATGGATTTAAAATTCCCTGACTAGTACTGAACTAAACATATCAGGCAATAGTAGTGATAATACACCTAGTTGGGCACACATCTCATAGATATGTGCCTCTCGAGTCATGTCCAGTTCCACAATCTTTGCTATACCTATAGAGGCTTTTTTGATCAATAGATAAGATTGGCATGATGCATGGGGATTTCATGGAGTACTTTTACGTGCTCTGGAACTGTAGGCCATTTCTTGATTTTTTTTCGAAATGATCAGTTTTTCTCCCTATTGCCGGCGATAGTCACTATCGTCAAGCGATAGCGAAAAACATTCATCAAACCCGAAATCTCATCAAAAAAATTTTGATCTCCTCTTAAGGTTCTATGAAAACAATTTTCAGACTTCTCCAAACTCATACATGTTCTAGATCTACAAAAAACCATAGAGAAGTCAAATAAGAAAAGGAATGTTTTTCTCAAGCATGAAAACCTAATAAAAATCCACATCTTTTTGTCAAAAAAGGTTTTTGTTCACATAGTTCATCTTCTTTTGACATTTAGCACATGATCCCTCAGAAATTTTATGAAAAAGACATGGATTTTACCTTAGATCCGGAATTCCGCAAGGTCTACGACTTTCTTCTTCCACAAGAGGTACAGGAAAACTAAGATATTTTGAGATCTCTAAACAGATCGGTGCTTTTTATATAAAATGTTATCACAGGCGATAGCACGATATCGTGTCGCGATAGCATAAAATGGTCCAAATTCCTTCCTACTTTCTGTGATCATCTTTATTCCATAATACTACTCATAATTCAGTTAAGTTTTTGTTTTATCTTTTTCAGATGACTTATTATGATAGTTTTTTCATTTCAAGTTATAGGAACATTGTTTTTTTGCTTATTCATAGCTTGAATATTTTAGATTATGAAATTAGAGTAACTAATGATCCTGATTGTTTTTGCATGCCTCTAAGTATGTGTAATATTACATTAGATAATGATATTCAAGAACATGTTTTTTTACTGTAAGATATATGTTGTTTAAAATTATCTCTCTCATGATTATGCGTTATAAATACTTAACCTCTTGAATTATAAAGGTTCCTTTCTTCATAAGTGATTCTTGCATGCTTACTCACTTCAAACCATATGGCTATGATACAAAAATGTTATGTTTGCATCACAAGTGGATTCAGAGTCCTTGATCATTATAAAAATATATATATAAGTACTCTATCAAACAAAAAAACAAAAAAAAATACGGCAAATAAATTCTCAAGGAAACTCCACCAAACACTACTCAACCTCCTAATAAGTCTTAATGAGCATTGTGAGTTTGAGCACCTTGGAAAGAATTGTAAAGTACCTTGTGCAAACATGAAAGACATTCCACTTTGTTTTTATGTACCTTGAATCTCTTTATGAGCAAGATGAACGTTTTTACATTCTACATTATACTTTTTAATTCTTTTGGTTCATGAGAAATAATTTCATAATTTATATCTTCCCAAATAACACACCTTCTACACTCCATTATCTTTTCTTACATTTATTCTCAGGAGAATTGGACTGGACACAATTAGAACATTTCTATCTAGAATCATTGATTATTCTATATTAGCATGAGTTTTACAATGTTTCCATTAACTTTTATGACAAAAATTCATTGCTAAGCTATCTTTTCTTGATTAGTCACTAACTTACTTTTATTTGAGTTACATGTCTATCTTCTTCACTTTTAAAATTCTTTGGTAGCATTTTCTCATAAGCTTCCGCAACACTACCATAATAATCCATGAATTCACATTTCTTTTGCTAATAACAAAGGTGGAGAATCTCGCAAGAAATCTTAGATAGAATATCGCAACGAATTTTAGGGTGTTTTCTAGTGTTTTTGAAATAAGGGGAGCTTCCATAAGGGGGAGTTTGTGAACACTTTAGTTCTTACCTTTTTTTATATTTATTTATTGTATCATCTCTATTGGTCAAAATTGATTTATTTCTCAGTTGATTTGTAATTATCAAAAGGGGGTGTTTGTTGGAGCATGCGTTCCGCATTCCTTAGTTTGAAAATAACAAATGTCGTGTTTATTTGATCATTCTGTGTTTTTGGTGTGAAGATATCTCTAGTTCAACTCTAATAATTTAAAAGTTACATTGAGCTGCAAATTTTTCAAAGACGGGAGATATCGCTAGCGATAGGTATCTATCGCCGGACAATAGCAACTTGATGACGTCGACCATATTCTCCACGGTTCTAGCACAACACATTATAAATTGATATCGTCGGGCGATATCTGGCTATCGTGAGATGATAGTGCACGATCCAGCATGATCACCACCATTTTGGTATGGTTGCAGCAAAGTGGGCCATGTGGATTGCTGAGGTGATATCACGCAAGCGATATCGGGCTATCGCAGTGCGATAGCTCAAATTGCATAAAAAGGCTATTTTCGTGCATTTTGGGATACATAACTCCCAGAACATTTGTGTTGATCTTTCCCAGCCTGATAACTCTGTGGAACCAGAGAAACTGCCACGTGTGCAATTAAGTTGAAGGGCGAATAAGAGACCATACGTTCATTATAATTCAGGAGATCTTTGCAAGGGTTCATCATGTTCTTCAAGTGCTCTTGATAAGTAAAGTTGTTTTAAAGAAGATAGATTTGGTTTTATATAATCTTTTACGTATATAAGTCTATCTCTTTTTTACTTACTTATATCCTGTGGATTAAGGCAAGAGTACCTATCGCATAGGAGTATAGTATTTTGTAGAAAATATAAAGGTCGTATTTTTCCTGGGATCGGTGTTCATTATTCTACTTTTTAGAACGGACTATTATTTTATCGAACGAATATAGTGGAGTTTATATTTAAAAAAAAAGATAGAAAAATATATAGACGTGATTTTATAAAGATAGGGACTTAGAAGGTAGTCCTCGATTTAGGAATTACTTTGAGAGAATATTAATTCAACTATTAAAGAACAACTTTATTTCTTTATTACCTAACTTAACGAGAGGGTCCCTTTGGTAGCATCACTGACTCGAAAGTATGATCGGGGAGGCTTGCGTTTAAAATGGGTTAACGTAAACGTAGTGTCTCTTCACCTGGTATATGATCAATTAACAGAAAACCTTAGTTAGGATAACTAGAAAGTAGAGTTGAAATAGTTGAAAATAATATCCAACCCAGAGCTCATCTTGACCAAGTGCTAAGGGTTCTTAGCCTCTTCTCAGGATGGGGGCGGTATAAAGTACAGAAAATAATATCTACCTATCTATCTCAATCAAAGATTTAAGCTTTCGCTTCACCTTTATTTTTGGGATAGGGTAGTAAAAAATTTTGCAGAGCTTCCGCACTATCTTAATCCAGGTCATAGTCTTTCGCCTCGCCCTTCATTCAGGATAGTATTAAATAAAAAGGATTTGAAAATAATTTTTAAAACAGTTTCACACTATCTAAATACAGGACATAAGCAGAGCTTCTCCTTTCATTCGGGATAGTATGAAAAAAGAAAGTAAAAACTGAAAGTAAAGTACTCAAGATTAAAATTGAAAGAGTCTATTTTATAAAGTCCGAAAAATTATTACAACTTTCTAAAAAGCTGAAAAGAAAGGTAAAATATTAAAACTTACAGAACTTTAGAATACTTGAAAGCCACTACCAGTTCCTTGTTAGAGAGCTGGGGAGTCCTAACAGTTCTTAAGGAAGCTGCTGGTGTTTGAATAATTCCACTCAGCCCTGCCCATCTATTTATAGGAAAAAATTTCAAGTGACACGCCCCCTGACACGGGCGTGTCGGGTAGGGCGTGACAGGGTCATGGGCGTGACTTCCAGCCTATCGGGACAGGTGCCAAGCGGGGCTTAACTTCATATAGAATTTGAGCAGGTCACGGGCGTGACTGATGATGTCACGGGCGAGTCGGGCAGATGATTCATCAGGCGGCACGGGGCGTGGTGACAGTGCGGCAGCTTGCTAGATTTCTGGATAGAACTTCACTAGGTCAGGGGCGTGTCGCTTTTGTCACGGGCATGTTCAGCGGGCGTGTTCAGCGATTCCCCGATTTTCCTAAGAAAAAAAATAGAAACAGGAAAAAAGATTAAAAAGGGCTATCACGCCCTAGGTCACGGGCGTGACCTAGGGGCGTGACCTAAGTAAAAAATACAAAAATTCATAAAAACTTAGAAAATAAATCTAAAACTTAAAAAATACAATATAATAAAAATAGTTAGTTTTATATATAAAAACTAAGGTTTTATTTATAAATATGCAAATTTAATACGATACAAAATTGTATATTTTTATACTCATCAAATACCCCCATACTTAGATTTTGCTATTACAGAGCAAATATAGAGTTGAGTATATTTACAAGTTTATGAAATTTTCTATTTACTATCAATTTGATTCTTCAAGATAAAATAGGTATAAACATCCGGTGAAAAAGAGTTGAATGCTATCGTATATATATATCATTGATACCAGAGTTAGAATTTATAGGCATAAAAAGTTTTTGAAAACAAATAGTAAGCATATATTAAAATCAGATATAACAAAGATAGATTGGCTTTATGACTACTATGTCTTGCATGAGATATGTTGAAAAATTACAACCTATTAAGTATGCTCTCTCAAAATTTTAAGCAAAATTAATTTAATTTTGTAGTGGTTTTAGGGGATATCAACTTTGTTGTTTTGCCCATACAGAGGCTTTGAATGTAGGAGGTGATGAATTTTATCCTCTCACCTTTTTTTTCTCATATTCATGCATTGTTACAACTATTTTAGGAAAATATTTTCCAAAAACAAAAACAAAACTTTGTAGAATTGAACTTTGAATTAATCCAATACATATGTTTAGGAGCACATACTCCATTTCATATGGTATTTTAACATTTATTGGATGGCTATGTTTACGGAATTTTTTTATTCCCATGGACATAAGATCTTTCTTTTCTAGGAGCACATACTCCTAGATGCTTGCGTGCGTAAAGAAACATGCCAAGCGAAATAGTAGGTAGGGGTTTGTACAAATAATTTTGATAAAAGATTTTGAGAGCAATGGTAATAGCTTGATATTTTCTATATTTTAACAAGATTGAAGTAATGATAATTACAGTCTAAAATTGTTTGGTGAACATAATATGTTTTGCTTCAATTATATATATATATATATATGTATTTTTGATATATTAAAGCAGGCTTGCTAAAAAACTAACTTCGATTGTAATTAAATTTTACAAGGTAGGGTTTAAAAGTTTATTTCAGATATTTATATCTATCTAGTTATGAGAAGGAGAAGTAAATTTGAAAATTGAATAAATTGCATTTTTGATCAACTCTGATTTTTTAGGAATATATATACATAGTATGGTTTTGAAAATTTTGACTTGTTTGGGATGAATACTAAAATAAACAATATTTTTATTGAAAACATATAAGTGAGAAAAACAATTGCAGCTAAAAGCACCCCCATACTTATATTAGGCATAGGTATGAAGTGAAAAATATGTACAGAATATACAAAAGCATAAAAGATGGAAATATACAAGTGAATTTATATTTCGAGTTTATGGAGTAGTGTTAGGGTTTCAAGTTCTTTTTGAAAAGGGTCCCCAGTAAAATATAATTTTAAAAGGTGCCCATTTACTTTGAAAGTTCCGGGTTCAGGGTTAGAAATAAGAGCGGTCCCATATGGCCAGGTTTGTTAAACAGTATAGGGTCCGGTCCAACGGGAATTTAATTTTCCTGGAAATAATTTAAGGCGTGAGTTATATAGTAGGACAAGATCACCTGGTGAAAAAGATTTTGCAAATTTAATTTTCCTATCATGATAAAACTTAGATCGCTCTTTATAAAATTTATTATTTTCATAGGCATTTGCACGTCATTCCTCAGGTTCATTTAGTTGAAATTTACGTTGTTCGGCGGCTAAGTTTGTATCTAAGTTAAGAAATTTTAGCGCCCAGTATGCACGATGTTCTAATTCTAAAGGTCGGTGACATGCCTTTCCATATACTAAATGATAAGGTGTACAACCGATCGCAGTTTTGAATATTGTACGGTAGGCCCAAAGTGCATCATCTAATTTGAGGGACCAATCTTTTCGATTGGTATCTACAGTCTTTTCTAATATGCGCTTTAGTTCTCTATTGACTACCTCCACTAGGCCGCTTGTTTGGGGGTGATAAGCGCTAGCTAGTTTATGAGTAACTCCATATTTGGCTAACACTTTAGCCATCTGGGTGTTAAAAAAATGAGTACCTCGATCGATAACTATAACCCTAGGCATGCCAAAACGTGAAAATAAGGTTTTAAGAAATTTAACGACGACTCTTGAGTCAGCAGTGGGAAAAGCTTGCGCTTTAGCCCATCGTGAAACGTAATCGACCGCTACTAAGTGTACAACCCCGTATCCAGCCGAGCGGGATCCTCCCCAAGTGACGGACTCGGGACATGCTACGAGCGACGTTTTGGCACAACCCCGTTCGAAGACGCGCGGGAGCTCGTGCGAGCGCGCGAAGGTTTTACGGGCATAGGCCTTTTAATTTATGTTACGTATATACATAAATTATATTTAGTATCATATATATTAGGTAATATATACCTTGTATTATATATATTATAATACATATTATATATATGCATTTGAGTATATTATATATATTATGTAGATTATATATATATGAATAAAGATGAAGGAGATAAAGGGGGAGCAGGCGGGTGCAGCAAGGGGAGAGAACAAAAGAAAAAGCAATAAAGAACAGTGGAGAAAGGGCAGCTGGGGGGAAAAAGAAAAAGAGGAAGAAGGAAGAAAGGCCCTAGGGCAAGCCGGATCGACCTCCTGCAGCACCGCCCGATGCCCCTGATCTCTTCCCTCTCACTCTGTCCCGGCCTGGAGCAGCGCCGCCTTCCTCTCTCTCACTCTCTCCGGCCACCGCCTCAACAAGGAGCAGCACTGCTCCTCCTCCTCTCCCTCTCTCGGCTTGGAGCAGGCCGCCTGCCGCTCCTCCTCCTCCCCTTCTCTCTCTCTGCTATGGCTGCCACCTAGAGGTTCATCCCGAGCTAAGGCTCGGCCTCCTCTCCCACTGCCGGCAAGCCCGAGCCCGAGCTCCTCCCCTTCTCTCTCTCTGTCATGGCTGCCACCTAGAGGTTTAGCCCGAGCTAAGGCTCGGCCTCCTCTCCTGCCGCCGGCAAGCCCGAGCCCGAGCTCCTCCCCTTCTCTCTCTCTGTCATGGCTGCCGCCTAGAAGTTCAGCCCGAGCTAAGGCTCGGCCCCCTCTTCCCGTCGCCGCCTCAAGCGGGGCCGAGCTCCTCTCGGCCCCCCACTTCCCGTCCAGGCCGCCTCCAGCAGGTCCGAGCTTCTCTCGGCCCCTCTTCCCGTCGCCGACCTAAGTGAGGAGCGAAAGATCGTTTCTCTCTCGGCTCTTCTTACTCACCGCCGCCTGCAACTAGGTCGGCCGGGAGCTCCTCTCCCGATGTCGCTTGGAGCTAGGCCGGTCGAGATCAGCTTCCCCGACGACGCTTGAAGTTGTGGAGGTCGGTACCGACTTCCTCGGTGCCATTTGGAGTGCGATCGGCCTTGGAGAGGCTTGGCCACGGAGGGAAAAATTACTTAGAGCCTTCAACTCTCCCACGGAGGTCGGATCCGAGCATGGACAACCACTACGGACGCTAGACATCGAGACTCGGGCGATATGCGCGATTGCGGCTTCGTCAAAACACGCGTCAAGGGTAACGAAGTTTCTACTCGGGCAGGTGAAGCCCTCAATTTACATACTTGCATGGAAGCCCCTCTCCACCAACGCGTAGGGGAAGGGAGCTCTCCGACGGGTTGACGTGTACGTCCCCGCTAATAATTGTATTTAGCATCCGGAAGTGTGAGTACGGATTTAGGCATGCTGTGTGAAGCCCATTCAGACGTATGAGCCGAATTGGTGATGTGTTGTGTGAAGCCCATTCGGACGTATGAGCCGAATTGGTGATGTTCTGTGTGAAGCCCATTCGGACGTGTGAGCCGGATTGGTGATGTTCTGGGGTTCCCGGAGAAGACTCCGTGGAAGTTGGTTATTATCTATTTGCAGGGAATGCGCACCATAGCCCCGAAAAAGGGGTGCACGGAATATATTTGGCCAGCTTATGTTAGCCGACTGTTGTTCAGCTCGCAGTCGTCCGTCAAGACGTTGGCGTACAGGTGTTGCAGTACCAAGCGGGGAATAGCGGGCTTAACCCCAAGCTTGTGCCGGCCCTCGAAGGCCTACTTTTGTTTATATTGCCGGCCTGCGTGCCGATGTATGGAATTAATATTCTTGTAATAATTTATAATATGTGATGCTCTATGAATGTATGATCTACTCTTTTTGCTTCGGGCGAGCGGTGTTCTTGTGAACCGCTCGTCCCGTGGGAGCCCCGAGGTTTATGCCGGGAAGCCACTGTTGGTTTGTTGATAGCCTTTTAAGGCAGCGGAGTCGCGCTGTTTGAAGCCCAGTTAGGCAGCGAGTTGTAGAATTGCTCGGCGATGTTGCGGCTTTAGTAGGGCAGGCGAGGATCATTTTGTATTGACCCAAGGAGACACATTTGTATAGGAGAGAGTTGGTCTTGAGACCCTCCTTAGATGTTCCGGTCGGCCAAGAGTGCCCTCCGAGGGTGTCTTAGCTCAGCCTTTGGCTTGGGAGGGGAAGAGTTCGTTAGTCTTCCGGGTATGCGGTGGGTCCTCCACACTGAGACCTTGGGTCTGTCCCTTACGTTCCTAGTCTAGAGCCTAGATTGTTCATTTGAGTGTAGTAGGTGTGTGGTCACCCCTCTTTTGGGACCCCGAACTCCACAGAAGCCAATTTTGGCTTCGGTCATTTTTGGCTTCAACACTAAGATATAACGATTTTTAAAAGAAGGAGGTAAAGGGCCTACAAAATCTATGCCCCATAGATCAAAAATTTCACATTTAAAGTTGTTTTGGGGCATTTCATCCCGACGGAAAATGTTACTTGATCGTTGGCAGCGAATGCAAAAGCTTACAAATTTTTGAGCGTCCTTGAATAAAGTAGGCCAAAACAATCCTGCTTCAAGGGCTTTACGTGCAGTCCGGTTGGATTGATAATGTCCGTCGGTCGGCCCTTCGTGGCAGTGTCGTAGTACTTTTAGTCCTTCCTCGTTCGAAATACATCTTCTAATTACTTGGTCGGCACAGACTCGGAATAAATACGGGTCTTCCCAAAAGTAGTTTTTCAAGTAAGAAAAGAATTTCCTCTTTTCTTGAATTGTAAAAGCTTTTGGAAGGACTCTGGCTACTAAATAGTTAGCCAAGTCTGCAAACCAAGGAGTAGATGTCACAACCCGCATTTTCTCCGAATTAAAGAATTATCAGAGTATGAGAAAATGTGCATCATGATGCCACGTCAAGCAGGGGATAACTGCTGACGCTCAGACAAAACCATCTACTACACTTTATGAAAGAAATTCATGAGTCTAATGATTAGAAAATCAGTTATATTTTAGAGGCTGTATCCCTCGGCTCGGTGGATCACCTAGTCCACAGTTAAAAACTATACTTATGCGTTGCGGAAAAATACTTTATTCAGGTTTGACTTCCTAAGGAGTGCATAAGAGCCCTAAGAGGACCACTTATGCCATGCAATACTCTACATTTAATTTATATTATATATAAGAAAACGATTTTTATACGTTGTTTGGAAAATAGTGATTTACTTTTATAAAACATGTTGATCATGCGATATGCTTATAATAATAATAATTGTAGTTTTAAAATAACTAGGAACCTAGCATAAATCCTCTCCAGAGCAAGTAGACTATCTCCAGAAAATGGTAGCAGCAAAAGTAATATATCTAGTACAAAGGTAAAAACTACCTCACTAACAAAGAAAAGTACAGAAAAAGTAACAACCTGACTTGAACCCACGGGCAAATATGTATGTCTGTAAGAAAAGTACAGAAAAACTACCTCACTAACAAAGAAACAGGATCTCCGAAGTCCAAGTGACCACCAGCAACACCATCGCAACCTAGCCACCAAACTGGCTACTGCTCAGAACCTGAGGCATTCAAAAGAGGAAAGAATACCTCAGCAAGCAAAACAAGGAAAAATAGCATGGAAGTGTCAACCAGGGAATAAATGAAAGAGGAAAACACACAGCAGTAAAAGTCACAACTGCCCAAGGCAAGACAACAAGGAATGCACTACGTGCGAGGAAACAACATCAAACCTGCCCAGAAACTACATCCTGCAGGGTCTACTAAGCTTCTAAGAGCCCAAAATGCTGCAATCTACCAAGGAAGATACACCTATCACCCTAAGCTGTGGGAGATGGTAGTAGCAAAAACAAATAACCTTGATCCGGGTTGGAGGCAAACTCAGTCCCGCAACCTCCATTTCAAAGCCAACAAGCTCAAGGGTCTACATGTGAAAGCACAAGGGACCTTCCACCCCCTTGCCCAGCCCGTACCTGGAGCAAGATAGAAGAATAAGGGTGGCCTTGGCTAAATTACACAACACCTTCCCTATGAAGAGCTTCAAACCACCACTACTAACCACGACCAACGATTCGGCCTTTAGGAAAGAAAAACAAGGCCGACAAAGAAACTATAAATATAATCAAGGAATTCACTCGGGAACGAAAATCGAGGTTAGGGAAACAGTGTTGAAGTTACTCAACACGGCTTGGCGTTGAGTGGGACCCACTCAACGCCTAACCAGACCTTGGCGTTGAGTGAGCTAGGCTCTCTCAGCGCCAGAACAAGCATGGCATTGAGTGAAGTTCACTCACTCAACGCCTCTAGCAAGGATAACTCTAGCATTGAGTGAGCTAGCCTCACTCAACGCCAAAACAGCTATGGCGTTGAGTGAGGTCCACTCCCTCAAAGCCTTTAGCAAAACCACAAAACCCAACGGTGGTGTTGAGTGAGTCCACATCCCTCGACGCCAAAGCAGCTTTGGCGTTGAGTGAGGTCAACTCACTCTACGCCAAAGTTCACTCCCGCAGGAAAACCCTAAACCATCGCCAACAAGAGGAGGTCGGCGGGAATGCCGACTGATTCTCGCCGAATCGGCGGGAATGCAGGATGATTCTCACTGAATCAGCAAGAATCCAGGATGATTCTCGCCGAATCGGCGGGAATCCAGAATGATTCTCGCCGAATCGGTGGGAATCAACGATGATTCTCGCCGATCGGTGGGAATTACCGACGTTACACGTCGAAATCGGCGGGAATCACTTGGTGATTCCCTTCGATTTTGACTTAGACGAAAATTCTCACTCAATCACCCCACCACTCAGCCGCAAGGAACAGACCAAACTATGGCTTTGAGTGTGTCCACCACACTCAACGCCAAGTCCGGGCGGCTTTGGGCTTTGAGTGTGTGCACCACACTCAACACCAAAGCCCTGCTACAACTTCCTCCCCCACTCTCTCTCTCGGCCCCACCCGCAAAAGCACCCAACTAGAACAACAAAACTTGAGTCTAAATGGTGAAAACAACTAGCAGGTCGAGCAAACAGCACAAGGAGGGGGGCTCATAGGAGAATCTAAGCCCTCAATTTAGCAAGATAAAGGAGAACATGCTTGGTTTCTACCCTAAGGCTAACCGGGAAATATTACAGAATTCAAAAGAACAATATTGGCAAGGGCAAGAATACCACTTGCCTCGATTTTTGGCGAAGCTTGGTCGGCTTTCCCTCCTCTTCACTGTGCACTAGAAGGAGCAGCACCTAACAAGCAAACCTGCACTTTAATGGCGGAAACAATAAGAAACCGAAAATCCGAGTCTCCTAAAACTCCACTAAAAACAAACCTCTTACCGTCGAAACATAGAACTGAGAGAGAGCAAGACAACGCCGCTTTCGGAATCGAAATCCATCCACGAACACTCCCGGAATCGCCGTCCGAAGGAGTAGCAGGTCCGGCGGTTTTCCTCCGTTTTTCCGCGAACAGGAGACGACGACGGTTTCGGTCTTGGGAAGAAAAAAGAGAGTGGGTCGGCCAACTTCTAACCAAAGCTTTATAAATAAGCCTTACCATTCCTGATCAGCATAAACGTCTCCCTAAGCCGCCGGTTCGTTAAAACTTAGAGGTTTTCTAATTAGTCTTTACTAATGGCACACCCAAAACGACACGAAACCAAACTACCTCAGAATTCGACGAAATTCGCACCGTAGCTAAATATCCATGCTACGAACACAACGGCAAAGTCAAAATTAACTTTCGACGAACATAACTCGAGTTATACCCTCCCGAAGCCAAAACACAAGCATCCCCCGAGAGGCCACACCGGGTCACCCAAAACGACTCGGCTTGCTAGGGAGATCTTGCCAATAGGCTACAAAATAGGGCACCCAGTTCTAAGGAGTTAAATCCACTCTCCACAGATGGCACAGGCCAAGAAAACGCATCGACGTAACGCCAAACGAAAATTAAATAATCGCAAAAAAATCGGGGGCGTTACAGTCACTCCCCCTAAAAGAAAGTTTCGTCCCGAAACTTTACGCACGACGATTCTACTATAGAAGGGAAGATAATAATCCAAACATTACAAGAAGAAAAACAAACCAAACAATTTATGGAAATAGATGAGGGTGAGCCTCCCTTATAGCCGACTCTAACTCCCAAGTCGCGCTTTCTAAACCCTGATTCTTCCATAGAACTTTCACCATCGGAATGGACTTCTTTCGCAGCACCCGTTCCTGAGTATCCAAAATACAAACCGACACTTCAACAAAAGAGAGGTTGGGCTCCAACTGAGGCACAACTTCCAAAACTTGCCCACTGCTGCGCATACACTTCCGCAATTGACTAATATGGAAAACATTATGAACACCTTGGAAGTTTGCTGGCAAATCCAACCTGTAAGCTGACACGCCAATCCGCTCCAAAATCCTAAACGGGCCCACATACCTCGGGTCCAATTTCCGATTCTTACCAAACCTCTTTACACCCACCATCGGGGAAACCTTAAGAAATACAAGGTCCCCTACAGAAAACTCCAAGGAAGACCTACACCGATTGGTATTCTTCTCGTACCTCTCTTGAGCTATACGAAGCTTCTCTCGAACAAGCTTCACTGCGACTTCCATTTCCTCGAGCGCATCAGGACCCAACAAAGGCCTCTCACCAGCATCAGCCCAAAAAAATGGAGTTCTGCAGCGCCTCCCATACAATGCTTCGAACGGAGCTATCTGCAAGCTCTCTTGATAATTATTGTTGTATGAAAATTCCATAACTCGCAGCCGATCATCCCACACTCCACCATGGTCTAAAATGTAGTATCGGATCATATCCTCAACTATCTGGTTCACCCGCTCCGTCTTCCAATTAGTCTGTGGGTGGTACGAAGTTAAATACCTAAGATCCGTACCCAAACCCTCCTTGTACAACCTCGGGCTCACGAGAAAGGGCTCGGCGGATACGGGATTAGAGGAGTCCTCAGGAGGAAGCAAAGACCATTCACGCTAGGCGAGAAGGGGCCCAAGGATGGATCCACTCGCGCTAGGCGAGAGGGGTCCAAAGATGGATCCACTCGCGCTAGGCGAGAGGGGCCCAAAGATGGATCCACTCGCGCTTGGCGAGAGGGGCCTAGGTTGGGTCCGCTCGCGCTGGGCGAGAGGGACCATAGAAAAGGTCCATTCCCCTGGCAGGCGGGAGGTCGTAGGGAAGCTTTTTGGCGACAAGGGGTCTCGCCTGCGAGATGGCGCTTTCAGCCGCGAGATGGCCCTCTCGCCGAGCACCGGTCCGGCAGAAAGAGTAAAGGCCAGTTCAACAACTGGGTGGGAACCGGTTCAATTGACAAACGGTTCATCTTTTTTAGCCTCCGAGGTTTTTTACCCTTTTACCCTGGGTGGTCTGCCTTTAGCCTTTCCAAACAGCGGAGTTCGGCTGTTGGCAGACCTAGCCCAGGGTATCTTAGTAATTTCACAGGTGCTTGTTTTGGTTATTTGCAGTTCAGATTCTGAGGCCTATAAATAGACCGGTAAGGTGTCTGAGAAAGAGAGGTTGAACCCTTCTCTCTCTCTCCTACTTAGACACCTAGCTCAGCATTGGCTAGGGAGGGGGAGAATTCCTGTTTCTCCTGGGTAAGAGGTGGGACCTCCAAGCTGAAAACCCCCGGTCTTTTCCTCTAAGGGTTCTGTTGAGAGCGTGGTCCAGAGAGAGTAGGCGTGAGCTGCAGTTTTAGATCCGAGCTTTAGGAGGAATTGGCCCTGTCGGTTCCAACATTTATGGTGCGGTGAGCGTGGATCGCAGCCTGCGTCGAAGAACTTTGGATCACCTCATGGCAGGAGACCTAGGAGGAGGAGATGAGGGCGGAGGAAATGAGGGCGGGTCCCAGAACCCAGGAGGATATGTTGGGAGGGAAGAATTCATGGCGTCCATCGGGGGCATCATGGGGATGTTGCAGCAGATCTCGCAGCGAGGCGAGTGCGTGACCCCTCTACCTCAGGGGCCGGGCCTCTCGCCTCCGGAAGGAGCCGTCTCGGCAAGGGTGGGCGAGGATGCGCCAGGAGGGCGGCCCGGAAAGGAGAAGGTGGTGGAAGGAAACGGGCGAGATCTGGCGGGAAGGGAGTTGTTCCCCAGCCGGCGAGCGCCGTCTCGCCAGTGGATCTCGTCGCGCGAGTGGAGACGGCGAGACCCCTAGCGAGAGGATCGCCCTTTTGCGAGCTGGTTCTTTCGGCTCCCGTCCCGGAGGGTTTTCGTGAGCCCGAGATGATCTATTATGTGGGAAAGGATGACCCCCTTCAACACTTGCAATGGTTTGAAGATGCGGTCTCCATCAGGCCGATGACCGACGCATTCAAGTGCCGCCTCTTTGCAATCACCCTGAAAGACAAAGCTAGGGATTGGTTTCACCAACTCCCGGCAGGATCAATATATGGCTTTGAGGACTTGAGTAGGAGCTTCCAGCTGCGCTTCTCGACCTCAAAGAAGAGGAAGAAAAACCCGGAGTCCATCTTCCTGATTAAGCAGAAGGCCGATGAATCATTAGCCCAGTACGTGGATCGTTTCCAAGAGGAAATTCTGGACATTCAGGAAGTGCCAGGGTTCGCTCTTCAAATGGCCTTTACGGTGGGGCTCAGGGAAGGCTTCTTCAAAATGAGTTTGACCAGGAAGGCACCCTTGTCGTTTGAAGGGTTGATGGAAAAAGCAGCCAAAGAGATAGCGATGGAGGCGGCAAATCCGGCATTTGCCAAGAAGCTAGCACGGTTGACGGAAGTGGAGTCGAGAGAGCCGGGAGGAGCGAAGCAGCAGGAAGGAAGAAGGAGGGAGGAGCCAAGGGGACCGGCACATCAGGAGTTGGCTTGGAGGCAGCCAGGAGGCCCGGTTCAAGGGCAAGGAAGAGGTCTTCCCCCGGGGGGAAGGAATTACTACCAGGGAGGACCAGGGAGGTTTCAGCAGCTGGGGTGGGGACATGGCCCGAGGCCACTCCCACCCCCGCCTCAGCAAGCTATGGCTATAGGCCGGGGAAGAGGAAGAGGAAGAGAGCGAGGAAGGGGAGGAACAGGAGCAGGGAGAAGGAGGAATCAACAGGAGGGAAGGCAGGAGGGGGAGGTAGCTACGCCATTCTGTGACTTCCATGAGGAGGAGGGTCACGCAACAGCTACTTGCCCGGAGTTTTTAGAGCTGAAGGGGAGAAGAGGAACGGGAGAACAGCAGCAACCAGCGCGAATAGTAGAGATGACCGGAGCAGGGGAGGAAGATAGATGTGTAGATCGGTCGGATGTGGGGGACCGAGGGGGATCGGGGTGATTCATGGTGGAGTAGGGATGGAAGCCGCCCGAAAGGCCAGCCTTCATACAATGTACCGTCGAGGTGTCGCCTCGACGTCGCAAGCCCCCCCCCCCCCGGATGAGAAGATCACCTTCTCTAGGAAAGATTTGCCAGATCACGAAGATCCGTTCTGCGATGCATTGGTGATTCGAACAGCTATAGAAAATTTCACGGTATCAAGGATCTTAGTGGACAATGGAAGCTCGGTTAATGTTATCTTCAAAAAGGCGTTCAATGAGATGAGGGTGGAAGCCAGGAGGGTGTTAGCAGCCGATGGACCGCTGTTTGGATTCTCGGGAGAAAGGAAAGAAGTAGAAGGGGGAGTCGGTCTTCAGGTAACTCTGGGAGGGCTGTCCAGGAACTGCCGTTTTGTGATAGTGGACGCTCCCAGCAGCTACAACGCCATCTTTGGGCGCCCCTTGATTAGTGCCTTCAGATGTGTACCATCATCTTTTCATCAGTGTTTGAAACTCAATTCAGGAGGGACCCAGATCAGGGTAAGAGGAGATCCGAAGGCGGCCCGGGAGTGCTACGTGACTGCAGTAAACACTATTTCATGGAAGGGTGACGCGGAAGAATTAGAGAAGAGGATGGAGCAACAGGAGCAAGAGGAGAATGGAGTTGAGGAGTTGGGTGGTGGCATTGCGGTGGAGCCAGTAATGGCAGGAGAGCTGAGGGTCGGAGGACAGGAGCAAGAGGAGAATGGAGTTGAGGAGTTGGGTGGTGGCATTACGGTGGAGCCAGTAATGGCAGGAAAGCAGGAGCCCGGAGGAAGAGAGGAAGAAGTAGGAAGGAAGAAAAGGAAGATAGGAGAGATGGAAGATTCGCCGCTGGGGAGAGGATCTGAGGCAGTGGGAGAGAGATTCGGGAGGGAAGTAACTATGGCAGTCAAGGAAGGAGCGGGCGGAGGGCAAGAGCTCGGGAGGCAGGAGGAGAGGCTAGAGATGGAAGAGAGGACTCCGATAGACCAGGAGGAGGAAGAGGAGCCCTCAAGGCTGAGGGCTGCAGTCGAAGTGCGGGAGATGAACATCTTAACAAAGGAAGGAAGGGAAGAAAAGATTAAAGTTAGTGGTGAGCTCGGCCCTGAGGACCAGGAGAAGATCAGGAGATGCGTGCAGGAGAACATTGATATTTTTGCTTGGAGCGCAGCCGACATGCCAGGGATCGACGCAGACGTGGCATGTCATCGTCTCAACCTTGATCCCCAGATTCGTCCCATCCAGCAAAAGAAGAGGGCTATCGCTTCCAGGATGGCCAAACCGATCAGGGAGGAGGTGGAGAAGCTGCTCCAAGCAGGATTCATATCGGCGAACAAGTATCCGGGGTGGGTGAGCAATGTTGTAATGGTAAAGAAGGGGAAGGGAAATGGAGAATGTGTATCGACTTCTCTCTTTTGAATAAAGCATGCCCCAAGGATTGTTATCCTCTGCCTCGAATCGACGCGCTGGTTGATTCAGCCGTCGGTTTTTCACTAATGAGTTTTCTAGATGCTTTTTCAGGATATCATCAAATACGCATGCACCCTCCGGACATCAAGGATGTCACCTTCATCACCGAGGATGGGTGTTTCAGCTACAACATGATGCCTTTTGGGCTGAAGAATGCGGGGGCCACCTACCAACGGATGATGGATCGGATTTTCCGAAAGCAAAAGGGACGGAACCTCGAGGTCTACGTGGATGATTTGATGATCAAAAGCCAAGACCTCAAGTCCCACATCGCGGATCTAGAGGAAACGTTTGGGACCATAAGAAAGTACAAAATGAGGCTCAACCCGTTGAAGTGCGTATTTGGGGCTAGCAGAGGAAAGTTCCTAGGACATCTCCTCACCCCATCGGGAGTAGAGCCTAACCCAGACAAGGTGAAAGCGATCCTAGAACTGGAGTCCCCGACAAATACCAAGGAGGTCCAACGTCTCACCGGCAAGTTGGCAGGGCTTAGCAGGTTTCTCTCTAGAGCAGGAGAAAGGTGTTCACCTTTCTTTCGGACATTGAGGGGGGGGAAGAAGAAATTTGAGTGGACCTCCGAGTGCGAGAAGGCTTTCCTAGCCCTTAAGCAGCAGCTTACCAAGGCGCCGCTACTCCAAGGCCCAAGAGAGGGAGAGGTTCTATTCTTGTACCTGGGAGTGGGAGCAGAGGCGGTGAGTTCGGTTCTCATAAGAGAAGAAGGAAAGAAGCAATTCCCAATCTATTACGTAAGTAGGGTCCTCAAAAAGGCGGAGCTAAAGTACCCTATCCTGGAAAAACTAGCTTTTGCTCTCGTCATCTCCGCCCGGAAGCTCAGACCCTATTTTCAGGCCCATACAATCCAAATAGTGACGGACCACCCTCTCCGCCGTATTCTGGAAGGGGTGGAGCATTCGGGGAGGTTAGCTAAATGGTCGATAGAGCTCAGCGAGTTTGATCTCTCTTTCGTGCCTCGGATGGCAGTCAAGGCTCAGGTCGTGGCGGATTTCTTGGTAGATTACGTGGTGGAGGTCAAGGAGGCCGAAACGTCTCCCGTAGTGGCTTGGGAGATGCTCGTAGACGGGGCCTCGGGAAGGAATTCTTTTGGGGGAGGGATGGTTTTGACAAGCCCTGAGGGGACGCGGATCGAACAGGCCCTGAGGGTTCATTTCACCCTCACCAACAATCAAGCAGAGTACGAGGCCATTATAGCAGGGCTGAGGTTGGCCCGTGAGCTCGGCATACAAGACATCAAGGTTTTCACTGACTCTATGCTAGTGGCAGGGCATATCAAGGGAGAATTCGAAGTAAGAGAAGCCACCCTCCAGTTATACTTAACAAGGGTAAAGGGGATCATTGGACAGTTCCGCAGTTTCTCGATTCAACATGTCCCAAGGGAGGAAAATACTCGGGCAGACCTGCTCGCCAAACACGGTCCTCGGGCCGGAGGAACCACGATGGAGCTCTTCAGACCCTCCATCGAAGAAGGAGAACTGATGGAAGTGGATCATCCGAGGTCCTGGATGGATCCGATTACCACCTACTTGATGACGGGACGTTTACCTGAAGGGGAGCTTGAGAAGAAGCAAATCCGGTACAAGTCAGCGTACTACCTGCTTAAGGAGGGGGTCTTATATCGCAAGACGTTGTCAGGCCTGTTGGCTCGGTGCATATCTGAGGAGGAGGTCGTGAGGGTGCTAGAGGAGATTCACTCCGGGGAATGTGGCAGCCACTCCGGGAGTCGGACCTTGGAGGCAAGGGTGTTGAGGCAAGGCTATTTCTGGCCCACCCTTAGGAAGGATGCCGAGGAATTCGCGAGAAGGTGCAGGAAGTGCCAGGAGTTCGCTCCTCTCCAGCTTCTCCCGGCCCAGAGGTTACGCACGATTACAGCTCCGTGGCCCTTCGCCATATGGGGGCTAGATCTGGTGGGTCCGTTCCCTCAAGCCAGTGGCCAAAGGAGATTTCTGCTAGTCATGGTAGATTATTTCTCAAAGTGGCTGGAGGTGAAGGCGTCGGCAAAGGTAACGTCCCAGGTGGTCAAGAGCTTTGTATGGGGGGAAATCATCTGTAGGCATGGGCTCCCTTTGGCTATTGTCACGGATAACGGACCACAATTTGCCAGCAGAGAGTTCGTGGATTTTTGTGTACAGCTGGGCATAGACCTTCGGTTTGCTTCGGTGCACCATCCTCGAAGCAATGGGCAGGTGGAGGCTGCGAATAAAGTCATCGTGAATCTCTTAAAGAAAAAGGTAGAAAACTTGAGGGGAAGTTGGGTGGAGCAGCTCCCCTCCGTCCTCTGGGCTTTGAGGACCACGCCAAGCTCGGCCACGGGAGAGACGCCATTCAAACTTTCTCACGGTTCCGAGGCCGTCATACCTATCGAGTTTGAGGTTGAATCTCCCAGGGTGGTAGCCGCAAAAAAGGGAGACGAGGAATGGCTGGCAGACAACGAGGAAGAACAAAGGCTCTCCCTCGACTTGGTGTAGGAGTCTAGAAATATGGCATCTATCCGACAGGAGGAGGTCAAGCGCAAGATGTCAAGATACTTTGATAGGCACGTCAGAATCAAGCAGTTTGAGAGAGGGGACTTGGTCCTTAAGAAAGTGGATGCGGCAGGAAGAGGGGCTTCCGTCGGGAAGCTCAACCCCAACTGGGAAGGTCCATTTATTGTAAAAGAAGTCCTGAAATCAGGGGGGTACCACCTCCAAGATGTGGACGGGGCACCCCTCGATCGCGCCCGAAGCGGCGACGATCTAAAGCGATTTTATCCTTAATGCCTTTCTTTTGTGGTCATTTTCTATTCTGTACGGGATGGTGGTCTTTCATTTTTTCAATACTAACAAACTTAGCATGGCCTTCTGGTACCGCCACGCAATCGCAAGTAGCCGTCATCTCAAAGCAAGAGGATTCTGTTTTGGAGAGGAGACACCGAGAAGACCCGCTGTCCAGGCTACCATCGAGCTGGCAGGTCTGTAGGCTCACTCGGCGGTTGGAGTTGGTTTTGGAGAGGAGACCCCGAGAAGACCCGCTGTCCAGGCTACCATCGAGCTGGCAGGTCTGTAGGCTCACTCGGCGGTTGGAGTTGGTTTTGGAGAGGAGACCCCGAGAAGACCCGCTGTCCAGGCTACCATCGAGCTGGCAGGTCTGTAGGCTCACTCGGCGGTTGGAGTTGGTTTTGGAGAGGAGACCCCGAGAAGACCCGCTGTCCAGGCTACCATCGAGCTGGCAGGTCTGTAGGCTCACTCGGCGGTTGGAGTTGGTTTTGGAGAGGAGACCCCGAGAAGACCCGCTGTCCAGGCTACCATCGAGCTGGCAGGTCTGTAGGCTCACTCGGCGGTTGGAGTTGGTTTTGGAGAGGAGACCCCGAGAAGACCCGCTGTCCAGGCTACCATCGAGCTGGCAGGTCTGTAGGCTCACTCGGCGGTTGGAGTTGGTTTTGGAGAGGAGACCCCGAGAAGACCCGCTGTCCAGGCTACCATCGAGCTGGCAGGTCTGTAGGCTCACTCGGCGGTTGGAGTTGGTTTTGGAGAGGAGACCCCGAGAAGACCCGCTGTCCAGGCTACCATCGAGCTGGCAGGTCTGTAGGCTCACTCGGCGGTTGGAGTTGGTTTTGGAGAGGAGACCCCGAGAAGACCCGCTGTCCAGGCTACCATCGAGCTGGCAGGTCTGTAGGCTCACTCGGCGGTTGGAGTTGGTTTTGGAGAGGAGACCCCGAGAAGACCCGCTGTCCAGGCTACCATCGAGCTGGCAGGTCTGTAGGCTCACTCGGCGGTTGGAGTTGGTTTTGGAGAGGAGACCCCGAGAAGACCCGCTGTCCAGGCTACCATCGAGCTGGCAGGTCTGTAGGCTCACTCGGCGGTTGGAGTTGGTTTTGGAGAGGAGACCCCGAGAAGACCCGCTGTCCAGGCTACCATCGAGCTGGCAGGTCTGTAGGCTCACTCGGCGGTTGGAGTTGGTTTTGGAGAGGAGACCCCGAGAAGACCCGCTGTCCAGGCTACCATCGAGCTGGCAGGTCTGTAGGCTCACTCGGCGGTTGGAGTTGGTTTTGGAGAGGAGACCCCGAGAAGACCCGCTGTCCAGGCTACCATCGAGCTGGCAGGTCTGTAGGCTCACTCGGCGGTTGGAGTTGGTTTTGGAGAGGAGACCCCGAGAAGACCCGCTGTCCAGGCTACCATCGAGCTGGCAGGTCTGTAGGCTCACTCGGCGGTTGGAGTTGGTTTTGGAGAGGAGACCCCGAGAAGACCCGCTGTCCAGGCTACCATCGAGCGAGGTCTGGGCTCAGGTTGGAGTTGGTTTTGGAGAGGAGACCCCGAGAAGACCCGCTGTCCAGGCTACCAGCGAGCTGGCAGGTCTGTAGGCTCACTCGATGGTTGGGGTTGGTTTTGGAGCATACCCTCATGGGTGGGGACTTCCTACAAGGAGAACTCATGATTTAGGCAAACAAAGGCAGGATCCTTATTCTTAAAAGAGAGGGGAGGCGTTGGTCTCTCAAGGTCGTCTCGCGCCCGGGGGGGGTCCAAAAGTAAGGCGAGTGGAAGGGACACCATCCCCGGGCGAGTATAACGAGAACCTGACTACCCACACCCAGAGCAAGGGGCCAGCTCTTCGGCCGAAAGGCGAGAGGAAATGACACATCCTCGGTGCGAGAGCATCAAGGGCTCACCCACTCGCATCACAGGTCAAGCTAGTCCTTCTAGCGACAGGCGAGATGAATCGTGACCCGTCTCGCAAATAAAGGAAAAAACTCCAACCACGGGGAAAAGGCAAAGGCAGAGAAAAAAAGAAAGGGGGAGGCAAGATATCAAGCACAAAAATGTGTATATATATATATATGTAGAAAAGGCCTTAGTACAAAAATGCCTTAGTACAAAGTGTGCAAAAAAAAAGGGGGCGGACTATATGTAACCCTATTCTTCCGCACTGGAGGACGAACCGCTTTCCTCCTCGCCATAAATTTCTGGCACCAGGTGGCGGGCGGTAACATCCTCACAGCCTTCTTTGACGACTTCCATTTCCTTCATCATCTTTATAACCAGCTCGGCGGTCCGGATGTTGGCGTCTTTGCAGAGCTCCTCCACCTCGGCATGAGAATAGTGAGGTGGAGGAGGTTGAGGGATCACCCCGCGGGATGGCGAGAGGGCGGCCTCCTGAAGCCGAATGATCTCGGATTCCATGCCCTTAATTTCTTCCTCTAGGTGGGCTATGCGCGAGTGCATCCTATCGGCAGTCTCGGCATCCTGCGAAGGGATTATTCGTTAGAAAGAAGTTAAGGAAAAGCAAGGAAAAGGAGGGAGTTAAGGGTTGAGTGCTTACCACACCACCGCGAGCCTTGGCGAGGAGGTTTTCAGCCGTGGCCAGCCTCTTTTCAAGATCTGTAGACTTCTCACGCTCCGCCGCTAAGTTGGCCTCCGATTCTCTCCATTTCTGATTGTTGAAAATTAGGCGACGCGAGAGCTGATGCGAGAGCTCTAGCGAGCGCAGATGAGATTGTGCGGACCTCATGATCAGGTCCCGCGAGGGCAGTTCAGCGGCGGGTCCTCGCTCTGAGCCGCCATAGAGTCCGAAGCTCAAAGAGAACGCGTGGGCCGTAGGACGGTCTCGCTCTACCCAAGGGGGAAGGAGAGTGGAGATGGAGACCCGATTCACCTCCTGGTCCCATATCAGGGTAGGGTCATCAGCTGCATCTGGGACCGAAGGACCCATGTTGAAATTAGGGTGGGTGGAAGGAGCCGGGCGGCTGGAGGAACTTGCCTCGCGAGTCGGAGATTTGGAGGACGAGGGGAGTTTGTCAGCGGGAAGGGCAGGTTGACCCGTCTCGCCAATTGGCGAGACGGCCCGCCGATGGGGAAGCTGAGAAGGTGACTTAGGAGATTGGGATCCCAGGGAAATAGGAGACAAAGAGCCCGACACCTCCAGCACCGTAGCACGAACTCGTTTCGCTTTTCCCGAGGAAGGAGGCACTCCTTTCTTGGTCTTCGTCTTCTTTGAGGGGCTTGGGCGAGACGGAGCGGAGTCTTCGGCAGTTCTTTTCTTCAGGGGGGGGGGGCAGAGTATCCTTCGCCGCTTCGGTTGCCATTGTAGCTAGGGCAACCTCCTTGGAGGGCTTGATGCTACTTTTGTAAGGAGGGCGGACAGGAACAGTTCTTTCTCCTATAAGGGTGAGGCGAGACGTTTATAAATGCGGTTCGAAATAAGAGACAGAAATAAGGGAAAAAGAGAGGGAGGGTTTACCTTCGCCCGGAAGCACGGGGAGGAGGGAGTCGAGACCACGCCTCAAGAATTGAACTTCGAAGTTCTTGCCAGCGAAGAAGTCGCAGAGGAGCTTGTCCGTGCCGCTGACCTGTGGGGAGGTATAGAAAACTTCGGCTGGTGACACAGGCGCTCGCGGGATGCCCCCCATGTGGCCTCGAATGAAGACGAAGCGAGTGAGCCAGTGGTGGTTCTTGTTGGGCATCTCGCACACTTTGAGCCCTTGCCCCGTAAAATAGGACACGCCGTCAGGCGTTGGCATGGTAGATGAAAAGCTTACGAAGGAGTTCAGGCTGAACTCGATTCGCTCCCGACGCATATAGCAGGCGAAGGCCACAAGGACCGAGATGGCGTTTGGATTCAGTTGCGCGGGGACAGTGCCGAAGTATTTTAAGACCTGTTTCACCTCTGGCCAGAGGGGCAACCTCAGCCCCGCCTCGAAATGCGAGACGGGGAAGGCGATTTCATCAGGATAAAAAGTATTAATCGATTCGCCCACCTTTGGGGGCGGGACTCGAAGTCCGCCGGCAAAAAATCCCGAGTAAAGGCGTTGTATTCCTCCTCGGAAATCCGCCCGGGAGGAAAATCGTGGTCACTGAATCGCTTCCCGCATCGGCTTCGCCCTTCGCCTTCCTCAATCTTCCTTTTCCCATGGTAGGCCGAGAAGGCGAAAGGAGAAGGCGAGAAGAGTGGGCGAGATGATGCGCCGGCGGAACTTGCTCGCAATAGGAAGAGAAAAGAGGGGTAAAGTGGGGGGCGCCGAGGTCACGAAAGCATGATCCGGGCCCTGGAGGTAGGGGTATTTATAGCCTGTTAGGTAAGTAGGAAAAATAAGAGGAAGCAAAAAAAAATATAATGCAGAGGAAGGGGAAGAGGCGGCCGTCCTTTTCTCTCTCCTAGCCTCGATTGGCGTGATCTTACGTGAATCCTCAAGCCGGGGGCGAGACAGTACCATCGAAATATGAAAATAAAACGGTCTATTATCAAGGAAACTATTAAAAGAGGTTATTAAATTGTTCATCTCGCGTACAGCGAGCAGCCCATTCATGGGACCTAGAAGGTTCGGGCGTTAGCCGCGAGAGGAAACATTATTACAAAACACAGCAATACAAAGAAACTAAGGGCGCGAGACGGCGCGAGAGACTCAGTCCTTATGCCATCGCCAGCGCCCCCCACCACGGCCCCTTGTGCAGGGAGGACGGTGGGGAAGGTGAAAAGCGCGAGCCGCGTCTACGCCACGGCGCGCGAGACGGAGCTGTTGGTCGACCCCGCTCAGAATCGCCTGGGGATCCGTCTCGTCTATCTCGATATCGGCATCAATTTCGGAGGTCAAGCGAGCAACTTCCACCTCCAGCCAGTCGATCCGCCGATCTGCAAAATGCTTGTCCTTTTCCAGATCTTGGATTATCAAGGCATGCTTCCGGAGCATTTCCGCCACCTTTCGCTTCATTGTTAAGGGGTCCATAGGATCGCCAAGGTAATCTTCGATCTCGTCCAAAGGAGGAGGAGGTGAGGAGGCTACTCGCCTCAAGCGCTCCTCAGCAGGCGAGTCTTCAGCAGATGAGTCCACTCGCACATCTGCAAAGTAAAAAGCAGAATAAGAAGGGCCATAATCAAAGGTATGCGGCGATAGAAGCCGAAAGCCCAAGGCAACAAAGTCCTAACCAGAGTGGCGAGAGGTCCCAGCAACATGGAAAGGCTCGCCTTTTTTCCCACCAAGAGTCGAAGGAGGAGTGGAGGGAGGAGGCGAGACGGAATTTGGACGATGGTCGGCGAGGTGAGCTTGTGTGCTACCAGACTGATGGGGAGGCGCATGACTTTTCTGAAAACCGACAGCAGAAGGAGTAATGAAGGATAGATAACAAACGAGGGAGGTACACAATGATCTTACCTCTTTTCCCTTAGAAGGCGGTGAAGTAGGAGGGATGCGTCTCTCCGGAGGGTCTGGAAAGGGTTCTCCCGACGGGGGAACAAGATCAGTTGTCCTCGCCTTCTTCGGGCGAGAGGAAGAGGGCAGCGGGGAGGAAGAAGTGCGAACGGGAATGAGGTTTAAGGCCGCCGCGCTTGCCTTATTCCGCTGGCGCACCAACGCGATACGATCGCGAAGCTCTTGCTAAGAGACATAGCAGCGGAATTAAAGGGGGGTAAAATCAAGAGAAGAGGTCTCTTGCACTCAAGAAGGATCCCAGTATTTATAGGCTCAGGAGGGAAGAGAATCCCACCTAAAAAGAAAAAAAAATTCCGCCATAAAGTCGCTAAGATGACATGAGCCTCGGTTGGACTTTTCTTTTCGAGCTTAGACAAACTCGAAAAGAGCGGGGATTGTGTACAACCTCGGGCTCACGAGAAAGGGCTCGGCGGATACGGGATTAGAGGAGTCCTCAGGAGGAAGCAAAGACCATTCACGCTAGGCGAGAAGGGGCCCAAGGATGGATCCACTCGCGCTAGGCGAGAGGGGTCCAAAGATGGATCCACTCGCGCTAGGCGAGAGGGGCCCAAAGATGGATCCACTCGCGCTTGGCGAGAGGGGCCTAGGTTGGGTCCGCTCGCGCTGGGCGAGAGGGACCATAGAAAAGGTCCATTCCCCTGGCAGGCGGGAGGTCGTAGGGAAGCTTTTTGGCGACAAGGGGTCTCGCCTGCGAGATGGCGCTTTCAGCCGCGAGATGGCCCTCTCGCCGAGCACCGGTCCGGCAGAAAGAGTAAAGGCCAGTTCAACAACTGGGTGGGAACCGGTTCAATTGACAAACGGTTCATCTTTTTTAGCCTCCGAGGTTTTTTACCCTTTTACCCTGGGTGGTCTGCCTTTAGCCTTTCCAAACAGCGGAGTTCGGCTGTTGGCAGACCTAGCCCAGGGTATCTTAGTAATTTCACAGGTGCTTGTTTTGGTTATTTGCAGTTTAGATTCTGAGGCCTATAAATAGACCGGTAAGGTGTCTGAGAAAGAGAGGTTGAACCCTTCTCTCTCTCTCCTACTTAGACACCTAGCTCAGCATTGGCTAGGGAGGGGGAGAATTCCTGTTTCTCCTGGGTAAGAGGTGGGACCTCCAAGCTGAAAACCCCCGGTCTTTTCCTCTAAGGGTTCTGTTGAGAGCGTGGTCCAGAGAGAGTAGGCGTGAGCTGCAGTTTTAGATCCGAGCTTTAGGAGGAATTGGCCCTGTCGGTTCCAACACTCCTGCAGACTCTGCCAAAAATGAGAAGTAAACTGGGAGTCTCGATCAGAAATGATTCTAACCGGCACACCGTGCAGTCAGATGACTTCATTCAAGTATAACTTCGCTATCTTCTTCATCGGGTAATCAATCTTATATGGCACGAAGTGAGCACACTTCGTCAGTCTATCCACTATGACCCAAACAGAATCAAACCCCCCTGGGGATTTCGGTAAGCTCGTTATGAAATCCATAGATATACTTTCCCATTCCAAGTCGGGATCTCTAACGGAGTCAACTTGCCACCAGGCCTTCCATGATCGGCCTTCACCCGCTTGCAAGTGTGGCACTCCGCAACAAATCGAGCTATATCACCTTTCATTCCATACCACCAGGCAATTTGCTTTAAGTCACTATACATCTTCGTAGATCCTGGATGGTAGGAAACGCTGGATCCATGAGCCTCTCTACAAACCATACTCCTAATGTCCCCAACCGCGGGGATGCAAAATCTGCCGTGGTACTTCAAAGTTCCCGCATCATCGATGGAATAATCCGACAACTCTCCTCTCTCAGTCCTGGAGAATAAGTGTAGAAGATCCGGGTCATCCTTCTGGTGCAGTCTGGTCAAAGAAATCCAAGACGGCTCTGCCACTGACAAACTACTATGCAAGCCACAGCATCCCACTGATATATCCATAAGGAGGAACTCCTCTACTAAATGATCGGCGGTGAGATTAAAGATCTTTCCCGTCTTACGGCTCAGGGCATCGGCCACCACATTGGCCTTGCCTGGATGATACTGGACTTCTACGTCATAATCGGCCACATACTCTACCCACCGACGCTGGCACAGATTCAACTCCTTCTGCGTGAACACGTACTTTAGGCTCTTATGGTCGGTGAAGATCTTGCACTGAGCCCCATAAAGTAGGTGTCTCCACTGCTTCAACGCATAAATAATCGCTGTGAACTCGAGGTCATGCGTAGGATAATTCTTCTCATGAGTCTTCAGTTACCTTGACCCATAGGCAATCACCATACCAACCTGCATTAATACGCATCCATGACCCACATGCGAAGCATCCACGCATACATCATAATCCAAACCCTTAGTAGGAAGGGTCAGAACGGGAGCAGTGCACAATCTTCTCTTTAACTCCAGGAAGGCTTCTTCGCACTTCTCGCTCCAAACAAAAGCCACGTTCTTTTGATTCAGCTTAGTCAAAGGTGCAGCTAGGTTAGAGAAACCCTCCACGAACCGCTTGTAGTAGCCGGCAAACCCTAGGAAGCTCCTGATCTCCTTAGGCGTGCCCGGGCTACTCAAATCCATCACTGCTGCGATTTTTTCTGGGACGACTGAGATCCCATCCTTATTCACCACGTGGCCCAGAAACTAGACCTGAGGCAACCAAAATTCGCACTTGCTCAACTTGGCGATTAACCTGTGGTTCCTCAACTCCGATAGAACCAAGCGCAGATGTTGCTCATGCTCCTCAGCACCACGAGAATAAACTAACACGTCATCGATGAAGACCACCACGAACTTATCTAGGAAATCCTTGAACACTCGGTAAATAATATCCATGAATGCTGATGGTGTGTTGGTCAATCCAAATGACATTACTAAGAACTCAAAATGTCCATGCCTCGATCTAAACGCAGTCCGTGGAATATCTGCTTCACGGATCCTAAGTTGATGATAGCCTGAACAAAGATCAATCTTGGAGAAGACCGTGCAACCGCGCAACTGGTCAAATAAGTCATCGATCCTCGACAGAGGGTACCTGTTCTTAATTGTGACTTAGTTCAGCTCCCTATAGTCGATGCAAAGCCGCATTGACCCATCTTTCTTATTCACAAATAGAACAGGATCACCCCAAGGCGACGAACCTTGCCTGATAAACCCTTTCGCCAACAACTCATCTAGCTGGACTCGCAACTCCTCTAGCTCTCGAGGGGCCATCCGTTACGGTGCCTTTGCAATAGGACGCGTACTCGGCTCCAAATCGATCACAAACTCAACATCCCGCTCAGGAGGAAGACCAGGAAAGTCATCAGGAAAAACATCGGCGAAATCACGAACAACTGGAATCTCCTCTAAGCGCGGTACAGTAACAGCGGTCCCAACCACCGAGACCAAACAAGCAAAACGATCCGAAAGAAAAAGCTTCTGAGCACATACTGCAGAGATGATAGTAGAATCCTGGCTCAGATCAGGATACACGCTTTCGGGCTGACCGTCGTCCCTGATGAAGTCCAAGCGCTTCCCTTTGCACTGAATGACTGCATCATACCTAGACAGCCAGTCCATGAACAAAATAACATCGAAGTCCTCCAGATCAATCATCTTCAGGTCTGTCTTCGCAAGGAAGTCCCCCAACAAAACAGGGCAATCTAACATACCCAAATCTGACAAAACAGATTCACCAGAGGGGAACTTGACACGGAAGGTATCCCGAACTCGATCTAAAGTCAACCGATGTCGCTCTACAAAGGCTCTAGCCACGAACGAGTGGGTAGCGCCGGAGTCAAACAAAACACGCGCCCAGCGGTTCTTCACCTTAAACTTCCGTATACAAACATATATAACTAAGGAACTACCACAACAATACTACAAACATTCTAGCAAGACAAGAACCAAAACATTCAGGCTGGAAAGACAACTAACCTTAGATTACCTGGGTCGAAGCTTGAGCCTCCTCGGAAGAGATCACGTTCAACTTTCCCTTTCCTTTATCCACACGTTGAGGTGGAGGTAATGCCTGCAGAGGAACTGCAGGAAGAGCAGGCTGGACCTGAGGACACCTAGACTTGATGTGTCCCTTCAGCCCACACTTAAAACAGACCTTATCCTTGGACCAGCACTGGGCTGCATCATGCCTAGGTCGCTTGCAAACATAACAGGAGACATCTCTCCTAGGAGCACCCTGAATCGCATGAACCTGCTCCTTCCTCTGAGTTGCTGCCCTCTTGAAACATCTCTCGACAGGGTGGCCTGACCGGCCACAGAAGCTGCACACCACCTTGCTCTTCTTTCCCGGAGCTGCATCAGGTAAATGAGGTTTCTTCTCCTCCACAGACTTCCTCTTATCCTTCCTACTTTGTTGTCCTCTGCTCTTCGCGGTCTCAATAGCCTCTACCTTAAGAGCAGCCTCCACTTCTCCTACACAAGTCTCTGACCCATAAGCATTGGTCAACTGCTGCACCTCACTCCTCAAACCACCGAGAAATCGATTAACTCGATCAGCCTCAATGCTGACCAATCCAGGGGCAAAACGGCTCAGCTTGCTGAACTCTATCTCATACTCACCCACCATGAGCTTTCTTTGCTTCAGATGGAGGAAGTCGTTCATGAGGTGGTCACACTCGACCGAGGGTAAGAACTTCCTCAACAGCATCTCCTTGAACACCTCCCAAGAGCATCCAGCTACCAAGCTCTCCTTCTCTTTCAGCCACCAATTCTTAGCCAACCCTTTAAGCTGATAGGCGGCTAACATCACCCTATGATCATCTACAATCCCTGAGTACAAGAACATCTCCTCCATGGAGATCAGCAAGTCGTCTATCACCATGAAATCTGCCTTCCCGTCATAAGAGGGAGGGCTCAGCCTATGAAACTGCGAGATGAAGGACATCTCCACTGGCACCACCACAAGAGGTCTTAAGGGTGCAGGAGGAGGAGGAACAACAATCCCCCTTCAGGGCCTTTCACTCCCTGAGTCTGACCTACCACAACTGCCACCAGAGATAGGATCTGGGCTCGCAACTCCACCAACTGCCTACTCAAGGAATCGCTACTCTGCCGCAAGCTTTCGGTTACCGCATCATTTTGAGCTCCATATGACTCACCCTCAGACAGGGGAGTCGATCTAGTCGAAGGACGTCTCGTCATCCTAAAGTCATAGTTACACTAGTAAGATCCTAGTACAACGGCTAGACCCAACTACAAGTACAAACAATACATATATAGATATGAACTTAAAGCTGCTAAACTTGCTCTGGGAGTTTATCTTTTTACAAAAATTGACGTTATGCCCTAACCTAGGATGGTTAACCACCACCTTACTAATTCTTGTGCCTAGATCGGGAATGCATGACTTTATATTATTTTTGACTCGAAAACTTATGTGTGTACATATGTCATCCTGCCAGTCTTTAGCTTGGCACGTTGTGCTTATACAATGTTATGTTGTGCATATTTGTGCTATGCATTCTAAAAAGGCCCTAATGCATGTTATGTGCGGCGTACGCATGAAAATGTTATGCATCCCATACTACATAACATTCACATGTAACGAAAATGAAAACATGCTAGTCGCAGCCATGTGGTGAGGTTATGCATCCCATACTACATAACCCTCACATGTTGCCCCTATGGTGGATCCATATACGAACACATATTATGCATCCCATACTACATAATGTGCCCCGTATACTTTATATTATGCTATGAGTGTAGTGTTCGTGCTTTTGCCAAGACGTGTTGATGACATATCGGTGTGAATGACATGATGTTGAACTACTAATGCAATCAAAAGGGAAGGTTGCCTGACTAGCCTGTCAAGCAACCTCCCTCTGATACCAATTGTCACAACCCGCATTTTCTCCGAATTAAAGAATTATCAGAGTATGAGAAAATGCGCGTCATGATGCTACGTCAAGCAGGGGATAACTATTGACGCTCAGGCAAAACCATCTACTACACTTTATGAATGAAATTCATGAGTCTAATGATTAGAAAATCAGTTATATTTTAGAGGCAGTATCCCCCGGCTCGGTGGATCACCTAGTCCACAGTTAAAAACTATACTTATGCACTGCGGAAAAATACTTTATTCAGGTTTGACTTCCTAAGGAGTGCATAAGAGCTCTAAGAGGACCACATATGCCATACAAGACTCTACATTTAATTTATATTATATATAAGAAAACGATTTTTAAACGTTGTTTAGAAAATAGTGATTTACTTTTATAAAACATGCTGATCATGCGATATGCTTATAATAATAATAATTGTAGTTTTAAAATAACTAGCAACCTAGCATAAATCCTCCCCAGAGCAAGTAGACTATCTCCAGATAATGGTAGCAGCAAAAGTAATATATCTAGTATAAAGGTAAAAATTACCAGTGGATGCCAACAACCTGAGACGAACCCACGGGCAAATATGTATGTCTGAAAGAAAAGTACAGATAAACTATCTCACTAACAAAGCAACAGGATCTCCAAAGTCCAAGTGACCACCAGCAACACCACCGCAACCTAGCCACCAAACTGGCTACTGCTCAGAACCTGAGACATTCAAAAGAGGAAAGAATACCTCAGCAAGCAAAACAAGGAAAAACAGCATGGAAGTGTCAACCAGGGAATAAATGAAAGAGGAAAACACACAGCAGTAAAAGTCACAACTGCCCAAGGCAAGACAACAAAAAATGCACTACGTGCGAGGAAACAGCATCAACCCTGCCCAGAAACTACATCCTGCAGGGTCTACTAGGCTTCTAAGAGCCCAAAATGCTGTAATCTACCAAGGAAGATACACCAAACACCCTAAGCTATGGGAGATGGTAGTAACAAAAACAAATAACATGGATCCGGGTTGGAGGCAAACTCAGTCCCCCAACCTCCATTTCCAAGCCAACAAGCTCAAGGGTCTACATGTGAAAGCACAAGGGACCTTCCACCCCCTTGCCCAGCCCGTACCTGGAGCAAGATAAAAGAATAAGGGTGGCCTTGGCTAAATTACACAACACCTTCCCCATGAAGATCTTCAAACCACCACTACTAACCACGACCCACGATTCGGCGTTTAGGAAAGAAAAACATGGCCGACAAAGAAACTATAAATATAATCAAGGAATTCACTCGGGAATGAAAATCGAGGTAAGGGAAACATTGTTGAAGTTACTCAATACGGCTTGGCGTTGAGTGGGACCCACTCAACGCCTAACCAGACCTTGGCGTTGAGTGAGCTAGCCTCTCTCAGCGCCAGAACAAGCATGTCGTTGAGTGAAGTTCACTCACTCAACGGCTCCTGCAAGAACAACTCTGGCGTTGAGTGAGCTAGCCTCACTCAATGCCAAAACAGGCATGGCGTTGAGTGAGGTCCACTCCCTCAACGTCTTCAGCAAAACCACAAAACCCAACAGTAGCGTTGAGTGAGTCCACCTCCCTCAACGCCAAAGCAGCTTTGGCGCTGAGTGAGGTCAACTCACTCTACGCCAAAGTTCATTCCCACAGAAAAACCCTAAACCATCGCCAATAAGAGGAGGTCGGAGGGAATTCTGACTGATTCTCGCCGAATCGGCGGGAATACAGGATGATTCACGCCGAATCGGCGATAATCCAGGATGATTCTCGCCGAATCGGTGGGAATCCAGAATGATTCTCGTCGAATCGGCGGGAATCAAGGATGATTCTCGCCGAATCGACGGGAATCAATGATGATTCTCGCCGATCAGTGGGAATCACCGACGTTACAAGTCGAAATCGGCGGGAATCACTTGGTGATTCCCGTTTATTTTTACTTAGATGAAAATTCTCACTCAATCACCCCACCACTCAGCCGCAAGGAACAGACCAAACTATGGCTTTTGTTAATTATTCTACTTTTTAGAACGGACTATTATTTTATCGAACGAACAGAGTGGAGTTTATATTTAAAAAAAAGATAGAAAAATAAATAGACGTGATTTTATTAAGATAGGGACTTAGAAGGTAGTACTCGATTTCAGAATTACTTTGAGAGAATATTAATTCAACTATTAAAGAACAACTTTATTTCTTTGTTACCTAACTTAACGAGAGGGTCCCCTTTTGTAGCATCACTGACTCGAAAGTACGATCGGGGAGGCTTGCGTTTAAAATAGGTTAACGTAAACGTAGTGTCTCTTCACCGGTTTATGATCAATTAACAGAAAACCCTAGTTAGGATAACTAGAAAGTAGATTTGAAATAGTTGAAAATAATATCCAGCCTAGAGCTCATCTTGACCAAGTGCTAAGGGTTCTTAGCCTCTTCTCAGGATAGGGGCGGTATAAAATATAGAAAATAATATCTATCTATCTATCTCAATCTAGGATTTAAGCTTTTGCTTCACCTTTGTTTTTGGGATAGGGTAGTAAAAACTTTTGCAGAGCTTTCGCACTATCTTAATCCAGGTCATAGGCTTTCGCCTCGCCCTTCATTCAGGATAGTATGAAATAATAAGGGTTTGAAAATAATTTTTAAAGCAGTTTCACACTATCTTAATCCAGGACATAAGCAGAGCTTCGCCTTTCTTTCGGGATAGTATGAAAAAAAAGAAAGTAAAAAACTTAAAGTAAAGTACTCAGAATTAAAATTGAAAGAGTCAATTTTATAAAGTCAGAAAAATTATTACAACTTTCTAAAAAACTGAAAAGAAAGCTAAAATATTACAACTTATAGAACTTTAGAATACTTGAAAGCTACTACAGGTTCCTTGTCAGAGAGCTGGGGAGTCCTAACAGTTCTTAAGGAAGCTGCTGGTGTTTGAAAAATTCCACTCAACCATGCCCATCTATTTATAGGAAAAAATTTCAAGTGACACGCCCCGTGACACGGGCGTGTCGGGTAGGGCGTGACAGGGTCACGGGCGTGACAGGGTCACGGGCGTGACAGGGTCACGGGCGTGACAGGGTCACGGGCGTGACAGGGTCACGGGCGTGATAGGGTCACTGGCGTGACTACCAGCCTATTGGGACAGGTGCCAAGCGGGGCTGAACTTCGGATAGAATTTGAGCAGGTCACGGGCGTGACTGATGATGTCATGGCCGTATCGGGCAGATGATTACTCAGGCGGCATGGTGCGTGGCGACGGCGCGGCAGCTTGCTGGATTTCTGTATAGAACTTCACTAGGTCACGGGCGTGTCGCTTTTGTCACGGGCGTGTTCAGCGGGCGTGTTCAGCGATTCCCCGATTGTCCTGGGAAAAATAACAGAAACAGGAAAAAAGATTAAAAAGGACTGTCACACCCTAGGTCACGGGCGTGACCTAGGGGCGTGACCTAAGTAAAAAATACAAAAATTCATAAAAACTTAGAAAATAAATCTAAAACATAAAAAATACAATATAATAAAAATAGTTAGTTTTATATATCAAAACTAAGGTTTTATTTATAAATATGCAAATTTAATACGATATAAAATTGTATATTTTTATACTCATCAGCTCTACACCAGAGGGAGTTTTCATTCAGATATCTATTTTGTTACTTTTTGTGTTCTTGTATTTGTTAGAGAAATCATCGACTTGTGAGTAGTGATTAGGTCTGTGTGTAGCTTTAAGGGAAATTGCCGCCTTGTGCGCCGTGACTAGGTTGTGGAGTGATCTAGAGGGAGGCTAGTAGCTGTATGATGCAGGCTACGTCTCTCGACAAACCACTACGGACAAGCGATATCGAATCATTATCTCACGTTCCAATTATATGCTTGCACAAACTAAAACACAGCACCCCAATTTTGCGATAATATTATTCCGATGATAACGTACGGGTTCGCCACACCCTAAGAGATCAAATAGAGGCTATGAGATAATAACCTCTCAAGTTAAAAGGATCTACCTGATCTGGTCGAGCATGTGTTGTACCAAAAGAGATCCACCGAAAAATAATGATTTGGAAAATGTAGATCTCTCCTAACAAAAAGAAAATGAGGTCCGCCAATCCTCACAAATTTAAATAGAATAAAACAAAACAACAAAATCATTTGGATCAAACTATTGAAGTATGAGACCATGCGGTCTGGCAGTTTGAGCCTGGCGGGTTGTAGACCGGGCGGTCTGGCGGTTTGAGCCTGGCGGGTTGTAGACCGGCGATTGTTGTTTGAAGTCCGGCGGTCTGGCAGCTTGTCTCCGGTGGATTGGAGACCGGGCGGTCTAGCAGTCTCATCCTGCATCTCGCTCTCTCTCTCTGGTACTGCCGAGCGATTAGCCCATTATCTAACCGCGTGGCTTGTCCGGCTTGTTTTTAGTCCCATACTGTTTGTTTGTCCTCTCTCCCCTCTCCTCCATTCTATAAAAGGGAGGTCATACCTTTGTAAATGATATCTTTTTGGATAATAAAATTTTCAATTATTCAAAGTTCTGGCTTGTTTTCTAGTCGTTTGTTCGCAACTTTTATATGGTATCAGAGGAACTCGATTTTCTCCTCCTGATTCTGTACCCCTCTCCGCGCGACTTGTTTCTTCTTCTCGCGACCTGTTTTCGCGGCCTGTTTCTTCTGCCTGGTTGCTTGTGCCCTATTCGTGCGGCCTATTTGTTTGCTTGCGCCCTGTTCGCGCGGCTTGGTTCTTTTGCTTGTGCCCTATTCCCGCAACCTGTTTTCGCAGCCGGTTTGCTTGCTTTTTTCCTCTCGACCTGTTATAGTCGTCGCGCCCTGTTGATGCGACCTATTTTGTCCATCTCCTCCAAGCAAACCCCACATCTGTTCGCGCGGTCTGTCTCTTAGCCGCCCTACTTATTCCCTTCTGCTTTGTTCTACGGTTTGGTCATGGCTTTCCTGGCCGCTGGTGTCTGATATTGTGACCGCTGCATTTCTCCTTCTTCCTTTCCCGCGGCTTGTTTTCTAACCGCACGGCTTCCTGTTGCTTTCTTCTATGGCTTGTTTCTTAGAATTCAATTGCCACCACTCATGTAGCCAATCCGGCTCCGCTTCCGCCTTCTACTACTTCCGGAAACCTGGGAACGGTTTCTAAACTAATTGGTTCTCACTATTCGGATTGGAGCATTTCTTTCACATTTCTCCTTCGCTCTCAGCGCAAATGTCATCACCTCACCGATGACCCTCCTCCTCCCGATTCTGCTTAATTTGATGATTAGGATGTGAGTGATGCCCTTATCCGCACTTGGCTGGCTAACAGCCTCTCTGACGAATGCCTTCCTGTCAAATGCCATGATAAGACGGTCAAGGCCACATGGCTTCACCTTGCCACTCTTTACTCGAAGGGGACCCAGACGTCCCGTATCTATACTCTTTATGCGAACCTCTTTGCTCGTCCTTACATGACCCCTACTGCGGCTTATCAGCAAGTTCAGGCCCTTGGCGCTGAGATCCTCCAGAATCGCACCTTATCTGTGTACTTGGCTGAGCAACACAAACACTTCCAGGAACTCCTGGTTGTTTGTTATCTTCTGCGGCTCCCCGAGTCTTTTGATATGATCCGCCAATAGATCTTGGGCATAGCAGAGTCTCCCACCTTGGATGCCACCACGGCTCGCATCGCCGCAGTTACTTCGCTGCTCCAGCGCCCTCTGTTGTCCTCTCCTTCTCCGCAGGATGCCTATACTCACCATACTCAGCGGGGCGACAATACCTCTGTCGACCTTCTGCCTCTGTGGCCACGACCTCAGGTAGCGCTCATGTCGTTACCCAAGGTAAATGGCTGATTGACTTTGGTGCTACAAATCACTTGATCGGCAATCCTCAATGTTTCTCTCTCCTCGAAACGCATGATCGGTTACCCCCAGTTCTAGTTGTGGATGGTTCTCCTTCCTCGGTTCATGGGACGGGCATGGTTCAAGTCACCCCGTCGCTTTGCTTAGCGGACACACTCTATGTCCCGAAGTTCCCTTGCAATTTACTATCCATTACTACCTTATGCAAGCAACTTCAGTGCTCTGTCTTATTCACTACTACTTCTTGTTGTATTCAGGACCCGAGGACCCAACGGAGGATTGCTACTGGGACTGAGAGCGGCGGTCTTTACTTTCTCGACAATGTTTCTGCTCTGTCCGCCTTCTCTTCCTCGTCTACTTATCTGCTTCAATGGCATCTTCGCCTTGGACATCCTCCTGCTTGGATTCTTCGTCAACTTCTGCCCCACTAACCTCACACCAGTCCTCCTCTCAACTTGTGATGCGTGTCAGCTAGGCAAAAATCACCGCTCCTCCTTCCCGCCAAAGCAAGGCTGTGGTTCCTCTCGCCCGTTTGATCTCATTCATTCTGATGTCTGGGGTCCTGCTCTTACTCTCACTGTTGGTCAGGGTTGTTCTTATTTTTTAACTTTCATTGCTGATTTCTCTAGATGTACCTGGGTGTATCTTTTAAAAGATCGCTCTGAACTCTTTTTTGTATGACAATCCTTTTATAATTTGATTAAAACTCAGTTTACATTTCTATTAAAATTCTTCGTTCTGATAATGCTAGAGAATATCTTAGTCATGAGTTTTCATCTTTTTGTATGCAATATGGTCTTCCACATAAGACCAGTTGTGTTTACACCTCCCACCAAAACAGGGTGGCGGAGCGTAAAAACCGCCATCTCCTTGATATCGCTCTCACTCTCATGACGGAGATGCAGGTGCCTCGCTCCTATTGGGGCTATGCCGTTCTCCTAGCCTGCTATCTCATCAATCGCATTCCCTCTACTATTCTTCATTGCAAGACCCCCTTCTTCATTCTCTACCAAGGCAAGGAACCCTTTCCTCTCCCTCTTCGTATCTTTGGGTGTACAGCGTTTGTGCATGCTCCGTCCGCTACCCGTGACAAGCTTTCCCCCCGTTCCACAAAATGTGTCTTTTTGGGTTACTCGACCACTCAAAAAGGCTATTGTTGCTTTGACCCCATTCTGCGCAAACAGTTTGTTTCTGCGGACATCACCTTCTTCGAAAATGCATCCTATTTCTCATCTCCAACCCCTCTTCCTCCTGATGTCTCTGACTCTCCACCATCACTTTGGGTTCCTTCCACGCATATCGACGTCTTCCCTCCAACATTCGCTCCTCCTCCGTCTCCTCCTCTCCCTGTTATACACCTTTCCCCTTATCCATCTTCTTCGCAGCCATCTCTCTCTAGTCCCAGGCCAGCTCTCTCTGCCACGGACGCTCCGGTCCCTTAGGCCCAAGACGACCTGGATCTTCCCGTTGCTCTTTGCAAAGGGGTGTAGGCATGCACTCAACACCCGCTTGCGGCTGTTGTTTCCTATGATCGGCTTACTCCTTCTCACAAGAATTTTGCTTTGGCTATCTCGGCTACTACTACTCCCCACACCTACCATGGAGGCTCTGGATATTCCTCATTGGAAATCTGCTATGGATGAGGAAATCGCCACTCTCACTGAAAGGGGTACCTGGACCCTTGTTTCTCCACTAGTGGGTACTAATGTGGTTGGCTGTCACTGGGTGTTTGTTGTGAAGTTTCGCCCAGACGGCACTGTGGAACACTACAAGGCCTGACTGGTGGCCAAAGGCTTTACTCAAACTTATGGGGTTGACTACTTTGATACCTTCTCCCCAGTTGCTCGCCTCAGCACCATCCGAGTTCTTCTCTCTGTGGCTGTCAACCGGGATTGGGCTATTTCCCAGCTTGATGTCAAAAATGCCTTTCTCTATGGGGATCTTCACGAGGACGTTTACATGGAGCAACCTCCGGGGTATGTTGCTCAGGGGGAGACACGAGTATGCCAATTGAAGAAGGCCTTATATGGCCTAAAACAGAGCCCTCGGGCATGGTTCGACAAGTTCAGTGGCATTGTGGCTGCCATCGGTTTTGCAAGAAGTTCGGCTGATCACTCATTGTTTATTCGCAAAACTGCATCGGGCCTTGTGGTTGTTGTGGTATATGTAGATGATATCCTTCTTACATGCAATGACAAGGCTGGGGTGGACTTGACAAAGAAACACCTCCGTCAACACCTTGTCACGAAGGATATGGGCTCCCCGAAATACTTTTTAGGGATAGAAATCTCTCGAAAGCCCGACTCGCTGGTTCTCTCCCAACGGAAGTATGCTCTTAATCTTCTACGGGAGGCAGGATTGACCGGTGCCAATCCAGCACGGTATCACATGGCTATTGGAGAAGACAAAACGTGGACAGATGACTCTGCTCTTATATCTGATGCCACGAGGTATAGCCGTCTGGTGGGTAAACTCATTTATCTCACGGTGACCGGACCCGACATCGCCTATGTTATAGGCAAGGTTAGTCAGTTCATGCAAGCTCCCAGGGAATGTCATCTTCAGTCTGCCTTGAAGATATTAGAGTATGTCAAAGCAGCACCGGGAAACGGGCTACTCTTTCAGAAGCATGATCATCTGAGAGTTGAAGCCTGCTTAGACTCAAGCTATGCGGATGATAAAGGTGACCGTAAATCTACATCTGGTTTTTTTACATTTATTGGATGTAATCTTGTGAGCTGGAAGAGCCAAAAGAAATCTATTGTCTCAAGGTCCAGTGCAGAAGCTGAATATCGGAGTATGGCATCAACCATGTGTGAACTAAAATTGTTACGGGCTCTCATACTTGACGTAGGAGATGTCTACGACTATCCTCTTCCTATGTTCTGTGACAACAAGGCCGCTATATATATATCCAAAAATCCGGTCTTCCATGAGAGAACGAAACATATATAAGTCGACTGCCATTTCATCCGGGAAGAGGTCTTGAAGAGACAGATTTGCACTCTGTTCGTCACCTCCGACAAAGAGTTGGCGGATATCTTCACCAAGCCGGTTTCTACTTCCTTCTTCCACATTTGTGACAAGCTAGGCATGATTGATATCTATGCTCCAGCTTGAGGGGGAGTTTTGAAGTATGAGACCGGGCGGCCTGGCGGTTTGAGCCTGGCGGGTTGTAGACTGGGCGGTCTGGCGGTTTGAGCCTGGCGGGTTGTAGACCGACTGTTGTTGTTTGAAGTCCGGCGGTCTTGCGGCTTGTCTCCGGTGGCTTGGAGACCGGGCGGTCTAGCAGTCTCATCCTGCGTCTCGCTCTCTCTCTCTGGTACTATCGAGCGGTTAGCCCATTGTCTAACCGCGCGGCTTGTCCGGCCTGTTTTTAGTCCCACATTGTTAGTTTATCCTCTCTCCCCTCTCCTCCATTCTATAAAAAGGAGGTCATACCTTTGTAAATGATATCTTTTTGGATAATAAAATTTTCAATTATTCAAAGTTCCGGCATGTTTTCTAGTCGTTTGTTCGCTACTTTTAAAAAAATCATGACAAAATCAAAGTTCACAATCAACACTAAAGTAAATCGCCACAAGTTTTATCAAGAGGGAATCTCACAAAAGGTAGATATTTCATTAACCAATCGGAAGATATTTTTGATGAATGATTCACTCTTCCACGGCTCCACCGGAGTCACACCGAATGGAGAGAAACTCTTCTGCCTTCCTTGCTTCACACCGAAGAAAGTTCATCGTCATCGGAGTTGATTTCCTTGGCCAAAATCCACCAAGAGGGGATTTTTTAGGGTGGCCAAACCCTAGGAGGGGGGAGCCCTTATTAGTCGAACCCTAGGTGGAGATCTAGTGGATTGGCCGAAATCCTTCAAGGGGGGAAATACCGTCGTAGTTGTACGTCGTTGGAGGGGAGGAGGATTGTTTGGTGGAGAAGAGAAGAAGGAGGAGGAGGGTGGACAAAATTTTCAAGGAGTGAGAAAGAGGTGTTTGCGGCCAAGGAAGGAGAGAAGGAGAATTCTCAAGTTAGAAATTAGGTTTCTTTTTCAATTTATTCAATCTTCATTCTCATTACCCATCCAAGTCTTTATATAGGATACATCACTCAATCTCCACCTTTCAATAATAAATAAACATTAGATGGTTATAAGCAACCCATCAAAAACATGAAATAGAAATAACAATAGTAAAATGCCTAAAAATTAAATGCTTAAAAATTAAAAAGCTTAAAAATAAACAGCTTAAAAATATATAATTATAAATATATAATTTATAATCATATATTTTTATATGATGATAAAGGTGGACAACATGAATAATATGTTTGGCACGGCATTGGGGATGGATGTCGCGGTAGAATCCCATCTTCAAGCTCGCGGCAACGACCGTCACAATCATCGAATTCTCTGAGGCGAAGATCATCGACCACATCAGCGCCATCAATTGAATAGTCATGAGCATCATGAACACATGGAGGGACATCGTCGCCATCATTATATCTAGGGAGAGATAGGCTTTAACCTACCGGTCCTTAGGAGAAGGACCGGTGAAAACTCAAAAGATGTTTTTTATTTATTACCTTGATTTCAAGCTCTATTGAACTTTGTTTATGTTTTTTTTCATTACTTAAGAAATAAAATCTTGTATTTATCTTCATTAAATTTCTGAGTCTTTGGAATATCTTTTGGGTTATGAAAAATATTATCTTAACTTTTGCGTTAATTTTGCCTTAAGTTTTTTGTTTAGAAAACATTTTTATTTGCCCTTATTGACCCCCCCCCCCCCCCCCCCCCCGCCCCCTCTAACAGTGTCGCAAGATCCAACAGAGCCTACATAACGTCCCATTCTAGTGAACTCATGCAAGTAGTAATCAACAAAATTCTCACATTGATTTAACCTCCGGAATTAATTCTCCATTGCAATCCTCTACGCAGATGAGAGATACCTCGCCATAAAAAGTGTCGAAAACTCCCTCATCGAGATCTCAGTCAGCAACCTTCAAGCTAACTGATTTAATTCCAGCGTATCCCACCAGAATATTGTCTCTCCTTCCAAAAGAAAGGTAGCTCTAGTCACCTTCTATCTCTCCTCAGTCTTTGTCACCGTCAAGGTTCTCTTTAAACTTGAGAGCTAGTATTCGGCCTGAGTGGGGGATCCAGTTACCTCAAACGTTGGAGGATAGAAACAATGAAAATGCATTTGTTGTTTATCTGTCGCTCGCCTCGCAGCTAAAGGCTCATCAGTCACTTGCCTCGTATACATAGGCTCAACTATGTCAACCTACTTCGGGCCAAACTCAGGGGTATGAGGCTATACTTGCCCTCCTAATTGCACATTGATAAGCACGAACATGGCTTCAGAAACCAATCTTATTATTGGGTCCATTGTTCCCAATGTCCCAGATTTATAAGAAGTCAAACAAGTCAACACACAACAGTTTTATTTTATGTGTATTTGAGTTTATGAATGTAGGTTAGTCCTTATCATATTGATTGGACAGGTGGAAACAAAGTAGGCTGATATGTTTTTACACACAAAATTTTCTAAGTCCAAAAGCGTTGAGTATAGCTTACTCACTCAACGACAAATAACAGAAGAAAATATGTTAAGTAGTTTGGCATTGAGTGAAGCTTACTAACTCAACGCCAGGTTGCAGAAAACTGCCTAAGTACTTTGGCGTTGAGTGATGAAGGCTCACTCGATGCCTTAGATGCAGAAATTCTTTCTAAGGCAAAAGGCGTTAAGTGAGGATTGTTCACTCAACACTCTGAGCGCCTAAGTTGCAGAAATTCTTTCTAAGGGAAAAAAGCGTTGAGTGAGGCTTGTTCACTTAGCGCTCTCAACGCCTAGATAGACAAAAATCTGTCTAAGTGTTTTGGCGTTGAGTGATGCTTACTCACTATACGCTTATACTACTGATGCTTGATTTTGGCTAAGTCCACCGGTGCTGACGTCAATAAAGTCAAAAAAGTCAACTAAAATTCTAATGTTGCGGGAAGGCTACTAGAGGCGCTGGCGGCCAACTGTCATAATTTTTGCACTAGGAAAGAGATTTTTGTCCTTTATGGTTGGGGCCCACACAAAGAAAAGAGTCGTTAAATCAGCCATCAATAGAAAGAAAGTGTTGAATGGCAAAATCTGAGCCACCAATCCTGGTGGTGGGCCCACTACTCAATTGGCTGTTGTTCGACAAAGAATAAAATGGAGGATATCCGCCAAGTCAAAGATACGATTCTTTTCTAGGTTTTTTGAACACGAAAGTTCGGTCGAACTTCATCTTCTTCCTCGTCATTCTTGTCGAGCCTGAAGAAGCTGTTTAGCAAAGAAAACTTAGAAGAGGAAAGAGATAGTTGAATCAATCAGCATCTTCGATAGCAGGTACATAATTGATTACTGAGAAGGAAGAAATAAAGGCAGTCATACAAGCTCTGCTAGAGAAGGTTACTGATTGAAGAAGATTCTACTGTCAACTCCATTGTCTTCATCAGCAAAAGCTTGGACTTATATCTGCTCAGTCCAGGAAGAAGCGGACATAGAGTACTTACTATGGTGTCAATTGAAAACAAACACCTTTTATTCTTTCTATAGGATCCTGTCTAGGAATTGAGTTGTAAGCCTTTCTATTTAAGGCCGAGTGGTAGGTTTCTGTGTAGAGTCTGAGGTTGTAGGCCAGGTTTATAAAGTCCAAGGGGTAGGATTCTATGAGGAATCTGAGTGAGTAAGCCTTTGTTATAAAGGCTGAGTGTAGGATCCATTTTAGATCTCAGTGTAGGGCTATCCTCCCAGCCTGAGTGGTGGGCCTGTTGGCCTGAGGTAGATGGTTGTTTAGCCATTGAGTTATAGGGCCTTGTGGCTGAGGAGTAAGTCTTCGAAGAGACTGAGTGGTCCTGCGGGATCGAGTTGTAAGCTCATAAGGAGCTGAGTTTTGATGGAAGAGACTTATCAAACACACTGTTTGAATGTCGCAGAGGGACAGTGGATGTACCTAATTTCAAGGAACAACTATAAACAGCTGTGTCATCTGTGATTTATCTTGAAAGCAAAAAATAACCTAATCACTAAGTACAACTATCGGGTAAAAATAAAAAAGACTTGAATCAAGACCAAAAACCTATTCACCCCCCCCCCCCTCCTGGTGTTTAACTGACCTTAAAAATAAGACTTTCAAGTGGTATCAGAGGGAGGTTACTCTTAAAAGGTTTAGCAGTCCGAGTAGATCTCCAAGCTAAGCTAGAAGTCTATCAATATGGGTTCAGGAGTGAACAATAAGGAGTTGGGTGCCATGAAGCTTCCAATCTATAGGAAGGAAGAATTTAGCATTTGGAAGGAGAGGGTGAGGTTGTTCAAAGAAGTAGCTGACCCTAGAATATTTATCACTGTCAAAGAGGGACCATTCATCCCAATGAAAGTCTCAGCTCTGGATGCAAATGTCTAATCACCTAAGGCTTATGAGGAGATGACTAAGGATGAAGTTATTCTGGCCACAATGGACAAGAGGGCATAGAATATAATTATGAATGTTATTGATGAGTCTACCTTTCAGAACCTGATCCACTTCATAACTACAATGGAGATGTGGGACACACTGGTGATCTACATGGAGGGGACAGAGGAAGTTAGAGATGATAGAAGGTCTATGCTCAACCAAGAGTATGAGGCTTTCAGGTAGTTTAAAGGAGACAACATAACCACCTGCTATGAAAATTTATTTAGGATTGTAAATGAGATGAAAACTTATGGAAGGATCTATAGTCACTATGAGCTCAATGACAAGTTCCTAAGATCTCTCACCAGAGACTGGGAACCAAAGATATGTGCCATCAGAGAAGTGGCAAAAGCTGGGTAATACTCCTCCATACACCCTATTCGGGAAGTTGTTGTCATATGAGATGCAGCTATCTGTCAGGAAAGAAGAGGAGAACAATAGCAAGTCCCAGGCCATAGACAAAGCTGTGGCATTCAATGTTGAAGCCTCTAGGAAAAGCAAGAGGTAGTCTCCTTCCTCACCAAGGAGAGATGTTTAATCTGACTCTAAAAGATCAGAGACCAGCATATAAGACTGTCAAATGTCTGATGAAGACTTTGCTGCCTTCACCAGGCAATTCCAGAAGTTCATGAAGAAGAAACATTGGAGAAGCAGGCCCTCTTCCTCCTCTCATCTGAAGGAAGACTACTACAAGGGCAGGAATAAATCCTCTAAGGAGGACAGGTATGGCTCTAAACCCAGTAAACAGGTTTCATCTAAAGTGGTTTGTTATTATTTCTGCAAGTATGGGCATGTAATAGATGACTTCCCAATCAAAACGAACGAATCTGGTAAGAAAAAGGACCACCAGCAAAAAGGTAAGAAGGAGAAATCCTTTATTGCTAAGAAGCAAAGGAGCTGGACTGACTCCTCCTCTTCAGAGTCAGAAGAGGAAGAAGAAGATGAATCCTACATAGACTTATACTCTGCTAAAGAAGAAGAAGCTGTAGAAGCAGACTTTATTATGATGTTGACTGCTATAGCAGAAGAAGCTAATGAAGATCTTTATGTTGCCAGGATTAAAGTTAGGGTCCCTCTATCATTGTCAGATGGTAATTCAGAGGTTAATTATGAAGAAGAATAAGACAGCTTCTGCCTTGGGCTAATGGCTAGGACTAATGAAGAACCCAGCTAGGATTAGCCTGGTATAAGCAAGGTAATTTCTATTACTAGCTCTCTTGAGTCAGATTATGAGACAAGTCCAGATTCATGTTCCTCTCCATCAAGTGATGAAGATGGCTAAGAATCTGAAGGAGACATCAATCAATTGATTGATGGCTATGGTGAAATTCTGAAGGCTCTAAAGAGAATCAAGCTCCTGGCCAAAAAGCAGGCTTAGAAGATTGTATCTCTTCAGTTTGCTGCTTTAGAATCAACAAACCTGCTAGATTTGAAGATCAAAGAAGCCAGCAAGCTGAAGAATGTGATTTTCATTCAGATGGGCACCATAGCCTTCAAGAATAACCATATCAGGAATCTTGAAGGAAAGCTCAAAATGGAGAGGGAACTAGTTGCTAGGTACTCCAAGCCTAGTTCAGTGCTGCCCTTTATAGACTCCTTCTCCTACCAAAAGGGTAAGAAGGGGTTGGGTTTCAAGGGAAGCATGAGATCTGCCATTCCCAAGGGAAAGGGTAAAGCTCTAGTGCAACCAATAGCCTCCAAGCCTCATATTTCTTTCAAGAAAGTGCGGCTAACTTCAAATAGATATGACCATGAGAGTATTTATGGTCACTGGAGGAATGGTAGATCTACTGGTGTGAACAAAGGTGTTCACAGCCATGGTGGAAAATATAGCCATGGTGCAAGTGCCTCTAAGGCATCCCATGAGAAAATACATGTAACACCCCAAAAGTTACAGGAATTTGTCGACCTGGGCTCGACAAAAATTGTTGAGTTGAGCTCGACAAAGATCGTCGAGCGGAGCTCGACGAAGATCGTCGAGCGGAGATCAATGAAGATAGTCGAGCTGAGATACCGGAGCTCGATGAAGGTCGTCAAGAGGTGATCGTCGAGCTGAGCTCGAAGAAGGTCGTCGAGCGGTGATCGTCGAGCTGAGCTCGATGAATGTCGTCGAACTGAGCTCAATGAAGACCGTCGAGCAGAGCTCGACGATTTTGGAGCAACTCATGTCAAGTGGATGATTTGAGGCCACTGAGCGGTGATTTAATTTCAACCCGAGCCATTGCTTGGTTTTGATGATTTTGTCATGTGGCTGGGATGTTCTCTGAGGCCTCTTATACAGACGGATAGATAGGAGGAAATCATAATTTACTTTTTCTTTCCCTCCCTTCCCGAGTTCTGGAGTGGAAAACTCTCGGCTAGAGCTAGGGCTTGCTGAGGTTACTAGAGAAGATATTGTGGACAAAAACAAGATCTGAAGTTATAATCGCAAAGGGGAAAGTGAGGCAATCATTTCCATTCGCGTCAAAAAGCTGTGTTAGTGCTCCAAAGAGAACATCAAGGGTAACGATATTCCTCCTTGGACATGTAAAGTCCTTATTTTTTCATATGCATGGATTTCCCCCACCAAAAGGTGGAATATTGAGGGATTTCCTTGGTTTGATTCTTGAAATCCCCAATAAAGTCTTGCATATAAATCCAGAAATGTGTAGTTCGGAATAGACAATCTATGTGAAGACCATCTGGACAGATTGGTCTGGATTGGTAATGCTTTATTTTGCGCACTAGAGAAGATTCCATGTATAAACAAGTATTTTGTGGGGTCGGTGGGTTGTGCCTGTGAAGCGGAGTAACACGAAGTACTGGAGTGTAATTCTAGGAAAATAACCTCGAAATTTATGAGTTGTATGCTATGTAAATCTAGTGTTTTTGGCACTGTAGGTGGCTGTAGGGATTTATGTATGGTTGGTCCAGTTATGGTTAGGGTTGGAAATAAAAAGAGAGTTCTGTATTTAATGCCAGACGATAGTGGTTGTCGCTAGCGATAGCTCCTAGCTAACCTGTTATTGTGAAGCCAGTCCCTCGGGGACAGTGTGGCTATTATGAGCTATGAGCTCTTAAAAATGCTTCGTGTCAAATGGATAAGGGGAAGTCGACCAGTGTTAGTTGTGGCAATTTGAGCAACGGGTAACGGCTAACTTATCTCCGCATTATGGTTGTCAACTTGATTTTCCCGGGTTATTGGGCATTCGTTGTAGCACATAATGAGAGTCTTAGGCCTGCGCGACATTAAGACTAAATTCTCCGGTTGTAGGCCGTGGAGCGCAATGCTCAAAGTTTGCCGTTGGGTTTGAGGCCAGAGAACGGTGGTGGGACCCTGGTTTTTCGGTACATCGATAATGTGCCCTGAGTGCAAGGAGCGTCGGGCCGTATGGTCGACGTTTGTGATATTTTGATGGTGCGTGACTGCAAATCTTGTGATATATCTGCTTGTGAAATGTTATGCCTGCAGGGAAGGAATACCACTGCCCCAGGAAAGGGGTAAGGTCGTTATAAATTCGCCAGCTGAATGTTGACCGTTACTTTGTTTGCCACCATTGCAGTGGGCTATCCCTATTCAGGTTCTAGAGAGCCGAGCGGAAAATAGTGGGTTGAAGCCCTTGCTGCTACTGTTTTTGCTATGCTGGCACTCGAAGGCCAATTAAAGAAATATTTTACTATTTTCATGTGTGGTCAGCCTGCGTGCCGATGTTTGTAATCCATATTGATGAAAGAGAACCTGTAAGGCCTTAAGGCCAAACTTTTTGTGTATTTTGTATACATTCTTTTGAGATATATAAATTTGTTGGTTTATATATATAGTGGACATTCATGGTTGATGAGTTCATTTGTAAACCCTAATGCTTCCGCTAGAATGCTTTGCGTTAGGATGAGTGTACTAGTTTTGATATTAACCTGTGACCCCGCCGCCTATTTATTGTATATAGTATAGGACCCCGGCCGTACCTTCTATTATATGTCATTTAACGGATAGAGTTGTTACAATTTGGTATCATCTTGTCTTTTGTATTCCTCTTTCAAATTCGTGGTCGAATTCATTTGTAGGGTGGAGAGCACGTGTAAGTGCGACCCACTTTAACCTGTGCATTCCTATAATGTTGTTGTTACTTGTTCAAAGTCTCTATAGTATGTCTTGTCCACCTATATATTTCTCGAAGTAGTGTTGGGCATTTTGAGCCCCAACGTTCTGATGAGAGTATGGCACCAGCAAAGGTGAACACACCTCCTCCTTCTGCGGAGATGGTATGTTTAGTTGCTGTGGCACTATTTTCAATGATTCATGCAAAGCCTACTGGGCAGGCGCAGCCTATAAGGGTGACGAAACAGGTTTGTATAAGGCCAGAACCAGTTGAGGTTATTGCTGATCCTCGAGCAGCTGAATGGCAGTTGAAGCAATTTATGAGCTTCAATCCTACTACATTTACGGGTGTGGGATCTCCAACTCAGACAGAGGATTGGTTGTCACGCGTCAAGAGAATATTTACGGCGATAAGGACGGAGAAGAATAGAAAGTCACCTTAGCCACCTTCTTGCTGGAAAGAGAGGCTCGGCTATAGTGGGACGAGATAGAGTTACACCACTTAGCGGGCATGCAACTAACCGAACTCTCGATAGAGGAGTTTTTGAGACTATTCTTGGCAAAGCATTTTCCATCAGCACAGCGCATCTCCATGGAGAACGAGTTCAAGCGTCTAACTTAGGGAGAAATAGTGTTGAAACCTACTTACATGAGTTTACCAGGTTGGGACGTTATACGGGAACTATCTTTGCTGACTAGGAGTGTAAAACCAATAAGTTCAACGATGGGATGCGGGATGAGCTGAGATTCCTGCTCTCGAATTCGGTGAACCAGGAATTTCAAGCGTTGGTTGATACGACTCGTGCATTGAAGAAGGATATGAAGCGAGTACAAGGCAAGAGGGACTTGGCTATGACAAAGCCCGAGTTCAAAGTGCCGCACCCAGGAAAAACAAACTATCGAAAGAAATGGGGTAAGAGATCCAAGTCTTCTACATTGGCTCGCTCGAGTGTTGCGTCTGGAGAAACTTCAAGGAATGAGTCTCGTGCTTGCTATACTTATGGTAGGGTGGGGCATCTAGCCCGTGACTGCCAGGGTTGTCCACCAAAGGTTGAAAATAAGACAGGAGTGTCAAATGTGGAGAAGGGAAAGGCAGTGGTTGAGTCTTCTACATCCCAGGCACAACCTCGAGTTTATAATCTTGGCTAACTAGAGGCCATAAAGTAAAGTGACATCGTTACAGGTTCCAGTTAAGATACTTTGCTATTGTTTTTGATACTTCATACCTTGTACATAGATTGTGTTTGATATGTTTGTCTTAGGCATTGTCTTGATTTGGGACTGTCCGGCGGGAGCACTATTTGATACAGGTGCTTCACATTCATTTATATCTGCAGACTTCGTGTCACAGATCGCCGTGCCGATTCATATGACGGCAGATAGTGTGAAGGTGTTATTACTGAATGGATGTGTGATGCATGCAGATAGGACTTGCTATGTAAAGATTCTGATAGGAAGTCGGAATTTCGGATTGGACGCATCTGTGCTGCCGATATCGGAATTTGATGTGATCTTTGGTATGGATTGGCTCTCAGAGTAGCATGACTTTATTGATTGCAATTCAAAGGAGATCAAACTAGGTTACAATACCGAGCTTGAGACTAAATTCGCTGGTATACAAGGAGCAAGCAGGATCTTGAAGACTGTGTTGGATCCCAGGTTTGGATTTGGGCTAAGTTCAGTAATTAGGATGAGTTTGACCCACATTGTATAGCTAAGGTCGAGTCTATGAGTCCTAGAGTTTAGGCGAGTCTTTAGGTTCAACCTTAAAGGACCAGACAGCAGAGCACCTCACTAGACTCAAACTTAGAAGAATTCAGAGTTCAAAATTATCAGTTCAAAATTCTTTGAACTCAACTCAACGATCGTCGATCTCAGATCGACGAACTCAGAAATATTTCTCTGAGTTGAGCTCGCCGATATTCGAGCTCAGGTCGATGATCTCTTCTTTCAGAAAAATTCCAAGCTCGACGAACTTAGAGCGTAGAAATTGGCAAGTTATTTCCAGAAGGCAGTTCGCTGAGCTCAGGTGGACAAACAGGAATTCTAAGGTCGACGAACTTGGAACTCCAGTCGATGAAATCTGTTCAGAGGTCGACGAATTCTGTCCCGAGCCAGACTTAGAAGTTTTCCTTACTTCTGTCCCTTATTTATTATATTATTTAGCAGTAATTCTCTGAGTAATTAATGCTCATATTCTCCTGAATATAGCCGTTATTTGCAGCATTAATTATGGTCTTCATAAGGATTAATTACTTGCTTATTTTATTGGGACAGTTGGGGAAACTCATTTAAGTCAAATATTCCAGCCGTTTCATTCTCTAGATCAGTCAACAATTAATGCTTGGTATTCAAATTTCAAAGGAGAATTTTGATAGCAAAATATAAAAGAGATTTTCTCTTTTCAGACGGCAATCCATGAATACACAGACCAAACAGTACTGAGAATACAGAGAAGATAGACAGAACATATAGAAGAATAACTGCTTCTTCTCTGTGCAAGAAAACATTCTATTTCCCTTGATCTTACTAAAGACTAACGAAGAGCATCCATCACATATCAAGAGTCTTCTTCTGTTTCTCCTCCAAGAACATTCAAGGAGAACAGCTTTGAATCAGTATACAAGTTCCTGGATCTTTCAAGGCAAGGTTGAAGACCTACACCCTGAGCAAGGCTCCAAGTTTTTTGAACAATCTCTACATTTCAAAAGTAGTCTTGACAATAGAGTCCACAAATCTTCTCTTTTGTATAATGAAAAGAGAAGACATTATCACCTCTCTCACCTCCTGTAAAAAGGGTTTATTAACTCCCTTCAAAAGTTTATTCTTGGTTTTTTGGAAACTTATCAAAAGTCTACAGGGTTGTGAGATCTCGTTGGAAATAGATCTTGTGGTGACATTCACCTGATCAAAAACCTGATAGTGGATTCCTACCAGGGTGATAGATGAGTGGATGCACCCTATTTTGGGAACCACTATAAAATTCTTGTGTTGTCTGGTTGATAATTTTCCTTTTATTTTACTATGTTGTGATAGATTAGCTTAGACTGTTTCCATTTCTTGTTACTACTATTGGTATCACCTATTTTACTCTGATAAATTTTAAAATAGCCAAAAGTTTTAATTACTTTATTCACCCCCCTAGAGTAAATCAGGTTAAACCCCTATCTTTCAATTTGTATCAGAGCAGTGTTCCTTTGGTTGTACAAGCTAACACTTGAACCAAAAGGTCCTTGTTATATCTGATTTCTTTTCCCTAGTTTTTTTTGTTTATTCTATATCATGGCACAGAACAAATATTATGCAAGCACCAGACCTCCAGTTTGCAATCTGAATAAGTTTGCTATCTGGAAGACAAGCATTAAGTTATACATGAACTCTATTGGTGAGGATATATTTAATTCTATTTTGACAAGACCACCAACTACAATGGCTATAACTATTATAAGTTCCAGCACTCATGTTGTTCCACCACCTGGGTGGACAGATGCTAAAAAGAAGGCCAAAATAGTTGATGTCAAGGCCATTAATATTCTGGCTCAGACAATGTCTAATGACATCATCCAGAAAGTGTTAGAGTGCACATTATCCAAGGCTATCTGGGATTCTCTTAACCAGATGGTGGTTGGATCTGTAGATGAGAGAAAGGACAGGAGATCTAATCTCATCTCTTAATATGAAAACTTCAAGAAAGAAGAGTCAGAGTCTGTGAGTGAGATATAGAACAGACTAAGCTCAATCATCAATGAGCTAACGACTCTGGACAAGGACATAACTCTCACAGAGGTCAATGATAAAATCCTCATGTGCTTCCCCATCTCATGGGATTTCAGAATCTAGCCAATCAAGAAAGACAGAAGTCTGAATGAGATTTCCACTGAATCTCTACTTGGAAAGTTCAAGTCCTATGAGCATCTGATAAAGACTAGAGAAGTTGCTTAGTAGAAGACTCCCTCATCAGTAAGAAAGGAGCAGAATATTGCATTCAAAGCACCTGAAGAATCAGAAGCTCCAACAGCCAGTGAAGAATTTCTGAGTCTCTTAGCCAAGAGATTTTACAAGATGGGCAAGATGGATTTCAGAAGAAAGTCATCTAGACAAGATGACAAGCAGAGGTATGATAAGACACCAAATAAAAAGTTGTTTACTTTGGTTGCAGAAAGCCAGGACACTTCATCTCAGAGTGTCCAAAGAACCCAAAGAAGGAGAGAAGAAGAGAAAAGGAACCCAAGAAGCATCACTACAACAAGCCCTCCTCCAACAAGCATAAAAGGAAGGAGAAAGGCTTTGTGGCTAAAACCTGGAGTGAAACTGAAGATGAATCTTCATCTTCCAGCTCTAGTGAAGATGAAGAGGAAGAAAAGTAAAAAGAAGTGTATTTGATGGCCATCAATGCATCAGACAGCTGTTCAGAACCAGAAGATGACAAGTCAGAGGATGAAAACTCTAAATCTAAGGAAGATCAGGTACTGTCTTCTTTTGATTTCAATTCAGATGATTTTAGAACTGTATTTAAATCTTTATGTATTGATTTAATTAACTTTCAAAAACAAATTAAACAACTTAGAGAAAAACTAACAGAACAAGATAACTTCATTTCTGAAAACATTAAATTAAAAGATGAATTAACTTTAGCAAATGAACAGATCATCTCATTAAAAATTGAATTAACTGAGGCCAGTTAACTTGAAGAATCCCTAAATGGGAGAAGTATCAAGTTGATGGACATAACAAGCACAGTGAATGTAGACTTAATGGCAAGTTGGGCTTAGGTGCTTCATCAAGCAAACCCCCATTGATTCAGAAAAACATACTAACAACTCCTATAAAATTTGTTTCTGAAAAAGGTAAGGAAAAGATAGATGATAATAATGTTAACCAAACAGAAGTAAAATAGAAGAATAAGAAAAAGAGAAAGAATAAGAAAAAGCCTAACTATAACAATGTTAAGCAGATTTCGTCGAACTCAGATCGACAAAATGTGTACGGTTCGTCGAACTCAAGTCGACGAACTCCGAAAGCAAACTTTTATTATTATTATTCTCTGAACTGCGATCGAAGAAACCAGTATGATTCTTAGACCCCTGAGATCGACGATATTGGGGCCCAGAAAATTAATATTTTCATTCTCTGAGTGGAGTTCGACGAACTCATCCCCATTTATTGACCTCAGATCGACAAACTTACCAGAATTCGTCGACCCTAATTCATAATAACAGAAACATTAATTCAAACAGACCATTTAATCAATCAAGGATTATGTTAATCCATTTACCTAGTGGATAATTGCACCTAGAAGATTTCATCCCCAAGGTTATAAAAATCAACCTGAATACTCATACATTTCAAGTTTTAACTATGTAAATAAATACGGGCCCAAGGTGACCTGGGTCAAGAATAGCTAATCTGTTTTATTGCAGGTGAAAGACTATCCCACCATAGAGCAACAGTGGTATCTGGATAGTGGTTATTCAAAGCATATGACCTGAAGCAAGGACAACTTAATCAACTACAAGTCAAAGCTAGGACCCAAAGTAATATTTGGTGACTCAAATTGTGGCCAGACTGAAGGATATGGAAAGGTCAAAACTGGAGCAGTCACCTTCAGGAAGGTAGCTTATGTAAGTGGACTGAAGCACAACCTTATATCCATAAGTCAGTTATGTGATGAAAGGTTTCAGGTATCATTTAACAAAACCTCGTATATTATTACTTCTCTAGATAACCAAGTAGTGTTAACTAGTACTATAGTAGGAAATATCTATGTTGTTAATTTTAAGTCAGCTAAAAATTAAATAAGCATGTTTAACAAAACTAGTAATAATAATGAACTTTGGCATAGGAGATTAGGTCATGTAAATCTAAAAAACATTGCTAAACTCTCTAGGAACAACCATGTAAGAGGATTGTCTTCTTGCCCCTATATGAAGGAAAGCCTTTGTAGGGCTTGTCAATTAGGCAAGCAAACTAAAAATATTTTTAAGTCACTTAATAAGAGTGATTCACCTAGGATTCTGTATTTGCTATACATGGATATTTTGGGACCCATTGATGTACAGAGCTTAGGAGGGAAGTCTTATACCTTAGTGAGTTGATGACTTCTCTAGGTTCACTTGGGTGTTCTTCTTGAGAAACAAGTCAAAAACTTCAAGGTTCTTACAGATTTTCTTAAGAGCATAAAGATTGAGTACTCTACTCTAGTTGCATTGATCATAAGTGATCATGGTACTGAGTTTGAGTCTCTTCCCATGCAAGAATTCTGTGAGAAGGAAGGTATCAGGCATTGCTTCTCTACTCCTAGAACTCCTCAACAAAATGGGGTAGCTGAAAGGAAAAATAGAACACTAATTGAAGCTGTAGGCACATTACCTACAGAAGCTCACTTGCCTTTATCCTTTTGGATAGAGGCTATGAGCACAGCAAACTATGTACTGAATAGAAGTTTGATTCATAAGCTTAAGGGTAAGACCCTCTATGAACTACTCAAAGGGAAGAAACCTAAAGTAGATTATTTTAGAGTCTTTGGTTGTGTTTGTTACATTCATAATAACAATAATAAATACATTAGAAAGATTTAAGCCAAGGCTGAAATAGGAATTTTTCTTGGGTATTCCCAAGTAAGCAAGGCTTATAGGGTATATAATAAATCATCTATGAAAATGAAAGAGTCTATTCATATTTCTTTTGATGAATCTAACATGTTTTACAAGGAGAAGATCCCTTCTACAAGTGAGACTTTGCAGGAACCACATCTGTGTGGGAAGTTGGATGAATTGACCCTTACCAATGAGGTTATTACACATCCTTCTCCATATGCTGTTGAAGAAAGTGAAGATGATGTCACTAAATTTAGTGAAGAGCCAACAACAGCTATAATTCCACCAGAGGAATTAACTCCCCAAGTTGTTGCTCAACCAGCTCCTCCTACTGAGATAGTCACAATTAGAGATCACCATATATCTCAAGTGATTGGAGACATATCAGTGAGTGTGTAGACAAGGCATCAACTCCACCAGAACATGATGCATTCCTGCTTAATATCTCAAACTGAGCCCAATCCATTAAATATGTTGAGCAAGATCTATACTGGATCATTGCAATGCAAGAGGAGCTCAACCAGTTTGAGAGATGTAGAGTTTGGGATTTAGTTCCACCCAAAGACTACCCATTCATTGGAACTAAATGGGTATTTAGAAACAAACTAGATGCTCAAGGTACTATCATCAGGAATAAAGCAAGGTTAGTGGCTCAAGGATACAGACAAGAGGAAGGCATTGATTATGACAAGAATTTTGCCCCTATTGCAAGGATTGAAGCAATTAGGATATTTCTAGCTTATACAGCCTACAAGAAGTTTACAGTATACCAAATGGATGTCAAGAGTGCATTCCTTAATGGTTAACTCAAAGAAGAGGTTTATGTGGAACAACCACAAGGTTTTATCTCTTCATTCCATCCATCTTATGTTTTTAAATAGCATAAAGCTCTCTATGGCCTAAAGCATGCTCCAAGAGTTTGGTATGAAACCTTCGCTAGCATTCTCTTAGAGCATAACTTTTCTAGAGGCATAGTAGATAGGACTTTATTTATTAAGCATCATCAGGATAAAATCTTTGCAGTACAAATATATGTAGATGACATTATATTTGGTTCTACTAATTCCAAACTATGCAAAAGGTTCTCTGACCTTATGCATTCCAAGTTTGAAATGAGTAGCATGGGTGAACTCTCCAACCTCCTTGGTATCCAAGTGAAGCAATTACCTTATGGCATCTTCATATCCCAATCCAAATATGAAAAGGAGCTGATAAAGAGGTTTGGGATGGCTGATGCTTCAGCTAAGAAAACACTTATGGCTACAAATGCTGTGATTAATTCTTATGAACATGGGAAACCTGTTGATCAGAAACTATATAGGGCCATTGTTGGGTCTCTATTATATCTCACAATAAGTAGGCCAGACATTATGTTTGCTACTTGTCTTTGTGCTTGGTTACAAGTGAACCCTAAAAAATCTCACCTAATATTCCTAAAAAGAATTTTGAGATATATAAAGAGTTGCCCAAATTTAGGACTCTGGTATCCATCTGAGTTAGAGATTGAGTTGACTGGATACTCAGATGCTGGCTTTGTTGGATGTAGAGTGGACGGAAAAAGCACCTTAGGGATATGCCAGTTCCTTGGTGCTAGACTTGTGCCCTGGTTTTGCAAAAAGCAGACATCTGTGTCTACTTCAATTGCAGAAGCTGAATACATTGCAGCTAGCAGTTGTTGTTCACATATACTATGGATTCAGAACCAACTCCTAGATTATGGCTTCAACTTAAATAATTCAACTCTACTTTGTGATAATACCAGTGCAATTTCTATTGCACAGAATACAATGCATCAGAGTAAAACTAAGAATATAGAAATAAGGCATCATTTCATTAGAGATTGTGTGGACAAAAATAAAATTAATCTTGTCTACATCTACACTGATTTGCAAAGAGCAGACATCTTCACCAAACCCTTGGATTAGAGGAACCATATGTTCTTTCTGAATCAGCTAGGTATGATTAATGGAGAAGCATTATTTAATTTTTGTCTGTGGTCGAAGAATTTGCCACAGTTCGTTGAATGGAGATCGACAAACTGAGAAAAGTTCTTGAGATAATTCGTCGACCAGAGATCAAAAAACTCTCTATGTGTGAAGTTTTATACATCGATCGGAGATCGATGATACTGCTTCAGAAAATTTTTGCCGATCTGAGAACGACGAAAAGTTTTACCTTCTTCAGACAGAGATCAACGAACTCTTTTGTCAATAAAATATTTCGTCGACCTCAGATCGAAGAATTTTGTTTATTTCGCAGGACGGTGTTTGACGCTTCATATTCTGAAAATCTTATAACTAGGTTTTCTTCGAGCTTCATCCCGCGCTTTCTGTTCCACATGCACTTGATCTTTCGATTTCCTTTTGCAGGCGATCAATGGAGATTACGGCAAGCTCTCTTTCCAAAATGAAGTTTTACACAGGATTAGATATAGACTTTGAATCCTTTCAACATTCTGACAAGAATTTCTTGGATATACTAAAGCTATTTGAGGAACAACAGTTGAAAACCTTCATGAAAACTAGGATAAAGATAGCTGCTACTAAAATCAAGGAATGGGTGTTCAAATCCTCTACTATAGATGCCGACACGATGATAGGCACAATATCTAGTAATCAAGTTTCTCTAACCCCCGCGGTTTTAACTGAAATTTTTGGATTGATAAATGTTGAAGAAGATTTAGAGATAGACAGCTCTGAATATGATTAAATGTTTAATAAAATGGGTCACACTGGAAAAACCCTAATAAACTGTTAAAGAAACATTTGTCTTTTGAATATAAGTTTTTAGCTGATGTGGTGGGCAAAGTATTGTTAGGAAAGCATACTGCACATGATTATATTACCAGGCAACAACTTCTGGTAATGTGTGTTGTTGTAAATAAGAACCTAGTGAATTGGGCTAAAATCCTGTTTGATTTGATAAGGAAGAAGAACAGTAAGAAAGAGGTTTGTTTTGGAAGAATCTTGGGAATTTTTCTTAAGGAAAAGGCAACTGAATCCCTGGTCTCACAGACCATATTCATTAATGCTTCCAAAAGGCTAACATGTGTCTTGTTTGGAAGATGGGAGTGGACTATCTCAAAGTCTTCTAAGGCTTCAACCTATTCCAGAGCATCTGAGGATATTAGAGCAGTAACAGCTGATCCCCCACCCCTAGAAGATGTCCCTCCATCAACAATCAATTCACCAAGATTCCAACACCTCCATCTCAATAACCTACACCTCCACAAGTTCAAAATCCTTCATCAACCTCCAACAACCTGCCTCCACATCTCAAGCTCATATTCCAACACCACCTACATCTCTATTACATCAACAAACACCAATTCAATCTCCTGAACATCAAGCAACCCCAGTTCAATCTCCCGAGCATACCACACCACCTCAATCCCCACTTCCCAATCATCTTATTGACATTCCCCTCCATAACCTCTCATCTATTCCATATTTTGATCTTATATCATCATCTCCCATCAATACTACATCACCTCATGATAAGCCCATGACAGACACCACTCCTTTCCCCTCATCATCCATCCTCCATCCTTTTGTATCAACTCAGACACCCTCTGAGTTCATGCAAATGGATTCCTCTTCCATTCCCTCCCTTCTTGAACTCCTCACTCCCCTTCTCAAAAATCTTATAGCAGAGGCCAATAAACCTCTTGCTGATTCTATTTCATCCCTATCTGCCTTCATTTATGTTGCCCCCACTGTCCCTTCTTATGGGGGCCTGGCTATAGGACCCTCTGAAACCAGGCAGAGGGAGATATCCAGTGAAGAAGCTCTAGTCTCCTCTCCTCAAGCAGATGCAGCAAGAATAGCAGTTTTACAGTTAGATGAGCCAGCAGATGCAGATGCAGATGTAGATGCAGATGTAAATATGATTACAGAAGCTGAGACAGTTGATTTTGATATGCTTTGTACAGATGAGCAAGTTGATCTGCCAGAAGTTTTGACTGTTGGTGAATGCTGTGTCAATCCCATGGTAGATTTATTTGGTTTGCTAAATTCTTTTAAGTCAAATTATATAAATTATCTTCCAGAATTTTGCCCAGAGCCATCTTTGGCTATTGTTTGTTGTACTTCACCAATAAGCCATGAGGTTGTTAAACAACTAAAAGCAAGTTTTGCAGTTTCTGTAAATTCTGAAATATCAGTTGTTGAGGAGGTTTGCAGTCCTCCTCCTCGCATGTGGGCTGAGTCCCCAATGCCAAACATGGATGAATTTTTGTTTGCTGATTTAGAAGAAGAAGATAATCAGATGGTTACTGAGAATGTTGCTTCACCAGAAGTTACAGTACCTCAAGTGCCACCTCAAGCTGAGAAGCAAATCTCAAAGGTAGCCTTGAAGGAAATTGATGATATGTATGACAATCCTCCAGAATCTTCTGATGAAGACAATGATGATAACGATTCTGATGATTCTGATGATCCTAAGGCCGAAAATAAGATTGCTAAGAAAAGGAAAGTTGTTCCAAAGGCTGCTCCCAAGCCAAATCCTACACATTACACTCCCTACTATATTCTGCAAAAGATTACACCCTATCTTGGGATGCCACGGTGGGTGTGGTTGTCAAAGAATGAGAAAAAAGAAAGGAATAAGATAAGAAGGTATAGGTCTCCTCCTAAGCACTTTAAGAAAGACCCTCCTCCTCCTCCTCCATCAGCTAGGGCCTTTGGAAGTGCTTCTCTCAGATCAGCACCAGCTACTTAAATATATCAAAGACACTCCAAGACAAGTTAACAGCAGCAATCCTCTCAGAGCAAGCCTCCTCCTGCTAGAGAAAAGAATGGTACTTCAGTATCTACAAATGATTCAAAGAAGGACTCTAGTCCTAAAATGCCAGAATATCCACCTATCCCATTTGCAGATCCAGAACATGAAATAACTGCAAAAATGGCATGGTTTCACGAGCTTATTGGACTTTCTATGATCAAAAAAGCTAAAGCAGAAGGAAAAGATCCATCTCAATACTCAACAATGTCATCATATATAAAAGAAGAACTCAAGAGGTAAGCTAAAGCTAATAATTTTTTCAATGTAGATTATTATATGAGTTTGCATCCTGAAGCAGTTGTACTAAGAGCCACCTCATGCAATATAATTAGAGCATCAGACATGACAATGTCAAAAATAGAAGCTGCAAATCCAAATAGAGATATTATTTTCAGGCAGCCCACTGAGAAATCTGACAAATCTGAGAAAGAGAAGGCAAAAGAAGAACAAATAACTGTTGTGTTTAGTTTTTATTTTTTGAACTTTATTTGTTAATCATGAAGCAGCTTTGTACATATCTGCTGGATGTTTTATTTTCTGCGAGATATATTTTCTTTTGCTTTGTGATTGTATTTCTTTTATTTGTATTAGTGACCACACCCAAATAGAGGGAGATTGTTGGATCCCTAGTTTGGATTTGGGCTTGGTTCACTAATTAGGATGAGTTTGACCCACATTGTATAGCAAGGGTCAAGCCTATGAGTCCTAGATTTTTGGCTAGTATTTAGGATCAACCTTAATGGACCAGCCAGTAGAGAACCTCAGTAGACTCAGACTTAGAAGAATTAAGAGTTCAAAATTATCAGTTCGAAATTCTTCGAACTCAGCTCGACGATTGTCGATCTCAAATTGATGAACTCAGAAATCTTTCTCTGAGTTGAGCTCGACGATATTCGAGCTCAGGTCGATGATCTCTTCTTTAAGATAGATTCTAAGCTCGACGCGCTTAGAGCGCAGAAATTGGCCAGAAGGCAGTTTGCTGAGCTCAAGTCGACAAACAGGAATTCTCAGGTCGACAAACAGGAATTCTTAGGTCGATAAACTTGGAACTCAAATCGATGAAATCTGTTCAGAGGTCGACGAATTCTATCCTGAGCCAGACTTAGAAGTTTTCCTTACTTCTGTCCCTTATATATTATATTATTTAGCAGTAATTCTCTGAATAATTAATTCTCATATTCTCTTGAATATAATCAATATTGACAGCATTAATTATGGTCTTCATCAGGGTTAATACTTGCTTATTTTATTGGGACTATTGGGGAAACTCATTTAAGTCAAATATTCCAGCCGTTTCATTCTCCAAATCAGTAAGCAATTAATGCTAGGTATTCAAATTTCATAGGAGAATTTTTACAGCAGAATATAAAAGAGATTTTCTCTTTTCACACGGCAATCCATGAATACACAGATCAGACAGTACTGAGAATACAGAGAAGATACATAGAACATACAGAAGAATAACTGCTTCTTCTTTGTGCAAGAAAACATTCTGTTTTCCCTTAATCTTACTGAAGACTGAAGAAGAACATCCATAATATATCAAGAGTCTTCTTCTACTTCTCCAGGAACATTCAAGGACAACAACTTTGAATCAGTCTACAAGTTCCTGGATCTTTCAAGATAAGGCTGAAGACCTACACCCTGAGCATGGCTCCATGTTTTCTGAACCATCTCTATATTTCAGAAGGAATCTTGACAACAGAATCCACAAGCCTTCTCTGTTGTATAGAGAAAAGAGAAGACATCATCACCTCTCTCACCTCCTGTAAAAAGGGTTTATTAACTCCCTTCAAAAGTTTATTCTTGGTTTTTGGGCACCTGATCAAAAGCCTAAAGGGTTTTGAGATTTCCCTGGAAATATATCTTGTGGTGGCAGTCACCTGATCAAAAAACTGATAGTGGATTCCTACCAGGGTGGTAGAAGAGTGGATGTACCCAGTTTGGGGAACCGCTATAAAATTCTTATGTTGTCTTGTTGATCGTTTTCCTTTTTGTTTTGTTGTGCTGTGATAGATTAGCTTGGACTGTTTCCATTTCCTATTACTACTATTGGTATCACCTATTTTACTCTGATAAATTTAAAAACATCCAAAAGTTTTAATTACTCTACTTACCCCCCCCCCTAGAGTAAATATGGTCTAACTCCTATCTCTTAGACTGCTCTCCAAGTCGTCAATACAGTTCGGAAGGGCTCGGAGTTATTCTTCACGCTTATTCAGGCTGTTGAGCCAAAGCCTAGAGTGAGTGACGTTCTGATAGTATCGGAGTTTTTTGATGTGTTTTTTAAAGATCTTCCTAGATTACCACCCAAGCGAGAGATCAACTTCACTATTGAGTTGGTTCCAGGTGCAAAACCTGTGGCCCGCTCGCCATATCGTGTAGCGCCAAAGGAAATGGCGGAACTTAAAGTTCAACTACAAAGGTTACTGGAATAAGGATATATACGCCCAAGTATGTCACATTAGAGCGCACCTGTTCCCTTTGTGAAAAAAAAGGACGGTAGTCTGCGGTTGTGTATCGACTATCGTTAATTGAATAAGCTGACGAAAAAAAACAAGTATATGATTCCACGGATAGATGACTTGTTTGATTAGCTAGTGGGATCAATCGTCTATTATAAATTGGACTTAAAATCTGGTTACTACCAGTTGAGAATTCGGGAAGGCTACATTCCTAAGACACTGTTTGGAACACGCTACAGTCATTATGAGTTTGCTTTAATGTTGTTTGGGCTATGTAATGCGCCATCGGTGTTCATGGATCTAATGCACCGAACGTTCCGAGAGTACTTAGACTTATTTGTGATCATATTTATTGACGACATATTAATGTACTCTCAATCTGAAGCAAACCAAGCAAACCATTTACGGATGGTGTTGCACACCCTGAGGCGAAACAAGCTCTACGCCAAGTTCTCAAAGTCTGAGTTTTGGCTATCATTATTGGCTTTTCTTTGCCATGTGGTGAATGGAGAGGGTTTTGCGATGAATCCGTTGAAGATAAGAGACATACAGGAGTGGCCGGTGTTGTCTTCTATGGCTGAAATTAGGAGTTTCATTGGATTGGTGGGATACTACAAATGTTTCGTAAAAAACTTCTCATGGATTGCTTTACCTCTTACCACATTACGAGGAAGGATCGGAAGTTCATCTGGATGCCAGAGTATGCACGAGATTTTGAAGAGCTGAAGAGTTGCTTGACCACAGTGCCAATCTTGACGTTGCCATGTGGTTCGGACGGCTTTGAAATCTATAGCGATACATCAGGGAGCGCTTTAGGCTATGTTATTCTTCACTTTGGAAAAGTGATAGCTTATGGCTCACGCCATTGAAAGTGCATGAGCGGAACTATCCCGTCCACGAATTTGAGTTAGCGGGGGTGATCTTTGCACTGAAATAGTGGCATCACTATTTATATGGCATGAAAGTGGATATATTCACGGACCATAAGAGCCTTAAGTAGCCATTGAATCAGAAGAATCCCAATATGCGACAAAGAAGGTGGATGGAGTTCCTCATGGACTATACCTTTGATATTCATTATAGTCCCGAGAAGGGAAATGTTATCGAAGATGCCTTGAGTCGTAGGACTCCAACAATGGCAAATTGCTTGAAGATGCATGATGAGCGTCTGATCCAGGAGTTGGAAGCTTTAGAGATTTCTTGTGTTGACAAGAATTCCATAGCAAATGTGTGCTTGAAATTGACAAAGGTACAATACGACCTTGCAGACAGAGTTCGACGAGCAACGGAACTTGATGCAAGTTTGCAACGCTATGCAGTGGATGGGTCAAATGGCCAATTCTCCTAAGATGACGGCCTTTTGCAAAGGATGGTCGTTTGTGCATCCCGAATATGGGTAAACTAAGAGATGAATTGATGTATGAAGCACACTTCACAAAATATTCAATTCACCCAGGGAGCAGAGAAATGTACAAAGACATGAAAAAGCTATTCTGGTGGCCGAGTTTAAAGAAAGACATCGCACACTATGTGTCTAAATGTCAAACATGTGCCTTAGTGAAAGCAGAATGCCAGAAGCCTAGAGCTTTCCTGAAGTCACTACCGATTCTGGAATGGAAGTTTGATGAAATTTCAATGGATTTCGTACACGGTTTGCCGAGATCTCAATGCGATAACGATTCGATTTGGGTGATCGTAGACTGGTTGACTAAAGTGACTCACTTCATTCCGAATAAGAGGGATAATTCAGTAGAAGTATTGGCTAAGCTTTATGTTGAGCAAATCGTACAATTCTACGGTGTTCCCCATAGCACCGTAAGTGATCGAGACGGGCGCTTCACTTCGAATGATTTGAGGTTAATACATCAGTTGTTGGGGACAAAGTTAACCTTCAATCCAGCCTTTCATCCACAAATGGATGTCCAGACTGAGAGGACCATCAGAACGATGGAGGACATGCTCCAAATGTGTGTCTTGGATTTCGGGAAGAGATGTGAAGATCATCTCTATATGGTAGAGTTTGCCTATAATAATAACTATTAAGCTATCATAAATATGGCACCATTTGAGGCTTTGTATGGTAGGAAATGTCGTACACCATTAGCTTGGGAAGAAACAGGCAAGTCAAAATTATACAAGCATAAAGAAGTCGAAGAAGCTAATTCAACGATACGCTCTATCTGGGAGAGGCAACTGATGTAACGCCCCCGATTTTTCTGTGATTGTTTAATCTTTGTTTGGCATTATGTTGGTGCATTTTTGACTTTGCCGTTGTTAGAGCGTGGTCCAAGCTCTTTAGGCTCTCTAAGTGGCTTGTTTTGTAGCCTATTTACAAGGTTCTCTAGCGAGCCAGAGTCTGTTTTGGTGACTCGGTGGAGCCTCCATGGGAATGCTGGTGTTTTGGCTTCGGGAAGTGTTAGCCCGAGTTTTGTTTGTCGGATGACGATTCCGACTTCGCCACTAGATTTGTAGCATGGTTATTTAGCTACGGTTTGAATTTCGTCAAATTTCGATATCGTTTGTTTTTCGCGTCGTTTTGGCGTGTTATTTAAATGGTTGATTTAAGGATATACGTGGGCGGTTTTGTTTGGCTAAGTGTTGTTAGCTTGATATACTGTTAGCTGATATAATGTTATTTTATCTATTGGTTAATAGATATAATATTATATCATGTTTTAATAGTTTAGTGGCTGGGTGTGGCTGTACTATAATAATATTATAATAGATATTTATGTAAAGCATATCTTGTTCTTATCCCTATTCCTCTTCCACAAACCCGACGGATAGCTTCCAGCGGAAGAAGACGGGCGACTAAAAATCTTGAGCTCCAGCCGGTGATTTCTTGTAATCTAGAGCTTGTTTTTCTCGGGTAAGGGAAGATCTTAACTACTCTCACCCGAATCTTCCTCCCTAGGTAAGTGTTTCTTGTTTTAGAGTTGTCTTTGTAAGCTATGGTTTTTCGGGTTTGCTCCTCTTCCCTCTAAAGCTTCAGGTTTGCCTCTTAGGTGGCCGATCTTGCCGTCGGTACCGTATTTTGGAAGGCAGCTGCTATTTCTCAGAGGTAGAGGCAAGTGGCGCTCTTTGCCTTTTCCAACCTTAATTTTACTCCAATTAATCTTGTTGTAGTAGCTCATTCTTTCTTTTTCCTAGAAGCTAGGGTTGCTGCAGTTTTTATCCCAGCAGATCTTGCTCAATCTTGTCAAGTTTTAATTTATTCTCTCTCTTGTTAGTCACTGTTTTGTGTCCAGGTAGTGGCTGGAGGTAGGATTTTAGCTTTCTGGTTTTAGCCCAGCCTGGTTGGTAGTTGTAGCCGGGTTGGAGGGGTAGAAATTTTTTTTCTTTTCCAACTCTCTGTGAGCAGGAGTTGAGTGTTAGCTTAGGGTAGAAGTTCATTTTGTAGGCTAAGTATAAAAGCGTTGAGTGTGGTGGACACACACAACGCCTCGCTATTTGTTCTGGAGACTAAGTCCAAAAGCATCGACAATGTTGAGTGAGTGGAGCTCACTCAACGTTGTTTGCCTTTGGCGTTGAGTGAGTTGAGCTCACTCAACGTCGTCTGCCTTTGGCGTTAAGTGAGTTGCACTTGCTCAACGCCGTCTTGCCAGAGACTTTTTCTAAATCTTTTGGCATTGAGTTAGTTGAGCTCACTCAACGCTGTCTGTATTTTGGCATTGAGTGAGTTGAGCTCACTCAATGCCATCTAGTCTGGCGATGTTTTCCTTCTAAGTCAAAAGCATTGAGTGTGGTGAAGTCACTCAATGCCATCGGCTATTTAGCATTGACAGCATTGAGTGAGCTGAACTCACTCGACGCTGTCGTCCAGTGAGATTTTGTGGCTAAGTCTTTTGGCATTGAGTGAGTGGAGCTCACTCAACATGGCATCGAGTAGACTCGACGCCTTCCCTTATTAGATTTTGGCGTTGAGTGAATGGTACACACCCAACGCGGTGTCGAGTGGACTCGAAGCCTTCTCTGCTTAGTGTTTGGCATTGAGTGAGTAGTACACACTCAACGCGACATCGAGTGGACTCGACGCTTTTTCCTTAGGCTGGTGTTTTTCTCACGAGTTTGTTAGTGTGAGTTTTATTTCGGTCTGGTGTTGTGTTTTCAGCTAGTTTTTGGATGTTGAATCGTGGATTATGGCAGGTGGTTTTTCTAGTGGCTTTGTAAGGGGGTGATTTGTGTGTGCTGAGCTGTGGCCACCACCTGTTAGGCACTGATTTGGGCTGGTTTGGTTAGGTGTGTGGACCCTGGAGCTGCCACTAGTTGTTTTTACCGTGGAGAATTTTTGTGTCTGTATTGAATCCCTAGTTTGGATTTGGGCTATGTTCCCTAATCTAGGTTAAGTCAGACCCACATTATATAGCCAGGGTCTAGTCTAGTGTCTTAGGTGTAAGTCAGGTCATCAACTTAGTGAGACAAGACCAAGACATCAGAGACTTAGAAGACAACATAGAATGAACAAGGCAGAAATTTTTCTAAGTAAAAAGTCGTTCGACGATCTTTGAAGAGAGCTCGACGATCTTCGTCCTGCGCTCGACGATCTCAGAGTTAAATCTCTAAATGCTGATGATGAGTTGTAAATATACCTATATTTTCGTATTTTATTTAAGTCATTTTTGTTTATTTTTATATTTTTTATTTTGTTTTATTTAATAAATTGTTTCTTTTTTGTAATTTTTTATTTCTAACTTAGCAATTTTGTTTTCTGAATTTTTCCAGAAAAACATTTTTTCGGCCATGTCACGCCCGTGTCACCCCCCAACACGGGCGTGTCATGCTCTCAACGCAATCAGCCAGTCAAAACAATAATTTCACTGTTCCGAGCCCGACACCCCCAACGTCACGCCCGTGTCAAAGCTTGTCACGCCCGTGTCGAGGCCGTCACGCAACGCTTAGTCAAACAGTCAATGCTGCCGACATCAGGATGCCAGCTGTCCCGGTCACGCCCTCCTGTCACGCCCGTGACAATTGTGTCACGCCCGTGTCCGCCACGTCGACCGCCCCGAAGTCAAAGCGTGCGTCAAATCCCCAGATCCAGCTCCCCGTCACGCCCTAGTCACGCCCGTGACTGACACCTGTCACGCCCGTGACCTGGGGCGTGACCGCCACGTTTTCAGCCGAAGTCAACTTTCCAGTCAAATCACCGATCAGCTCATGAACAGTACTGACACGCCCCCCGGTCACGCCCGTGACCTAGGGCATGACCAACCCGAAATTTTGCCTATAAAAGGGCAGCTGCTGTATGAGAATTCTGTCTCCTTTTTTGACCACTTCACTTAGGGGAGGTGCTGCCCAAATGGATCCAAATGCTTATGTAAGAGAATTTTCTCCCCCCTCCCTTAGTTTGTTTTAGCTTTCTAGCTTTAGCTTTCATGTAATAGCTTTTTCATAAATGAAATATTAGTTTTTCTCTCCTTACATAGTATGAATGTTCATTTGGAAGCGCCTTTCTTAAGTGATTTTTCGTTCCTTTTTGTGCATTTTATCTTTGTTTTCAATTATAGCTTTTATAACATAGCTTAGTTTAGGATTTTCCGCACTTTCTAGTCGTTGTAATGTCCATTTTATTTTCATTTTTCGCACCCGTTTAGCTTTAGTTTATTTTTATTTTCACTTTTTATGCATTTCTACCGCATTCTAGCGGTAGAAATGCAGTTGTTCTAATTTTTCGTCAACTTCCATTTTGCGTTTATTTGCAAAACTTTTCGCTTCGTTTAATTTTTATTTTCTCTTTTTATGCATTTCTACCGCATTCTAGCGGTAGAAATGCAGTCGTTTTAATTTTCCGAGCACTTAGCTTTTCATTTTAATTTTCAAAACTTTTTGTCCGGTTAATTTTTATTTGCACTTTTTATGCATTTCTACCGCATTTTAGCGGTAGAAATGCAGTTGTTTTAATTTTTCAGTAACTTTGTTTTTCTTATTTTTGCAAGTGTGCGTGCGTGTATGAGTTAGATTTTATTGCTTTATTTCAATTTCTGTAGAGTGTGTGCGTATGCATTTATTTCCGCCTACTCGTTAAGAGTTAAATGGCGCTCAGCTTTCATTTCCGCCCACTCGTTTGAGTGGGACTTGTCTTTTTACTGCTTTTATTTTCTTCCTACTCACTTGAGTAGGAAAACTTTGTGTGTGTGCATGTGTTTTCATTTATTGTAGAGTGCGTGTGTGTGATTTTACTTTTCTGTAGAGTGCGTGCGTGTATGAGATAAATTTACCCCCGCCCACTCGCTTGAGCCGGGATTCGCATTTACTGCTTTCTTCAGTCCTACTCGTTTGAGTAGGACTTGTAATTTTTAGCTTTCTTTACTGCTTTCTTACTGCTTTCTTTTATCGCTTTCTAGCGTAAGTGTCCCCATTCCGATGAGTGGCTAACCGCCCTTAGCCCTCAATATCGAAGAGCATTGGGACAGATAAAGTAGCTTTAAATAATTAAAGGTCCTGTTTTCTATTTAATTAAATTTCTTAAGGTTTGCCCCGGGTTAACGACGCGTAGGACCGCATATCGATGTGCGGGCTCTATTTCCGTTATCCATACGTAACGCCGAGAGGCCGCACGTATGGACCGATCACCCTTGGGTAAAGAGAGCTCCGCGCTAACCCTCGAGAGAGGAGGCGCGTGACTCTACCGAATTGGGTTCCCCACCCAATAGCGGGGTTCTTAGCGTAATGCGGGCGTTAAGAGGAATCCTTCGTCGGTCTAACGATCGGTCGAATAGTCTTAGCATTCAGGTGAGCGATATCCCTAGACCAAGGTGAGCTCATATCTATGGAACCTCCACGGCCGAGTCTCCGCCTTAATTAAATTGAAATTTAGGATCTCTTTTTATTAAAAGTTATTTTAGTTCAAATTCTCTTTTGATATCGTCGCGCCGAGTTCTTCATCGGCTTTCTGCACTTTATTTCCTGCTTTCATTTTTTGTATTATATTTATTTTTATGTTCGCCATTTCATTTTTTATATAATCCACCTAAAATATTATCGGTAGAATAATAGGCTTTTAGGGAAAGAGTAGATATAGCTAAGCCGGCCCCGAGAACAATACGACCCTGATATTCCACACCGAAATATCCTGTACTACACGCGATAGGTGCACTTGCCTCCCTTTCGTTAAAACTCGGTTTCTAACAAAAACAAAACGCTCTTCTTTTTATAAATAAAAACCTCCACTTTCACACCTAAATAAGAGCCGGCGTTTTAACCATCAAGTTTTTGGCGCCGTTGCCGGGGAAAATTTCAACTTACTATTTTGAATTCCTGAACCCTATTAATTTTACCCTTTATTTCTATATATAAAAAAACAACAACAAAATGGCCACCAAAAAAAATTTATATTTATAATAATAATAATAATATCAATATTATTATTAATAATAAATTCCAAAAAAAAATCAAAAATAAAAAATAATAGAAAAAAAAAATATAAAAAAAAAACTTTAAAACAAAGAAAAAATTAGAAAAAATTTAAAACTTCAAAAAAAAAATCAAAAACTTATTAAAAACTTAAAAATTTAAAAACTTAAAAATAAAAAAAAAATGATGATGAAATTTTTTTTTCTTCCTTTTCCTCAAAAAAATTAAAAATTCAAAAAATATATTTTTCTTCTTTATTTTATTTTGCCTTTATCTTATTTCCTTGTTTTCATTTTATTTTTCTTTTCAAAAAAAAATATTCAAAAACTAAAAACATAAACTTAACAAAATCTAAAAATTCAAAAAAACTAAGAAAAATTTTTATAAAACAAAAAAATTAAATTAAGTATTTATTTTGTCGTTTCGGCGTGCTTCACAATTGTGAGCGCTAGGGGATCGCGTAGCCGTCGCACATTTATCACACTCACTTACCCCTCGCGCCCCCTATCACCCGCACACTTTTTGCCGAACTTATATTTTTCTTTTTTTCTGTTTTATTTTTTTCTAACTTTTGCAGGTCTTAATTTAACGGGCTTCCCCGAACGCGGTTTAGGGCAGATTTCTAAACCCCTGTTTTTACTTTTTGTACATATCTGTTTTTATATATATCGTTCTTTATACTTAGTGCAACATTGGGGACAATGTTGGACTTAAGTATGGGGGTGTTTCCTATTTTCTGTCCTTTTATTTCAAACACTAAATAAAAATTACCAAAAAAATTGCAAAAATTAAAAATTTCAAAAAATATTTTCATCCTTTAAATAATAATTATAATAATAAAAAAATTTTCAAAAAAAAATGAATCATCGCTCCGCGACGTTCGACTCATCGAACCAACCACAAATAAGAGTCTGTTCGCGGGCGATCCTTTTTCTACTTTGTAAATATTTTGTAAATATTCTTGTCCATTTCCACTTCTCTTTCCTATCTTGTAAAAAATCTCTCTCTTTTCTTGTAAATATTTCTGTAAATCCAAAAATTCAAAAAAATCTATATAACTCAAAAAACTCAAAAAATTTTTTGCATAACCTTTAAAAAATTTCCAAAAAAATAATGATAATATCCCTAAAATATCAAAAAATTAGAAAAACTCATAAAAATCAAAAAAAATTATTTTGTAATAAATAATTCGAATACCTTAATTCTTAACCTCTTTGCTCTCCAAAATAATCGTTTCGAGTTTATTTATAAGCAAATTTTAATTAATTCTTTATTTACTATTCGTTTATTAATTGTAGCTCGATAGACTTAAATTTCTGTGTTTAAGATTTTAAAGAATTTTTTATGGCTTTTTCTTATTATAGGGAACTTGTCTTTCTCATTTTCACTTTTGATTTTTTGAATAAAAGCACATTTTTATGTTAGAAAATAACATTCATGGATTTCATATTATTTCTACTTATGCTTTTAGAAACGTAGGAACGTTCAAATTAAAAAGGTTGCTCTCGAGATTTTTTATTAAACTCTAGCTTTCTTTTAGAAACTAAACCATCCATCTTTTTTTTCATGCCTTAATCAGTATGATTCCACACTCACCCTTAAAAGATCTTATGTTAATGGGGATAAGATTTCGTCCCGCAAACATAGGCACACAATAGTTTAAAATGATTGTATGTTAGGAGTAAGAGGATAAAATTCATTACTCCTATACATATGCATTGGGTTTATTTCTATTTATGAAGAAAGAAAAAAAAAATGTGTGTTAGGAAAATAAGATTTCATTTTCCTAATTATTCAAAAAAAAATTATTATGGAGGTTCGAGAAAAAAATTACCTCGCCTCAAAAATCAAAGCCCTCCTCATAACCGCCAATCCACTTATTCAATTTTCATGATTCTAGAATTAATTTAAATCTTTTTGAGAGCATAATTTTTAAATTGAATTATTTCCTATCAATTTCTTTTTAGCTAAAGTTTTTTCGATAATTCAAATCGATTTTTGTTAAACTAACAAAATAATTTTCGCTTTCTTTTTTCCATTTAGAAGTATTTTTTCAAACAGTTCCTCTATTTTTAACACTTTCATAATTTAAGATTTAATTCCGAAACCCCGGAAATTCATTTCGATCTTTCGTACAATAAAATCAAGCGGTAGTTAAATTTAGGATTCTTTTTAATTCCTTATAGGTTCATCTCCAACTTTTGCTCTGGAATAGCAAAAGCTTAAGTATGGGGTATTTGATGAGTTGGAAATATACCTATATTTTCGTATTTTATTTAAGTCATTTTTGTTTATTTTTATATTTTTTATTTTGTTTTATTTAATAAATTGTTTCTTTTTTGTAATTTTTTATTTCTAACTTAGCATTTTTGTTTTCTGAATTTTTCCAGAAAAACATTTTTTTCGGCCATATCACGCTCGTGTCACCCCCCGACACGGGCGTGTCATGCTCTCAACGCAATCAGCCAGTCAAAACAACAATTTCACTGTTCCGAGCCCGACACGCCCAACGTCACGCCCGTGTCAAAGCTTGTCACACCCGTGTCGAGGCCGACACGCAACGCTTAGTCAAACAGTCAACGCTGCCGACATCAGGGTGCCATCTGTCCCGGTCACGCCCCCCTGTCACGCCCGTGACAATTGTGTCACGCCCGTGTCCGCCACGTCGACCGCCCCGAAGTCAAAGCGCGCGTCAAATCCCCAGATCCAGCTCCCCGTCACGCCCTAGTCACGCCCGTGACTGACACCTATCACGCCGTGATCTGGGGCGTGACCGCCACGTTTTCAGCCGAAGTCAACTTTCCAGTCAAATCACCGATCAGCTCATGAACAGTACTGACACGCCCCCCGGTCACGCCCGTGACCTAGGGCGTGACCAACCCGAAATTTTGCCTATAAAAGGGCAGCTGCTGTATGAGAATTCTGTCCCCTTTTTTGACCACTTCACTTAGGGGAGGTGCTGCCCAAATGGATCCAAATGCTTATGTAAGAGAATTTTCTCCCCCCTCCCTTAGTTTGTTTTAGCTTTCTAGCTTTAGCTTTCATGTAATAGCTTTTTCATAAATGAAATATTAGTTTTTCTCTCCTTACGTAGTATGAATGTTCATTTGGAAGCGCCTTTCTTAAGTGATTTTTCGTTCCTTTTTGTGCATTTTATCTTTGTTTTCAATTATAGCTTTTATAACTTAGCTTAGTTTAGGATTTTCCGCACTTTCTAGCCGTTGTAATGTCCATTTTATTTTCATTTTTCGCACCCGTTTAGCTTTAGTTTATTTTTATTTTCACTTTTTATGCATTTCTACCGCATTCTAGCGGTAGAAATGCAGTTGTTCTAATTTTTCGTCAACTTCCATTTTGCGTTTATTTGCAAAACTTTTCGCTTCGTTTAATTTTTATTTTCTCTTTTTATGCATTTCTACCGCATTCTAGCGGTAGAAATGCAGTCGTTTTAATTTTCCGAGCACTTAGTTTTTCATTTTAATTTTCAAAACTTTTTGTCCGGTTAATTTTTATTTGCACTTTTTATACATTTCTACCGCATTTTAGCGGTAGAAATGCAGTTGTTTTAATTTTTCAGTAACTTTGTTTTTCTTATTTTTGCAAGTGTGCGTGCGTGTATGTGTTAGATTTTATTGCTTTATTTCAATTTCTGTAGAGTGTGTGCGTATGTATTTATTTCCGCCTACTCGTTAAGAGTTAAATGGCACTCAGCTTTCATTTCCGCCCACTCGTTTGAGTGGGACTTGTCTTTTTACTGCTTTCATTTTCTTCCTACTCACTTGAGTAGGAAAACTTTGTGTGTGTGCGTGTGTTTTTATTTATTGTAGAGTGCGTGTGTGTGATTTTACTTTTCTGTAGAGTGCGTGCGTGTATGAGATAAATTTACCCCCGCCCACTCGCTTGAGCCGGGATTCGCATTTACTGCTTTCTTCAGTCCTACTCGTTTGAGTAGGACTTGCAATTTTTATCTTTCTTTACTGCTTTCTTACTGCTTTCTTTTATCGCTTTCTAGCGTAAGTGTCCCCATTCCGATGAGTGGCTAACCGCCCTTAGCCCTCAATATCGAAGAGCATTGGGACAGATAAAGTAGCTTTAAATAATTAAAGGTCCTGTTTTCTATTTAATTAAATTTCTTAAGGTTTGCCCCGGGTTAACGACGCGTAGGACCGCATATCGATGTGCGGGCTCTATTTCCGTTATCCATACGCAACGCCGAGAGGCCGCACGTATGGACCGATCACCCTTGGGTAAAGAGAGCTCCGCACTAACCCTCGAGAGAGGAGGCGCGTGACTCTACCGGATTGGGTTCCCCACCCAATAGCGGGGTTCTTAGCATAATGCGGGCGTTAAGAGGAATCCTTCGTCGGTCTAACGATCGGTCGAATAGTCTTAGCGTTCAGGTGAGCGATATCCCTAAACCAAGGTGAGCTCATATCTATGGAACCTCCACGGTCGAATCTCCGCCTTAATTAAATTGAAATTTAGGATCTCTTTTTATTAAAAGTTATTTTAGTTCAAATTCTCTTTTGATATCGTCGCGCTGAGTTCTTCATCGGCTTTCTGCACTTTATTTCCTGCTTTCATTTTCTTTATTATATTTATTTTTATGTTCTCCATTTCATTTTTTATATAATCCACCTAAAATATTATCGGTAGAATAATAGGCTTTCAGGGAAAGAGTAGATATAGCTAAGCCGGCCCCGAGAACAATACGACCCCGATATTCCACACCGTAATATCCTGTACTACACGCGATAGGTGCACTTGCCTCCCTTTTGTTAAAACTCAGTTTCTAACAAAAACAAAACGCTCTTCTTTTTATAAATAAAAACCTCCACTTTCACACCTAAATAAGAGCCGGCGTTTTAACCATCAGCTGAGATTGGCGATTGTTGAACTCAGGTTGATGATCTCTGATCTACTTTCAGGATTGAGATCGACGTTCAACCATCTCAATTCGATGATCTTGAAGCCCTGTTTGGAAAGCAGATTTTCAGGTCAACGATCACAGGGCTCAGCTCGATGATAGAGGATGTTTGAGCTCGATGATCTCAGGATCAGATCAATGATTTCTGCAAGATCAACATTTTATTCCCTGCAGTTATTGTTTTCCTTATTTACTGTTTATTCTTTTGCTTATATGACTCTGATTGATTAATGCATATATTCTCTGAATATAGTCGTTCCTTGGAAGCAATAATTGTTCGTTTTCACAGAGTTATTATACAGCCTTTCTTGGGACAGTTAAGGAAATGAGTTAATTCTTTTATAGCCGTTGCACAAGTTCCCGTGATTTTGATAGTCAATTAATGTGGATGATTTCAAATTCAGTTTGGAATTATTCAAAGAAAAGGGACTCAGATAATAAAATACCCAGAGAATTATTATTCAGTACTTCTTGATGCAGTCGACAGACTTCTGAAAGAAATCACAAGGCTGCAAGAAAAATAAGAAGAACAACTCTAAGTTCTAAAAACAAGAGTTCATTCAGGAAGCTTGTGGAGATAATCATCCACATAAAGTCTCAGCTTTCTGGATTTCAAGTCCTACACCATGTACAAGGATCTGATCTCCTGAACCATTCAAATCACAGGACAAGCCTTGACTCTATCAGGATCACTCTCAAGTCTTCTCTCATTTGCTTGAGAAAAGAGAAGACAACACAACCTTTTCCTTCCCCCCTATATAAAGGGTTTTTACTCCCTTCAAAAGTAATTCCTTGTTGTTAGGTCACCTGATCAAAAGACTTCAAGTTGGTTTTCCGGCACCTGATCAAAAGCTAGAAGGGTTGCAATATCTCCCTTGAAATAGATATTATTTGGTGGCAGTCACCTGATCAAAAACCTAAGAGTGATTCCTACTAGGGTGGTAGAAGAGTGGATGTACCCAGATTTGAAGAACCACTATAATTTCTTGTGTCGTCTGATTGCACCTTTTCTTATTGCTCTTGCTAGTTCCTGTGATATTTAGAATAGTTCTCTAGTTTTCCTTCTGCTTATATATTTATTGGTATCACTTATTTAGTACTCTGACAGAATAGTTTAAAACAGCCAAAAGTTTTTTTAAACACTCTATTCACCCCCCCTCTAGAGTTGATCTAAATAACTCCCTCCTTTCAATTGGTATCAGAGGATTGTGGTTCTTTGGTTGTACAAGTTAACACTAGAATCAAGATCCCTGCTTATTCAAATTTTATTTTCCTTAGCTAATCATTTATCACATGGCACAGAACAAGGATTATGCAAGCACCATACCTCCAGTCTGTAACTTAAATAATTTCAGTATTAGGAAGGCAAGAATAAGACTTTACATGAACTCAATTGATGAAGATATTTTAAACTCAATTTTGACAGGTCCCCCTCAACCAACTGAAGATGCTTCTACATCTACTGACACTCATGCAGTACCACCACCAACTTGGACTGATGCTCAAAAGAAAGCAAAAATTGTAGATGCCAAGGCCATGAACATATTGGCCCAGACAATGTCAGATGACATTTTCCAAAAGGTTGTTGACTGCACATCAGTAAAGGCCATCTGGGATTATTTGAACCAAAGGTTGGCCGGTTCAGTGGAAGAAAGAAAAGACAGAAGATCCTTTCTTATTTCTAAGTATGAGAACTTCAGAAAGGAAGATGCTGAATCAGTTGAAGAGATGTATGGCAGACTGAGTGCTATCATCAGTGAACTAAGAACATTGTACAAGGACATTTCACTCTCAGAGATCAATGATAAAATATTGATGTGTTTTACCAGTTCTTGGGACACAAGAATCTGGCCTATCAAAGATGCCAGAAGTATTTCAGAAATTTCCACAGAAACACTTCTGGGAAAGCTCAAATCCTTTGAGCAATTTACAAAGACTAGGGAGGCAGAGCAGAAGGTCTCTACTCAAATTAGGAAAGAGAAGAACATTGCTTTTTAAGGCTACAAAAGAAACAGCAACTCCTACTGTTAATGAAGAGTTCTTGAGTCTCTTAGTAAAGAGATTCTACAAGATGGGAAAAAGAGACTTCAGGATGAAGTCATCCAAACAAGAAGATAAACCCAGGTATGACAAAATACCAACTAAAGAGGTTCTTTGTTTTGGTTGTAGGAAACCTAGACACTACATCTTTGAGTGTTTAGAGAATCAAAAGAAAAGAAAGGGCAAGGACTCCAGAAGACAGAAATACAGTAAGCCTTCCTCAAGCAAGCATAAGAGGAAAGAGACAGGCTTTATAGCAGAAACCTGGAGTGATACTGAAGAGGATTCCTCATCCTCTAGCTCCAGTGATTAAGATGAGAAGGAAGCAAAGGCAAAGGAAGTTTGCCTAATGGCAATTGATGCTTCAAACACTCATTTAGGAGAAGATTCATCAGATGATGAAGAACCACTTTCAGAAGTGGATTAGGTACTCTATTCTTTTGACTTTAATTCTGAAGATTTTGTACATGAATTCAAAACTATGTGCATGGACCTAATTAGTTCAGAAAAGGAAATTAAACAACTTAGAGAGCAATTGAATGATCAAAGTAGTTTTGTTGCAGAAAACCATAAATTAAAAGATGAAATTACTCTTGCAAATGAACAGATAATTAAACTTAAAGCTGAACTAGCTGAGGCAAGGCAACTTAAAGAATCTCTTAATGGGAGAAGCCTCAAGCTGATGGACATTACAAGCACTTTTAATGCCAGACTCACTGGCAAACTAGGATTGGGTGCTTCATCAAGCCAACCCCCACTGGTCAAGAAAAATTCACTAAGGACCCCAGTAAAATTCATCTTTGAAAAAGGTAAAGAACTAATCAATGAGAAACCCTCAACTACAAATAAGAACAACCGAACAAACAGAAAAATAGAAACAGACAAAATCAAAACAAAAACAATGTTCAGCAGTTTTCATCAAACTCAGATCGACGAAATATGAACAAATCGTCGAACCTAGGTCGACGATCTTTGAACGAAAATGTCTACTATAATCAATCGTCTTACTGTGATTGACGATCTTTGTATGGATCATCGAGCAGAGATCGACGAACTTCGGGCACAAAGAATTAATATTATCCTTCTCTGAGTAGAGATCGATGATCTCAACCCATTTCGTCGAACTCAGATCGACGATCTCACTTTCAATCGTCGAACACAGTGAGAATTAATAAAACCTTTAACTATAACAGAAACCCTAATTAGAAAAGACAAACAATCGATCCTTTCACCCTTTGGGAAATTCCACCTAGGAGATACCATCCACTAGGATATAAATCTCATCAAACCATGTCTGTTATCTCAAGTTTTTCTTATCAAGAAAACAAAGTACCCAAGGTAACCTGGGTCAAGAACAATTAATCTTTTGATTGTTGCAGGTGAAGAACTGTCCACCATACAACCAGCAATGATATCTGGACAGTTGGTGCTCAAAGCACATGACAGGATTGAAGGATAACTTATCCAACTATAAGTCAAAGCTAGGACCTAAAGTTATTTTTGGTGACTCCAACTTTGTCCAAACTGAAGGATATGGAGAAATCAGGATAGGTGTTGTCACATTCAGAAAGGTTCCATACGTAAGTGAATTGAAGCATAACTTGATCTCCATTAGTCAGCTTTGTGATGAAGGATTTCAGGTAACTTTCAATCAGTCCTCTTATATTATTTCTTCAGCTAACAGCATAGTAGTTTTATCTTGTTCTACAGTAGGTAACATTTATATTGTTAACTTTAATTCAGCCATAAATGAAATTTTTTTATTTAACCAATCATGTATTCAAAATGAATTATGGCATAGGAGACTAGGACATGTAAATCTAAAATACATTGCTAGTCTATCTAAGGACAACCTTGTATGAGGATTACCTTCTTACCCCTATAAGAAGGAAAGCCTGTGTAGGGCTTGTCAACAAGGCAAGCAAACAAAAAATAGTTCAAATTCATTAATAAGAGTGACTCACCTAGGATTTTGTATTTGCTTCACATGGATCTTTTTGGACCCATTGTTGTACAAAGCCTAGGAGGGAATTCTTATACCTTAGTTATTGTAGATGACTTCTCCAGGTTCACTTGGGTGTTATTCTTGAAAAATAAGTCAGATAACTTCAAGTTTCTTACATATTTTCTCAAGTGCATACAGAGTGAGTTCTCTACTCAAGTTGTATTGATCAGATTTGATAATGGTACTGAGTTTGAGTCTCTTCTTATGCAAGAGTTCTGTGAGAAGGAAGGTATCAGGCAATGTTTTTCTGCTCCTAGAACTCCTCAACAAAATGGGGTAGCTGAAAGGAAAAAACAGAACCCTTATTGAAGCTGCAGGTACATTGCTTATTGATGCATACTTTCCCCTTTCCTTTTGGGCAGAGGCAGTGAGCACAACTAACCATGTCCTGAATAGAAGTTTAATACATAAGCTAAAGGCTAAGACCCCCTATAAGCTACTCAAAGGGAAGAAAGCTAAAGTAGACTATTTTAGAGTATTTGGTTGTGTTTGTTACATTCATATTAACAACAGAAAATACACTAGAAAGTTTGAAGCAAAGTCTGAAATGGGAATTTTTCTAGGATATTCCCAAGAGAGCATGGCTTATAGATTCTATAACAAATCTACCTTGAAAATAGAAGAGTTTGTACATGTATCCTTTGATGAAACTAATATGTTTTATAAGGAGAAGATTACTTCTACCAGTCAGAACGTGCAGGTACCTACTTTGTGTGAGAATTTGGATGCTGTGGCACTCTCCTAAGGTTGTTATACCATCATCTCCATAAATAGCTGAAGGTAGTGATGAAGATATTAGTGAGCCAACAGATAGTGTCCTAACAGCTGAAATAATTCCACAAGAGGAATTAGCTCCACCAGCTGTTGAGCAACCAACTCCTCCTGCTTATTTAGTCATACTTAGAGATCATCCTGTATCTCAAGTGATTGGAGACATATCAGCAGGTGTGAAGACTAGACATCAGCTCCACCAGGATTTGATGCATGCCTGCTTCATTTCTCAAGTTGAATCTCAATCTATTTAAGATGCAGAGCAAGATCCCCACTGCATCCTTGCAATGTAAGAGGAGCTCAACCAATTTTAGAGTTGTAGAGTTTGGGAATTTGTCCCAAGACCAGAGAACTACCCAATAATTGGAAAAAAATGGGTGTTCAAAAAAAATATGGATGCACAAGGAGCAATTATAAGGAACAAGGCTAGGCTTATTGCTCAAGGGTATAGGCAGGAAGAAGGCATTGATTATGATCATACCTTTACTCCCATGGCAAGGTTTGAGGCAATCAGGATCTTCTTAGCCTATGTTGCTTCTCAAAAAATTAAAGTCTATCAAATGGATGTTAAAAGTGCTTTTCTGAATGGAGAACTGAAAGAAGAAGTCTATGTTGAACAACCACAAGGTTTTATCTCTCCAACCCAACCTTCTTTTGTTTGTAGGTTTGATGAGTTGTAAATATACCTATATTTTTGTATTTTATTTAAGTCAATTTTATTTGTTTTTTGTCTTTTTTTATCTGTTTTATCCAATAAATTTTTTATTTTTGTAAATATTATTTCTAACTTAGCTTTATTTTCATTGTAGAAAATTTCCAGAAAAATTCCAAAAATAGTCAAAAATTTGACTGACACGCCCGTGTCACATGACCGACACGCCCGTGTCATGCCCTCGACGATCGCTGACCACAGGTGCCAGCTCGACGATCGGCGATCATCAAACCCAGCTTGACATGCCCTTCGACAAGCCAGTGTCAAGGTGTGACACAGGCGTGACCTTGCCACCTGGCCCGATGTTACGCGCGCGACTTTGCGGTCGGACCGCGCCCAGATTGACCTCCCCGACGAGCCCCAGTCACGCCCGTGACTGACACATGTCACGCCTGTGACCTAGGGCGTGACCGCCACATTTTCAGCCGAAGTCAACTTTCTAGTCAAGTCACCCGATCAGCTCATGAATAGTGTCGACACGCCCCCCTGTCACGCCCTAGTCACGGGCGTGACCAACCCGAAAATTTGTCTATAAATAAGAGCTTCCAGGAAGCTTATTTTGTCCACTTTTTTGACCACTTTGCTTAGGGGAGGTGCTGCCCATTTGGATTCCATACTTATGTAAGGAGAATTTCTCCCCCCTCTCTCTCTCTTAGTTTGTATTAGGGTTTTTACTTTAATGAAATTTGAATTTTTCTCTATTAATTAGTAAGAAAAATCCATTTGAATGCGCCTACTTAAGCAATTTTTCGTTCATCTTTTTGTGTTTCTTTTATGTTTTCATCTTTTCGGCTTTCATAACTTAGTTTGATTTAGGATTTATCGGCATTTCTAGCCGTTGTGCCGTCCGTCTAGTTTTCATTTTCCGCACTTTTTAGCTTTAGCTTTTTCTTCTTTATCATTTTTATTCATATAGGTTTTATAAAATCCCCCCTAAAAGTGTTCGTTTTTATTTTCTTTAACTTAGGCTCTTAGGAATGTAAAACCTCTCGTTCCTTTTTAGTTTTATTCTCACTTTTTTGGAGGTTTTATAAAAACTTATGAATAAAAATGTAGTCGTTATAATTTTTCGCTCACTTCATTTTAGCTTTTTATTCGTAAAACTTTTAGTCCCTTTAATTTTTATTTCATCTTTTTATGCATTTCTACCGCATTCTAGCGGTAGAAATGCAGTTGTATTAATCTTTCGAGTACTTCCATTTTGCGTTTATTTGCAAAACAATTTCGCTCGGTTAATTTTTATTTTCACTTTTTATGCATTTCTACCGCATTCTAGCGGTAGAAATGCAGTCGTTTTAATTTTCTGAGCACTTTGTTTTTCTTATTTTTGCAAGTGTGTGTGCGTGTATGAGTTAGGTTTTACTGCTTTATTTCAACTCCTGTAGAGTGCGTGTGTGCGTATGCATTTATTTCCGCCTACTCGTTAAGAGTTAAATGGCGCTCTGCTTTCATTTCCCGCCCACACGTTTGAGTGGAACTTGTCTTTTTACTGCTTTCATTTTCTTCCTACTCACTTGAGTAGGAAAACTTTGTGTGGGTGCGTATGTTTTCATTTCTGTAGAGTGCGTGTGTGTGTTTTACTTTCAAGTAGAGTGCGTGCGTGTATGAGATAATTTTACCGCTTTATTTATCGTTTTCTTCAATTAAGAAGAGTGTGTGCGTGTGTGCATTTATTTCCGCCTACTCATTTGAGTAGGGCTTGCTTTATTTAATTTTCTTTATGGTTTTGAAGTGTGCGTGAGTGCCTGCATCAATTTGCCTTCAATTTATCTAATTGTCCTATTTTTCGTGTTTTCTCTTATAATTGTTCAGTGCTTAATTTAACACTCACGCTTCACCTAAAAACATAAAGCCGTCCCCATACCGATGAGTGGCTAATCTCTTTTAGCCTTCGGCATCGAAGAGCATTGGGACATAAAAAATGATTTGAAATAATTAAAAAACTTTATTTTTATTTTAATTTAAGGACTTAAGGTTTACCCCGGGTTAACGACGCATAGGACCACATAATCGATGTGTGAGCTCTATTTCCGTTATCCATACGCGACGCCGAGAGGCTGCACGTATGGACCGATCCCCCTTGGGTAAAGAGAACTGCGTACGCCCCCTCGAAAGAGGAGAAACGTAGTTCTGCCGGATTGGGTTCCCCACCCAATAGCGGGGTTCTTAGCGTAATGCGGGCGTTAAGGGGAATCCTTCGTCGGGCTAACGTTCGGTCGAATAGCCTTAGTGCCCAGGTGAGCGATATCCCTAGACCAAGGTGAGCTCATGTTCTTGGAACCTCCACGGCCAAGTGCCTTTTATTAAATTATAAACAAAGTTCAATAATTGTTAAGAATTATTTTAGTCTTAATCCGATTCGATGCCGAGCGTTAACCCGTCATCGAACTAACTTAGCAAAATTCTGCTTTCTTTCTTTCCGTTTTAATTAAACAAAAAAAATCCCACCTTACTGTTAGTAAGATAATAGTATTCCTGGAAGAGTAGATATAATCAACGCGTCCCCGAGAATAATACGACCTCGGTATTTTCCCGAATACCGAGTACTACTTGCGATAGGTGCACTTGCCTCCTCTCGTTAGAAAACTCGATCTTCTAACCGGCCCGCGGAATCTGACCATTTCGAACCAACCACAGTAGGTCTCTGTTCCGCGGCCATCAAGTTTTTGGCACCGTTGCCGGGGAGCACGGTTGTTATATTGAATCCGGGACTCTATTAATTTTACTTTATTTTCAAATAAAAAAATTTTATATAAAAAAAATCCTTCCCCCTTTCGTTTTTTTAGGGTGCATGACCCGTGGACAACCTTCGAGTTCTGAAAATCTTGAATTCGACCCCGAGATCGACCGCTCTCTTGCGCGTATCCGATCTCTCCGTCGAATTCCCTTTTTAGACCCCGCAGAATCTATCGGAGAACCCTCTTGTTCTTCTATGGCCGACTCGAATAATGCCCAACCGGCCGAGCGTACTATGTCTTACTACGCTTGGCCCAACTTGGATGATACGGGGTCGAGTATTGTTCGGCCCGCTGTGGCCAACAATAATTTTGAAATTAAGTCAAGTGTGATTCAAATGATCCAAAATGCCGTGCAGTTCGACGGACTGCCGGATGAGGACCCCAATAATCACTTGTCTAATTTTCTTGAAATTTGCGATACTTTTAAAATTAATGGCGTCACTGATGACGCCATTCGTTTGCGCCTTTTTCCCTTCTCTCTTAAGTCCAAGGCTAAGGCGTGGTTACTCTCCCTCCTGCGGGGATCCATCACGTCCTGTGCGGAATTGGCTGAGAAATTCCTTACGAAGTATTTTCCGCCCGCGAAAACTGCAAGACTGCGGGAGGACATATCTTCGTTCGTCCAAAACGACTCCGAGTCTCTTTACAAGACTTGGGAACGCTTTAAGGAGTTTCTCCGCCGGTGCCCGCACCACGCTCTGCCAACGTGGTTGCAGGTACAAATTTTTTATAATGGACTGAATAGTCAGACGCGTCAAATGATTGACGCGGCTGCCGGGGGCACTCTGAACAATAAGACCCCCGAGGACGCCCAGGCCCTTTTCGAGGAAATGGCGGTGAACGCCTACTAGTGGAATGTCCCGCGGGCACGCCCTAAGCAGGCGGGCATTTTTGAAGTGGATGCCACTGCTCAGCTAGCCCTCAAAGTGGAAAGGCTAACTAAACAGGTGGCGGAGATGTTTGTTGCCTCCTCCACTCCGCCTTGTTTTCTCCCCCCCTCTAACGTCTACGTAGTCGACGAATTCGTGGACTACATGGGAAATCCGGTGCGTCCCTCCTTTCAAAACAACCCTTATAGTAGCCACTATAATCCGGGTTGGAGGAACCATCCGAATTTCTCCTGGAGCAACCCGAACAACGCGCAGCATCCCCCTCCCCCTCCTTTTGCACCAACGTTTCCTCCTCCCCCTCCTATGAAGCCATCCCTGGTGGAGGAAAATTTTAATCGTTATGTCGCGTCCAATGAGTCCAATATCCGGAACATCACCGGATCGCTAAAAAATTTAGAACTCCAGGTTGGACAGCTGGCGCGACTTATGTCAGAATGCGCCCTTGGGGCACTGCCAGGGAACACGGAGCCCAATCAAAGGGAAACCGCCAACGCTATAACCCTCCGTAGTGGTAAGGAGGTGGTCGATCCAAAACGGATCGATCCTCAGGTACATATTTCACCTCCGACCCCTCTTCCCTCTTCTTCGATTACGCAACCCTTACCGATTTTTAACGACAAAACTATTTTAAACAAGGCGTTGCCCTACCCGCATAAGTTAGATAATGAGCGAGTAAACGCGCAATATGAAAAATTTATTTTATTACTTAAACAAATTCATGTTAATGTTCCTTTTTGCGAGGCTATCTCGCAAATGCCTAAATATGCGAAATTTTTAAAAGAACTACTTTCTAATAAACGCAAACTCGAGGATATTTCGCATATATCTCTCAACGCTGTCTGCTCGGCGACTCTTACTAGTAAATTGCCCTTAAAATAAAACGACCCGGGATGTTCTCCATCCCGTGCCTTTTTGGCGATGTACTAGTAAAATACGCCTTGGCAGACTTAGGCGCGAGCTTTAATTTGATGCCGTTCTCGCTCTTCCTGCGTTTAGGTTTGGGTACTCTTGCTCCTACCAATATGCGCATCCAACTAGCGGATCGCTCGGTTAGGTTCCCCATCAGGGTTGTTGAGGATGTCCTTGTCCGAGTAGACAAGTTCACCTTCCCGGTGGACTTCGTCATCTTGGACATCGAGGAAGATGCCAACGTACCAATAATACTTGGTCGCCCTTTCCTCGCGACCTCACGTGCATTAATTGATGTAAGTAATGGTCAGCTTCTCCTTCGGGTAGGAGACGACCAAGTTACTTTTTCTATTAACTCCTCTATGGAAGACTCGTCGCCGAGCGACAATTTCTGCTATTCTTTAGATTCTTTTTATGGAGATTGTTCTTCTCCGGTATTCGAGTCCGAATTTTTAAACGAAAATATTTTTTCGCTCGAAAATTTTTATTGCGATGAGGACGCGTCTACGAACATGCCTTTTGAACCAATTGGTTCAAAAGACATTAGCACAAAAACCTCACTAGAAGAACCGCTCATCCTAGAACTCAAACCATTACCCGAATCCCTAAAATACGCCTTTTTGGGGAAAAATGATACACTCCCGGTAATCATTTCTTCGTATTTAAGCGATTCGGAGACCTCCGATTTATTGGAGGTTTTGCTTAAACATCGCCACGCAATTGCGTGGCAAATTTCTGACCTAAAGGGGATTAACCCTTTTTCTGCACTCACAAAATTTTCTTAAACGATAATTGCCGCAAAACCATTCAGCCGCAGCGGCGTCTTAACCCAAACATGAAAGACGTCGTGAAAGCTGAGATAATTAAATTATTAGATGCAGGTATTATTTATCCCATTTCTGATAGTGCATGGGTTAGTCCCATTCATGTCGTGCCCAAGAAGGGCGGTCTACCGTAGTGGTGAATGAGCACAACGAGCTCGTCCCAACTCGTACTGTTACGGGTTGGCGTGTGGTCATCGATTATCGCAAACTTAATGATGCCACCCGCAAAGACCATTTTCCACTACCGTTCCTTGACCAAATTCTTGAGCGTCTTTCCGGTCATCCTTTCTATTGTTTTCTCGACGGTTTATCGGGGTTTTTCCAAATCCCTATTTCCCCCGAAGACCAAGAGAAAGCAACTTTTACTTGCCCCTTTGGCACCTTCGCCTATCGAAGAATGCCATTTGGCCTCTGCAATGCGCCAGCTACATTCCAAAGATGTATGTTAGCAATCTTTGGCGAGCTAGTAGAAGATATTATGGAAATATTTATGGATGACTTTTCTATATTCGGATGCTCATTCCCGGATTGTCTTCGTAATCTCGATCGTGTCCTCCAGCGATGCGAGGACACGAATCTTGTTTTAAATTGGGAAAAGTGTAACTTTATGGTTCGAGGAGGTTTGGTCCTCGGCCATAAGATTTCGATTAAGGGGATAGAGGTCGATAAGGCCAAAGTTGAAATCATAGAAAAACTTCCTCAGCCGACAAACATAAAATCCATTAGGAGTTTCTTAGGCCACGCGGGCTTTTATAGGCGCTTCATTCAAGATTTTTCAAAAATAATAAAGCCGCTTACTCACCTCTTGGAAAAGGAATCACCTTTTGTCTTTAGTAGCGATTGCGAGTCTGCTTTTAATTTTATAAAACAAAAACTTATCAATTCTCCGATTCTAGTGGCCCCTAATTGGTCCCTTCCGTTCGAAATCATGTGCGACGCTAGTGATATTGCCTTAGGCGCCGTTCTTGGCCAACGCGTAGAAAAACATTTTCACCCTATTTATTACGCTAGCAAGACGCTCACTTCCGCACAAGTGAATTACACGACGACGGAAAAGGAACTCTTAGCCGTCGTTTTTGCTTTCGATAAGTTTCGCTCGTACCTTACGCTATATAAAGTTATCGTTTTCACCGATCACTCCGCCCTTAAATATCTATTAGCTAAAGCCGACGCAAAGCCCCACCTTCTTCGATGGATTCTCCTCCTACAAGAGTTTGACTTGGAGATCCGAGATAAGAAGGGCGCGGAGAATCTAGTGGCAGACCACCTCTCCCGTTTAGAAAATCCGGGTGCGGAAGCGCTCGTCGAATCTGAAATAAATGACAGATTCCCCGAGGAACGCCTTCTCGCCATTCATTCGTCTTCGTCATCTTCGCCTTGGTGCGCAGATTTTGCGAACTACTTAGTCGCGCGGGTACTTCCAAAAGATTTTTCAAGTCATCAAAAGAAGAAATTCTTTTCCGACTTGAAAAATTTCTTTTGGGATGACCCATTTCTTTTCCGTATCTGCGCGGACCAAGCGGTTCGAAGATGCGTCGCGCGAGTGGAGTGCACACAGATATTGAGGCACTGCCACGAGGGTCCAGCCGGGGGGCACTATCAAGCCAACCGGACCGCTAGGAAGGCGCTAGAGGCGGGCTACTTTTGGCCCACTCTCTTCAAAGACGCGCACAATTTTGTGTGCGCATGCGATAGCTGTCAGCGGTCGGGTAACATCTCGCGTAGAGACGAGATGCCCCAAAATATGTTTTTAGAATGCGAAGTCTTCGATTTATGGGGCATAGATTTTGTTGGCCCCCTACCTCCTTCTTATAAAAATATGTATATTTTAGTGGCGGTCGACTACGTATCACGGTGGGCGGAAGCGCAGGCTCTCCCCACCAATGATGCGCGAGTCGTCGTTACATTTCTAAAAAAATTATTTTCTCGCTTCGGCACGCCTCGCGCTATTGTTAGTGATAGGTGAACGCATTTCTGTAACGCTCTAATGGCTAAGACGTTAGCTAAATACGGAGTCACGCACAAGCTTGCCACCCCCTACCACCCGCAAACAAGTGGCCAAGTTGTGGTAGTAAATCGAGAGATAAAACGCATATTAGAAAAAACCGTTTCACTTAATAGGAAAGATTGGTCCGCTAAGCTCGACGACGCATTATGGGCGTATCGTACGGCGTACAAAACCGCTACCGGTTGTACCCCGTTTCGATTAGTCTATGGCAAAGCGTGCAATTTACCTGTAGAACTGGAGCACCGCGCACTTTGGGCATTAAAACTCTTAAACCTCGACGCTAACTTAGCTGCTCAGAATAGAAAACTGCAACTAAATGAGCTCGATGAATGGCGTGCGAACGCTTACGAGAGCAATAAGTTCTATAAGGAGTGTTCTAAGTTTTATCACGATCGAAAAATTAAAACCCCCAAAATTTTTTCTCCGGGCGATCTAGTCCTTCTTTATAATTCACGTCTTAGGCTTTTCCCGGGTAAGCTAAAATCGCGATGGTTCGGCCCCTTCAAGGTTGAAGAGGTTTGGCCATATGGGACCATACTCATCTCCCACCCCGAAAAAGGCACTTTTAAGGTGAACGGTAATCGGTTAAAGTCTTATATAGCGGGCGACCCTGTGATCAGTAGGAGCGAAACCATAACCCTTCTCCATATATAAACCCGCCACTATAGTCAAGCTACGCGACTCTAAACAAAGCGCTCATGGGAGGCACCCCACGTCTATCTTTTTTACGTCTTTATTCATTATGTTTTCTATTTTTCTAATAAATGCAGGGTTTCTAATGGGCTTCCCCGAGCGCGGATCAGGGACGTTTTCTGCCCCCCTCTTTTTTCCTTTTTTGTACATATACCTGCTGTCTTGTTCCTCATGCTTAGCATACAACATTGGGGACAATGTTGGACCTAAGTATGGGGGTGTTTTCGTATTTTCGTACTTTCTTTTTCACTTACAAAAAAACAAAAAATTAAAAAAAATTTAAAAAAAAAAAACAAAACTTCAAAAAAAAATATATATATATATATATAACACAAAAAAATCAAAAAAAATTTAATTAAAAATTTTTGATGTTTCATTTTTGAAACTGACTTATTTTTAACTCGGTCCGCGAGATCCGGCTCATCGAGCCATCCATATAACGAGTCATCTCGCGGCTACCTAGTTTGTATTTTTGTAAATATTCTTGTAAATATTTTTGTAAATAATTTTTGTAAATACTTTTTGTAAATATTCTTTCTCTTTCCCCTCTCCCTTTTTCCCTCTCATCCTTGTAAATATTTTTTCTTTTTCCCAAATTTTTGTAAATAGAATGAAAATTTCATAAAAAATACAAAAAAATTCACAAAATTTAAAAATACAAAAAAATTCACAAAACTTAAAAATCCAAAAAATTTTTATTTTCGCATTTTTTCTTTCTTTTTAGTATGTATATATTAAAGAAATAAATACAAAAATACAAAAAAAGTGCATAACTTCAAAAAACAACAAAAAAATTTTGTTATGTAAGTTTTGAAACAAATAAATCAAACATTTCATTCTTAAGTTTCTTGTTATCCAAAACTTTGGTTTTGAGTTTATTTATATGCGAATTTGATCAATTCTTTGTTCACTATTCGTTTGTTAATTATAGATTGAAAAATCTAAATAGCCGGGGTTAAGTTTTAAAGAATTTATTATACTTTGTTAAAAATAGGGGACTCGCTTTAGGCACTACTTCTAATTTTTCATAGATAGGAGCATGTGTACCATGTTAGAAAATAATGACTATAGAATTCAATTATGCTTGCTTTTAGCTTTCTGAAAAATTGGAACGTACAATTTATAAAGGTTGCTCTCAATTATTTTTCAATTAAAAATCTAGTTCTCTTTTCTCCCCTTACTTATCATAACCTACTTGGTATGATAAAAAATTTTCCCCAAAAAGAAAAAGATCTTATGTCAATGGGAATAAGATTTCATTCTGTAAACATAGGCACCCAATAAATTAAAAGATTATACGTTACGGAGTAAGAGGATAAAATTCATTACTCCAACACATATACATTGGGTTATTTATGAAAAAGAAAAAATTTTATGTTAAGGAAAATAAGATTTCGTTTTCCTTTAACATCCAAATCAAAAAAAAAATAGAGGTTCGAAAAAATAACCTCACCTCAAAATCCAAGCATCTTCATAAACCAGCATCAACCCCCCTAATCCAATTTCATGACTCTAGAATTAATTCAAAAATCTTTTTGAGAGCATAATTCGTAAATTGCATTATTTCCGATAACACTCCTATAAGCTAAAGTTCGTATAACTCCAAACTATTTTCTGTTAATCTAACCAATACAATTATTGCTTTCTATTTGATTACATCAAGAAGTCTTTTGGCCAAAACTTTTGCCCTGTTTAAATCATCTAAATAATTTTAGGACTTAACTCTTATACCCCGTATATTTTTATTTGATCTCTCTTATAATTAATTTAGCGGTAGCAGAACTTAGGGTTTTTTATTATTCCTTATAAGTTCACATCAAACTTTTTCTCTGGAATAGCAAAAGCTTAAGTATGGGGGTGTTTGATGAGTTGTAAATATACCTATATTTTCGTATTTTATTTAAGTCAATTTTATTTGTTTTTTGTCTTTTTTTATCTGTTTTATCCAATAAATTGTTTATTTTTGTAAATATTATTTCTAACTTAGCTTTATTTTTATTGCAGAAAATTTCCAGAAAATTCCAAAAATAGTCAAAAAGTTGACTGACACGCCCGTGTCACATGACCGACACGCCCGTGTCATGCCCTCGACGATCGCCGACCACAGGTGCCAGCTCAACGATCGGCGATCATCAAACCCAGCTCGACACGCCCTTCGACACGCCCGTGTCAAGGTGTGACACGGGTGTGACCTTGCCACCTGGCCCGACGTGACGCGCGCGACTTTGCGGCCGGACTGCGCCCAGATCGACCTCCCTGACACGCCCCAGTCACGCCCGTGACTGACACATGTCACGCCCGTGACCTAGGGCGTGACCGCCACGTTTTCAGTCGAAGTCAACTTTCCAGTCAAGTCACCCGATCAGCTCATGAATAGTGTCGACACGCCCCCCTGTCACGCCCTAGTCACGGGCGTGACCAACCCGAAAATTTGTCTATAAATAAGAGATTCCAGGAAGCTTATTTTGTCCACTTTTTTGACCACTTTGCTTAGGGGAGGTGCTGCCCATTTGGATTCCATACTTATGTAAGGAGAATTTCTCCCCCCTCTCTCTCTCTTAGTTTGTATTAGGGTTTTTACTTTAATGAAATTTTAATTTTTCTCTCTTAATTAGTATGAAAAATCCATTTGAATGCGCCTACTTAAGCAATTTTTCGTTCATCTTTTTGTGTTTCTTTTATGTTTTCATCTTTTCAGCTTTCATAACTTAGTTAGATTTAGGATTTATCGGCATTTCCAGCCGTTGTGCCGTCTGTCTAGTTTTCATTTTCCGCACTTTTTAGCTTTAGCTTTTTCTTCTTTATCATTTTTATTCATATAGGTTTTATAAAAACCCCCTAAAAGTGTTCGTTTTTATTTTCTTTAACTTAGGCTCTTAGGAATGTAAAACTTATCGTTCCTTTTTAGTTTTATTCTCACTTTTTTGGAGGTTTTATAAAAACTTATGAATAAAAATGTAGTCGTTATAATTTTTCGCTCACTTCATTTTAGCTTTTTATTCGTAAAACTTTTAGTCCCTTTAATTTTTATTTCATCTTTTTATGCATTTCTACCGCATTCTAGCGGTAGAAATGCAGTTGTATTAATCTTTCGAGTACTTCCATTTTGCGTTTATTTGCAAAACAATTTCGCTCGGTTAATTTTTATTTTCACTTTTTATGCATTTCTAACGCATTCTAGCGGTAGAAATGCAGTCGTTTTAATTTTCTGAGCACTTTGTTTTTCTTATTTTTGCAAGTGTGTGTGCGTGTATGAGTTAGGTTTTACTGCTTTATTTCAACTCCTGTAGAGTGCGTGTGTGTGTATGCATTTATTTCCGCCTACTCGTTAAGAGTTAAATGGCGCTCTGCTTTCATTTCCCGCCCACTCGTTTGAGTGGGACTTGTCTTTTTACTGCTTTCATTTTCTTCCTACTCACTTGAGTAGGAAAACTTTGTGTGGGTGCATATGTTTTAATTTCTGTAGAGTGTGTGTGTGTGTTTTACTTTCAAGTAGAGTGCGTGCGTGTATGAGATAATTTTACCGCTTTATTTATCGTTTTCTTCAATTAAGAAGAGTGTGTGCGTGTGTGCATTTATTTCCGCCTACTCATTTGAGTAGGGCTTGCTTTATTTAATTTTCTTTATGGTTTTGAAGTGTGCGTGAGTGCCTGCATCAATTTGCCTTCAATTTATCTAGTTGTCCTATTTTTCGTGTTTTCTCTTATAATTGTTCAGTGCTTAATTTAACACTCACGCTTCACCTAAAAACATAAAGCCGTCCCCATACCGATGAGTGGCTAATCTGTTTTAGCCTTCGGCATCGAAGAGCATTGGGACATAAAAAATGATTTGAAATAATTAAAAAACTTTATTTTTATTTTAATTTAAGGACCTAAGGTTTACCCCGGGTTAACGACGCATAGGACCACATAATCGATGTGTGGGCTCTATTTCCGTTATCCATACGCGACGTCGAGAAACTGCACGTATGGACCGATCCCCCTTGGGTAAAGAGAACTGCATACGCCCCCTCGAAAGAGGAGAAACGTAGTTCTGCCGGATTGGGTTCCCCACCCAATAGCGGTGTTCTTAGCATAATGCGGGCGTTAAGGGGAATCCTTCGTCGGACTAACGTTCGGTCGAATAGCCTTAGCGCCCAGGTGAGCGATATCCCTAGACCAAGGTGAGCTCATGTTCTTGGAACCTCCACGGCCAAGTGCCTTTTATTAAATTAAAAACAAAGTTCAATAATTGTTAAGAATTATTTTAGTCTTAATCCGATTCGATGCCGAGCGTTAACCCGTCATCGAACTAACTTAGCAAAATTCTGCTTTCTTTCTTTTCGTTTTAATTAAACAAAAAAAATCCCACCTTACTGTTAGTAAGATAATAGTATTCCTGGAAGAGTAGATATAATCAACGCGTCCCCGAGAATAATACGACCTCGGTATTTTCCCGAATACCGAGTACTACTTGCGATAGGTGCACTTGCCTCCTCTCGTTAGAAAACTCGATCTTCTAACCGGCCCGCGGAATCTGACCATTTCGAACCAACCACAGTAGGTCTCTGTTCCGCGGCCATCAAGGTTGCATAAAGCTCTTTATGGTCTGAAGCAAGCTCCAAGAGCTTTGAATGAGACCCTAGCTAGCTTCTTGTTAGAATATAGATTCTCTAGAGGCATAGTAGATAGGACTTTAGTTGTTAAACATCATCATGATAAAATATTGTTAATACAAATATATGTAGATGATATTATATTTGGTTCTACTTATCCCAAACTATGCAAAAGGTTTTCCAACCTTATGCATTCAAAGTTTTAGATGAGCAGTATGGGTTAGCTCTCCTACATCCTTGGTCTCCAAGTCAAGCAGGCACCTGATGGCATTTTCCTATCCCAATCCAAGTATGGTAATGAGCTGATCAAAAGGTTTGGGATGGCTAGTGCCTCAGCTAAGAAAATACCCATGGCTGCCAATACTGTGATTGATTCTGATGAGCATGGGAAACCTGTTGATCAGAAATTATATAGGGTCATTGTTGGGTCCCTATTATATCTCGCAGTAAGTAGGCCAGATATAATGTTTGACACACGTCTTTTTGCTAGGTTCCAGGTGAACCATAAAGAATCCCACCTTATTTTATTAAAAAGGATTTTGAGATATATAAAGAGTTCCCAAATCTAGGACTCTAGAATCTTGCTGAGCCAGAATTTTAGTTGACTGGATACTCAGATGCTGAATTTACTGGATGTAGAGTAGACAGGAAAAGTACCTCTAGAACCGTCCAGTTCCTTGGTGCTAGTCTTTTCTCTTGGTTTTGTAAAAAGCAAACATCTGTGACTACATCAACTGTAGAAGCTGAGTACATAGCAGCTGGCAGTTGCTGTTGTCAGATGCTATGGATACAAAATGACCTACTAGACTATGGATACAACTTAAATAATTCAACTATATTTTGTGATAGTATTAGTGTTACTTCTATAGCACAGAATCCAGTCCATCATTCTAGGACTAAGCATATATATATGTAAGGCATCATTTCATTAGGGAGTGTGTAGACAAAAAGAAAATCAATCTCACCTTCATCCCAACTAATTTGCAAAGGTCAGATATTTTCACCAAACCCTTGGATGAAAAAAAACATCTATTCTTCATGAATCAGCTAGGTATGATTAATGGAGATGAGATTATTTGACTTTTAGTCTGAGCTCGATGATTTGTTGACAGAACATCGAACGAAGATCGACGATCTGCTAACGTCTCGTGAAGTTGAACGTCGAACGGAGATCGACGATCACTTGTTAGTGAAATAATTGTCGTCGAATAGAGTCGACGATTTTTGGTTCAGGGAATTTATCGTCGAACTGAGATCGTCGATTTATTCCTTCTCTTCGATCTGAGGTTACCGAACTCATTTTATATTAAAATACCTCGCCAACCTTTGTTTTGAAGTCATTTTTAGTAGTTAATATGCTTGGCTAATCCCGTCTCTTCATTTTTTTAAACCTTATAAACTAGGGTTTTGACAGAAATGGTCCCGCGCTTTCCATTTCCATTCTGCACTTGATCTTTGTTTTCTCTGTAGGAACTCTCCAATGGAAATTCCAGCGGAGATTGTGTCCAGCATAAAGTTCGATTCAGGTTTTGATATTGATCTTGATTCATTCAAGCATAGTGATCAGATGTTTCAGGACGTGTTGAAGCTATTTGATGCATCGAAGCTACAGAAGTTTCTGACGACCGAGATGAAGTTACCAGTATCAGAAATTAAAGAATGCGCTTATACCTCTTCTTCAGAGGGACAGACGATGATAGGAACTATTTCTGGACAGGAGGTACATCTAACCCCTGTCGTTCTTATAGAATTTTCGGCTTTATTAATGGAGAAGACGATATTGATTTGGATAAAGAGGAATTTGTTGTCATGCGTGCCAAAATGGGTCATGCTGAGGCAAACCCTAGCATGCTTCTGAAAAAGAACTTGTCTCCTCAATACAAGTTCTTGGCAGATATTGTGGGAAAAGTGCTGCTTGGGAAGCACACTGCCCATGATAATATATCCAGGCACCAGTTTCTTTTGATGAGTGCCTTGGTTAATCAGAAATCAGTGAATTGGGCTCAAGTTTTGTTTGAGTTGATCAGGAAGAAAGAAAATAAGAGAGAGGTCTCTCTATGCAGAATTTTAGGGATTTTTCTCACTGAAAAATGCACTGAGTTGTTGACATCCCCAATAACATTCATCAATGCTTCCAAGAGGCTGACCCTGTCTCTCTTTGGAAAGTGGGAGAGGACTTTCTCAAAGCCCTCCTGGGCTCCCTCCACCCATAGGGTTTCTGAGGACACAAGGACTGCTCCAGTCACTCCTCACCCAATAGAAGATGAGCCAGCGATTCCTCCATCCCCATCTAGACCAACTTCCCCTTTGCCACATCAACCAACTCCACCTCAAAGCCCTTCTCCAAGAACTCCTACTCCTTTGTCTCCTCTACCACATTATCTAGAAGAGATCCCCTCCACCAACATCTGAATCCAAACCTCACCAACTTTTGATCTTCATTTCTCTTCACCAACTCCTTCACCAACTCATTTACCTTCTCATAAACCCTCACCTCATGTTTCCCCCATCCAGAATAAGTGTCTATCCCTGAATACACCACTCAACCTATCATCTCCAACATCTGCACAGCTTGTGATCATTCCACTTCCTCTCTTCAATCAGCTCTCATTTCCCTCCTCACCCCTTAAATCAAATCTATTGTGGAGGATGACATTTCACCTCTACTAATTTCTTTTAATTTCTTTGTTGCCTCTTTTTCTGGCCCTTCTTCATCTAGGAGCCCAGCAGCAGACATTACTACCACCATGCATGGGGAGATGTCCAGTGAAGAAGTCCCTCCTCCTCCAGCAGTTGCAATAGCAGAGGCAGACACAGTTTTGGCAGAGGCAGTCACAGGTTTGACAGCTGTAGATATCGAGATTGTAGATACAGTTTTGGCAGATACAGAGAATGTAGATATTGATATTTCTGATGTAGAAGTTATTGCATTTTTGGAATATGACATTGAAATCCCTGAAGAACCCTTGGACATTCTTCATGGAGATTGTTTTATCTCTCCATCTTTTGAATTGACTTCAGTTCTAAGCTCTTTTGATCTTTTGTATAGAGATTGTCTTCACCCTACTACTTTTCAATCTTGTACAGATATAGTATGTTATACTGCTCCTGTGAGCAAAGATCTTTTACTTCAGCTTCTTCAGAGTTTTGCTGCTCCAGTTCCTGAGCAATTGGCAGCTCTTAAGCCTGAGCCTTCTGTAGCTCCTTCTACCGTTCAAGTGCCTGAGCTAATCAGTATGCCAGAGGTTGAGATTTCAGAGCCTAAGACTTTCTCTCCTCCAACCTATGCTTATTCTACTTCTCCAATCCCAGACTTGGATGAAATTATGGCTGCTGATGCAGCTGAAGAACTTTCAGTTATCAAAGAGATTAATGATTTGTATGATAATCCACAAGGCTCATCTGATAATGATTTAGATTCAGATTCAGACTCAGATCCAGATGTCAGCAAGAAGAAGAAAGTAACCAAGAAAAGAAAAGCTCAAGTGAAGGAAGTGCCTAAGTCTAATCCTCAAGATGACATTCATTACATCATCAGGCACACTATTACTCTCACATAAACTACTCCTCACTAGATGAGATTTTCAAAGAATTAGATGAAGGCTCAGAAGAAAAGGAAAAAGACTGGCTCCTCTCCTGTCAAAGTTTTCACGAAGGATCCACCTCCTCCTCCTCCTTCAGCAGGTGCTAGTGGAAATGCTGCTTCTAGGGCTGCTACCTTCTCCCATCAGCAGACTTCTTATACTCCTCACTCTCACAGCAGACCATCCAGGTATTATTCAAGGGGCTATTCAATAAGGAGAGGTGGACATAATGATCAGGCTGATAGAGAAGATATTTCAGATTCTAGCAGGAGATTCAGAATTCCTGAAAAATTCAGTCAAGTCAGACCTCCTCCAAACCTTCATGACAGTCATTCTCCGCATACAGCAACAAAAACAAAATTCCAAGAACAATATATCAAGCACAGGAAGCTTCAAAAGACCTCTCATGACTCTAAAGAATAATCATCTCAATATGAACCTGAGCTTGATCCTAACTTCAGGATGGCTAGGTTTCATGAATTGATTGCTCTCTCCTAAATAAACAAAGCTAGAAAAGATGGAACTGATCCTTCTTAATTATCGACTATGTCTAAGTATAGGGAGAAAGAGCTGTAATAATTTAATTTTGATAAGAATATCTTTGATGCTAATGCCTATATGCAGGTACATCCTGAGGTAGTTGTTCCCAGAGCAGCTACAATTAAAATTCTTGGTGAAGCAGACTTGAAAATGACAAGACAACAAGCAGTAGATCCAAAAAGAAGAATTGAATTTACTAAGCCAACTTCAGACAAGTCTTAGTAACTATTTTCTTTGTGTCTATATTTATTATTGTAAATATCTGTTTGAACTTTTCTTATATCTCATGACAGATATATTTATTTAGTTTTCTTGTTGTTTTCTTTTATTATTGTTTAGTGACCTTGCCCAAATAGGGAGAGATTGTTGGATCCCTAGTTTGGATATGGGCTAGGTTCACTAATCTAGGCTAAGTCAGACCCACATTGTATAGCCAGGGTCTAGTCTAGTGTCTTAGGTGTCAGTCAGGTCATCAACTCAATGAGACAAGACCAAGACATTAGAGACATAGAAGAAAGCAGAGAGTGAACAAGGCAGAAATTTTTCTAAGTAAAAAGTCATTCGACGATCTCTGAAGAGAGCTCGACGATCTCCGTTCTGCGCTTGACGATCTCAGAGTTAAATCTCTAAATACTAAGATCGACGATTGTTGAACTAAGTTCGACGATATCTGATCTACTTTCAGGATTGAGATCGACGTTCAACCATCTCAGTTCGATGATCTTGAAGCCCAGCTTGGAAAGCAGATTTTCAGGTCAACGATCACAGGGCTCAGCTCGACAATAGATGATGTTTGAGCTCGACGATCTTAGGATCAGATCGACGATTTCTGCCAGATCAAAATTTTATTCCCTGTAGTTATTGTTTTCCTTATTGACTGTTTATTCTTTTGCTTATATGACTCTGAGTGATTAATGCATATATTCTCTGAATATAGCCGTTCCTTGGAAAGCATTAATTGCTGGTTTTCATAGGGTTATTATACAGCCTTTCTCGAGATAGTTAAGGAAATGATTAAATTCTCTTATAGCCATTGCACAAGTTCCCGTGATTCTGGTAGTCAATCAATATGGAAAATTTCAAATTTAGTTTGGAATTATTCAAAGAAAAGGGACTCAGAGAATAAAAGACCCAGATAATTATTATTCAGTACTTCTTGATACAGTCGATAGACTTTTGAAAGAAATCACAAGGCTATAAGAAAAAGAAGAAGAACAGCTCTCAGTTCCAAAAACAAGAGTTCATTAAGGAAGCTTGTGGAGAAAATAATCCTCAATCTCAACTTTCTGGATTTCAAGTCCTACACCCTGTACAAGGCACTGATCTCCTGAACTATTCAAATCACAGGGCAAGACTTGAATCCATCAGGATCACTCTCAAGTCTTCTCTCATTTGCTTGAGAAAAGAGAAGACAACTCAACTTTTTCCATCCCCCCTATATTAAAGGGTTTTTACTACTTTCAAAAGTAATTCCTACTTGTGAGGACACCTGATCAAAAGACTTCAAGTTGGTTTTCCGGCACCTGATCAAAAGCCATAAGGGTTGCAATATCTCCCTTGAAATAGATATTATTTGGTGGCAGTCACCTGATCAAAAACCTGAGAGTGATTCCTACTAGGGTGGTAGAAGAGTGGATGTACCCAGATTTGGGGAACCACTATAATTTCTTGTGTCGTCTGGTTGCACCTTTTCTTATTTCTCTTGCTAGTTCCTGTGATATTTAGAATAGTTCTCTAGTTTTCCTTCTGTTATTTAGTACTCTGATAGAATTGTTTAAAAAAACCAAAAGTTTTTTTAAACACTCTATTCACCCCCCCCCCGCCACCTCTAGAGTTGATCTGAATAATTCCCTCCTTTTAGTCTGGTTGTTTGGAAGAGGGCTGCTTTTTGCTACCAACCCGGACCCAAGGTTTTACCACTGCTATTAATTCAAAAGTTAGGACAGTTAGTTCCTTTTCTTTTCTAAATAACTATATTTTGCCATATGTTTGCCTTGTTGCTGCTGCAGGTTTTTAGCATGACATGTTGCTAACTTCTCGCACTTGGTGTGCTTGATTTATTCTTTGGAAAGTTTTTTACTTTTGTTGTCTTATTTATTTCCTTTTGCTATGTTTGATAGCATTCTACTGTAAGGGTATGGTAAACCCCTTCCTTTTTATTGCTTATGACCAAATGCTCCATTTCTATTTGATTATATTTTTGCTGATGTGTTCTTTCTATGAATGCCTCGGGTTCAGAGCACCGGTCGGGCAGCTAGTTTTCTTTTGGGGGCTTGCTAGTGATCTCCTGGGCTGTTGAGATTCCCCTTCCTCAGTTTGTGAGGTAGATCTTTTCTTGTTTCATTATCTCTTGACATGCATACTCACCAGTGGGTTCCTGTCAGGTTGTTGATGCCCACTGGTGGTTTTCCTTATGATGTTAAGTATGTGACTTAAACTACTATGTTTGCCTATTTGGAGGTTGTTTACTTGCTCTCTGTGAATGATTTATGTTAGGATGCATTTTAAGTATTTTAACTCGTAAAAGCATTAGTATATGTACTTCATAGATGTCTTATTTCTCAACCTAAAGTACTATTTTCCAAAGTAACATAAAGACTAATTTCATAGTATACTAAATTTAGAGTCCTACATTTCATGAGTTGTCCTTTGGGGACGTTTACACTCATGTAGGATGTCAAATCACCTTAACCAAGGTATTTTTCCGCAGCGTATAAATATATTTTAACTTATGGACTAGTTGATCGACTGTGCCGAGGGATACGGCCATCCATCTAATTTGAAAGATGTTTTTCATAATAACTTATGATTTCGATTTAACTTGTTTAGGTCGGTGCCTTGTCTGAGCGTCTGCAGTTATCCCCTACATGGCGTGGCATCACGACACGTATTTTCTCTTACTCTGATAAAAGTTTGTTGTTGAGAAAATACGGGTCGTGACCACTGATAGCCCAAGATAAGCAAGCAAAGTACTACAACGCCAAACATCGGAATGTGGAATTTGCGGTGGGCAATTCGGTATATTTAAAAATCAAGCCATTCAAAGGCGTGTCAAGGATTCGGCGCTTGAAAAAGTTAAGTTTGAGGTATCTTGGTCCGTTTTAAGTGCTGAAGCGAGTTAGAGAAGCTGCATATCGGCTAGCTCTTTCAGCAGAATTGAGTGGATTGCATGATGTGTTCCACATATCCGTTCTTTGGAAATCCGTGAAAGAGCCAGCTCAAGTAATTGCGAATGATCGCGTACCAGTCGAGTCTGGGCTAACGACGAAGGTTAGACCCATCTATGTTGAGGATATGGCAGTTAAGCAACTACGGAACAAGATATTCGGGATGGTCAAAGTTCGGTGGGACAACTGTGGCTATGAGGAGCTAACATGAGAGCAGGAGCAAACTATGCATGCTGAATTTCTCGAATTATTTGTATAAAATGTTGTAACATTTCTTTGTCGAAGAAAAAATATGTTATAACATTTTTGTTGCTATATTCTGGTATTGTATACAAATTTTGGGATGAAATTTTTTGTAAGGGGGGAGGATTGTAATACCCCAAAAGTTACAGAATTCATCTACCTGGGCTCAACGAAAATAGTCGAGCTGAGCTCGATGAAAATCGTCGAGCTGAGTTAGTAGAGCTCGACGAAGATCGTCGAGTTGAGCTTGAGGAAGATCATCGAGCTGAGCTCGACGAAGATCGTCGACTTGAGCTCGACCAAGGCCGTCGAGCGGAGCTCGAAGAAGGCCGTCGAGCGGAGCTCAACGAAGGCCATCGAGCGGAGCTCGACGAAACTTGTCAACCTGAGCTCGATGAAGGTCGTCGAGCGGTGATCGATGAAGGTTGTCGAGCGGTGATCGTCGAGCTGAGCTCGACGAAGGTCATTGAGCGGTGATCGTTAAGCTGAGCTCGATGAAGGTCGTCGAGCGATGATCGTCGAGCTGAGCTCGACGATGCTTGTCGAACTGAGCTCGACAAATAACGTCGAGCAAAGCTCGATGATTTTGGAGCAACTCGTGTAAGGTGGATGATTTGCGGGCACTGAGCGATGATTTAATTTCAACCCGAGTCGTTGCTTGGTTTTGATGATTTTATCGTGCGGCTGGGATGTACTCTGAGACCTCCTAAGCAGATGGATACAAAGGAAGAAATCATTATTTCTTTTTTCCTTTCTCTCACTTCCTGAGTTCTGGAGCGGAAAACTCTCGGCTAGAATTTGAGCTTGTTGTGGTTGTTGGAGAAGATCTTGTGGCCCAAAACAAGATCTGAAGCTATAATCGCAAAGGGAAAATTGAGGCGATCATTTCCATCTGTGTTGAAAAGTTGTGTCATGGATCCAAAGAGAATATCAAGGGTAATGATCTTCCTTCTTGTACATTTGAAGTCCTTATTTTGGCATATGCGTGGATTTCCCCCACCAAAAGGTGGAATGTTGAGGAATTTCCCTTGGGTTGATTCTTGAAATCCCCAATAAAGTCTTGCATATAGATCCGGAAATGTGTAGTATAGAATAGGCATGTTCTGTGAAGCCCAACCTGACAGGTTGGTTTGGATTGGTGATGCTTTATTTTGCGCACTGGAGAAGAATCCGCGTATAAACGAGTATTTTGTGGGGTTGGTGGGTTGTGTCTGTGAAGCGGAGTAACATGAAGTACTGGAGTGGAATTCCTGGATAATACCCTCGAAATTTATGAGTTGTATGTTATATAAGTCAAGTGTTTCTGGCACTGCAGGTGGCTGTATGGATTTATGGATGGTTGGTCCAATTATGGTTATGGTTTGGTACAGAAAGAGAGTTATGTCGCTAACGCGAGGCGATAGTGGTTGTCGTTGGTGATAGCTACTAGCTAACCTGTGATTATGAAGCCAGTCCTTCGGCGATAGTGTGGCTATTGTGAGCTATGAGCTCTTAAATGGCTTCGTGCCGAACGGATAAGGTGAAGTCGACCTGCGTCAGTTGTAGTGATTTGAGCAATATGTAACGACTGACCTGTCTCCGCGTTATGGTTGTCAACTTGATTTACCCGGGTTATTGGGCATTCGTTGTAGCACATAATGAGAGTCTTAGGCCTGCGCGCCATTAAGACGAAAGTATCCGGCTGTAGACTGTGGAGCGCAATGTTCAAAGTTTACCATTGGGTTTGAGGCCTGAGAACGGTGGCGGGACCATCGTTTTCCAAGACACCGTTAATGTGCCCTGAATGCACGAAGCATCGGGCCGTGTGGTAGACATTTGTGATATATTGATGGTGCGTGAGTGCACATCTTGTGATATATCTTCTTATGAAATGCTATGCCTGCAGGGAAGGAATACTACTGCGCGGGGAAAGGTGAAGGGTCGTTATAAATTGGTCAACTGAATACTGACCGTTGCTTTGTTTACCACCCTTACGGTGGACTGTCCCTATGTAGGTGGTGGAGAGCCGAGCGGAAAATAGTGGGCTGAAGACCTTATTGTTGTTGTTGCTACTTTGCTGGCCCTCGAAGGCCAATTAAAGAAATATTTTATTATTTTCATGTGTGGCCGTCCTGCGTGTCGATGTTTGTAACCCACATTGATGAAAGAGAACCTGTAGGGCCTTAAGGCAAAACATTTTGTGTATTTTGTATACATTCCTTTGAGATATATAAATGTGTTGGTTTATATATATAGTGGACATTCATGGTTGATGAGTTCATTCGTAACCCCTAATGCTTCCGCTAGAATGCTCTACGTTAGGATACGTGTACTAGTTTTGATATTAACCTCCGACCCCTCCATCTTTTGTGGTATATAGTGTGGGGCCCTGACCGGACCTTCTATTATATGTCATTTAACGGATGGAGTTGTTACAATACAAATGGACCATCATTGACCATTTGTGATTGGTGCCCCTGCCCCTGCACTCAAGGGTAAGGATGTAGCCAAATCTCAGGATCTTCCACCCCACATTCAGAATAAGGGCAAGTCTGTCAGCAGGCAAGACTTGGGCTTATCTAATACCATCAAGAGTATGTGTTCTTAAAGAAAACTACAATTGGTAGGGATCATGATATCCAAAGTACTTCTACTGCCAGACCCTCCCCAGGTCAGAATATAGCTAGAAGATACAATTATAATGTAGGACCACCCACCCGCAACACAAGACACAGCCGAGGGAAGTCTTATGCCCAGAACAGCCGCCTAGCGGTAGAGCATACACACGAGTCAACATATACCACAAGACGCCTATCTAGTCGGCCAAAATCAATATCATCATTGCCAACCCAACATAAGAATATAAGCAAAAGTAAAAATTCACATAACTATAAAATGTCCAAAAAGTACAGCAAATAAAAAAAGCAACCAAGGCTTCTATAATATCAGAGTACGTCATGCCTAAAAGGCTACAAATTAATCTCTCAAAAACTCACATCAGTCACTGACGGCAGCGATCGTATGGTCACTTCAGGCATCGTCATCCTGGCCTGGCTGCCCTCCTATAAAACATGTTGTTGCTCTATCTGCGAGGTTTCCTCCTAAAAAGGAAGACGTAGAAACTATTAGTCAAAAATACTAAGAGGCTATCACATCCGCTCCCTCTGCGACTCTTAGACACCGGGCGAAGAAAGGAAAAGGGGTACAATATATATAATAGTTGTAGTACAAAAATAGGTGGCAAAGTGCTACACTATATCAGAGTATATCAAAGAAACTATAACAATATGTATATCAATCTACACTAGCAATTCTATCATCAACAATAGTATATAAGTAAATTCCTATAACAGGAAAGTAACTCAACTTATATGAATGCCCATACAGACATGTAAGTTAAGGATTGGCTTAATAGTAATGTAACTCATCATATAAGAGTGTCCATATATAAAGTGGTTGTTTAGGATTGAGAGTGACCAAGAAGGGGGTGAATAGGTCCAATTTAAATCTTGGCTACTTTTAAATCACAGAAATTTCCTAGTATGTTTATTAACACAGCCACAATATTCAAGAATACTGTTGATTTACCAAATACAGCACAAATCTAATTTTAACAATCACAGCACAAATCTACTTTTAACAATCACAGCACAGCACACAGTATTTTTATAGTGGTTTCCCAATTTATGGGTACATCCACTTTCCCCCTTCGCCTTTCTAGCAATGAACCAGATTCGCTCAAAGTTCTTCTTACTTTTCCTCAGATCCTCATATCTTACACCTCAGAGCCCAGCTGGCTCCTATAACTCAGACAAAGCAATGTCCTACCACATATCCTCAAGATCTTACAAGTCAGGTTCCACTTCAATAACCCTACCTCGGAGTGATCCTCCACTCCTGCTCCTCAGGCAAACCCTTTCTCTACAACCATAGGACCTTCCAATTCCTACAGCTCAGAGAAATACTCCCTTCTCCTGCTTCAGGCTCACAGCCCGACCTCAGCCTTTATAATTTAGGCTTACAACTCAGAGAAATCAATCTCCTACAACTCAGATCTACTGATAGATCTTACAAAATTGATATAATAAAGAGAATTTGAGTTTTGAAGTGTTACCCAGGAAGAAATAGACTGGTGACTTTTTCTTGATCAGATCTTGATGTGGAATCTTCTCCCTTAATCTTGGCTGTGAAGAAAAAAGGTTCAACTCTTCTTAGCTTTTTCAAAGCTTCTTGAAAGAGAAGATAGGGTTGAACTTGGCTGGAGAAGATTAAAGTTGATCCACGATCCGCCTCCTCTCCACCTTCAGAATTTTATTGAATTGCTCTGACAAACTTAGATGAGAAGAATAGGAATGATTGCTCTTCTGTTTCTGTTATGTTGGTCTCCTTATATTGGCTTGGGCAAGAGTGACCAGCTGCCCCGGTTAATCCACTGACATCTGATAGTTCTGACGGTTATCAGAACTTCACTCTTCGAATTCTAGACTTAGAAGAATTTCTGTCTAAGAGCTTCGGCATGAAGGTGTTGACACTTCTGTACATATATTCTGTCGACACCAGTCCTGGGTGTCGATATTTCTATTATAAGGATGTTGACGTCAATCGAATATGTCAGCACTGCTAGCTTCTTGTCTCAACACAACTTGTCAAATGTGTCGACACTAGTCCTGATTGTCGACAAAGCTGGTTTCCAGTCTCGACATAAATTTTTTAAAATGTGTCGACACTAGTCCTGAGTGTCGACACAGCTTGTTTTTAATCTCGACATAACTTGTGTAAAATGTATGGACACTAGTCCTGAGTGTTGACACAACTTGCTTCCTGTCTCGACATAACTTGTATAAAATGTGTCAACATTAGTCCTGAGTGTCGACACAGCTTATTTCCTATCTCGACATAACTTGTGTAAAATGTGTCGATACTAGTCCTGAGTGTCAACACAACTTGATTCCTTGTCTCAGCACTGCTTTTATAAAGGTATCGACACTTGTCTAGTTTCTCGACACTTTAGTGCTTAGTTTTTCTTCCTTTAATATAGACACTACACAAATAAACTCAACATTCATCAAATACAAATTTGTGTATATCATTGAGTTGAAAGAGCTTCTCCAAATCAGGTACACAATTCCCAATGTACCCAACAATCTCACCCTATTTGGAGAATTCATAACCCCAATTCAATGATAAACACCATGATACCAAAATATGATGATAAAGATATATATTAAAAGTGCTGAACAAAAAGGTAAAGAACATAGGAATGAACATACAAATATAACCAAGTTCAAACAGACTATTCATTTCAATTTGTTATCAGTTTATACCTTTCGGTTTTTTACAAAGTTCTTAAAAAACAAAATTACAATAGTTCAAGAATATTCTAAGAAAGATATGTCTCTCTGATGACAATGCCTTTTCCTGATTATATCTTGGCTTTGACTTCAGGCACTTTGTCCTCAGCTATCTTTTTGCCTTTGTCATTCTTGGCCTTAGGTATCTTTTCCTCCTTAAGCCTCTGCCTTTCAAAATAGTGATATGTCTTGGGGAAGTATTTGTTGGGCTCAACGGAATCAACTGGGATCTTTCCTGCATTCAGATAATTTCTGAACTTTCTGAACTTCAGACACTTTGTCATCAGCTATATTTTTGTCTTTGTCATTCTTGGCTTTAGAGATTTTTTCCTCCTTAAACCTCTGCCTTTCAAAATAGTGATATGGCTTGGGGAAGTATTTGTTGGGCTCAACAAAATCAGTTGGGATCTTCTCTGCCTTCAGATTATTTTTGAACTTTTGGATACCTCCTGCTGCTTTAAGTTCTTAGCCCACTCTTGCTCTAAATACCATTTTCCCCTATCAATTGCATTATTATTGACTGCTTTTCATGCAGTAAGAATAATTGATCTAAATTTTGGAATCCATTGTTCAAAATCTGGCCTAACTTCTGTTTGTTCCCTGAACCTTTTCTTTGATAGTTGAGCTTCATTTTCTTTTAACATAGTAGAATCAGCCATTTAAACCTTCTCACATACTATATTCTGAATTTGACCTCGAGGACTATACATGGATTGAACTGGAATTTGGATGTCGTCAAAATGAGTTGGTCTGTACATGAATTGGTCAGGATTTTGAATGGCCTCAAAATGAGCTGGTTGGCAGCCAGACTCAGCAGTTTGGTCTCCATCATACCATAGGGGATGATGTCCAAGAGTGTCTCTGATGCTATTTGAAATCCAAGTAGCATGCTCAGAGCAAGACATTATCATGACCCTCTCCCCCTTTATGACTTCTCTTTCCATATAATCCCTAAGGTCATTCTTTTGAAATCTGACTTGACCATCTAGATAATTGATTCCATATGTTAAAGTGTTCTTGACTTTGAGTAAATGGTCATCTAAATCTTTGTCAGAAGCCTTGATATCCTTAATCAAAGATGTAGAGTGAGTTGTCAGCTTGGTTTCAATATCCTTGGAAATAGAAGCAATCTTAGTCTCCAAAGTAGTAGTTTGATTCTTTATTTCTTCCAATGTAGTATCATGCATAATTATCATATTCTCATTCATTCTTGTTTGATTTTCCATGACATAGCCTTATTTTATAGCGATGTCATTTTCCACTTTCTGTGATTCTACTTGTTGTTTTCCAATGTATACTATATCATTTGCTCCCCTTTCAAAGAAATCTGTCATATCCTTTTTAGTAGATTTACTTAAAATCTTTTAGATTTAATGTCCTGGGCTAGCTGAAACGGCAACTCCTTGTTATTTTCATCCACATACTTCTCAAGTTGAGTTCTTTGATGATCTAGCATAACCTGTAGTTGAACTAGAATTGAGCTTGTATCCACAACAGGGGTTGGAGTTTTGCCACTGAATAATCTTCTTATAACTTTTACTTCCCTTCTTTAGTTCAAACAATTTTCTTTTATTTAATTAAAAGGCTTCTTCCTCCTCGGATTCTGATAAACTAACCATATCAACAGATGTTGGTGCTTTGGCTGGTTCAGTAGTTGGGGCCTAAACTATTAATTCACCCTCAACTAGTATAAATTCTTCACCAATGTTTGTGGTATTCAGGTTGATCCCATCTTATTGAGCTTCAGCATCTGATATAGGGTCCTCAGGAAGTTCATTCATCTCCCCTTGGATATGTATATTTGTATCCAGAAGTATTTCTTCTTCAGTCACCTTAGGGATGTCAACCTCCATCTCTCTATCAAAAATTTCTGTTTCAGGAACCCTTGTTTGTTCCAGCTCTTGTACAACTTCCATAATTAATGTATCTACTATATCCATTTCAATTTCTGACAGATCATTGAGGTTCTCCTCCTCAATTGGATCCTTTCCTTATATATTCTCCCCCTGCAGCTGATCACCAGCTCTAGGTGAGGTCCTTGGAGAATTCTCAGCTATTATATCTTCCTGTTTCTCAGAGCTTGAACTTTCTTGTTCTCCAGATACACTGGAAGAATCCTCTTCCACAACTACAACCTTCTTCTTTTTCTCCTTCTTCTCCTCAACTACAGGTGTTTCTTTGGATAGGACTCTATCCCACCTTGCCAGTATCCTCATGTCCATTTTCCTTATGTGATTGATCTTGGATCCAATCTTGAGGTTGAGGTTGTCTAGTATGGCATGAACTAAGTATAGGCTCATAATTCATCAAATATTGGGCTTCTTATTACTCTCCACTATTGTATCAAAAAAAATCTTACTCTTGTTTGTCTTGACTTTTAATATAACTCTTGTCATCATTTCAAACATTGAAGCAACAATTTTGTCATGTGCTCCTATTTTGCAGAGCAGCACTTTTCCTATTACCTCTGACAGAAATTTTCTTTGAGAATTCATCCCTTTCCTTGCCAATGTGCTTATTATCTTTGTGGTTGGGGCCAATCCACAACACATCATTGCCTCTACAATCTTGCCAGATTCCAGGTAATCTTCTTGATCAATTTTTGACAAGTGAAATACTTTGACTAATCTTCGGGTGGTGATCATGACTTTGGTTCCATTTACCATAGGCTTAATCTTTGTGGAATTTAAATCCAGTATTGCATTAGAGAAGAATTCAGACACTTCTCGTTTCTAGATTTTTGTTGGTTCAGAGAGAACATAATCCAGACCTGCTTCTTTAATTAGGTCAACAACATTACTAATTTCTTCTTGTGATGAGTCGAATCCATAGCGTACGAGTTCTGTAACGGCCTCCCCAACACCACGCTCGCAAGGACGACCGTCGGCACCACCAGCACCACGCTCGAAAGGGTTCAGCCTAACCAGGTCTGCAGACCATGACCCAAACCCCTCTACGCGCCAATTTTTCAGCAGCGGTGGGTTGTTGCCACTGGGGATCGAACCCAGGACCTTGATAAGAGACTCTTTACCACAGCTCTCATCACCAATTGAGCTGCAGCTTAATTAGTGATGAGAGCTGTGGTAAAGAGTCTCTTATCAAGGTCCTGGGTTCGATCCCCAGTGACAACAACCCACCGCTGCTGAAAAACAGGCGCGAAGAGGGGTTGGGGTGCATGGTCTGCAGACCTGGTTAGGCTGAACCCTTTCGAGCGTGGTGCTGGGGGTGTCGGCGGCCGTCCTTACGAGCGTGGTGCTGGGGAGGCCGTTACAAAAAGGGCACTTTTTGTAACGGCCTCCCCAACACCATGCTCGCAAGGACGGCCGTCGGCACCCCCAGCACCACGCTCGAAAGGGTTCAGCCTAACCAGGTCTGCAAACTATGCACCCCAAACCCTCTCGGCGCATGTTTTTCAGCAGCGGTAGGTTGTTGCCACTAGGGATCGAACCCAGGACCTTGATAAGAGACTCTTTACCACAGCTCTCATCACCAACTGAGCTTTTTGTAACGGCCTCCCCAGCACCACGTTCGCAAGGACGGCCGCCGGCACCCCCAGCACCATGCTCGAAAGGGTTCAGTCTAACAAGGTCTGCAGACCATGCACCCCAACCCCTCTCTGCGCCTGTTTTTTAGCAGCGGTAGGTTGTTGCCACTGGGGATCAAACCCAGGACCTTGATAAGAGACTCTTTACCACAGCTCTCATCACCCACTGAGCTGCAGCTCTGTTGGTGATGAGAGCTGTGGTAAAGAGTCTCTTATCAAGGTTCTGGGTTCGATCCCTAGTGTCAACAACCTACTACTGCTGAAAAACAGGCGCGGAGAGGGGTTGGGGTGCATGGTATGTAGACCTGGTTAGGCTGAACCCTTTCGAGCGTAGTGCTGGGGGTGCCGGCGGCCGTCCTTGCGAGCATGGTGCTGGGGAGGCCGTTACAAAAAGTGCATGGTGCTGGGGAGTCCGTTACAAAAAGTGCACTTTTTGTAACGGCCTCCCCAGCACCATGCTCGCAAGGACGGCCGTCGGCACCCCCAGCACCACGCTCGAAAGGGTTCAGCCTAACCAGGTCTGCAGACCATGCACCCCAACCCCTCTCCGTGCCTGTTTTTCAGCAGCAGTAGGTTGTTGCCACTGGGGATCGAACCCAGGACCTTGATAAGAGACTCTTTACCAAAGCTTTCATCACCAACTGAGCTGCAGTCTCTTATCAAGGTCCTGGGTTCGATCCCTAGTGGCAACAACCTACCGCTGCTGAAAAATAGGCGCGGAGAGGGGTTGGGGTACATGGCCTGTATATCTGGTTAGGCTGAACCCTTTCGAGCGTGGTGCTGGGGGTGCCGGCGGCCGTCCTTGCGAGCGTGGTGCTGGGGAGGCCGTTACAAAAAGTGCACTTTTTGTAACGGCCTCCCCAGCACCATGCTCGTAAGTGTTCAGCCTTATTAGGTCTGCAGACCATGCACCCCAACCCCTCTCCGAGCCTGTTTTTCAGCAGCGGTAGGTTGTTGCCACTAGGGATCGAACCCAAGACCTTGATAAGAGACTCTTTACCTACCGCTGCTGAAAAACAGCCGCGGAGGGTAGCTGGGGTGCATGGCCTGCAGACCTTGTAAGGCTTAACCCTTACGAGCATGGTGCTGGGGAGGTCGTTACAAAAAGTGCACTTTTTTGTAACGACCTACCAAGCCGCCGGCACCCCCAGCACCACGCTCGAAAGGGTTCAGCCTAACCAGGTCTGCAGACCATGCACCCCAACCCCTCTCCGCACATGTTTTTCAGCAGCAGTTGGTTGTTGCCATTGGGGATCGAACCCAGGTCCTTGATAAGAGACTCTTTACCACAGCTCTCATCACCAATTGAGTTGCAACCACACTTCGACTCAATAGAAAAACCGTATGGGATGTTACAAGTTTAATTTATTTCGGTAGAAATCCCCGTAGGCTCAACCTCAATTTCGGGGACGAAATTTTTGTTTTGTTTATTGGGATTTGTAACATCCCATTTCCGGCTAGACCCCTAGGAGTCGGTTTGTCGTGACAGAACCCTAGGAAGCCCAAAAATTGAAATACATCGACCGAAATTTCGGGTCATAGGTTTGTCACGCCCGTGACTGACCCGTCACGCCCGTGACCTAGGGCGTGACTCCTTCGATGATCGTCGATCTCAGGGAGATGATCGTTGAGTGAATAATTTTCAACCCGGGCATGTCATGCCCGTGACCTATGTGTCACGCCCGTGACCTAGGGCGTGACCCCTTCGACGATCGTCGATCTCAGCGCGATGATCGTCGAGTGCAGACCTGGTTAGGCTGAACCCTTTCGAGCATGGTGTTGGGGGTGCCGGCGGCCGTCCTTGTGAGCATGGTGCTGGGGAGGCCATTACAAAAAGTGCACTTCTTATAACGACCACGGTCGCAAGGACGGCTGACGGCACCCCCAGCACCAGCTCGAAAGGGTTCAGCCTAAACAGGTCTGCAGACCATGCACCCCAACCCCTCTCCGCGCCTGTTTTTCAGCAGCGGTAGGTTGTTGCCACTGGGGATCGAACCAAGGACCTTGATAAGAGACTCTTTACCATAGCTCTCATCACCAACTGAGCTGCAGCGGAAGCAGCGGTAGGTCCTGGGATCGAACCCAGGACCTTGAGTCGAAGCGAAAGCATGGTGTGCCCATATGGGGATCACATATAAATTGTCCACTTTTAATCAAGATTGAGCGTTTTCTCAGTATGGGTTTTTGTTACGCAGCCTCCAGCACAGCCTACGCCACAAGGCGTAGTTCAGCAGGCTCAGGGTGTTGCACCACCTCCACCGGTCCCCACTCCTTTCCTTCAGTCAGACATGGGACAGACTGTGACTGCCATCCTGGAGGCTTTCAGGGCCCAGCAGGTTCTGGTCCCGCAGCCAAATCCGGGGGCCAACTAGCTGAGCATCTTCCGAGGACTGTCTCCCCCATCCTACTTGGGGACAGAGTCGGCGGTTCGGACAGAAGAGTGGCTGGATATTATGTTCGAGATGCTGACCAGGATACGGTGTCCCTGGGAGGAGAGGGTGTCTCTGGTTGTCTCTTGCCTGGAGTCCCAAGCCAAGAGGTGGTGGAAGACGCTATTGGACATGACATTTTCCGATAGGGAGGTTGCGGAGGTTACCTTGGAAGAGTTCAGGGCCGCGCTGCTGGAGCATTTCGTTCCGTAGTCGGCAAGGGATGAGTTAGAGGAGCGGTTCTTATAGCTGAAGCAGGGCACCCGGACGGTGGTGGAGTACCATCGGGAGTTCGACCATTTGGCTCGCCTATTCTGGACCTTCCATTTGGAAAGGAAGGATTCCAAGTGTATACAGACGCATCATACCAGGGGATGGGAGCGGTGCTGATGCAGAAAAGACACGTCATAGCATATGCCTCCCGCTAGCTGAAGACCCATGAGAAGAACTACCCGGTGCACGACCTTGAGATGGGAGCGGTCGTTTTTGCTCTGAAAGTCTTGCGCCATTATCTTTATGGAGTCCACTGCGACATCTACTCTGACCATAAGAACCTGAAATACGTGGACACGCAGAAGGAGCTAAATATCAGACAGAGGCGCTGGGTGGAGTTCTTAGCAGACTATCAGTATGAGATGCACTACCACCAAGGGAAGGCAAACGTGGTGGCCGACGCGTTGAGTCGGAGAGCTGTCACTTCCGAAGCCGGGCCCCAGGTTAAGTCCATGGAGCTAGTCCGGTCATTCAGAGATATGCAGATATCCCTAGTGTCCGAGGATGATCCAGAGTTGTATAGGGAGTATCTGGCATCGATGGTGGCCATAGATGATATTCGGGATCGCATTCGGGACGGACAGAGGACAGATGCATGGGCAGAGCCGATGTTCCGAGCCTTGGAGGAGGGTTCGACAGGAGATTATTCCCTGAGAGATGGATTGCTACATTTCAGAGGCAGAATATATATACCCGCAGGAGGCCAGATCCGAGAGGATATTATGACGGAGGCGCATTGCAGCCGGTACTCTGTGTACCCAGGGATGACAAAGATGACCGCTGATCTGAAGAAGACGATGTTTTGGCCGGGCATGAAGAAGGACATTACGTACTTCGTGACCCATTGCGAGGCGTGTCAGTTGGTGAAGGCGGAGTGCAGGAACCCCGCAAGACTATTGCAGCCACTCCCGGTGCCGGAGTGGAAGTTTGATGATATAGCTATGGTATTTATATATGGGCTTCCCCGATCTCGGACGGGGAATGACTCGATCTGGGTGATTGTTGATCGATTGACGAAGGTGGCCCGCTTTATACCAATCAGGAAGGATGACTCAGTGGGAGTGCTGGTACGGAAGTTCGTGGAGCAGTATGTCTGATATCATGGCGTGCCACGGACGATAGTGTCGGACCGCGATGGACGGTTTACATCCAGGTAGTGGCGGTCAGTGCAGGCATACCTGGGCACCCGATTGACTTTTAACACGGCCTTCCACCCTCAGACGGACGGGCAGACAGAGCGCACCAATAGGACGTTGGAGGATCTACTATGACTGTGTATACTGGACCGAGGGGAGCCGTGGGAGAAGATGTTGTCGTTGGTTGAGTTCTCCTATAACAATAGCTACCAGTCCAGCATCAGGATGGCGCCTTATGAAGCCTTGTATGGAAGAAAATGTAGGACCCCTCTTTCTTGGTTTCAGGACGAGGATCCGAAGGTGTTGGGATCGGATTTTGTTGAAGACACCGAGGCACAGGTGAGACTGATAAGAGATAGGATGTTGGAGGCGCAGAGCAGACAAGCTAAGTATTATGACATCTGGCATCGTCAGGTGGAGTTTCAGGTGGGGGACCGAGTGTTTTTGAAGATCTGGCCCATGCATGGAGTTTCACGGGTGCGTGGTCGGAAGAAGAAGCTCAGCCCTAGGTATATGGGCCCTTACCGGATCCTGGAGCGGATCGGGCCCCTAGCTTACCGGCTGGAGTTGCCACTAGAGCTGGCAGCTCTACACGACATCTTCCACATTTCTTCGCTGAGAAGGGCTCTACTATGCCCGGAACAGCAGATTTTGACCACCGAAGGGCCGGTAGCTTCAGACTGATCTGTTCACTTGGATCTGGTTCGGATCGACGACAAAGGAGTACGGATCTTGCGCCGCAAGAAGATCTCCTTGTCAAGGTTCTGTTGAGAAACAACGGTCAGGAGGAGCACACCTGGGAACCGCAGGATCTGATGAGGCAAAAATACCCGGAGTTGTTCAGTCAGGTATACCTCACCACCTCTCAGTATACAATAAATTACCTCCTTGCATTAAACCGGTAGGACTAGGTAAGGGAAATGGAGAACCTAGGCATGCGCAGAAAAGTAGGGGCTAATCTTTTGTTTATTGGGGAGATTGCCTTCGTTTATAAAATAAGTAGTCTCGCTTCGACTCAATATAAAAACCGTATGGGATGTTACAAGTTTAATTTATTTCGGTAGAAATCCCCGTAGGCTCAACCTCAATTTCAGGGACGAAATTTTGTTTTGTTTATTGGGATTTGTAACATCCCATTTCCGGCTAGACCCCTAGGAGTCGGTTTGTCGTGACAAAACCCTAGGAAGCCCAAAAATTGAAATACATCGACCAAAATTTTGGGTCACGGGTTTGTCACGCCCGTGACCGACCCGTCACGCCCGTGACCTAGGGTATGACTCCTTCGACGATCGTCGATCTCAGGGAGATGATCGTTGAGCGCACAATTTCAACCCGGGCATGTCACGCCCATGACCTATGTGTCACGCCCGTGACCTAGGGCGTGACCCCTTCGACGATCGTCGATCTCAGCGCGACGATCGTTGAGCGCAGAATTTGCGTCATGGCCCTGCCACGCCCGTGACCCCTGTGTCACGCTCGTGACCAAGGGCGTGACCCCCTTCGGCGATCGTCGATCTCAGTGAGACGATCGCCGAGCGCGGAATTTGCATCTTGACCTATCACGCCCGTGACCCATGTGTCACGCCCGTGACCTAGGGCGTGACCACCCTTTGACGATTGTCGATCTCAGTTCGACGATCGTCGAACCAAGAATTTGTCACCCAGCCCTGTCATGCCCGTGACCTACGTGTCACACCCGTGACGAAGGCCGAAACGTCAGCCAGACTGGAAATTTCGGTAACCGATGCCATAATCAATTCTGATTATGGGAATGTACAGCAGGAATAATTATGGGTCGTTTCCTTCTCTAATTATTTAATAGAAAGAGAGAGTGAGGTCCAATAGGAAATCGCCACCTGGATCAGCCACTTCATCTTCCACATTTTCCTCTTCTCTGCATCATAACCGAAACGTTATTAAGAGAAACATTCATGGCAATGAATGTTTCATCCTTTCCCCTCCCCATTGGGAGATCTATAAAAGCCCCCTTAGAGCAAGAGGAGAAGGTTACACTCTTGTCCAAACAAATTCAGATTTTTGTTCTTGCTGTTGAAGAAGTTCGGGAACGCCGCCACTGCGCCATGACCAACCGACATTCATCTCGCCTTCAAACCGCGAACAAGGTCATCCTCTACTTCTTCTCTTATGGGTAGATCTTAGGATCTTAGAAATGAAGTTCGTGCTCAAAGGAGCCGGACCTACCTCGTGTTTTCATGGAAAACCATGGAAAAATATTGTTTTGAGTTCGCCGGAAACCGCCACCTCCGGCGGCCAAACCACCGCCGACCGATAGTCATCGCCTCAACGAAGGTGGTGGTGGTGGTGGATGGCCAGGGAAGTGACCGGATAGCCGGCGACGGATCACGGAAAGGTTACAGGAAATATGGTTTTCTGTGTTCTGTTTTCGGGTTCTGTAGAAGATGAACAGTAAAAATAGTTTTATATAATAAAAATTATGTAAATAATATAAAAGGAAAAAAATACATTAAATGAGCACATGTTGATGTTGTAAAACAAAACACTTAGAGGCCGAATTAGGAAAAATAGCCAGTCACGAAAGTTGTAGCCCTTCGAGTCTAGATTAATTTAAAATTAATTTCAACTCGTTTGAGTAATCGGTTTGACCGCAGCACCCGTTTTAATAGGGCTGTACCTAGAGTTGGGCAGAAACTAAAATGGATGACCACTCTTCTTCCTTTGTCCAAATGACTTGAAATTTGGGCAGGGGGTTACCCTTAGCCATATCTAGAGGCTGTCCAAAAATGTGAATTTTTGGAGATACTTTGCCTAAAGTTTTTGTTTTAATTTAATAAACTTAGAAGAATTTATTTAAGTGGTCAAATGACCTCCAAACCCTCCCAAATTTTGGTGAGTGGTCCCTGGCTATAAAACGTAGTTCTGTACAAATTTTCAACTCACTTGGATTAGTTTTGGATAGGGAGTCACCTATTCTTAACTAGGCAATAGTGAGGCATTTATGAGTAAAAATTGCACTAGATGTTAGAATGGTTATATCACCTCAACAGAGACTGATATCTTTAACACTGACTTGGAGGGGTTACTATAACCCACTTGGAGAGAATGGTGTGGTTTAGGGTTGATTTACCCTAGGATCCAAGTTCAACCCTAAATGGAGGGTTTGAGGGTTGAGAAGGACATGGGGGCAATTGCTCTCGTATTGCCTTGAAACTCTGTAGAGTTGACATTAGCATGATAAGAATCATCTGAATGGAATCTTGGAGAATTCGGAGACAATTAGATTCCTCAAAACCTTAATTTTAGCTTTAGGGTAAAATACTGATTAAGCACAAACCGTCACTAAACTTTATCCAAGGGCTGTAAAATTTGGGTAGAGTAAGTTTTGGAGTGGGTAGAAGCTATAGAGATTTTACTGGAATTTTATGATGTTTATTTCCAGCACTTCATTTGTAAAGTTATTTATAGCCCTAATTGATGTTTTAATTATTTGGATCTTTCTGTTCATTAAAACCCCATGCAATCTTGGAAATAAATGTTTTAGGACTGATTGGTTACCCTTGAATTTTTATATAATTTTTAGTTGAGCAAATCCAGTACTTCCTTCACAAATGTTAAAGAGGGGTTTTATGCTTTGAAAATTAATTAGGGATGATATTATTACTGAAAAATTATGAAATTGGGCCAATGCTAATTCTAAGGCTTTATCTGCATATTATAATTTATTTATAATTTTTGGAAGAATATTCTCTGTACTTGGTTCATAAATAATAGAAGATAGTAAATATTGCTAAAATAGTTTTTGTGCCCTTTTGATGATATAAAATTATGAAACTTTGGATTTACCCTATTGAAATAACCTACTATTTATAATAAATTTGCTGGACATCTTGCATGAGAACTTAGGGTAGTTCATGTTCAAACCGGTAGCCCTTGGAATTTTTGAAGAAATTAATTAAATGCCAGATAAATTAGGAAAATTACCATATTCTGGATTTAGGCTGTTTATATCATAATAAGTCTCCAGTAAATAGTTTAGGGCATTTGGATGAGTTTTGGGATCATTGCATAACCGGTTCGACATATAGTCTAGGTTGGTCTGCATATAGCAAATCTGTGAATTGCAATAGGACATGATCTGAGAAAGTCGTTGGAGTTAGTCATTTTGTCTGGGTGGACAATTGTGGATGATATCACAATAGGATGATATGAAGAGTAGAGAGAAGTAGTGATAGCTAGGATTAAGAGATGCTCGGGTTCGACGAAAGATTGTCTTTCCCGAAGAGAGGAAGGTAAAAAATCACCCTAGGATAGTCTATCTTAATATGAGAAGGGAATGGGTAAAGGGGATCAACCAATAACAATAAGTGCCTTGCGAAAGGGAACGATGGGATTCAGCTACCATCATAGTTCCTAGTGCCCTTTGAGATCCCTTCACAGGAAATACCGGGGGCAGTCCTAGGTTAACGTAAACTGTAATAATAAACTGACAAGAGTAACTTAGTAATTAGGGCTGCACCTTTCACAAACACTGTTGGCACAGGAAGATTGATGAGAGCTTCGGCTCGGTTGGTTAAGAGACGGATGGAATGGTCCGGGGAGCTTCGGCTCGGTTGGTTAAGAGACGGACATTTGGGTCCGGGGAGCTTCGGCTCGGTTTTTGTGTGTTTACGATTAAATTTGCATGTGCATAAAAGGAATGAAAATTAAGGTGGTGGGTCTTCGGTATTGGAGGGTCGATGCACCGACGCCAATACGCTGACTCGGCAGGTGTGGTTATCACTTCGCCATCAGAAGTCCGGTGCGCCAGCTGGCAAGAGCACGCAGGCGTCCGCTTAGTGCACCAAGCGTTGAGGCGTGCGATAGGTCTGACCGGTAGTGCTTTACTGGTTTAGAGGTGGGCACGGCCCAACCCACCGCTTCCGTCTGCCACTACGGAGGTATCCTGGGAGGTAACGGCTCCGAAAGGGGGAACTAAAGGTCTGTGTGCACAGAGTCGGGTGTGTGAGTTGCACTTGCATGTTTCATCATACCCCCTTGCATGTCATAGCATAATCTATTCATTTAACCCTGACACCTAAAGTATAAGTGGTATGGGACGCTTATACATTAGGACCTGCAAAACGACCCCTTGGTCTATAAGCTTGTGTGGGCAAGTTTATAAATTAAGGTTAAATTCTTTATATATATATGCTGCTATTTGATAACCGACACCCCAACGTATAATTGGTATGGGACACTCTATACGATGGGAGCCTTGTAGAAGATCCCTTGGCTTATGCGCTTTCGCACATAAGTTAAGGTTACTTTTCCTACTTTCTGTTATTGACCTATTTATTATAGAATTGCTAGATTAGTTCCGCTGCCACCTGTTTCTTTCATTAAATCTCCACCTTCATGTCCTTCCCTTTCTTCCTCTCTGCTCGGTACCTAGGAGCCATGGGGGAAGGGGTAGGGGATGATAGGGCTTAGTCTTTATGACTAACGGTTTTCGAACCGCATCATTTAGGGGATCGCGGAGCCCAGCATGGAGGAGTAGCCCCAGAGATAGGTGCGCTTGGAGATGGGGCAGTCTAGCTCCGGAGTTCATACAGCCGGGACCGTGAGTCTCGACCTTGAGTAGTTTCAGTTTTTTGCTTCCGCATGAGAGATTTGTAGTGAGGATATGATGTACAGGGCATAAGCCCGCATTTATAGTACTCTGATTATTGTTATTCTGTGGACACTCCCTTCGTGGAGTTTTATTTCTATATATGTGATTTTCAGTGGACTTGCTTTTACTTCAATTATTGTGCTACCTTTCTGTGATCGAATTGGCCGGCAGAATCGGCGCCTTGTGGTGACGAACCTTCAGGACGTGAAGGTGTCACCGCAAAGCGACGATTCTGGGCATAAGACCCCGGGTTTTAAAAAGAAAAAAAAGGGGGGTCTTACACAAAATTTGTGTGAGAGCTTGGATGATCTAAATCTTACTTCGAAGAATGAATCACATCCCTCTCCACAAGCTATATCAGAAGTTGAAAGTGAAGAAAAGACTGTGAAAGCAGTTCAATTTCCTCCAACAGTTGATACAATTCCACAAGACGAATTAAATCAAATAACTATTGCTGAACCAACTCCACCTAATGACCTTGTCACACTTAGGGATCACCCTAGATCTCAAGTAATTGGAGACATATCATCAGGAGTGCAAACAAGACATCAACTCAACCCTGATGTGATGCTTGCCTGCTTTCTCTCTCAAATTGAGCATCAATCCATATCTGATGCAGAGCAAGATCCAAACTGGATCACTGCAATGCAAGAGGAACTCAACCAGTTTAAGAGGTGTAGAGTTTGGGACTTAGTTCCAAGGCCCAGGGGCTATCCAGTAATTGGGACTAAGTGGGTATTCAGAAACAAACTTGATGCCCAAGGTGTGATAGTGAGGAACAAGGCAAGGCTTGTTGCTTAAGGATACAGGCAAGAGGAAGGAATTGATTATGATCAAACCTTTGCTCCAGTTTCCAGACTTGAAGCTATAAGGATTTTCATAGCTTATGCAGCATTCAAAAAGTTTAAAGTCTAACAGATGGATGTGAAAAGTGCATTCCTAAATTGAGAACTCAAAGAAGAGGTGTATGTTGAACAACCCCCAGGTTTTATCTCTTCATCTCATCCATTTTTGTTTTTAAATTGCATAAGGCTCTCTATGGTTTAAAGCAAGCTCCAAGAGCTTTGTATGAGACCTTAGCCAGCTTTCTCTTAGAGCATGGTTTTTCTAGAGGCATGGTAGATAGAACCCTTTTTACAAAGTTGCATCATGATAAAATTCTCTTAGTGCAAATATAAGTGGATGACATAATTTTCGGTTCCACTGATCCAAATATGTGTAAAATATTTTCTGATTTAATGCACTCAAGGTTTGAGATGAGTAGCATTGGTGAGTTTTCATATTTCCATTGGTCTCCAAGTGAAATAAACTCCTGAAGGGATCTTCATCTCTCAATCTAAATATGCTAAAGAGCTTATTAAGAAGTTTGGGATGAATGATGCCTCTGCCATGAAAACTCTAATGGCTGCCAATGTTGTTGTAGATGAAGATGAATCTGGAAAACCAGTTGATCAGACCATGTATAGGGCCATTGTTGGATCCCTACTGTATTTGACAGCAAGCAGACCAGACATTATGTTTGCCACATGTCTTTGTGCTAGGTTCAAGTTTAACCCTAAAGAATCTCATCTTATTTTATTAAAAAGGATTTTAAGATATATAAAAGGTTGTCCAGATCTAGGACTCTGGTATTCAACAGAATCAGCATTTGTGTTAACTGGATTTTCTGATGCTGATTATGCTGGATGCAGAGAAGACAGGAAAAGTACCTCTGGAACTATTATATTCCTTGGTGACAGACTTGTATCTTGGTTCTGTAGAAAACAAATATCTGTTTCAACATCCACTACTAAAGATGAATATATGGCTATAGGAAGCTGCTGTTCACAGATATTGTGGATACAAAACCAACTACTAGGATTATGGTGTCAACTTAAATAATTCAACTATTCTATGTGATAATACAAGTGTTATTTCAATTGCACAAAATCCAGTATTGCATTCTAGAATAAAGCATATAGACATTAGACATCATTTCATTAGAGATTGTGTTGACAAACAAAAGATTAAACTTGAATTTATCTCTACTGATTTATAAAGAGAAAATATATTCACTAAGCCATTTGACTCATCCAAGCATCTGTTCTTTGTCAATCAGCTTGGTATGATAAATGGTCAGGATTTAATATAATGCTCTTTCTATAGTCAATGAATTGTCTCTATTCGTCGACCTAAGATCGACGACCTGATAACTGTTCTTGAGATTTTTCGTCGACCTGAGCTCGACGAAATCTCTTGGTGAAGTGATTTTCATCGACCTAATATCGATGAACTTACTTCAGAAACCTTTCATCGACCTCAGATCGACGAAATGCTTTAAAATCTTCAGCCTGAGATCGACAAACTGGTTGACTCTAAATTATTTCATCGATCTCAGATCAAAGATCTTCTAATTTTTTCGTCGAACGGAATTTGTCGGTTCATATTCTGGAAAACATTATATTTAAGTTTTCTTCGACCTCCATCCCGCGCTTTCAGTTCCCTTTGCAATTGATCATCGTTTTCCTTTTGTAGGTGCTCACATGGCGATTCCCACTGGCTCTCTCACTGCCATGAAATTTGATACTGGCTTCGACATAGACTTTGAATCATTCCAGTATTCTGATCCAGTTTTCCTGAACATTCTCCAACTGTTATAAGAACAACAACTGAAGACTCTGCTCTCAACCCGAATAAAGATATCTGCCACAGAAATGAGAGAATGGGTGTACACAGCTACTGTCAACGAGAACAAGATGACCGGCACCATCGCGGGTAACAAAATTTCTCTTACCCCCGATATTCTTACTGAAATTTTTGGATTAAAAAATGGTGAGGAGGATTTAGAAATTGATTCGGAAGAGTTTCATCTAATACTGAATACAATGGGGTATTCTGGAGACACCCCAAACAAGCTCCTCAAGAAACTTCTGTCTGCCGAGTATAAATTTCTCGCAGATATAGTTGGGAAAGTGTTGCTCGGAAAGCACACTGTGCATGATTATATCACCAGGCATCAGTTCCTGGTTATGTGCTCCATTGTAAATAAGAAAACTGTGAACTGGGCACAGATTCTATTCGATTTGATCACAAAGAATAACAGCAAGAAAGAGGTATGTTTTGGAAGGATCATAGGGATCTTCCTAAAGGAAAAGGCTGCAGGATCCCTGGTCTCCTCGACCATATCCATCAATGCCTCAAAGAGACTCACTTGTGCTCATTTTGGCAAGTGGGAGAGGACCATCACCAAGCCAACTAAGGCTACCTCCTCCTCCACTAAAACTTCCAAGAGTACAAGGGCTACACCAGCCTCTCCCCACCCCCACTGAATGGCTCCCTTCCACCCCTCCACCATCTCCTACCCCTCTAGTTCCAACCCAATAACAAGTCCAACCAACACCACCAGTATCTCCACTTCCCTCTTCACCTACACATCTACAATCTCCTGCTCCTTCACCTCAACTTGACACTTCCATACTTACAACACCTTTATCCCCTCAACCATCTCACCTGGTTGACATCCCCCATATCAACCTCTCCTCCCTCCCCTCCTTTAACCTATTCTCCTATCCCCTGAGCTACCCATCCCCACAAAATGACTTCCCCTTATAAACTCCACCTCCACCTCCATCACCCACATCTACTCCTTCAGCTACTTCTCCAGTTTCTGCCTCTCCAACTATGGATCCCTCTCCTACCACCACTCTCATCACTCTTCTCACCACACTACTCAAAACTCTTATAGCAGAGGCCATTTCTCCTCTAGCTGCCTCCATCTCATCTCTTGCTACCCAAATATCTGCCCTCACCACTGCTCCATCTTCAGTTGGGGGCCTGGCTTCAGCACCTGTTGCAACCAGGCAGGGGGAGATACTTAATGAAGAAGTAGCAGTCATAGTAGTAGTAGGACCAGCAACAGCAGTTGTACACATATCAGATACAGCAAAAATGGATACAGAAACAAATTTATTAGATTTGATTCACTTTATTGAAACTGACATGGACATTGATGAGCCAGTTATACCAAATATAAGTATTGTTGGTGATATCTTCATAAATCCCACAGTAGACTTGATACGTTTGTTAAGCTCTTTTGATACAGCTCATCACAGTCTTCCTCCACCTGAGTATACCAAGCCATCACTAGTTATTATTCCATATTCTTCCCCAATAAGCCCTGATGTTGTTAAATAACTAAAGGCCATTTTTGCCATTCCTGCCACTCCATCATCTAGACAAATTGCCTCTCCAACTATATCTTCTCCTATAGTCCCAGTCTTTGTAATGGACGATTCTCCAGTACCAGATCTAGATGCATTGATTATGGATGACATAGAGGAAGAAAACAAGTTAGCTGCTCAGAGCACAGAAGTATACAGTTCTCCTGTTCCCTCCCCAGTTCCATCTCATGCAACAAAGAAAACAAGCTCTGATGAAGCACTAAGAGAGATTGATGCTATGTATGACAAACCTCAATCTTCTGATGTTGATGATAATAATGATGATGATGATGAGGAATCAAAGAAAAGGAAAATCTCTAAGAAAAGGAAGGCTCCACCTCCTTCTTCTCCCAAACCTGGAAACACCAATGATACTCCCTACTATATCCTACAAAAAATAACCCCATACACGGGAATGCCAGCCTTGATGTGTCTCTCAAAGAATGAACAAAAGGCCAGGAAGAAAAGTATAAGGTACTCTCCTCCCCCAGCTCACAAATACAGGAAGGATCCCCCTCCTCCTCCTCCACCAGCTGCTAGTGCTTCTGGAATTAGTTCTCAAAAGTCACATGCACCTTTCAAGCCCTCATTCACCAGAACTTATCAGAGGTAAGAAAGGCCATCCAGACAGCAATCACATGGAAGTAGTCAGCAAAGAAGTACTAGTTGTACAGAACAAATAAAATAAATAGTGTATCAAAAACCAGAATTCTCTCCTCCTCAACCACAGGCTGAACCAAGAAGACACTCTGTATCACATAAACCCAAAAGAAAATACAGTGAAGTTGCACCTCCAAAATCACTGTACACTCAAAGTAGTGAAAGCCAGATTACTACAAACTTCCAAGAACAGTCAACACAATTCAGGCCTGCCACCCTGCTACCCTCTCAAGAAGATCAGTCATCTGTTAGTCAAGATGATGATCCAAATTTCAGGATGTCCAGGCTCCAAGAATTGATTGCTCTATCACAGATTAAAAAGGCCAGAGAAGAAGGACAAGATCAAACTAAATTCTCGGCAATGTCTACTTATAGAGAAAAAGAACTTGAAAGACTTCAGGTGAGCAAGAAATTATTTGACCCTGCTGATTATATGGCTAGACATCCAGAGGCAATTGTTCCCAGAACTTCAACTCAGATAGTGATTGGAGCAGCAATTTGTATATATCAAAAAGAGAAGCTACCAATCCTAACAGGTAGATTATATTTACCAAGCCTGGAGAAAAGAAGAAGGAAGAAAAATCCAAGAAGTAGAAACAGAAAATCCTGAAGAAGAATTGCTACTTTTGGTAAACTTTGTTAAAATTATGTTTTCTTTCCTGTTACAAAGCTGACTATGTACATATATCTGTTGCACTTGTTATTAAATTATCTGCCAGATATATATTGTGTTCCTGCTTTGTATATTTTTTTCTTGTATTGAGTCTGTTATTAGTGACCTCACCCAAATAGGGGGAGATTGTTGGAACCCCTAGGTGGATTTGGGCTAGGTTCACTGAGTTAGGATATGACCCAACATGTATAGATCAGGGTCATGACTATGTCCTAGAGTCTAGATCAAGTCCTTAGATTCAAAAGTACAAAGGACCAGCCTTCAACACTGCCAAAGACTCAAGACTTAGAAAATTAAAGTTTTGGAAAAAGGAGATCTACGTTCGTCGATCTCCGATCGACGATCGTCGTGCTCAGCTCGACTAATGATGCGTGGAAAACGGCAAGCGCACCGGTCGCACAAGTAATAAAGTTTGGAATAAATCCCCGAGTGTCGGTCTCTTGAGGAACACAGTAAGGGATGAGTTAATGTCGAGGAGGACTTGAGATTGAAGTCCTCGGGTCGGATCTAAAAAGGGGGGTTTAGATGGTGGCGGAAACAGAAAGTAAAATCTACAAGCTACTCCTATGCAACGCCGCTATGCGATGCTTCGCCAGGCGGGATGGAAGACTACACGGGCCGCTATGCACCGAATCGCTTGGCGGATGGAAGAGTAGGCTAGCGGATGAGGTGGAGAGAACGGCGGAAATCCTACTATGCAGGCCGCTATGCACTGCTTCGCCAGGCGGGATGGAAACTACACGGGCCGCTATGCACCGAATCGCTAGGCGGATGGAAGAGTAGGCTAGCGGATGAGGTGGTGAGAATGGCGGAATGAGGGTCGTGGGCACCTCTTCGCAACGCACGCCACTAGCAATTGCTAGTGCGGCAAGGGTGGATGGATGGTGGAATGATAAGGCACACCTCAAACAATAAATAACGAAAATACAAATCACATAGACATGATTTAGCACAAGCGTTATTACAATAAATGTACTTCATCAATACAAGGAGTTAAGCTAAGCTATCAAATACAAGAGAAAGAGGTGTGCGAATCGACCGAATCCGAAGCCTTGTTGAGGGTTCACGGTTGGAATCCCGGGTTGTCAATCCGAGTCCAAGCTCGGTCCTCAACTGCGTCCGGGGTAGAGGAGGCTGTCACTCACTCCCAATGGACCCGTCTTCTTCGTTGAAATGATCCGTAGATTGCGGCTCCGCTCTTCCTTGCTCGATGGAGAAAGCTCGGTCAAAACTCCGCTTGAAGCTTGAGGATGAAGGAGGAGGCGAGAGGATGCTCCGGCGTTGATTTGGCGTTGTAAGCTTGCCCGGAGACCCTCCCTAAGGTGGGAGATGGAGGAAGACGGCGGAAACCCTCGTTCGAGACGAAAAACGGCGGAAGAATCGCGAGATTTGATCTATTGCAAAATTAGGGCGGACCTGCGCTATTTATAGAAAACAGAATTAAACAGCGCGCACGATCACAGGCGCACGACCAGTGGTCGTGCGCGATATGGTCAGTGATCGTGCGATATGGAGGCAGAAAAGTGGAAAAAGATATAATGACTGCGCACGACCGGCAGCGCACGAGCAGTGATCGTGCGCGGTATGGCTGGTGATCGTGCGATATGCCGGGACAGAACTTTCACAGGAGAGGTCATGACTGCGCACGACCGATGATCGTGCGCCAAAGAGGTCGATGGTCGTGCGTGGGTAAAAACGCACGACCACTGACTCCTTTGCCAAAAATGGTGAAAGTTCTACCCCGGACGCCCACACGATCCCAGAACCTGCAGGAAAACTGGACGGGATGTCGATCATGGCAGTCACAGACATACATAATATGCAAGCAAAAAGGGAAATAAACACACGCACAGAAATAGGCTAATAAAGTGCACAAGACGTGGAATAACCGTAGCGAACCAAAAGGAGTGCAAATGACGCTAAACGGTGTGCAAAGATAAGAAAATAAGCCTAGATGAGTCCGAAAATAGGTATATAAAGAGGACTCATCACACCCCCAGACTTAACCATTTGCGCGTCCCGAGCAAACAAAACCTAAGCAGACAGGGAAAATGAACTAGCTAACAAAGAAATTGCAAAACGGAGTACCATGCGAAGTCGCATGCTCGCGTGCATAAAAAATAAAGTAGAGGAAATTTTTAAGTATACAAAATATTTTATATTTTTCACAATGCGTATCAAAAAGTTATTACTACTCAAAAGTAGAATCACGGTGAATCATCCGGTCCTACGCTGGAAGAAAGTAGACAAGCCACTAAGGTGAGCATTGCCGAAGACCGGGGCTCAAGATTACCCCCAAAGGAATCCACCAATGTCGGAAACCATAAGCTTGCCCGATCGCACTCTCTCCACGGCACTAGTCAACTCAAGCGCAAGTCCGTAGGACTTCGGGTAAAAATGGGGCTTGGGTGACGGTGAGGAAAACAAGGGTAAACATGAAGGGTATGCACCTAACCCAAATGAGCGAATGTACAAAACTAGTACCCGCTGCCCACAAAATAAACACGGGTGCACCACACCCCCAGACTTAACTTTTACTAAATGGGTGTGTGCACCGCCTACTCCAAATCCAAATCATCTCCAATAAAGATTTTCAATCAAACTTTTTCTTTCTCTTTTTTCTTTTCTCTTTTTCTCTTTTTCAAATATTTATCTTTTCTTTTTTCATCTTTTTATTTTCACAATTTCAGCAGATATAACTTGGAAGCACTTCCACATTTTCACAAATAATAACACCACATCACAACCCAACATGGAAATATAAAACACTAAGCTCGACTTGGGTGTGCGACTAGGATCGGCTATGAGGCTTTGGCGAATATAGTGGAGCTGAATCAAAAGAAGGGTAGGCACAACGGGGCTTAGCGAGGATATGACGTTAGGAACGGTACAAAGCTCAACCGGGCCAAAAGATGGCCTACATCACTCTCACGCTAGACTAACCGTGTACCAATGCTTCAAGAATAGCTTGGGGCAAGTTCTTAGCAACCGAGAAAGGTAATCCTTCCTCCCGACTCAAGCAATACGAGTCTAGTGGCGGCTACACACATTCCTACGCTACCGTTTGATTCACACCGGATTCACCAACTTTTGAGTAGAATAAAAAGAATTTACGCAGATAGAAAAATATAAAGCTATAAGCATACAGAAAAATTAAATCTACTCAAATTTCTATACAAAACGAGAGCAGTTGACTAGAAACACAGCAAGGCCAACATTTTACTCCGTCGCGCAATCCTAAACTAGCACAGAAATTTTCCAAATCGAACAAAGATACAGGTTCAACTCGTGACACGCAAACCGCTAAGCTCGCGCTCATGTGGGTGCAGTGGTGTGCGATGCAATGAACTTAAACAAAATAAAATACGAAAACCTTCTAGTATGCAAAAGAAATGTGCACGTGCAAAAGGTAAACATGCTCTCCCCCAGACTTAAACTAAACAACACATCAAATGATAGAGAAATTTAAATCAAAAAGAGCTAAGGGAAGAGGTTACCCAATGCTCAGCTAGTGAGCATACCAGAAGACGCGTGAAAACTAGGAGCAAGCCCGCCATACGAAGAATCACAACCCCGCCAATGCGTAGTATCCATGAATACCTGCAGGGGTGAGCTCCGCAAAAACAAAAGAAAAATATACAAAAAGAAAATACTAAACTAAACTGACATAAAAAAAATAAAAATGCAGAAAATGAAAGATAAGTACTGGGGTTATTGTCATCCCAGCACGACTTATTCAACAATGGAAAAGTTCTAGCTAATGGGCCTATGAAAAGAAAAGTGCACAGGCAACTGTCCTAATATCCGTGTCGGTAACGGGTACCGATACGGCGATAGCACAGTTACTCCTCTGCCTAAATAATCATACCTGCTCCTCGCAGGCAGAGGGAATAGGAAGTAAGATGAGGAGGCCTGGTCCTCACTCATCCCACCACAAAAAATATCCTTGCCTAGCAAGGGGTCATCCCACACAGGTGCGTAGGAGTCAACGGCTTGAGCACAAGGCTCATCGTCATCCCAGCACACCAGCGGAGAATCAACCCGCATAGGCTCAGATATGGAAGGGGATCAAGGAATAAAAAGATGAAGAACTAAAATAATCAGAAAATGGAGAGTGACTCCGGCTTCACTCTCAGCAGGATCCAAACAAAGATCATCGTCGGTATCATACGAGTCGTATCGGGGGGAATCCGACAACTCGAGTCCGCGGTGGAAAGGGGGACCGCCTCGTCAGATAGGGAGGTGAAAACCTCCGCATCCGAAAGGTAATACTCCTCGTCCCACCGGGGTGCGTCATAGTGGTCCGAAGATCCACACTCTCCATCGGAGATAGCAGAATCGTCATCCCACTTCGGCGCAACCTCGGGCACCGAATCATCCACAATAACGCCTCATCAGCCGACTCACAAGAAAAAGGAGTAGAAAACTCCGGCAAAAATTGCGGAGGGGCAAGGCTGCTCTCAAAATCAGGCATAGAATGCGCAGGCCCCATCGCAACATCATCCGCAGATGCCACCCCGTCGACGATCGGAACACTCTCATCGTCCCATACAGGATCGTCCATGAGTTCCCGATCCACTCCTTGCGGGCTAACATCCGAGTGAGAATGATCACTCAGAGGAAGCTCGTAAAAAGGGGTTGAGGAACCCATGAAGGAACTATATGCGGCGAGAGATTCTTCCGTAATCTCAACGGCAAAGAACGAGCAAGGTGCGCCATGTCAGTGTATGGGCCAGGCAACACCCTAGTAGGCCTATCCATAGTAGTCTCCCGCGAACAGGGGACTGCTACGGATGCGTCCACAGAGGTAGAAGGCTTGCACAAGCGAGGGCAATCCTTCAACATATGGCCCACACCTTGACATAGAATACACCGAAAACAGTGCTCGGCATTAGAAACAGCTATGGCATCGATGCATCTCCGCAAAGCGTCAATAATACACTCTCGGCAGCAGAATCCATCGCGAACAAAAATATTACCGGAAATACTACACACAAGAATAAAATAACTAGGATCTGCAATATTAAAAAAAAGAAAACAAGGAAGGGACAAGAATAATAAAGTAAACAATTTCAAAAAACTAAAATAAAGACAAAACAGGGTATGAACAAATGGACAAGGCGACTATCTCGCATCTACCTCTTCAAAAACTCAAACGACTGTGTTCCCCGGCAACGGCGCCAAAAACTTGATGCGTGGAAAACGGCAAGCGCACCGGTCACACAAGTAATAAAGTTTGGGAATAAATCCCCGAGTGTCGTCTCTTGAGGAACACAGTAAGGGATGAGTTAATGTCGAGGAGGACTTGAGATTGAAGTCCTCGGGTCGGATCTAAAAAGGGGGGTTTAGATGGTGGCGGAAACAGAAAGTAAAATCTACAAGCTACTCCTATGCAACGCCGCTATGCGATGCTTCGCCAGGCGGGATGGAAGACTACACGGGCCGCTATGCACCGAATCGCTTGGCGGATGGAAGAGTAGGCTAGCGGATGAGGTGGAGAGAACGGCGGAAATCCTACTATGCAGGCCGCTATGCACTGCTTCGCCAGGCGGGATGGAAACTACACGGGCCGCTATGCACCGAATCGCTAGGCGGATGGAAGAGTAGGCTAGCGGATGAGGTGGTGAGAATGGCGGAATGAGGGTCGTGGGCACCTCTTCGCAACGCACGCCACTAGCAATTGCTAGTGCGGCAAGGGTGGATGGATGGTGGAATGATAAGGCACACCTCAAACAATAAATAACGAAAATACAAATCACATAGACATGATTTAGCACAAGCGTTAATTACAATAAATGTACTTCATCAATACAAGGAGTTAAGCTAAGCTATCAAATACAAGAGAAAGAGGTGTGCGAATCGACCGAATCCGAAGCCTTGTTGAGGGTTCACGGTTGGAATCCCGGGTTGTCAATCCGAGTCCAAGCTCGGTCCTCAACTGCGTCCGGGGTAGAGGAGGCTGTCACTCACTCCCAATGGACCCGTCTTCTTCGTTGAAATGATCCGTAGATTGCGCTCCGGCTCTTCCTTGCTCGATGGAGAAAGCTCGGTCAAAACTCCGCTTGAAGCTTGAGGATGAAGGAGGAGGCCGAGAGGATGCTCCGCGTTGATTTGGCGTTGTAAGCTTGCCCGGAGACCCTCCCTAAGGTGGGAGATGGAGGAAGACGGCGGAAACCCTCGTTCGAGACGAAAAACGGCGGAAGAATCGCGAGATTTGATCTATTGCAAAATTAGGGCGGACCTGCGCTATTATAGAAAACAGAATTAAACAGCGCGCACGATCACAGGCGCACGACCAGTGGTCGTGCGCGATATGGTCAGTGATCGTGCGATATGGAGGCAGAAAAGTGGAAAAAGATATAATGACTGCGCACGACGGCAGCGCACGAGCAGTGATCGTGCGCGGTATGGCTGGTGATCGTGCGATATGCCGGGACAGAACTTTCACAGGAGAGGTCATGACTGCGCACGACCGATGATCGTGCGCCAAAGAGTCGATGGTCGTGCGTGGTTAAAAACGCACGACCACTGACTCCTTTGCCAAAAATGGTGAAAGTTCCTACCCCGACGCCCACACGATCCCAGAACCTGCAGGAAAACTGGACGGGATGTCGATCATGGCAGTCACAGACATACATAATATGCAAGCAAAAAGGGAAATAAACACACGCACAGAAATAGGCTAATAAAGTGCACAAGACGTGGAATAACCGTAGCGAACCAAAAGGAGTGCAAATGACGCTAAACGGTGTGCAAAGATAAGAAAATAAGCCTAGATGAGTCCGAAAATAGGTATATAAAGAGGACCATCAACTAACTCAGAGACAATTCTCTAAGCTGAGCTCGATGAACTTAGATCTCAGCTCGACAAACTCTGGACAAAGTGATATGTTCTCTAGTCAAACTTCAGTGAACGAACTAAAGAACATCAGCTAGACGAACTCTATCCTTAGGTCGACTAACACTTCAACTCTCAGAGCCAAAGATCTCTCAACGCCATAGTTGACTCAGCGCCACAGTTTACTCAATGCCAAAGCTCACCCAGAGCCCAAGATCACTAAACGCTCTCAACGCCAGATCAATACTTCAACACTCAACATCAGAAAATATTCTAAGTCCAGACCGCAGACTCAGCTCAACGATCTCAGACTTCAGCTCGACGAACTTGATGCATAGAAGAAGAAAAGTATCAAACAACATTCAGAGTTCGACGATTTTGGATCTCAGCTCGACGAACAGGTATTCTCAGTTCGACGAAAGCCATTCACAGGTCAACGAAAAGCTGTTCTCTGGTCGACGAAAACTGTAAGACATATTATTATTTTTTATTTCCTTTTCTGTCTCCTCATTGGATATCTATTATAGGTCGTTAATTCCCTGGATAATCAATGCATTTGAATAGAGCCGTTACTGGCAGCATTTATTTCAAATATCCCCCATGGAATTAATTGCTTATATTTCGGGACAGACATAGAATAGAATATATGATAACATTCTTGCGGTTTTCATTTTCCGTGATTTCGGCTAAGCATTAATTGCTAGTTTTTGAATTCGATCTTGAGGCAGTTATAGAGCAGATAATCTCCCAGCCAAAAATAAGTAAGAGACACAGAAACCTTTGAGAATACATAAGTGTAGTGCATACAGCTCTCCGGAAAAAAAAATAAACTGCTCTCAAAGAAAAAGAAAGAACAACAATCACTATAAAGAGTCTTTCTTCTCCTTCTTTGTTTTTTTTGTGATCTCAAGTGACAAATACTCAAATCAGTCAAAGGATCTCAGAAAGTAGATCTTACAGTAGAAGGCCTACTCACCCTTTGAAAAGCTTCCACTCCTGAACCATTCAAGATCTCAAGGGAGCTTTGACAACATCACAGAATTCACAAAGTCTTCTCATTTTGATTTTAGAAAAGAATACTTCAATCAACCTCTCTTCCCCACCTCTGTACAGGGTTTTAATTCCCTTCAAAATTATTCTGGTTGCAAGACTTCTTCCAAAAGACTTGGGTCTGTTTTTGAGCACCTGATCAAAAGCTCATTGGTGGCAGTCACCTGATTAAAACCTATAGTGGATCCTACCTAGGGTGGTAGAAGAGTGGATGTACCCAAGTTTGGGGAACCACTATAAAATTCTTGTGTTGTCTGTGTGGCTGTGATTTTCCTGTGTGCTTATGATGTGATATATTTTGCTGTGTAGATTAGTTACCTTTTCTCTAATTCACTTGCTGCACTTGCACACCTATACACTTATATCATATTAACATATTTTATTAAAGACTTGTTATTTCAGCAAAAATCAAAAAGACTTTAAAAACTCTATTCACCCCCCCCCCCCCTCTAGAGTTGTTCAGAGCTTACCCTATCTTTCACAGCTTGTTTCCAGTCTCGATATAACTTGTGTAAAATGTGTCGGCACTAGTCCTGAGTGTCGACACTAGTCCTGAGTGTCAACACAGCTTTCTTCATGTCTCGACATAACTTGTGTAAAATGTGTCGACACTAGTCCTGAGTGTCGACACATCTTGCTTCCTGTATCATCATAACTTGTGTAAAATATGTCGACACTAGTCCTGAGTGTCGACACAGCTTGCTTCCTGTCTCGACATAACTTGGGTGAAATGTGTCGACACTAGTCCTGAGTATCAAAAAAATTTGATTCCTTGTCTCAACAGTACTTTTACAAAGGTGTCGACACTTGTCTAGTGTCTCGACACTTTTGTACTTGGTTAATTTTTTTCCTTCAATATAAACATTGCACAAATAAACTCAACATCCATCAAATACAAATTTGTGTATATCATTGAGTTAAAAGGGCTTCTCCAAATCAGCTACACTATTCCCAATGTACCCAACACCATACAAACTTATATGATAAGGATCTTATGCGGTGCAATGTTATGTTATAAATGATTTATTATGACTCACCCATGCTCACACACATGCAATTGCTATGTCGACACAGACATGTAGTTCCCCTTTTCGAACAGGTTGCTAACCTCTTAGGAATCATCTGTCGTGGCCAGACGGTGACAGTGGAACTTACTTTCCACTACTAGGCAAGCATCCACACTACCAAGCCTAGGCCTCCGTACACCTCAACGCTAAGAACACAATAGTGGAGCTCACATGTGTACTACAGCTTAGAGGGCTCTTGGGTAGATGTGCACCAAGAACACAGCCCAAACTGGCCTATCGGTGTGGCACAAAAAGGGTCTCGGGAATGAGCGCCGAGGACACAGCCAAACCATCCACTTGGCATGGGAAGGGTCTCAGGAATGAGCACCGAGGACACAGCCAAACCATCCACTTGGCATGGGAAGGGTCTTAGGAATGAGCACCGAGGACACAGGAAAACCTTCCAAAGTCTATCTGTTAACTCTCATTGGTGTGTTGACTAGCGAGCCCGTAGACCTACTACACTATCCTTAACCCAGGATTATGACATCGCGTGTCAACTCACACAATATGCATTTCATATATAAGGGCTCCAAACTTAGTCCATTATCAACACATCGTTCCAGTGCGGCAAACACACACGCACTTCCAACCCTTCCACATTTCCATACCACACAAGGGTTCTTTATTTACACAGGTGGAAAGCCACCTTACGCAACATTGATAATACGTTTTGTAGCCTAAACTATTATCGTATTTTATATTTTATATTGTACAAATTATGTCTATTATTAGTTTATTTCTATCCTTTTTACGTAAATTTTATTGCCACTAACTTTTTCCTGTCTTTTTGCAGGTTTTCAGAAAAATTGCCAAAATGGCCTGTCACGCCCCCCTGTCACGCCCTCCCTGGGCGTGAGCTAGGGCGTGTCACCCGATCCCGAGGACACCTGTTGGAAGGGACAGAAAACGGTCAAAACCGCTGTCACGCCCCCTGTCACGCCCTCCCTGGGCGTGTCACAAGGCGTGACCAGGGCGTGTCGCCCTCTGCCGCAAAGCTGCCGCCGCATTAAATGCCCTTCCGCCTCAGCACGCAAATAGTACTGTCACAAGGCGTGACCAGGGGCGTGTCGCCCTCTGCCGCAAAGCTGTCGCCGCATTAAATGCCCTTCCGCCTCAGCACGCAAATAGTACTGTCACGCCCCATGTCACGCCCGTGACATGGGCGTGACACCCTCCTTTTTCGGCGACTGACGGATTTCCGACCAATGATTTGGACATGACATGCCTGTCACGCCCCCCTGTCACGGGCGTGACCTAGGGCGTGACCACCGACGTACCGAAGCAATCATCCCTCCCGCCAGAATCCAGAGCCCGAGGTCAAATCCGTACCTGTCACGCCCCCTGACACGCCCCCCTAGGGCGTGTCGGAGGGCGTGACCAACCCGAGAAATTTTCTATAAATTGAGCCCCCCTCCCCCCCATTTCAGGAAGCTTTGGTTGAGTGGGGGAGGTGCTGCCCCTTTGTTTCTTGATCCTTTTTCATGCTTTTTCTCTCTCTCTCTCCCCCTCTCTTTGTACTTTTTGGTTAACCCTAGTTTAATCTTAGTTTGTGCTAGCTTTTAATTTAATTTTCTTCTTGCTTAGTGCTTAATGTAGGGCTAGAATAAGGATTAATTTTCATGCACTTGTAACTTTAATTTTCAATAGTGTAACTTGCCCTTTTTATTGATAAAAGTGTTCTTGTTTAGCTTGTGTTCTTCTTATGCTTTTCTACTCATCTTCCCCCCTCCACTCCATTATGATTAACTAATCCTCCTTGTACTCGATCTTGATGATCCGAGGTTAGAGCGATTATGTTATGATGTTTTAATTAATCTTTTCTTTTTAGGTTAGGGCCTTGAATTACTCTTGATTTATCACGGGTCGGAGGTATATTTTCGATATATGCTCTCCGCCTTTGCTTTCATTCTGGGCTAGCCGAGAGGCCGAAAGAATGAAGTGAGCATTCAAGAGTAAAGGGAGTTGTACGCACCCCTCGAGAGAGGCAGACGTCCAAATCTCCCGGATTGGAGTAAAATCCAATAGTGGGGTTCACCGCGTAAAGCGAGTTTTAGGCCTCCGATTTAGACGAGAGTCGGTCGGAACTTCCTAAACTCAGTTGGGCACGACTTCGAGAGAAGCGTGTTCAAGCTTTAGGAACCTCCACGGTCAAGGACCCTTGTCCTATTAAGTTTAGATTTTTATCGCATTTTCTTAATCGTCTTTAGCCGAGGTGAATCTCGATCGGGTGCTTTTCCATTTCATATTGTTCTACCTTTTGTAGTAATCTCATATATCGTGCTCTTTAATTAACTGCAATAATTTCCTTTCTAGCTTAGTTGTTTGCTTAATAGCGTAACTTAATTGCGGTAGTTCTCTTTCTAGTTTGCTTTAATTTCTCCATTGCGCTTAGATTTTCTAAAACCCTAATTTTTCCGTCGATAAGATAATAGCGTTCGTGTGAGTAAGCTTAGCCAACAGTTCCCGGATTTCAATACGACACTTGTGTCCCCTTGCTACAATTCGATAGGTATACTTGCCTCGTCGGGTTGCTAGTTCGGTTGCGTTTATTTTCTTCGAACCCTAGCGCGCAACAAGTTTTTGGCGCCGTTGCCGGGGACCCAACTTCCGTTGATATTTTGAAAACACGAACCTATTAATTTTATCTCTTCTCTTTCTCATCCCCTTTTCTTTAAAGTTTTAAAAAAAAAATCAAAAAAAATTATCACCGCTCTTAATAGAAACCAACCTCACAATTTTTCTACGCCACCTAACTCTCTCGAAAAGGGCAAAGGGCTTTAAGCGCCACTGTCTTGTCTAGTACCTTGCGAACCCTTCACGGGGTAGTCCTTGGGAAGTTCGGGAGTTAATTTATAAAAAAAATCTATTTCAAAAAGAAAAAAAAATTTAATTTAATTTTCTAAATCTAGTTTTTCTTTCTAGTTTATCCTTTTTCTCTTTCTCTTCTTCTTTTCTGTTCTTTTAGTGCATGACCCGCGGGAGTCCGTCGGTTATTTCGGACTTGGACCACGAAATTGAGCGTACTCTTCGGAGAAGATCGCGATTTCAAGGTCCTACTATCCAAGTGCCGGTTGAGGACTCCGAGTCATTTAATACTTTAAGAATGGAAGAACCCAACGTAGATGAGGCCGTTCAAAGGACTATGTCCTATTATGCACGACCGAACCTCGAGGGAACAGAATCGAGTATAGTCCGCCCTACTATAGCAAATAATAACTTTGAACTAAAGCCTAGCATAATTCAAATGGTGCAGCAATATGTGCAATTTGACGGACTTCAAGATGAAGATCCGAACGCACATATAGCTAGCTTTCTTGAAATTTGCGACACCTTCAAGATAAATGGTGTCACAAATGATGCGATCAGGCTAAGACTCTTCCCCTTCTCTCTAAGAACTAAAGCTAAGCAGTGGCTTAACACACTTCCGAAAAATAGCATAACCACTTGGAATGAATTAACTGAAAAATTTTTGGCGAAGTATTTTCCGCCAGCTAAAACTACAAAACTTAGGAACGACATCTCTGCCTTCGGACAAATAGACTCTGAAACCCTTTACGAAACCTGGGAGAGATTTAAAGAATTATTAAGACGATGCCCACATCACGCGCTGCCTGTATGGTTACAAGTGCAGACGTTTTATAACGGGCTAAATCAAAGCACGAAGCAAATGATAGATGCAGCTTCTGGCGGTACTTTAAATCATAAGACCCCGGAAGCCGCTCTTGAGCTTTTTGAGGACATGGCCATGAACACTTATCAGTGGAATGTGCCTAGGTCCCGACCGAACAAGCCTGCAGGTATCTATGAAGTGGACAACGTCTCCCAGCTCGCTCTGCAAGTAGAAATCCTAAGCAAAAAAATCACGGAGATGACTGCTGCCTCCGCCCCTCAGGTATGGGAATCTGCAACCCCTACTCCAGAACATTTAGATTATGTTAATAATTTGCCTAGAACTGCTTTTAATAATTTTTCTGCTGCGAATTTTCATCCGCCTGGTTTTAATTTTCCGAATAGTTATAACCCCGCTTTAAGAAATCACCCGAACTTTTCATGGAGTAATCCATCGAATGCGATGCGCCCACCTCCGCAAAATGATTTTTTCTGCACAACCACCACCACCACCACCACTTCTTCAAAATTACCCAAAACCTCCGAGCTTGGAGGAATTACTTTCTAAATATATCACCACAAATGACGCTACCATAAGAACTTTAACCAGAAGCGTAAAAAGTTTAGAAAATCAGGTAGGACAGCTCGCGAAAATAATTTCTGAGCGACCCGCAGGGTCTCTTCCTTCCAATACCGAACCCAACCCGAGAGAGCAAGCGAAAGCTATAACTCTTCGGAGTGGGAAGCAAGTCTCCGGTATGGTAAGTGAAGAGCCCGAGGCAAGCTCCGCTTCCGCTTTTAAAAATCAAAGCTCCGCTTCCGCTTTTAAAAATCAAAGCTCCGCTTCCACTTTTAAAAATCAAAGCTCTGCTCCGCTTCCACCCTCTGCTGAAGAAGTAATCACCCCCACTTTAGAAAATAATCTCACTCCACCACCCATCTTCAAAAATAATTCAACTCCTCCATACCCTCTGAACTTAATAGACAACGTCAAGATGATCAGTACTCCCGCTTCTTAGAAATCTTCAAACAAATCCACATTAATCTTCCCTTCCACGAGGCTATTTCGCAAATGCCGAAATACGCCAAATATCTTAAAGACCTCCTCACAAACAAGAAGAAGTTAGAGAATCTTTCGCACGTCATGCTTAACGCCGAGTGCTCTGCCGTTTTAACAAACGGTTTGCCTAAGAAAATCAGTGACCCGGGTAGTTTCTCTATCCCGTGTGTCTTCGGTGATCTCTTTGTTAAACACGCGTTAGCCGACTTAGGCGCAAGTATAAACCCGATGCCCTTTTCGTTGTTCAAAAAGTTAGGGATTGGTAGCCTTAACCCCACGCGTATGAGTATCTAGCTAGCCGATAGATCCGTCAAATATTCGTTAGGAATAGTGGAGGACGTTCTAGTGAAAGTCGACAAGTTCATCTTCCCGGTGGACTTTGTCATTTTGGACATCGAAGAAGACGTCGAGGTTCCCCTGATCCTTGGCCGACCCTTCCTTGCCACCTCCCGAGACATCATTGACGTAAGCAATGGTAAGCTCTTTCTTCGAGTAGGCGACGACGAAGTCACATTTTCTATCACCCCTTCGATGAAGAACACCTTAGCGAACGATGACTCATGTTTTTTCGTAGACGCCGTGAGTGATGATTCTTCCTACTGCCTCTCCGACTTTGAAAAAGAATTTTCTACTTTTTGCTCCTCTTCTCTAACAATAGAATCACTGCAAGGAAGTGATGAATCTTCTTATTGTCTTTCTGAGTTTGAAAAAGAATTTTCTGATTTTTGCTCCTCCTCTTTTCTTCCCACTGAATCTCTACAAGAAGCTGTCTTGGCTGCTAGCCCCACCCCTTATTACGTTCCTTATAAAAAAGTTTATGAAGATATTATTTTCGAAAAAGAAAGAATCTCAAAATCCTCTTATGAAGAACCCCCTACCCTAGAACTTAAAGAACTTCCCGAACACCTAAAGTATGCTTTCTTAGAAAAAGACTCCAAGTTACCAGTTATCGTTTCGGCCTACCTCACGGATACGCAGAACGATAAACTTCTTCTAGTTCTACGTAAGCATCGCCGGGCTATTGCTTGGCAAATTTCTGATATCAAGGGCATAAGCCCATCTTTCTGTACACATAAAATTTTAATGGAAGATAATTCGCGTAACTCTTTCCAACCTCAGCGCCGTATAAACCCGAATATGAAAGAAGTAGTTAAGGGCGAGGTTATGAAACTATTAGACGCAGGAATTATCTACCCTATATCAGACAGTAAGTGGGTTAGCCCCGTTCAGGTAGTTCCAAAAAAGGGAGGGATAACCGTAGTTAGTAATGAGAATAATGAATTAATCCCGACACGGACGGTAACGGGTTGGCGTATGTGCATAGATTACCGTAAATTAAATGACGCCACCCGTAAGGACCACTTTCCTCTACCGTTTATCGACCAGATTTTAGAACGTCTCTCCGGCCATAGCTTTTATTGTTTTCTCGATGGCCTCTCGGGGTACTTTCAAATACCCATCTCTCCCGAGGACCAAGAGAAAACTACGTTTACTTGTCCCTTCGGCACCTTCGCGTACCGAAGAATGCCGTTTGGATTATGCAATGCGCCGGCTACATTCCAACGATGTATGCTCGCAATATTTGACAAGTACGTAGAAAGCATTATGGAGGTATTCATGGACGATTTCTTCGTGTTCGGCGACTCCTTCGATAGATGTTTAGAAAACCTCGAAAAAGTCTTAGAACGATGCGAAGAAACTAACCTTGCCCTAAATTGGGAAAAATGCCATTTTATGGTGAGGGAAGGGTTAGTTTTGGGTCATAAAATTTCTGCTAAAGGTATTGAGGTAGACGTTGCCAAGATAGAAGTTATTGAGAAGTTGCCGCCACCTACAAACATAAAAGCTATAAGAAGTTTCCTAGGCCACGCTGGTTTTTATCGTTGTTTTATAAAGGACTTCTCCAAGATCACTAAGCCCCTCACCCATCTCTTAGAAAAAGACGCTCCATTCATTTTTGATGACTCTTGTATTTCTGCCTTTGAATTAATTAAAGAAAAGTTAATTAACGCGCCGATTATGATAGCTCCGGTGTGGGACCTTCCTTTCGAGATTATGTGCGATGCGAGTAGTTTTGCGGTGGGAGCCGTATTAGGTCAACACATATCTAAGAACTTCCACCCCATCTATTACGCTAGTAAAACCCTCACATCTGCACAAGAAAATTACACCACAACCGAAAAAGGAGCTCTTAGCTGTAGTATTTGCGTTTGATAAATTTCGCCCTTACATTACACTTTCAAAAATCAATTGTTTTTACGGACCACTCGGCCCTCAAGTACCTTCTTGCCAAAACGGATGCCAAGCCTCGCTTGATTCGCTGGGTCTTACTCCTCCAGGAGTTTGACTAGAGATCCGTGATAAGCGAGGAGCCGAGAACTTGGCCGCCGACCATTTATCAAGATTAGATAACCCCTTTATAGAAAAATTAAATGAAAAATCTTTTAATGACTATTTTCCTGATGAGAAGCTGCTTTTAGTTAATACATCTACTTCTCCTTGGTTCGCGCACATCGCCAACTATCTAGTGGCCCGGGTGCTCCCAAAAGAGTTCTCCTCTCAGCAGAAGAAGAAATTCTTTTCTGAGCTGAAGAACTACTTTTGGGAAGACCCGCATCTTTTCAAAATTTGTGCGGATCAAGTGATAAGGAGATGTGTTTCTTTTGATGAAGGAATTGATATTCTAAAACATTTGCATGAAGGTCCGACAGGTGGGCACTATCAAGCTGCTCGCACCGCTCATAAAGTGCTTAGCACGGGTTTTTACTGGCCTAGCCTGTTTTAAGACGCGCAAGCCTTTGTGAGCAGGTGTGATAGTTGCCAACGGTCGGGCAATATTTCTAATAAAAATGAAATGCCGCAAAATTATTTCTTAGAGTGCGAAATTTTCGACCTCTGGGGAATTGATTTTGTTGGCCCCCTTCCTTCTAGCTTCGGAAACAAATATATTTTAGTTGCTGTTGATTATGTTTCACGATGGGCTGAGGCCCAAGCTCTTCCTACGAACGACTCCCGAGTTGTAGTCACATTTTTAAAAAAATTATTTTCTAGATTCGGTACACCACGCGCAATCGTTAGCGATAGGGGTTCACATTTCTGTAACGCGCAATTTTCAAAAATCCTTACTAAATACGGCGTTACGCATAAACTATCCACTGCCTACCACCCCCAAACTAACGGTCAAGTCGAAGTAGTAAATAGAGAAATAAAAAGAATATTAGAAAAGACTATTTCAACTTCTAGAAAAGACTGGTCAACCAAACTTGACGATGCCTTATGGGCCTACCGAACAGCGTACAAAACCGCCCTCGGATGTACGCCGTATCGGCTGGTCTATGGAAAATCGTGCCATCTGCCCGTAGAGTTAGAACACCGCGCCTTTTGGGCCTTAAAATTTTTAAACTTCGATCCCCACTCAGTCGGTGACCTTCGAAAATTCCAACTAAATGAACTCGACGAGTGGCGCTCTTATGCTTATGAAAATAATAAACTTTATAAAGAGCGGACGAAGCGTTTACACGATAAACACTTAAGGCACCCTAAAAACTTTAAGCCGGGCGACCAAGTCCTGTTATATAATTCTCGTTTACGTTTATTTTCGGGCAAATTAAAATCTCGCTGGTCTGGCCCGTTTTCTGTTTTAGAAGTATTTCCTTATGGAACTGTTTTAATTTCTCACCCTGATAAGGGTAATTTCAAAGTGAATGGTCAGCGTCTTAAACTGTATTTCTCTGGTGATGATGATGTCAGTCCAAACACTATTAAGTTTCTGCTTCACGAACTTTAATCTGAAACTTTTAATTTTTTGCTAAAAACAATTTTATTGCGGGACAACAATATTTTTGGACAATATTATTTTTTTGATGCGTCGAGCTCAACGACGCTTTAACCAAAGGGCGCTCTTGGGAGGCAACCCAAGTTATCTTTTTCTGTTTTCTTTATTTTACCAATTTTTGCCTCGGACGGCTCCGACAAGCTGAAGCTTCTGCGATCGCCTGCTCCAACATTGCTGAATCCATCACCAAAGTCCAAAGAAGACATTCGGGGAGCGACATCACTCAGCTTTCGCAGCAAATAAATCCGGGAAGTACCTGTATTTCAATTCTGTCTTTCAATTTGTACTTTATTTTTCTCTCCTTCTCCAATCCCCTTCTTTAGTCATTGAGGACAATGTCTGTTTTAAGCTTGGGGGAGGATTTCCTTCTTCATTTTTGCGTAGTGTAAATAATCTTCTTTTTGTATATATTGTAAATATTTCCAAAAAAAAAATGAATATCTTAAAATTCCAAAAAAAAGAGAAAAATTTTCCAAAATAAAAAAAAGAGAATATTTCTCAAAATAAAAAAAAATATATGAGTGTTTTTGAATAGTTTAGACATTTTGGTATTTCAATAGTACCCCTAGTTTTTAGTTTTGTTTTACTCAAAATCTCCTATAAACAACTTAGTTAATTATAATATTTCTAATCGTCCTTTTTAATTATGTTTCACAAGTAAAATGTTGGCCATGCTGTGTTTCTAATTCACGGTAGCATGTTAAGGTGAGAATATTTTTCTAAAACTCGCATTTCTATTATGGTTTTTTGTTGTTTATTTCCTTTACTTTCTTAAAAATTCATCATCCACTATTTTCTTTTTCGTTTTTGAATAATTTTTGTAAAGTCAACTTTTGAATAACGTAGTAGATGTGAACGATCCAAGTCACCTATTATTTTTATTTTCAAGTTAATTTCATCAATCTTCTTTTATTATCTAGGACTCACTTTTTGAAAAATTTTCAAACCTTTGTTTTAAATAAATTCATAAGCGTGAAAATGATTTAGGCCATTTTTGTTTTCGTTTGAGCTTTCCTGCCAGCCTAAAAAAAAAAAACTTTTACCACTAGTTAGCCATTTTTGAGCCTTTTTTCCGATTTCATTTGATAGCTCCTCCTTTCATTTCAGTTTCACCAAAGCCAAAATTTCCAACCTATCGAATCACACTAGCCTTTTTGAGTTTCATAAATTATTTTGATGATTTTGATATGGTATTTTGTGATTTTTTTTTTTTTTTTTGGAGAAAGGTCTTCGAAAAAAAAGGAAGTATGTTCAAAAGTGATGTTTATTTTTGTTTGGGCAACTCAAAAAGGAAAATAAAAATATTTATGGCCTTTGTTTTGGAAAAAGGGAAAAAATGGAAAAGAAAAAATGAAAAAGAAAGAAAAAAAAAATGTGTATATATTTTTATGAAAATTTTTGAAACTCTTTGCTTTGGTTTAGTGTGATTTTAAAACCTTCACGTTTATCTTTGAATTCCACTCCTAATCATTTTCCTAAACCAAACGTTTCTGTCCTATTTAAGTCCTTTTGATTCACGCTTTTTGATTTTTTATTTAACAACTAAGAAAAGAAACACAGTAAATCAGTTTTAGTTTTAGATTTAAACCTAGATTTTTGATAATTAAATTGATATAATTATAATACGTTGCTTGGATCTAGTAACAACTCAATGCGTGTTTTTCATTTTCGTTGCTTTACTTAAGTCCATTTAAAAAAATCTCGTTAAAATTTTGGATGATTTGTTTTTATTAAGTAAAGTTTATAAAAGTTTTACCATACCTAAATAATTGTTTTAGACTTACATTTCATCTTTTCCCTACTAAGAATTTCGCATAGTACTTGTGTAGGCATAATTAGAACTTTTTGATTAGTCCTTTTTATAAATATCTAGTTTTTATATTTTTGCTTGGGGACAAGCAAAGCTTAAGCTTGGGGGAATTTGATAATACGTTTTGTAGCCTAAACTATTATCGTATTTTATATTTTATATTGTACAAATTATGTCTATTATTAGTTTATTTCTATCCTTTTTATGTAAATTTTATTGCCACTAACTTTTTCCTGTCTTTTTGCAGGTTTTCAGAAAAATTGCCAAAATGGCCTGTCACGCCCCCTGTCACGCCCTCCCTGGGCGTGACCTAGGGCGTGTCACCCGATCCCGAGGACACCTGTTGGAAGGGACAGAAAACGGTCAAAATCGCTGTCACGCCCCCTGTCACGCCCTCCCTGGGCGTGTCACAAGGCGTGACCAGGGGCGTGTCGCCCTCTGCCGCAAAGCTGCCGCCGCATTAAATGCCCTTCCGCCTCAGCACGCAAATAGTATTGTCACAAGGCGTGACCAGGGGCGTGTCGCCCTCTGCCGCAAAGCTGCCGCCGCATTAAATGCCCTTCCGCCTCAGCACGCAAATAGTACTGTCACGCCCCATGTCACGCCCGTGGCATGGGCGTGACACCCTCCTTTTTCGGCGACTGACGGATTTCCGACCAATGATTTGGACATGACATGCCTGTCACGCCCCCCTGTCACGGGCGTGACCTAGGGCGTGACCACCGACGTACCGAAGCAATCATCCCTCCCGCCAGAATCTAGAGCCCGAGGTCAAATCCGTACCTGTCACGCCCCCTGACATGCCCCCCCTTGGGCGTGTCGGAGGGCGTGACCAACCCGAGAAATTTTCTATAAATTGAGCCCCCCTCCCCCCCATTTCAGGAAGCTTTGGTTGAGTGGGGGAGGTGCTGCCCCTTTGTTTCTTGATCCTTTTTCATGCTTTTTCTCTCTCTCTCTCTCCCCCTCTCTTTGTACTTTTTGGTTAACCCTAGTTTAATCTTAGTTTGTGCTAGCTTTTAATGTAATTTTCTTCTTGCTTAGTGCTTAATGTAGGGCTAGAATAGGGTTTAATTTTCATGCACTTGTAACTTTAATTTTCAATAGTGTAACTTGCCCTTTTTATTAATAAAAGTGTTCTTGTTTAGCTTGTGTTCTTCTTATGCTTTTCTACTCATCTTCCCCCCTCCACTCCATTATGATTAACTAATCCTCCTTGTACTCGATCTTGATGATCCGAGGTTAGAGCGATTATGTTATGATGTTTTAATTAATCTTTTCTTTTTAGGTTAGGGCCTTGAATTACTCTTGATTTATCACGGGTCGGAGGTATATTTTCGATATATGCTCTCCGCCTTTGCTTTCATTCTGGGCTAGCCGAGAGGCCGAAAGAATGAAGTGAGCATTCAAGAGTAAAGGGAGTTGTACGCACCCCTCGAGAGAGGCAGACGTCCAAATCTCCCGGATTGGAGTAAAATCCAATAGTGGGGTTCACCGCGTAAAGCGAGTTTTAGGCCTCCGATTTAGACGAGAGTCGGTCGGACCTTCCTAAACTCAGTTGGGCACGACTTCGAGAGAAGCGTGTTCAAGCTTTAGGAACCTCCACGGTCAAGGACCCTTGTCCTATTAAGTTTAGATTTTTATCGCATTTTCTTAATCGTCTTTAGCCGAGGTGAATCTCGATCGGGTGCTTTTCCATTTCATATTGTTCTACCTTTTGTAGTAATCTCATATATCGTGCTCTTTAATTAACTGCAGTAATTTCCTTTCTAGCTTAGTTGTTTGCTTAATAGCGTAACTTAATTGCGGTAGTTCTCTTTCTAGTTTGCTTTAATTTCTCCATTGCGCTTAGATTTTCTAAAACCCTAATTTTTCCGTCGATAAGATAATAGCGTTCGTGTGAGTAAGCTTAGCCAACAGTTCCCGGATTTCAATACGACACTTGTGTCCCCTTGCTACAATTCGATAGGTATACTTGCCTCGTCGGGTTGCTAGTTCGGTTGCGTTTATTTTATTCGAACCCTAGCGCGCAACAAACATACAAATCCATGTTGCTACCCGTAGGGAGACTCAACTCTAAGAAATGGATTATTATACACATTCATCTAATCATCAAATCACACGGCCATGCATTAACCTCATCCAATTCCTTCTTAAAGTCAAGCATTAAAAAAAATTATACTTCCATAGGAATAATATTTGTTCAATCAACGTATCACTTTATTTTTTCCCTAGCTAACCCAAACCATTTGTGTTTTGACCTCCTTCAAACCGTTGTTACAATTATGTTCCACCAAACCATTTGGTTACTTAAGGATCTATCAACTAAATCCCATCAATCATTTGTTTAGAACAATCATTAATAGTTTAAGTTCAGCAAACTATATGCAAACCTCAACATTAACCTACCATGACTTCTCTACCAAGTTCAAACCTAGTTCTACACTAACCCGAGAACAATATGTACACAAGACTTGACTATACAGCAACTTCGACTAGACATTACCTAGTAACCAGGACTCGTATGAAAACGGCTAACCACCCGTTAGAAAGGCCTTTCAAAGGGCTACGACTTTTGTGTTTAGTAGAAAGCCAAGGTCTGTCCTTATCATACCCAAAAACGGCCTTCAAGTTTGCTGCGCGCAGAAAATAGATTTCTGCATGCATTTTAAAGCAAGAAGAATGACGTCGGTTCATCTTCTTCCTTTAGACATTTATTCAAAGTTATATACAAAACTTCCTCCTCCCTTATTCACCCTCATTAGACCATTTATCTTTAGAATACCAAGTCCACCATCTTCACAAGAAGAGAGGAGAGGTTGAAGACTTCACATCTCTAAGGCACAAGCCCTAGCATGGTCTCTACCTAGGAGATATTCATCTCACAACTCAAACTCTTTTGAGTTGACATCTCTCCTAGAAATAACTAAATATCTAGTACCAAGGGAGAGGGTGGGAAGCACACCTCGTTTCTGGCGGTTCCGGCCATGGATCTGATTACTCTCCTTTGCGGCATGCTTCTATCGTGCTTCACGAAAAGGAAATCGGCTTTGGCGATCTGCTTCTTTACCGACGGTTTCAGCACAGGTAATTGCTCGGCAAAAATGGCAAAGCGACGGCTAGGGTTTTCCCCAAGTCTCTTTTTATAATGAGAAACTGGGGTTAACTGCTTTTCCACGTGTTGGACTTACATTAGACCGCTTATTATTTCTTTAAATATGTCTTATTCAAACTATGCGTCCAATTAAATAGTTTTAGCACAATACAAAAAAATCTAGTTCAGACCGGGCATGTGACAGCAAGCAGACTACACCAGAAAATCTACTAAGTAAAAGTTGTTGAGTAAGCAACCCTTACTCGATGAATCGTCGAGTATCATACACTTACTCGACGAATCGTTGAGATTCGTCGTGACGACTCAATGCCATATATAAGTACAGCACTTCCTAAGTTAAAATCATCGAGTGTACCTTCTTTACTCGACGAATCATTGAGTGGCATTGATTGCACTCAATGCACTCGACGCCATAGTTCTCAGCATAATTCTAAGTAAAAGTGTTGAGTGGTGTCGAGTACAGTCAACACACTTGATGTCTTTTAACTATTGGCGTTGAGTGCACTCAACGCACTCGATGCCAATCATCCCAGATATTTTCTAAGTCAAATGGTGTAAAGTGGTGTTTAGTCCACTTAATGCCTCAGTATAATTCGTCGAAGGATGTCGAGTGCACTCAATGCACTCGATGCCTGTAGTTTCTAGAAATATTCTAAGTAAAATAGCATTGACTTGTGTTAAGTCCACTCAACGCCTCAGCCAAAATCGTTGAATGGCGCTGAGTGCACTCAACGCAGCATTGAGTGTACTCAATGCCGCGAGTCCATAAAATATTCTAAGTCCACATTTTTCGAGTGGTGTTGAGTCCACTCAATGCCTCAGCCTAATTCGTTGAATGGAACTGAGTGCACTCAATGCACCCAATGCCCCGAGTCCAGAAAATATTCCAAGTTCTTATTCGTCAAGTGGTGTTGAGTCCACTCAATGCCTCAGCCTAATTTGTGAAGATATTCGACGAATAGTATTGGTCTCTACTCACAAGCCATACCCGACGAATTAGTCGGATATCCGAGATGATATCCGATGAATTTTTCCTGTCGAGTCTGGCGTACCCTGAGCCCGAGTCAACTCCCTTGACTCAAAACACATGTGAGAGGTCTAGCGTGAAACGGGATGTTACAAATCCTATAAATGTTAACCTAGAAATCAGTGATCCCTCCCAAGGTAGACATCTCGCAAGTCGCGGCCTGCTCCAGAAGGTCTCGGCCTGTCGGCCTTTTCTTCTAAGGGTGGGCGGACTGACCTCTCAGTCCGCTCAGTCCACGTGGCTAGGGAGGTCTCTCTATAAATACCGCCTAGGTCACGCAGCTCCCGCTCAGTCCGCACGACTACGGTGGTCCCCCTGGTCTGAGCGCCCTGGTCGCGTAGCTTCTGCTTGTTCTGCAGGGGCCTGCGGACTCTTCCACGGTCCGCTCCTGTAGGCCGCGCGGTTAGATTGGTTAACCGTGCAGTGGTTAATTCTTCCTCAGGTGCAAACTGCACAACAATGTGGTGAACTGGCATTCCTATCCGCCTAAATCGCTCGATAGCGACGTGCTCAGCAAGTGGCGGATTAAGTCTTTAGTGCGCCTAAGGGAGGCGGACCCGCTCCTCCCTCCAGCTCTCCAACCCGCACTACATCTGGAGGACTCATCTTCAGTCCGCCAGTTCGCCAGCCCGTCGCCAAGTGAGACAAGCCTCCAATAGGAGGCGTCCTGCTCAACCTATCCACCACAAGTTAGGCGGACTCGTTCCGCAGTCCGTCAGGATTGATTTAGCTCTGCAATCGATCAGGTACATCCCGGTCTCCGCGGGCTGGGCAGACTCGTTATCAAGTCTGCCTTCATTGATAAAGCCCATCTCGGCAGCCACTCACCCTCAAGCGCTGGGGGCTAGGCAAAATTCGCTCAGCAGTCTGCCAGCAGCAAGACCTTCCCAGACCGCGTGGCCTGGCGCGGACTCTGCGGACTCAGTATTTGTACTCGCACAACCCAGTGCAAGCCCACCCAGTAGCAGCCATCTCCAGCTCCAAGTCCCTAACCACGCAGCCTTGTGCGGACTCCGCAGACTCAGCATTGTACTCGCCCAGCTCACCGGCTCACCAGGGGTGAAGTTACGAAGACTGTTACCTCCTCGGGGCTATCAATAGGCCCCCATACATCTCATTCAGGAGACGACGGAGAGGCGTCAAGGTCCTAGCATTATCTCCTGCAAACTCGAATCCTCAGTCCGCGCGACCTGCCCCCCTTCGCTCTGCTTGATCAAGCAGTCCGCACGGCTTAGTCGAGCGAGCTGCCCGATCATTAACAGTGCGGTCTGCCGACCTCCCTTTGTCAAACAGCGCGGCCTCCGGTTTTCTCCTTCCTTAGCTACCGGCTTCCCCCTTTGTACCCTTTATTGCTTTCTCCTGTAAAGGATTAATAGCAAGCTGTAATCTTGTTTCTTAATAAAAGGAAAAGCCCGTCGTAAGAGTGTCATTCAAGCCGCGGCGGGCAAAGTCTGTTGTTACTGCTGCTAGTGGCCCCCTCTCTTCTCTTCTCTTCTCTCGCCATCAACCTGCAAAGCTAACCGTCAAAGTAACCGTCTGCTCGACAGTGCCCGATCAACCTTCCCAGTGGCTCCCGCCAAACCTCTTCTCTATCCCCGCAACCCTCTTCTTCACCTAGCTTGTGAGACCGAACAACCCATTAACTAGAAGGCACATTTCTTGCATCGACAATTAACATGCGTCCTTCAGATCTCGATCAGACAGTGAAATCAGCGGTTACTCATGGCAGACCATCAACCAGCCGAAAGCCTTGCTCCATGTTCCAGTGAGGATTCTCTTTGGGAGGCCTTGGAGCAATCTCGCAGAGAAACGGCACAACAGTTTCAAGCAATCAACCATACCCTAGCAGCTATCATACAGCAACTGGTCGCACAATCTTCAGCAGCGCCAGCTCCTCCAATCAATCTGGCGCCATCATTCGAGACTCCTCAAGTCTACCCACCGGCCTCTCCGCCGGTCTATCCTCCTCTATACACTACAACCTTTCCGCAAGGGCCTGCAGCCCCTTTGCGGTCTCAGAATGACGAATTTACAGCTCGTCAGAACTTCTTCCGAGAAGCTGCTCGAGGAATTCCGGCAAGATTCCTAAATTTTCAGGGAAGTTATCCCTACTCTTCAGCTCATGTCTTTACTCCTTCCGCAGCAACTTTTCCCTTCTATCCTCAAGCTCCTTGTGCAGTTGTATCTTATGCTCCCTTTTTTCCTTATGTTGTAGGAGAGCAAGAAGAGAAGTCACCATTTACCGAGAATGTTCAGCATGAACCAACTCCAGTTAACTTCAGGGAGCCACGGTTGCCCATTTACACTAGGGAGACTGATCCAGTCAAATATCTTCAAGCCTTTGAAACAGCCGTAGCTCTCAAAACTCTTTCAGACGCTACAAAATTCAAACTTTTTGTGACGACCTTTGATGGTCAAGTGAGGGATTGGTTCTATGGACTTCGTGCTCATTCCATCTCTTCCTTCGCTGATTTGCAAAGAGAGTTTCTTCTCAGATTTTCTACTTCTACAAAGAGAAAAAGAGGCCCAGAAGCTTTGTTCCATATCAAGTAACACGAGAGTGAGACCTTAGCCCACTTCATTGAGCGCTTCCAAAGGAAAGCCTTAGAAGTTGAGAATATTGATCCCAAATTCTATAAAGTCGCTTTGATGGTTGTTTTACGAGAAGGACCACTCAAGTTCGAGGCCTACTTCCATCAGCCAAGGACGTGTCAGGAGATGATTTGCCTCGCCCATGAATATGTTTTCATTGAAAAGGAGAATCCCAATTTCATCTCCAGGCTTGTAGCAGTAAAGGATTCTTCTTCTTGCGAGCAGCCTCAAAAGTTTCTTCAGAAGGATTTTTAACCGCAAGAAAGGAAGGAAAGAATTGGCCAACGTCATCAACATTTCTTTGCAAGCAAGGATTTCCTCCAAAGTAAATAAAAACAACTGCCAGTTCCTTCTGTTCATCCAGCACAAACTCCGCAAGCAGTTGTGGTCCATCAACAGCAGGATGAAGACTTGTTTGAGCCGAAACTTAACGTAGCTATGCAGGAAGTAGGCCAAGTCCTGAAGGGTAAGGATTACTATAAAAAGCCTTGCCAACCACCAGAACAAGGGACAAAAGATTCGGATTCATTCTACAAATTTCACAAAGTAAAAGGTCATGCGACAGAAGATTGCAAAGCCCTTCAGCAACTGATGGAGAAAATGTTGAAACAGGGCAAATTCCAACATTTTCTCCAGAATAATAGTCAATCTCTTCCATAAAATCTCAAAAAACAAAAGGAGACAAGAGACTTTCTTGCCTCAAAGTCCACAAAGCTATTCGCAATCTGGGCCGGTTATATTTTCCTTTACGCTCTTCAAACATTCTTTCTATAAAACACTTCAAAGTATTCTTTCATTTTAATTCAATAAAGCTTACGTCATAGATCTCATACTGACACAGTTCTCTTTTTGTAATGCTTCTCCTCTATATTTTTTCTCTTTGCCAAAGAGATCGCTGAACCGCTGAGATATCGTCAAGTCTTGTTGTTCCCTCTGTGGATTGTCCTCGGGCGTAAGACCATAATGACCACATATGGTGAGGAGTTTTTCACATATGTGCAGTGGGGGCCGTTCAATCTATGATGGTGAATTCAGACTTCGGATCCCGACCAATGTCTAGCGCAGTGTGTGTTCCTAGGGGAGGCAGCCTGCGATAGTTCTAGCATGCCTCGTTGAGGGATACGTTACAGTTATGATGATCTTTGCTTGACAAGCAATGGAGATCAAGTGTAGCTTTGTCTCTTCGATCATCTCACAACTGTGACGGCCGAACACTCGTTGGTACTCTAAATTCGTGCCTTCGCAGGGCCCACAACTCCGCTGATCAATTCGCAGACAAGAAATAGGCCACTTGGCGCATCTAGTCTTATTGATCAGCGATACCTGTAACCCGAGGCATGAGATCAGTGTATCTATCGATCCTTCTTAGTCTACTCCCTGGATAACTTCTGCAAGTGATTCATAAGGCCCATGGGTGATATCCTGTGGCAGCATTCAACCTTTTTAGATCATCCTCAGGGTGTAGCCCTCCTTTGTATTTTTGCCTTCTTACAGGTTAACAAGTTAAATCAAACCTATTCTAAGGATCTGCAATATCTATTGAGCTTATGATCATCTTATATGCGCTGCTTCCATGAAGCTCTATCAGATGGTTATCCACAAGCTCTCTTATCAGATGCTAGCGACACGAATCATTTATTCGTGTCTTGTTCTCTTTGATTGACAAGTCATTCTGTTATAAGTCTAAATTAAGATAGTTTCATCTTGCTGATCTGGATTTCATGTATAAAACATCATACTTGATCACGCGAGACAATCATTATCGCGGTTTGATCTTTATTCAGTTAATAGTAGAGTTTGTCAGGTATCTCTTCTGTTATCAAATTTTATCTTATCATATCAACAGCCAACATTCACAGGTACCATCCAGGATCTTGCGACTTTGTTTTCTTTCTTCCATATATGTTACTTACTCTTCTTTTTTAGAGATTAGCAGATATTAGAAAGTTCCCTTAAGGTACTTGCAGCTTACTTTTCTATCATATCTATTGCTTACTCTTCTTTCGCAGAGATTAGCAGATATTAGCAAGTTCCCTTCAGGTACTTGCAACTTACTTTTCTATCATATCTGTTGTTTACTCTTCTTTTACAGAGATTAGCAGATATTAGCAAGTTCCCTGCAGGTACTTGCAACTTACTTTTCTATCATATTTGTTGCTTACTCTTATTTCGCAGAGATTAGCAAATATTAGCAAGTTCCCTTCAAGTACATGCAGCTTACTTTTCGATCATATATGTTGCTTACTCCTCTTTTGAAGAAATTAGCGGGTATTGGCAAGTTCTCTTCATGTACTTGTAATTTACTTTTCTAGTATATCTACTTCTAACTCTTCTTTTGTAGAGATTAGCAGATATTAACAAGTTCCCTTCAAATACTTGCACCTTACTTTTCTATCATATCTACGGCTTACTCTTCTCTTGCAGAGATTAGCAGATATTAGCAAGTTCCTTTCAGGTACTTGCAACTCGGCCTTATTTCATATCTGTCACTCACTCTTCTTTTTGCAGAAGTTAACAGGTGCTTGCAAGCCTCCTTCAGGTACTTGCAAGTTATCATTCTTCTATGCTTTCCTCTCATCACTGTTTTACAGATACCATTAGGAGACATTCATGTCTTCTTCGTTTTGCAAAAGCAACCCAGGTAAGCATAAGATATACCTATTTCCGCCTATGGTAATTCTTTCCTTCGCTAGAAAAAGGCAGGTATTAGCAAATTTTCTCTAAGGAGAGACATCAGGTTCCATCTCTCCTTACCCCTTCCTTTTCTCTAGGGAAGGATATCGATTTTCGTGGGTCTCTTACTTTTTCGAAGTTCTCTTCAGAATTTGAAAAAGTGCGGGGATCATGTTAACCCAGAAATCAGTGATCCCTCCCAAGGTAGCCAGCTTGCAAGTCGCGGCCTGCTCTAGAAGGTCGCAGCCTGTTGTCCTTTATTTCTATACATAAGCGGACTAACCTCTCAGTCCGCTCAGTCCGCGCGGCTAGGGAGGTCTCTCTAGCAAGACCGCCCAGGTCACGCAGCTCCCGCTCAGTCCGCGCGACTAGGGAGGTCCCTCGGGTTTGACCGCCCATGTCGCGCAACAGCCGCTCGTTCTACAGGGGCTGCGGACTGCTTCCTTATTCCGCTCCTGTAGGCCACGCGGTTAGATCGGTTAACCGTGCGGTGGTTCATTCTTACTCAAGTACAAACTGCCCAACAATGTGGCGGACTGGCATTCCTATCCGCCTAGACCGCTCGATAGCGACGTGCTCAATAAGTGGCAGATTCAGTCTTCAGTGCGCTTAAGGGAGGAGGACCCGCTCCTCCCTCCAACTCTTTAACCCTCCCTACATCTGGCGGACTCATCTTTAGTCCGCCAGTTCGCCAGCCCATCGCCAAGTGCGACAAGCCTCCAACAGGAGGCGGTCTGCTCAACCTGCCCGCCGCAAGTTGGGAAGACTCATTCCGCAGTCCGCCAGGGTTGATTCAGCTCGGCAATCGATCGGGTACATCCCGGTCTCCGAGGGCAGGGAGGACTCGTTATCAAGTCTGCCTTCATTGATAAAGCCCAGATCAGCAACCACTCACCCTCATCTGCAGCGGTTTAGGAAAACTCGCTCAGCAGTCCGCCAGCAGCAAGACCGTCCCTAACAGTGTGGCCTGGCGCGGACTCTGCAGACTCAGTATTTGTACTCGCACGACCCAACGCGATCCCACCCAGCAGCAGCCATCTCCAGCTCCAAATCCCTAACCGCGCGGCCTGGCGCAGACTCCGCGGACTCATTATTGTACTCACACAGCTCACCGGCTCACCAGGGGTGACGTTACCAAGACCGTTACCTCCTCGGGCCTATAAATAGGCCCCCATACCTCTCATTTAGGAGACGACAGACAGGAGTCAAGGTCCCAACATTAGATTCTGCGGGATCGAATCCCCAGTCCGCGCAACCTGCCCCCTTCGCTCTGCTTGATCAAGCAGTCCGCCCAGCATAGTCGAGCGAGCTGCCCGATCATTAACCGCGCGGTCTGCCGACCTCCTTTGGTCAAACCGCGCGGCCTCCGGCTTTATCCTTCCTTAGCCGTCGGCTTCCCCCTTTGTACCCTTTACTGCTTTATCCTGTAAAGGATCAATAGCAAACTGTAATCTTGTTTCTTGATAAAAGGAAAAGCCCACCGCAAGAGTGGCATTCAAGCCGCAGCGGGCGAAGCCTGTTGTTACTGTTGCTAGTGGCCCCCTCTCTTCTTTTCTCCTCTCTCGCCATCAACCTGCAAAGCTAACCGTCAAAGTAACTGTCTGCTCGACAGTGCCTGATCAATCTTCCCAATGGCTCCCGCCAAACCTCTTCTCTATCCCCACAACCGTCTTCTTCACCTAGCTTGTTAGACCGAACAACCCGTTAACTAGAAGGTGCATTTCTTGCATCGACAATAAACAAAATAAAAGATTTCGTCCCCAAAATTAGACTAAGGCTGTGGGGGAAATAAATCAAGAAAATATAATATGCTTTTAAAGTTACCTTGGGGAAACAACACCAGGTAGCGCATTTACATCAAGTCCACCGGTTCCCATGTGTATTTTTCTTTCCCATGGTTAGATAATTGGACCTTTACCGATGGTACACTTTTCCACCGCAAGCTCCTCGCCTCGGTGTCCACTATCTACACCGGCTCTAGACGAACAGATCTATCGATTGCTACCGCTCCATCTGGGGTGGGGACATGTTGGTCAGGCCATAATAGTGCCTTCCGGAGCGACGACACATGGAAGACATCATGCAAATTCTCCAGCTCTGATAGTAGCTCTAGCAGATAGGACAAAGGGCCTATTCTCTCCAATGTAGCATATGTCCCCACATACCTCGGGTTGAGCTTCTTCATACCCCGCACTCGTAACACTCCATGCATTGGCCTGATCTTCAAGAATACCTTGTCACCCACTTGAAATTCCATCATTTGATGTTTCTTATCATGGTACTTCGCCTGCCGACTTTGAGCCTCAAGAATGCGGTCTCGTATCAACCTGACATGCACATCGGTGTCATAAATGTACTCTATCCCAAAAACTTTTGGATCTTCATCCTACACCCATGATAGTGGAGTTATACACCTTCTTCCATAAAGTTCTTTGTAGGGATCCATCCCGATGCTAGCTTGGTGGTTATTGTTGTATGAAAATTCTACCAGTGGCAAGAGTCTTTCCCACGGTTCTCCTCTATCCAATACACATAGTCTTAAAAGTTCTTCCATTATCCTGATGGTCCTCTCAAACTGACCGTCCGTTTGAGGATGAAAAGTTGTGCTGAAGGTAAGGCGAGAGCCCAAATATGCTTATACCGCCTTCTACTCCTTGGAGGTAAAGCGGCCATCATGATCAGAGACTATTGTATTAGGCATGCCATGGTACCGTACAAATTGTTCCACAAAGAGCTGTACTAACACATCGACATGTGGCTCCTTCTTCATAGAGATAAATCTGTCGACCTTTGCTAGACGATCTACAATCACCAAGACTGAATCGTTCCTAGAGCGCGAGCGAGTAAACCCATGAACAAAGTCCATGGAGATATCCTCGAACTTCCACTCAGGGATGGGTATTGACTGTAATAGCCCTTTGGGGCTCTTGCACTCCACCTTCACCTTTTAATAAGATTCATAGTGCGTAAAATAATCCTTGACAGCTTTCTTCATTCCTGGCCAAAACATGGTCTTCCTCAAGTCACTATACATCTTAGAGATCTCTGGATGCACCGAATACTTCGAATAATTTGCCTCTCTCAATATGTCTTCTTGGATTTCCCCGCCCTTGGGAATGTAGAGTCGTCCATGGAAATGAATGAGGTCGTCCTTTAGCGTATACTCTTTAGCAGATTCATCTTCAATTGACTTAATTATTGGGGTCAGAGCAGCATCCTTCTCTTTCTCTTCTCGGATTCGGTCTTGAATATCACAAACTATACTCATTGCGGTTAGGTACTTCGTATACTCTTCAGAATGATCTTTATAGACTAGAGTGATCACCATCTCTTCGAGCATTCGAGCTAATTCCATACTCATCAACCGAAACTCAGGGTTTGATTCTGGTACCTTTCTACTGAAAGCTTCGGCTACGGAGTTTGCTTTTCTGGCGTGGTAGTTCAAGGTAAACTCGTAATCGCACAAAAATTCTAACCATCGCCACTGTCTCAGATTCAACTCCTTTTGAGTATGAACATACTTTAAATTCTTATGATCCGAAAATATCTCACAGTGGATGCCATATAAATAGTGCCTCCAAACCAACAAGGAAAACACCACTGCCCCCTACTCCAAATCATGAACCGAATAATTGGCTTCATGCTTCTTCAGTTGCCTCGAAGCATAAGCAATCACATGCCCATGTTGTATCAATACTGCTCCCATCCCCTGATATGATGCATCAATGTAGACTTGAAATCCTTGCTTCCCAGATGGAAGGGGTAGGATGGGTGTAGAGGTAAGTCTATCTTTCAGCTCTTGGAATGCAGCTTTGCACTGGTGTGTCCACTCGTATGGCACACCTTTCTTTATCAGGGCAGTGAGAGGAAGGGATAAATTTGAGAATCCTTTCACGAACTTGTGATAATACCCAGCAAGTGCAATGAAACTCTTCACATCGGCCGCTAACTTCAGAGGAGACTATTATTTCATGACACGCACCTTGGCCGGATCCACAACTAGTCCATCACCACTAATCATGTAGCCTAAGAAGGCAACTTCTCGGAGCCAAAATTCAAACTTGTTGAACTTGGCAAACATGGTATGCTCCTTTAACTTCTTCAGCACAAAGGTTAAGTGTTCAACATGCTCTTCCTTTGTCTTTGAATAGACAAAAATGTCATCGATGAAGATAATGATGAAAATGTCTAGATATGGCTCAAACACATTGTTCATCAAACTCATGAACGCAGCAGGGGCATTTGTGGGCCCAAACAACATCACGGTGAACTCATATAGGCCTTACATTGAGCTAAATGTCGTTTTCTGGATATCCTCAATTGATAATACCCCGAGCTCAGATCCAACTTGGAAAACCAATGCGCTCCTACCAGCTGATAAAATAACTCATCGATCCGGGGTAAGGGATAGGTGTTCCGCACAGTTAAATTGTTGAGTTACTTGTAATCTATAGATAACCGTAGCGTTCCATCCTTTTTCTTGACAAATAGGATAGGGGCTCCCCAAGGTGATGAACTGGGACGAACAAACCCTGATTCCACTAACTCTTGCAGCTAAACTCTAAAATCTGCAAGTTCCTTCGGGGCCATTCGGTAAGGGGTCCTAGAGATGGGCTTGTCACTCGGTACTAACTTTATCTGGAAGTCCACCTCTCAATGCGGGGGTAATCCTGGCAATTTCTCAAGAAACACATCAGGGAAATCTCGCACCATTCACACATCTTTCATATCAACTACCATCTCTTTTAGTTCGAAACAGACCATATATACTTCATCCCCTCCCATATGAACTTTTAAGGTCTGAATTGAAGATAATAACATATGTGGTGCAAGTTCAATACCTTGAAAGGTTACTTTAGAGTCCCCATGCCTCAACATAATTTGCTTAGACGCGCAATCAATCCTAGTACGGTGACAATCTAACCATTCCATGCCCAGAATGAGGTCGAATTCTGGCATTTTCAACACTGTTGCAGGGGTTTCAAAGGACTTTCCTCCAAGAAGTACCTCCAATTCACACTTTGAGGATGCAATCATCTCAGAGCCATTCGGGAGGCGTACTCTCAGAGCATATCGATGAAGTATTGCATACCATCTTGGTTTTTGACGAAGTCTGCCGACACAAATGTGTGTGTGGTACCGGTATTGAATAGTGTGTAAGCTGGTTTCCCACCAACCATTACGGTGCCTAGGTGCCAATTATACAGACTCAAGCTAGACTCTTAGCATATCTTAGACTATTTAAAGAGAAATGCTTATAACATAGTAACTAGATCACAACATACCGGTAATCACATCCCGAGGATTCCGCTCATGCGCCATGTCTAGCGCGAACACCTGATCCCGGGCAGGACCGGGATTCCTTCCTCGTGGTCCTCATCCTTGACCATGCATATGTCCCCATCCTCAGGGAGCTATCAGAGGAAGGGCTGGGAGAGTTTTTACACCTAGCTGTGGGCAATAGCTTGGGTACTGGCCCGACTGGTTGCACTGGAAGCAGACTCGCTCATATTACTCCCTGGGTTACAGTTGCATTTATGGTGGTGGGGGTAATGCGTGCTGCGGGGCTGGATGCTCCATCCTAAAATTCTGACGGAAGCGACCCTCGCCTTTATTGTTTCCTCTTCCTCTGTTATCCTGCCTCCTTCTTGCAGCTAGGACTGGCCTCTATCACACCCTCATCGGGTCTCTTATTATTCCCCAAATGATCTGCCTCCATCCTTTTCGCCATGTCGATAATCTCTGCTAAGCTTGCATCCTTTATAAACAAAAGGGCTTGCCTCACAGGATCCTGCAATCCTTTGTTGAATCGCTTAGCATACCCCCTGTCATTCAACTCGTATGCATCAACAAACCTAGCGAGATGCAGAAACTCTCGCTGATATTCTGTAACAGTCTTAGATCCCTATTTCAGCTACAGGAATCTTTCTTCAAGTTTGTCCCGAGCGATAGAAAGGATGAAGTGTTCCAAGAAGGCTTCAGTTAACTCGCTCAAACAAATCTCTGTGTACAACCGGCCTTAAAAGGTGGAGCCCGTGAGGGACTTACACCACTTCTTGGCATGGGATTCCAATAATGATATGGCTAGTGTCACAGCCATGTTGGCTGGACATCGGATTCCCACCATCAATTCTTGCACTATTTCGAGCCATTCTTCCGTACGCACGGCCGACTCTATCCCAAGGTAGGCAGGAGAGGAGAGAGCTCAGAAAGTGCTCAACTTGTATGAGCCCGAATCCTATTGATGCACTGGGTCCTGTTGAGATATAATGGAATCCAGAATAGTCGTGAGTGTCTGTCCCAGCCTTGATTGCTGAAATTGAGTGGGTACAGGAGGGGCGGGAGTGCCCCCTACTAGCTCTACATGCATTGGGATCTACACATAAGGTATAAACCCAAGGTCAGGTTGGCTAATCGTAGGGTCAAAATTGGACATTCTTAATGTGAATTATATATGGGCATACCACTGCTTTCGCTAAGTAAGTTGTCCTCAAATTGACTAATCAAACGGGGGTGGCCCCATTGTTCAATGACTTCTTTTGTTTAGGATCGTTGCAAACTGATACAATTTGTAAGACCCCCCCCCCCTCTCGGAATACAAGACACGGCCGAGGGGAGTCTTATGCCCAGAACATCCGCCTTGTGATAGCGGCAACACATGGGTCCACTTGTACGACAAGACGCCTATCCTGCCGGCTAAAACCAATATCATCATTACCAACCAAACATAAGAATATAAGCTGAATTCAAAATCCACATAAGTATAAAATGTCCAACAAGTTTAGCAAATAAAATAAGCAACCAAGGCTTCTGTAATATCATAGTATGTCATGCCAAAAAGGCTACAAATGAATCTTTCAAAAACTCACATCAGTCACTGACAGCAGCAATGGTATTTTCACTTCAGGCCCCGTCGTCCTGGCCTGGCTGCCTCCTGCATAACCTGCTGCTGCTCTATCTACGGGGTTTCCTCCTAAAAAGGAAGACGTAGCAACCGTTATTCAAAAAGACTAAGTGGCTATCACATCCGCTCCCCCAGCAACTCTTAGGCACTGGGCGAAAAAAGGAAAAAGGGGGAGAATATATATAATAGTTATAGTATAAAAATAGGTGGCAAAGTGCTACACTATATCAGAGTATATCAAAGAAACTAAAACAATATGTATATCAATCTACATTAGCAGTTCTATCATCAACAGCAGTATACAAGTAAAGTCCTACAACGGGAAAGTAACTCAACTTATATGAATGCCCATACAGATATATAAGTTAAGGTGTAACGACTCCACCCGTTAAATAACATATAATAGAAGGTCCGGTCGGGGCCCCACACTATATGCTACAAACAGGCAGTTAGGTTACAGGATAATACCATCAATGCATCCTAACACAGAGCATGCTAGCGGAATAGATACACAAGTAGCCGAACTCATAGCAGGAATATCCACTAGATATATATAAACCAACGTTAGATACAACCACTCAAATGAGGTCATAGCAAATACTACAGTTTTTCCTTAAGGCCTTAAAGTTCCTCTTTAAACAGTATGGATTACATACATCGGTGCGTAGGCCGGCCATACATGAATAACAAAAACTACAAAAGCTAGCCTTCAAGGGCTAGTAGCAATAGCAAGAGTGGCAGCAGCAACAACAGCAGCAGAAGGGCATCAGCCCTTCATTTTCCGCTCGGCTCTCTAGCACCTGCACAGGGACAATCCACCCAGAAGGTGGCAAACAAGACAATGGTCAGCATTCAGCTGACCAATTTATAAAAATCCTACCCCTTTCCCGGGGCAGAGGCATTCCTTCCCTGTAGAGCAATACAGCAATTGACAGCTCATATATATATTGTGCTCTCACGCATAAGCAATCCATCACAACCATCGGCCACCCGACCCGACGATCTGTGCTCTCAGACACACGTTTGGGTACAGCGGCAAACCAGATCAACACCATTGAGCATTCAGTCTAACAGGCGCGCAGGCCTAAGACTCTCATTATGCTACAGATGAAAGCCCAATGCCTTGGCACTTCCTTGTACAGTCAACATAACGCAGGTAAAGATCTGCCACCCCCCGTTGCTCAAGTCGCCTTTCCCTCACCAAGCACATCGTACTTACGGCTATAATAAAAGGCGCGGGTCGGCTTCACCTTTCCTGTTCGGCACGAGGCCTTCTAGATCTCGCAGCTCCCAATCGCCACAACGTCCACCAAGGATTGGCGTCACAATAGCCACACTATCCACTTAGGACTGGCTTCATCGTCCATCAAGGACTGGCTACATCGTAGCCACAACACATACAGCACGAGGGCATTTTCCTGGAGTTCCACAATCCAGTACTTCCTACTACTCCCCTTCACAGTCATAACCCAACGACCCCACTAACTACACGAGTATACGCGGAGTCTTCTCCGGTGCGTAAATACAACATCACCAATCAAGACCAACATGTCTAGATGGGCTTCACACAGCATGCCTATCCCGTACTACACTTTTTCGAGTCTATATGCAGACTCAAGCTAGGGATAGCAACTATCACCCACTAGAATCACTCACTTTTCCCACCATTTGGTGTAGAGGATTCCTTACACATGCATAAAGGAGGACTTCACATGTCCAAGAAGGAAGATCGTTACCCTTGACGCTCTCTTGGGAGCCATCGAAAATCTGGCCGGTTGGAAAGCACCGCAACAGCTTTGCCTCCACTAAACTAGCCTCGGATCGCGAATCGGACCGTGGGAGCACCACCAAAGCCTTGCTCTTCTCCTCCTTCTCCTTTAAGCTCTCTCTCTCTCTCTCTTTTTCTCTCTTGATAAGAATGAGAGAATAAGCTACTACTCAGCCTTATCACTACAGGAAAAGACAAGGGCCATTGGATCCAAATAAAAATAATTGGATGGCCAAGATCTGCCCAGAATTCTATTTTTGACTTGACACGGCATGTGACACGCCCGTTTCACAGGCCGTGTCCCCTAAGTGGTGTACGAACTGACTCAAAATGAACTAGAATACGGGCACCACATGCCTGTGTCAGAGGGCAGACACGCCCGTGTCAACTTTGACACGGCTGTGTGAATGGTCGTGTCACCTATTGTAACACAAGCACAAATCACCCGAGCAGGACACGGCTAAGGCACACACCCGTGTCCCTGGCCGTGTGTCCAACACACCCCTATGACACGCCCGTGTCACAGGCCGTGTTCCACACTCAACGCCACTCAATGCCATTTCTCTCAGCGCCACTCAATGCCATTTCTCTCAGCGCCACTCAATGCCATCGATTTTATCCTGAGCAGGACACGCCCTGGGACACGCCCGTGTCCCAGGCCGTGTCACTCATCCTGACTCCATCTTAAGATTTTGGGGTGTTACATAAGTATCGGCTTAATAGTAAAGTAATTCATCATATAAGAGTGCCCATATAACCTTATATGTTAAGGATCTTATGCAGTGCAATGCTATGTTATGAATGATTTATGATGACTCACCCATGCTCACACACATGCAATTGCTATGTTAACACAGACTTGTAGTTCCCATTTTTGAGCAGGTAGCTAACCTCTCAGGTGTCATCCATTGTAGCTAGACGGTGATAATGAAATGGGCTTTTCACTACTAATCAAACATCCACACTACTAAGCCTAGGCCTCTGTATGCCTCAATGCTAGGAACACAACAATAGAGCTCACATGCGTACTACGACTCATAGGGGTCTTGGGTAGATGTGCACTAAGAACACAGCCCAAACAAGCCTATCGATGTGGCACGAAAAGGGCCTAGGGAATGAGCACCGAGGATACAGCCAAACCTTCCACTTGGCATGGTAAGGGCCTCTGGAATGAGCACCGAGGACACAGCTAGACCGTCCAAAGTATATCTATCAACTTTTGTCGGTGTGACGACTAGCGAGCCCGTAGACCTGTCACACTATCCTTAACCCAGGAATATGACACCATGTGTCAACCCACACCGCATGCATTTCATATATAAGGGCTCCACACTTAGTCCCTTATCAACACTTCGTTCCAGTGTGGCAAACACACACGCACTTCCAACCCTTCCACATTTCCATACCACACAAGGGTTCTTTATTTACATAGGTAGCAAGCCACCTTACACAACATACAAATCCATGATGCTACCCGTAGAGAGACTCAACTCTAAGCAGTGGATTATTATACACATTCATCTAATCATCATATCACATGGCCATACATTAACCTCATCGAATTCCTTCTTAAATTCAAGCATTCACAAACAATTATACTTCCACAGGATTATCATTTGTTTAATCAATGTATCACTTTATTTGTTCCCTAGCTAACCCAAACCATTTGTTTGTCGACCTCCTTCAAACCGTTGTTACAATCGTGTTCCACCAAACCATTTTCTTACTTAAAGATCTATCAAATAAATCCCATCAATAATTTGTTTAGCAACATCATTAATAGTTTATGTTCAGCAAACCACATGAAAACCTCAACATTAACCTACCATGACTTCTCTACCAAGTTCAAACCCAGTTCTACACAAACCCAAGAACAATATGTACACAAGACTTGACTATACATCAACTTCGACTGGACATTCCTGAGTCTACAAGACTCTTATGAAAATGTGTAATCACCCATTGGAAAGGTCTTTCCAAGGGCTACGACTTCCGTGTTTAGTCAAAAGCCCGAGTCTGGCTGTATCATACCCGAAAACAGCCTTGAAGTTTACTATACATAGAAAACAGATTTCTAAAGGCATCTTAAAGTAAGATGAACGGCGTTTGTTCATCTTCTTCCTTTAGACATTTATTCAAATTTATATATAGAATTTCTTCATCCCTTATTCATCCTCATTAGACCATTTCTCTTCACGAAACCAAGTCCACTATCTTCACAAGAAGAGAGGAGAGGTTGAAGACTACATATCTCTAGGTCACAAGCCCTAGCATGGTCTCTACCTAAAATATCTTCATCTCACAAGTCAAAATCTTTTGAGTCGACATCTCTCCTAGAAATAACTAAAGATCTAGCACCAAGGGAGAGGGTAGGAAGCACACCTCATTTCCGGCAATTCTGGCCATGGATCTCATTACTCTCCTTTACGACAAGCTTCTATCGTGCTTCACGGAAAGGAAATCAGCTCCGACGATCTGCTTCTCTCCCGATGGTTTCGACACAGTTAATTGCTCGACAAAAATGGCAAAGTGACGGGTAGGGTTTTTTGCAAGTCTCTTTTAATAATGAGAAACTAGGGTTAACTGCTTTTCCACGTCTCGGCCTGACATTGGACTGCTTATTATTTCTTTAAATATGTCATATTGAAAGGATGCGTCCAATTAAATCTTCTTGGCGCAATACTCAAAAATCCGGTTCAGACTGGGCATGTGACAGCAAGCAGACTATGCTAGAAAATCCGTTAAGTCAAAGTCCATAAGTAAGCATCCCTTACTCGACGAATCGTCGAGTATCATACACTTACTAGACGAATCGCCTAGATTAGTCGTGACCACTCAACTCCATATATAAGACATCACTCCCAAAGTTTAAATCGTTGAGTGTACCTTCTTTACTCGACTAATCGTCAAGTGGCGTCGAGTGCACTCAACGTACTTGACGCCATAGTTCTCAGCATTATTCTAAGTAAAAGCTTTGAGTTGCGTTGAGTGCACTTAATGCACTCGACGCCTTTCAACTAATGGCATCGAGTGCACTCAACGCACTTGAGGCCAATCATCCTAGATATTTTCTATGTCAAATGGCGTTGAGTGGTGTTGAGTCCACTCAACGCCTCAGCATAATTCGTTGAAGGACATCGAGTTCACTCAATGCACTCGACGCCTGCAGTTTCTTGAAATATTCTATGTCAAATGGTGTTGAGTGGTGTTGAGTCCACTCAGCGCCTCATTTTAATTCATTGAATGGCGTAGAGTGCACTCAACGCACTTAACACCGCGTTGAGTGCACTCAACACACTCAATGCCCTGAGTCCAGAAAATATTCTAAGTAAACATTTATCGAGTGGTATTGAGTCCACACAACGCGTCAGCCTAATTTGTTGAATGGCATTGAGTGCACTCAATGCACTCAACATCGCGTTAAGTGCACTCAATGCACTAAATTCCCCGAATCCAGAAAATATTCCAAGTTCACATTTGTCGAGTGGTGTTGAGTCCACTCAATGCCTCAGCCTAATTCGTGACAATATTCGACGAATAGTATTGGTCTCCACTCACAAGCCATACCCGACGAATTCGTCGGATATCTGTGACGATATCCGACGAATTTTACCTGTCGAGTCTGGCACACCCGGATCCTAAGTCAACTCCCTTGACTCAAAACACATGTGAGGAGTCTAGAGCGAAATGGTATGTTACACATAAGACTATTATTATACCTTCTAGACAAAGAGCTGCTATCAGCACAGCTAGCATGATAGCTCAGAAATGGAGGTACAACATCCATGAGTGCTGGTGTTGTAGCAAAGTGGGCCACTTTGCTGTTAATTGCTGACACAATAATAGTGTATAGAGAACTAGTGCTAGCTTACCTGTCAGAAAAGCTGTAGGCAGATAGGTTTATTTTCATACTAATAGGCACCTAGGACCCAATAAGAATTGGGGTCCTAAGGTTAACTGAATTATGTTTTGTAGGTCAGTCCAAGTGCCCATATCCCCATATGGTACTTGGACAGTAGATGTTCCAGGCACATGACTGGAATAGGGAGCATGCTGAAGGAATATGCTCTAGTAAAGCATGGACCAAAGGTTATCTTTGGTGGCTAGGAGAAAGGAGTGGCTAGAGGTTATAGTAACATCTCTAATGGCATAGTCACTATTATAAAAGTAGCCTATGTGGAAGGGTTGCAACACAACCTGATAAGCATTAGCCAACTCTGTGATATTGGCTATGACATAGTATTCTACAAGGATGAGTGCCAGATAAGGAGGTTAAATGACCAAGAGGTCATCTTAACAGGCACTAGGATTGGAAATGTGTATTGTTTAGACTTCCTGTGTTTGAGTAACGACTCATCTGTATGCCTAGTTGCAGATGAGAAAGCCTTTTCTTATGTCTAGTGGCACAAGAGGCTAGCCCATCTGAATTATAGAACTATAAGCAAGCTATTCAATAGTGATCTTGTTAGGAATGGCCCTAAGTTAAAGTGCACTAAGGATGGTATCTGCTCTGCATGCCAAAAGGGCAAACAGACTAAGACCTCATTCAAGAGCATTAGCACCAAAGACTCAGTGAGGTTCTTATACCTCCTGCATATGGATCTATTTGGTAATATGCCAGTTCAAATTCTAGGTAGGAAAGTCTACCCCCTTGTAGTTATTGATGACATTTCCAAATTTGCCTAGGTGTTCTTTCTAAGGAAGAAATCTGAAACCTCTGATGTCTTCCAGACATTTATCAAGCAAATTCAGATTGAACTTAACAGTACTGTGGTTAAAATCATAAGTGACCATGGGACTGAATTTCAGTCTGAGTGTATGACAAGGTTCTGTAAAGAGCATGAGATTCATCAAGAATTCTCCTCTCCTAGAACACCTCAGCAAAATATGATTGCTGAGAGGAAAATAGGACTCTCATAGAGGCTGGTAGAACCTTGTTAAGAGACTCATCTCTCCCAAAATACTTCTGAGCTAAGGTAGTTAACACTACATGCTATGTCATTAATAGGGCTTCTATCACCAAGAGCCACAATAAGACTCCCTATGAGATATTGAAAGGTAGAAAACCAAACCTAAGCTATTTTTGGATCTTTGGATGCAAATGTTTTGTGCTTAACAATGGAAAATCCCATTTAACTAAGTTTGCTGCCAAGTCCCATGAAGGGATCTTTGTTGGGTAAAACATTAATAGTAAGGCATACAGAATCTACAACTTGACAAGTCAAGTTGTAGAAGAGTCAATGCATGTTGTCTTTGATGAATCCAACATGATTAATAATGAGGTGCCTAGCCCTTCTTCTAGTATTGCTAGTAAAGAGTTGATGATGGACAAGCTAACCATCAACGAAGCTTCTCCCACAGTCCTAGATAAAGTTGATGAACTAAATATTCCTAGAGAAGGGCAAGACAAACCTGAGGTGGTTGAAGACCAGCCAGATGAAGAAAATGAAGATCAGAGTGTTGAAGCTAGACTGCTTCTAGCTTTCAGACATCTGAGGGACCATTTAGCCCACCAATTCATTGGTGATGCAAGCTATGGAGTCCAAACCAGAAGCAAGAGTATGAACACAGCTCTCTACTCAAGCTTTCTATCTCAAGAAGAGCCCAAGAAGTTTTAAGAAGCAATCAAAGAACAATTCCTAATTGGAGCAATGCAAGAAGAGCTGGACCAATTCAAAAGGTGTGAGGTTTGGAAGTTGGCCCCTAGACAACAAGGATAAAATGTCATAAAGACTAAGTGGATCCATAGGAACAAGTTGGATGATAATGGCATTATTTTCAAGAATAAGGCTAGACTGGTGGCCAAAGGATACAAGCAAGAAGAAGGAATAGACTTTGACCAAACTTTTGTCCTAGTAGCTAGATTGGAAGCAATAAGAATCTTCCTTGCATTTGTTTCCTATCAAGGATTCAAAGTCTACCAGATGGATGTGAAGTCAGCATTCCTGAATGGGGACTTAAAAGAGGAAATATATGTGGATCAGCCACCAGGTTTTTTAGACCCTAGCTTTCCTTAAATTTTTTATATAGGATTAGGAAAGCTCTATATGGGTTAAAGCAAGCCCCTAGAGCTTGGTATGAAACTTTTTCTAGCTTCCTCATTGAGAACAAATTATCAAGGGGGAAGATAGACAATACCCTATTCCTAAGGGAATCTAAGGGCAAGATTATCCTAGTTCAGATATATTTCAGGGACATTAGGAAAAATGGACCCAACAGTTGTGTACTTAGCAATGTGAACCTACAAGTACATAACTAAATAGTGGTATCAAATATAGTCACAATTCACCTTAGCTTAACTGGGCCCTTCTTCAAATCCGGGTTATTGTGGATACAATACCCAACAATCTCCTCCTATTTGAAGAAGTTAGAACCCTATAAGCTAAAGTGATTTACACATGATAAATAATAAACTATGAAAACTTGAAAAGATAAATGATATAAACAAAAACACACATTCCAAGACAATTGTGAAAATCATATATATATATACATATATCAAATTGTCCACAGATTTTAATAGGGGGGAAACCCATAACTCAACACAAAAGAGACTATAGCCCCTACCGACAGTGATTCTTCTTCCTCTGCCTGTCAAAATAAGACTTCGACTTTGAAAGTACTTTGGCGGAGGTGCAAGCATCGGATCAGCGTCTCTATGATTTCTGAAGTGAATTCTCCTTTTAGTATAGGATAGCTTGTACTTTTTCCATTCTTCCTGATCATAGTGGTGTTGATGTCTTTCACCACCAATGTCAACCAAGGAGAATGTGTACAATATAATACCTCTGTAGATGGGACTCCATACTTCTTCCATTTCTCTATTTGGTTCTGTCCTGACAGCAGATGGTCCTCCACCATACTTTCTCTTCTTGTGGACTAGTGCAGAAAGGATCTCTTCAACATCAGCAGCAGCAGCAGTATCAGCCTGATAAAATTCATGTGGGTCGGACCAGAACTGAGAGTAATCCTGGGCAGGATGAGTCTCATCATGTGTTGGTACATGCATAATAGGTACTTGAGGTCCTGTCAACTGACTATACAGCCACGTGCAATTCTCATAGTTGTACTCAATAGACTTTTGGAAGTTTTTTATCATGGAATATTTAACAGCAGTCAGCTTAGCTTTCATACCTCCCTCCCCCTTTCTGACTTTTGTAGCCATAGCATTTGCATATGCTTGAAATCTGTCATCATAATGATCCATAGAAGTATTATGTGCTGCAATCATAGTATTGGCATTTGTGTCCACATTATCTACAGTTTCCTTTGTATATTTGAGGCCATCCATGTTCAGCTTTATAGCTTTTCCACCCTCAACAAATAATAAGTCAATCTTTGTATCAAGCTCTTCAATTTGAATCTTAACATCAGCAAGGCCTTTATTGACGACTTGCTCTATCTCTTTTACCTTGTCCAGAACTTTCTTCATTGTTGCTTCAAATTGTTCTTGTTGTCTTGCCAACATGACCTCTATTATCTTGATAATTGAACTATCAGCACTGGAGGTGGCAAATGTCTCAAAAACAATAGGTGGGAGGGAGGGTATGTAACATCCCATGTTACTTATAGGCCCCTTAACTTAGATTGGGTTAGGCATATGGTGGGTGTTAGGGAAATTAGCTAGGGTTGACCCTAGGTAGTGGGTTGTAGCCATGTGGGGCCCACTATAGGACCAAAGTAAAACTAGGTCAAACTAGCCTAAATAGGACCCTAGCCACACCATTACCCCACCACATTGCCCTAACCCTAAAAACAATCTAAGTGGACCCTAGGGCATTCCACTAGGTCAACACTTTGACCCTAGTTGACCCAAGTCAACTTTGGGCCTAAAGTGGTCAAACCCACACTCATAGGCCCAATGAGCCTAAGTAGGGCACCCCATTTAACCAACCAAAGTTGGGTGGTGCCATTAGGCTCATGACCAACAAGTGGGGTCAGCCCACTCATCATGTTGACCAAGTCAACCCAAAAAGTCAACCAAGTCAACATTTTGACCTAAAAAAGGAAAATAATGGCCAAGCCATTTCCCTTTGGCCAAGCCCACCAAAGGAGGTCCATTAGCAGCCCAAGGCACCAATGACAGTCCCTACCCCTCTAGTTGTGGAGAGAGAATGCATGCAAGGGGGTTTTTTGGAGATTTCATCAAAAGGAGGAGAGAGAAATGGCAAGAAAGAGGGAGTGAGGCAACTTGGCCTTGGCTCTCTCTGCCCAAAGCTTGTTGGCCGGCCACATGAAGCATTTCATGGGAATTAAGAGTTGGGGTGGCCACTTGGCACCATGGGTGAAGCATCCAAGGTTGAGCCCGAGCTCACCTTTGAGTTAACTCCATGTATAAGCCACCTCAGTCCAAACCAGCCCCACCAACAACTTCAGAAGGAGGAAACAAATTGAAATCAATAGCTAGAGCAAGGAATTTGGTGGAGAAACAAGGAATCGGGAAGGAGATCACCGGAGCACCACTACCATGGCAAACTGCCGCCAAACTCGCTGCCAAGCCTTGATTCCGGGTCGTTTCGCCACCCCTCTCTCAGTATTATCCATCTTGGCTGGCTGTTTTCGGCCAGCTGAGCCGCCACCACTGTCGGCAGATGTCGCAACCACCTTCACTAAGGTGGGGGCTAGCATTTCCCGGCGGTGAGGCCGCCGGATTTGGCTCCTCCGGTGAACCCGAGCAAGAAGTAAAAGCTCAAAAATTCACACCTTGCTCTCATGGCATTGGGCTCAGTTGAGGCTGATATCTCACCTAATAGATCTAGACTGCTAGTACAGGTAGAGGGGCGGCGAAAACAAACCTGTTCTAGGCCTTGGAGGTGGTTGCGGCGACAATTTGCCATGGACGAGCTGCTCCGGCGATCTACTTCCTGAAAGCTTGTTTCTCCACCAAATTCCTTGCTCCAGCTATCGATTTCAATTTGTTTCCTCCTTCTTAAGCTGTTGGTGGGGCTGGTTTGGACTGAGATGGCTTATACATGGAGCTAACTCGAAGGGGAGCTCGGGCTCAACCTTGGATGCTTCACCCATGGTGCTAAGTTTCCACCCCAGCTCTAAATTCCTCTGAAATGCTTCATGTGGCCGGCCAGCAAGCTTTGGGCAGAGAGAGCTAAGGCCAAGTGGCCTCACTCCCTCTTAAAGCTATTTCTCTCTCCTCCTTTGGATGAAATCACCAAAATAACCCCTTGCATGCATTCTTCTCCACAACCAGAGGGGTAGGGGCTGTCTGTAACGCCTCGAAACTCAATAGGGTGACGGGTGGTGTTTTGAGCCAAGTATGTGTTTTGGCAGGGGTGATACGGCCTGGGACACGGGCGTGTCCCAGGGCGTGTCGTGCTCGGGTTCAGTGTTGGTCGCGCGGTCATCAATTTTGGGGTCGACGATCGTCGAGAGGCTGAACACAGCCTGGGACACGGGTGTGTCCCAGGGCGTGTCAGTCACTCGTCGAGTGTGGTGCACACGGGCCATGACATGGGCACAGACACGGGCGTGTCACATGTGACACGGGCGTGTCTGGTGCCGTGTCACAGGCCGTGTCCTCCTCGAGAAACAAATGTTGGCAGTTGCACACGGGGTATGGCACGGGTTGTGACATGGCCATGTCGCATGCGACACGGGCGTGTCGGAGGCCGTGTCGAATGCCGTGTTGATGCAGTGGCCCAGAGCCGCCCCGCTCTGTCGGAGTCACACCGAGCCAGAGGAACACGAATGGCACCCACTGCCGGGCTGCAGCCCAAGCACCCCACCCATGACCGCACCTATTCTCAGCGCGGCGGGATGTTGAGGCGAGGTCTCGAACCTAGCCCCCTTGATAAAGAGCTTTCCTAACAGCTCTCATCACTAACTTGTATCAGAGTGAGTTAGTGAACTATCAGCACTGGATGTGGCAAATGTCTCAAAAACAATAGGTGGGAGGGAGGGTAGATCTTCATTAAGAGACTCATTGATCCAGGATAATCGATCCTTAGAATTCAGTAGAGTCACCTCAGCAGCTAGGACAGGAGTATGCTCCTCTACATCTACTTCCTCATCACAAATCTAACCTACCCCCTCAGGAATAATTGGAGGTACACCCGTTGCTTTGGAAACACTTTTCTCAAGGTTGCGGATAAACCTTTCAACCTCAGTACCAACTGATATCAAAGTCTTAGTCACCTCCCCCACAGAAGATGTAGCAGGAACAATGTCTGGGAGAGGTACAATTAGATTCTCTGTAGAAACTAGCTCAGACCCATCATTTGCATTATCATCATCTTCTGGCTCATCAGCAATAATCATTTCCTCATCAATATCTATCTCATAGTCATCCATATTCAAATCAGCATCAGCAGAAACACTATCCTAACCCTCATCAGGTACTAATTCCTCAACAGCAGTCTGAGCAATCTGAGCAACCTCTGTCAGCAGATTCTCTGGTTTTGGGAATGGAATAACTGAATCCCCCTTTATTCTTGCCCTCGAACTCTCAGGAATGTCACTGGGGTGTGGAGAGGTAATCCTGACCTCAAGAGCATGATATTCCTCCTCCTCAGCCACCTATGGGGCTCCTCCTAGCCTCAAAATCCTCCTATCCCACCTTGTGAAGATGGTAGAGTCTATCTTCTTAAGGTGATGGATAGGTACACCTTTGGTCATATCAAACTTGTTACCATCAAGCTGATTCAGGTACAAGGTGATAATCCTTCCAAAGTTGGGTGTGCGGAGACTGTCCTTGATTTTCTAAAACAACATCGCACCCCAGTCCAACCTCTTCCGGCAGATAATTACCACTTGCACCTTGAACATTTTTGTATAAAGGTAGTCATGTGATCCAGTCTTGCAAAGCAGTACTTTACCAATGATGTCTGACAATAGTTTCTATTCCTCGTTTATTCCTTTTCTCTTGACAGCCTTTATACCTCTGGGTAGTTCACAAAATAACAGGGCTCTAGAGAAATCATCTTCGTCTAGGTAATCAGCCTATGCACAGACTGGAACCCGCAAATAACTAGACAGAAGAGAGGCTTTCACCTTTACCTTGTACTTCTTAATATTTCTCTTAATAACGGTGTCCTCATGGTAGAGTTTTGCATTATGGAAAAACTCTAGAACTTCCTTGTCCAGCACCTTTCAGGGGTGTTCGAGGATGAAGGAGAGTCCAGCAGTCTCCAACATGAGAATGACGTTTTTGAATTCATTTGAAGCATGAGCAAACCCTGTCCGGACCAATTCACTTCCCCCTAGCAAGCCAGTAGTGGTACCAGGAGCCATTAAGAAAACTTAAATCTGGATTTATGAAGGAAAAAATTCTCTTTTGCTCTGAAAACTGCACTATTGCCCTGAAAATGGAAACGGCGTCTGTCGGGTTACTGGAATCCACCACTACACAAAATTGGCTGGAAAACCTTGTATCACTATCGCTTAGGGCTTGGAAGGAGTTGATAACCCTAGTCGAGGGAGAAGAAGCACGCCCTGTAGAGATTTTTTGACGTGAACGACGACTGTAGCGCGGGAACCAAATCGTCGCGTTCTATATTCGGCGAGTCGGCGGAAGTTTTCGACGAAATTTGACAGGGCGAATGCCCCCCTGTCCTATTTATATATAAATATATATATATGTTGGGAATTGTGCCCTTTAATATTCCTTAGGATTTGAAGAGGCATCAACAATCATGCTAAGGGGCAGACTGTATTTAATGTGTGCTTGAGTTCTTACATGCACCATGATTGGACAGCTGAACAAGAAGAGGAAGCTGGAAGTCAAACTATTGGACTAAGGCAAAAGCGTCGAGACAGCTTAGACAGATGAGAAGAATGCCTCAGCATAACTACTGAGGCTGCTGAGAAGCTCAACACAAAATGTTGAGAGAAGTGTTTGTCTCAGCTAAACTACTGAGACAGAAGACAGTCTCAGCTGTGAAGAAGAAACTGTTGAGATAGAAGACAGTCTCAGCTGTGAAGAAGAAACTGCTGAGATAGTTGAGAAGAAACTGATGAGACAAAGCCAGCAAGAATTTCTCTAAGTCCAGAAGCGTTGAGTGAGACAGACTCACAACGCTTCTAAAGAAGAAGCTCAGTTGAATATTCGTCGAACTGAATTCTGAGTTCGTCGAGCTCAAGTTAAAGTTTGAAGATTCAGAGTTCATCGAGCTCAGTTCAGAATTCGTTGAGCTCAGTTCAGAATTCATCGAACTGATTTCAGAATTCGTCGAACCCAGCTCACCTTTCGTCGAGCTCAAGTTAAAGTTTGAAGATTATAAGTTCGTCGAGATCAGTTCAGAATTTGTCGAATTGATTTCAGAATTCGTCGAACCCAGCTCACCTTTTGTCGAGCTCAAGTTAAAGGTTGAAGATTCTGAGTTAGTCGAGCTTAGTTAAGAATTCGTCGAACTGATTTCAAAATTCGTCGAACCCAGCTCAACATTCATCGAGCGCAGTCAGAGTACTTCATGCCATTACGGGAAAGCTACAGTAGCACCGGAAAGTACTGTTTGTCTTCTTTTGAGGGAAGTGGAGCTTACCATCCTTGGTTGGGCCCACATTCAAATTGTATCGTTGATTCAAATCATCATATATAAAAGAAAAAAGAAGAAAAGGGGATTAGGGTTAACAAATACAGAAACGAGAACAGGAGTAGAAAATGAAATAGAGGCGGTTGGACTTCAACTTCTCCGACAAGCTTGAAAGCCAGGTCCAGTAGTGCAAGTCAGAAGGCAAAAAGAAAGATTGCTGAAGCTTCTTCCAGTTTAGCAAGATTGTTCCTTGGAGAACAAGTTTGTTGCTTCATTCAATCAGCAAGAGGAGATAGCTATGTGAAGGGCTGCAAGCCTTCAACAACAGTTAGTTGTCTTCAGTATAGTAGAGAAATTGGTAGTTGTAGAAGAAGACTAATTCCTTCTATAGTAAGTGAGCTGTGCTGATATTGTCTTAGTCCAGCAAGTTAGACTCAAGATTTTTCTCTGAGTCAGCATTTCAATTTACTTGATTAATTTCTTATAGGATTCAGCTTGTCTGAATCTGAGCTGTAGGGCACTTTGTGCCTGAGTTGTAGGTGACTAATTTGTCACTTAGGTAGGTGCCTCGCTGGGGTACTGAGGTAGGATCCAAGTGTGGATCTAAGGTAGGGCTGTCCTCCCAGCCTGAGTGTAGGGCGCAGTGCCTGAGGTAGGTGATTGTTGAGTCACTAAGCTATAGGTGACAAGTGTGTAACTAAGTTGTAGGCCTTGGAGGTGGCTGAGCTGTAGGTGCCTGGAAGGGTACTAGGGTAGATACCTGTAAGGGCATTGAGCTGTAGGAGTGCTACATCACTCTGAGAGTAGGCCTTGTGCCTGAAGTTGTAGGGTTGAGAAGCCTGAGCTGTAGGCCTTAGAGATAAGGCTGAGGTAGGTGGTTTTTGGACCACCGAGCTGTAGGAGCACTACAGGGCTCTGAGGTAGGAACCTTTATGGTTCTGAGGTAGGGTTTTTAAGAGAACCTGAGTTTAAGGTTGAGGGTCTGAGGTGTATGCTCTGAGGAGCATTTTGGTGGAGTTTGTGCCTTGTTTAACATAAGTTAGAAAGGTAGGAGGGAAAGTGGATGTACCCAATTGGGGAACTACTATAAATACTTGTGTGTTGTTTGTGTTGCTTGTTCTTGTTTTATATTGCAGGTATTAAGTACAAGCTCTAGATTACTTAGTTATTAAATAGTAAAAAGACTAAAGAAATTTCAATTACATATTCACCCCCCCCCCCCTCTAGGTGACTAGCTAACCTTGAAGTAATAACTTTCAAGTGGTATCAGAGGGAGGTTACTCAAAAAGGATCTAACATTCTGAGTATACCACAAAGGTTAGCTATAAGATATAATTATTAGGTCAGGAATGAACTACAAGGAGCTAGGGGCCATAAAACTGCCAATCTGTAGGAAGGAAGAATTTTGGCTCTAGAAGCAAAGGGTCAGACTATTCATGGAAGCATCTGACCCTAGGATCTATGTAACAATTGTGGAAGGTCCTTTTATCCCCACAAAGGCTTCCACCATAGATCCAACTCTGAGAGTGCCCAAGGCATATATAGAGATGGACAGAGATGAGGTAGTGTTGTCTACCATGGACAAGAGGGCAAAAAATATTATAGCCATTTCCATTGATTACTCAACCTTCCAAAATCTTGTACACTACAAGACCTCCAAAGAAATGTGGGACACTCTGGTGGTCTACATGGAAGGCTCTTAGGAAGTTAGAGATGATAGGAAGTCCATGCTCAATCAAGAGTATGAGTCTTTCAAACAAAGAAAATCTGTAAAAGTAGTTGACTGCTTTGAGGTTTCTTTAGGACAGTCAATGAACTAAGAACTTATGGTAGGGTCTTCAGCAACAATGAGCTGAATGACAAGTTCTTAAGATCCCTCACTAGAGATTGGGACACTAAGATATCTGTCATTAGGTAAATGGCCAGGTTGGCAGACACTCCTCCACCAACTTTGTTTGGAAAGCTACTATCCTATGAAATACAGCTGGCTGCTAGTCTAGAAGAGGAGAAGGAAAGCCAATCCAAGTCCAAGGATAAGTCTGTGGCATTCAAGGCAGAAGCCCCAAGAAGGAGCAGAAGAAAGACTCCCTCACCACCAAGGAGGGAAGCTGAATCAAGCTCAGAAAATTTTGAGTCAAGATCATCAGACAACCACATGTCTAATAAAGATCTTGCTGCCTTCTCCAGGAAATTTCAGAGGTTCATGAAGAAAAAGGACAAGAGGAGTAGGTCATCTTCATCCTCTTATCATAGGAAGTCATCCAAGGATGATAGGTATGTACCTAAAACCAGTAAACAGATTTCTTCTAATGTTATCTATTATTATTATAGCAAGGCTAGGCATGTCATTGCTGACTGCCCAATCAAAAGAAAGGAAGAAGTTGAGAAGAAGAAGAAAAAACACCACCATCACCACAAGAACAAGAAGAAGGAGAAGTCCTTTGTTACTAAGAAGGAGAGAAGCTCGACAGATTCTTCCTACTCAGAATCTGAAGATGAAGAGGAAGAATCCTATATAGGGCTGATATCTATTGTTGTAGATCCAGAAGAAGAAGAGCAATATCCTGCTGCCAGGATAGGAATAAAGGGCCCTCTATCACACTCAGATAGTGACAATGAGGAGGATGAAGAAGACTGTGGATGACAGGGGCTGATGGAAATATCTGAAGAGGAAAGAAGTTAGGCAGATCCAAAATCATTCAAGGTACAACCTCTCTCCATTTCATCATCTTCCTCTGAGTATGAAACCAGTCCAAACACTGATGTGTCTTCATCCTGTGATGAAGATTGCTAAGAATCTGAGACTGATGTCAATTAATTGATTGACATGTATGGACTACTCCTAGATGCTCCTAGGAAGAGCAGAAATCTTTCCAAAAGGCAAGCAAAGGAGATTGAAGTCCTCAAGCCTTATAAAACTCTTTATAATAATAAATCTATTGAGTTTTATAAGAAGAGTCATGAGGTGTCTGAACTCAAGAAAAGTTGTGAGTGTAAGAACAAGCTTCTAGAAGAGAATAATAAGCATATTAGATATCTGGAACAAAAGTTCATAAAGAAATTGGGGATTGTGATTAACCCTTCTAAGTCACAAGGTCAGTTGCCAAAAGCTGCAACCTGCCAAGTCCCTAGGAAGCTGGGTATTAATCACATTAATCATCAATTCAAATCTGAATTCCCTAATAAGTTGACTGTATTTCAAAAGGTGAATTTACCTTCTAAAATTGTCAAGTTTTCACCTCCCCATGAGGATTAATCAAATTTGTGCTCTACCAGTGGGGTAAAGACATATGATCTCAGAAGGAGTGTTTTTGTACACTCTTGCCATAATGTTCAGGATAAGCTCTTTAGATTTGGATCCAAATATCATGTATCTAAAGAGATGAGTGAGACCACTAGATGGCAGGCTCCAAAAATACAACTGGCCCATCCTGGACCAGCTATATTTAGTTCTTCAGCACCTTCACTCAGGAAGAAGGAAGCAACAACACATCCTAGACCAGCTGTATTTAGTTATTCATCTGTATTTTGCTGGAAAATGCTCATCCAGCAAAATCTGGGGTTTCTCACTTCTATCATGGACAACAATTCTATGATGTCTAGAAGAGAATATACAACATTCATAAATGTTAGTGCTGTGGAAAGGTGGGTCATATTTCCATTGATTGTTGTTATGACCTAAATATTACTAGTGGACAGAAGGTTGCTCAGCCTAGGAAGAGAGTTGGTCAAAAGTTCTATAAAGCTAACATGAACCTAGGACCCAATAATTATTGGGTTCCTAAGGGAATGCAAATTCTGTTTTGCAGGATAGTCCAAATACCTGTCTAGATAAGACTTGGTATTTAGACAAAGGATGTTCCAGGCAAATGTCTGGGACAAGTTGATTCCTCAATGACTATGGTCCAAGTGGAACAAGGAACAAAGGTTGAGATTGATAAGAGTGAAATCCTCAAAGGCTAACAACCTCAAGATAAGTCTCTCTCTTTTATATTGAGACAAGTTTGTAGATTTATAAGCTAAGACGGATGTGCTTAGGATAAAACAAATCAACCACATTAGTTGTAAAACAACAATTTTCTTATCTATCAAAATGATCTGCATTGTTAAAACTTGTATCTTTTACCCTCTAGATCAATATCCTGTAAATCAGTACACAATAATGTTGCTAATAAAATTGGCTTATTTACATGATAAGTCTCAATTATACTTAGAATTGACAACATATTTGTATAATTGTGAGACAAAAAGAATGTACATCCAGACAGTGAGGGAAGCTAGAAATTAATAAGGCATTAAGTTAATAAAAGAAAAGCTAAGAGATATAATAGAAGAACTAAGTGCACTGTATCATAACAGGAATCGTAGAGCAAGCTGTGAAGTGTAAAAATGCTTAATTGGTTAGTCTAATGAAAAAGGTAATTAAACTTTTTCATTACATATATAAAGGCGACAAGAAATGAAAAGCCACATCACTCTCAAAAGCCTTAACCCTAGTCGTCGAGATCGAAACCTTCTCAGCATCTTGCAGCACTGACTCAATGGCGCCGAAGATCTCAAAGGAGCTCTAGGAGGGCTATGAAATTATGAGGAATGGATTCATTCATGCCTCGCCAGAGATTAAAGAAGTGTTAAGGATCATTGAGACTGTGGGTTTGGAGTACACCCTTTCTAAACCCTCCACCATTCTTAGAGAAAAGGTAATAGAATTCTTCTCCAACGTCAAGGTATCGTCCTCTCAAAACTCACTAAAGTATAATAATGAGGACATCAAGATTAAGATAAGTCCAAAGAGACTAGGCAAAGCCCTTCATCTAGCCTCCGTCAACCCTAGCGAGGAAGAAGAACCCACCATCATAGATAGAGACAGTGCTCACAGGTGGAGTGGATACAGTGAGCCCAAACCTGGGTCTCTTAAGAGGAAATTCATCAATCAGAGAGGCAAACAGTTGGCAGATATAGTAGGGAAAGACCTCATCTACAAACCTGGATCACATGAAATAATCTCCAAGTCAATGTTTGATGTCATGACTAGGATAATCTACAATAAGCAGACTTCTTGGTCATCACTCATCTACCAGAGAATAGTAGACTGCCTACACACTCTAAATATAGGCAGAATTCTTTCCTTATACCTAGTGAATACCTACCCTAATACATTCTAGCAGGAGCAAGGAGTGAAGATTCACTACCTAAAAAGAATGGACTTAAAAACTTTGGATAGATTCACTAGGGTCCTAAAATGAGCCAACCTTCAACAGTAAAGGACTCCTCTAAGGACACAAGAAAGAAACTTATAGAAGAGGAAAGAACTGTCAGCTCTGAACCAGATCTTGGAACCTCCTCTCCAGTTGATGTTGGTCTGCAAGTTGACTTATCACTCAGTCAAACCTTTGCTAACTTCCAACTCCAAGTAAGTGATATGCATGTTAATAAAGTCCATGCCAGTCCTAAGTTAGGACAAGTTTCAAAGAATGCTACTGAAGAAGTGGTTGCTGCAGAAGATGAGGCAGATATGGTTGATACTGATGATGTAGCTGCAGTAGAAGCTATCCCTACAACAAACGATAACATGAGCCTCCTGAGGCTTTAGATACTTATCTTGATGGGTCAAGCCCAGAAGAGAATTCTCAGTCTTAGGGGGAGCATGATCAGATGGATCTAACAACTTTGGATCAAGTGGTCAACAGAGTGGTTGTGTCTACACCCACTACATATAATACCCATACCCTGTTATTTAGTAGTGTTAAAACAGCTTTAGCTAAGGAAATTTTTCCTTCTATAGGTGTTGTAGTTGAGGGGGAGTCTTCAAAGATCCCTGTTAAGGATGATGTCCCTCCTCTATCAAGCCAACCAACCACCACCCAAATCTCTAATGAGTTACTCCTAAACAATATCAAAGCACTCCTGGATGACCAAACAATAAACCTCAAGGAGTATGTTGACCAATTAGTTGCCAAGCTGAGGGATGAATTGTCAACCAAAGTCAAGGAAAATAAAGAAGAAATCTCTCACTTAAACAAACAGGTCACCACCTTGTTTGATGGGCCTGGAACTACTGGCATCAAACTGACCACCCTCATGAAATCCTTGGCTGGAACTACAGTCACAATTAATCTTAGGTTAACTGGGCCCTTCTTAAAATCCGATTTATTATGGATATAATACCCAACAAAGAACAACTCCGCACCCTTCCGAACAGCCTTGACTACCTGGAGAGCAAACATCAATATCTTGCTCGATCCTCGCATACCAGCAAACTTAGTCTCTCATTCGGTATTATGTCCCAATGTGACTTCCTTATAGTTGCAATCTATATAGGAACCCTTCTCCGAGAGACAATCCATACCAAAGATTACATCAAACTCTGATATCGGCAGCATAGATGCTTCCAAACCAAAGTCATGACTTTCTATCCGCACCTCAACATAGTAGGCTCAATCAGCATGCATCAAGCACACGTTAGGTAGCAACACATTCACTCTATCTATCGGTATAAACGAAGGCACTCCGATACACCCCACGTAGTCCTCAGAAGGAAAGGAATGAGAAGCTCCCGTATCGAACAGTGCTCACACAAGATATTCCGATATCTTGATGTAACGACCCCATCCATTAAATAACATATAATAGAAGGTCCGGTCGGGGCCCCACACCATATGCACCAAAATAGGCGGCGAGATTACAGGTTAATACCAAAATATATTTGCGTCCTAACTCAGAGCATGCTAGCGAAAGATTAAGATTAATATTGAACTCAACAGCCACGAATGTCCACTATATATAAATAACCACATTTATATATAATCCCAAAGGAATGTACACCAAATACACAAATGTTTTGCCTTAAGGCCTTACAGTTAAGCTTCACAAGTGTGGATTACAAACATCGGCGCCCAGGCCAGCCACACATAAATATAATAAAGTTCTTCGCTCAGCCTTCGAGGTCCAGCAGTAGTAGTAACAGCAGCAGGGCTTTAGCCCTCTATTTCCCGTCGGATCTCCAGCACATATACAAGGACAACCCACCAAAATGGTGGTAAACAAGGCAACGGTCAGCATTCAGCTGACCAATTTATTACGACCCTACCCCTTTTTCGGGGCAGTGGTATTCCTTCCCTACAGGCATAACATTTCACAAGAAGATATATCACACAATATGCACTCACGCATAATCCATATATCACAACCGTTAACCACGCGGCCCGGCGATCCATGCACTCAGGGCACATTCTTGGTATACTTGTGAACCAGGGTCAACACCACCGTTCAAGGTCCAAAACCCGACAGTAAACTTGAGCATTTAGTATTAATGGCACGCAGGCCTAAGACTCTCAGTATGTGCTCCAACGAGACCAATAACTTAGGTCTACTAGTCGGTCAGACATAACGCGGTAGAGTTCAGCCAATCCTGTTGCTCAAATCATCCAAATGACGCGGGTCGGCTTCCCCTTATCTGTTCGGCACGAAGGCTTTCACGAGCTCGCAACTTATTATAGCCATGCTGTCCACCAAGGACTGGCTTCACAATCCAAAAGGGGAGCTATTGCCAGCGTTCCTCGCGTTCGCTTGGCGGGTTCAGCAGAAGCTCTCTTTCTGCACCCAAACTCAACCCAAACCCTGCATCATCCTGTAGTGTAGAAAACTGGTCTTTCATAGCATCCAGCACAAGAATTACGAGAGTATTTTCCTGTAATCCCTATTCCAGTACTTCTTGTTACTCCACTTCATCGGCACAACCCACTGACTCCACAAACTACTCGTTTCAACGCAGAGTCTTCTCCGGTGCGCAAAATGAAAAATCACCAATCCAGACCAACCTGTCCAGATAGGCTTCACACAACATGCCAATTCCGTACTACACATTTCCGGATCTATATGCAAGATTTATTGGGGATTTCAAGAATCAACCCAAGGGAAATCCCTCATTAATCCACCTTTTGGTGGGGGAAATCCATGCGTATGCCAAAGAAGGATTTCACATGTTCAAGAAGAAAGATCGTTACCCTTGACAATCTCTTTGGAGCCATGGAAAACTAGCTGGATAAAAAGCACCGCAACGGTCTTGCCTCCACGGATCCGGACTCGGCTAGCGATTTGGGGCTCTAAAGCTCCACCGGCAGTCGTATTCCTCCTTCCTTGCTCTCCCCACTCTCTAAAACTTTAGAAAGAGAAAGACTTGAGAGAAATGAGAGTTTATCCCTTAACTCCCGGCCTTAATACAGTAGGGAGAGTTCTGGACCGTTGGATCCTAATTAAAGGAAATGAACGGCCACAAATCGTCCTAAAATTACTTTCCTGGGCCGAACACGGCTTGTGATACGCCTGTGTCACAAGTCGTATGCCTTAAGCGGCAAAGAAACCCACTTAACCTGACCAGGACACGGCCCTGTGACACGCCTGTATCACAGGCCGTGTACCAGACACGGCTTCAGACACGCCCGTGTTCATCAGTCCTCACAGACCTGCCAAAACACAGAGTAGGACATGGCCCTTAACATGCCCGTGTTATAGGCCGTGTGCCCAACATGTCTTGCCTCTCGAGGATCTTCGAGAGCATTCCTTCGAGTGCATTTCGTCGAACTCATAGGGCATGGCCCTTGACACTCTCGTGTCACAAGCCGTGTGCCCCACTCGAGACTGCCCTGTGCCCCCACTAGAAACTGTCATGCGCCACACTCGAGTAGACAGAGAAGAAAATGCCTTTAGACACGCCCGTGTCACAGGCTGTGTACCACACACGACCTTAGGATCGTCGAATGAATTTTCATCGACCTGACGGCACCATGTTGAACTCAGCAGGACACATCCTTGGACACACCCATGTTACAGGCCGTGTTGCTCAGCTTAACGATCCTCACCGATCTCAAGTCGACTAACCAGTTGTACTGACTTGGGGTATTACAACCCTCCCCTCTTTACAGGAAATTTAATCCCAAAATTTGAATACAGTACTCAAGAAACAACAATCAAAATGTTTATAACATTTTATATTCTGTCCAAAACAAAACTGTTATACACGTTTAGACAAACAGTTCGAAAATTCAGCACGCATGGTCTGCTCCTGTTCCCATATTAGCTCCTCACGGCTACAGTTGTCCCATCGGACCTTGACCATCCCGATTGTCTTGTTATGCATCTGTTTATCGGCTTTATACTCGGTTCGAATTTCCTAACCTTCGTCGTTAGCCAAAATTCGACCGGTACACGATCATTCGCAATCACTTGAGCCGAACACATCATGCAATCAACTAAATTTTACCGAAAGAGGAAGCCAATATGCAACTTCTCAAATTCGCTCTACCACTTCCAACGGACCAAGATATCTCGGACTAAACTTTTGCAAGCGCCGAATCCTAGACACACCTTTGAAGGGATTGATTTTTAAATATACCCAATCGCCAATTGAAAATTCAACATTTTGGTGCTTAGCATTATAATACTTTGCTTTTCTATCTTGGGTTATCAGTAGCCTCTCCCGAATAGAGCGTATCGTTGAATTAGCTACTTCGAATTCCTTACGCTTATATAGTTTAGATTCACCTGTTTCTGCCCAAGCTAATGGTGTCCGGTTTTTACGAACATACAAAGCTTCAAACTGTGCCATATTTATGCTCGTTTGGTAGCTATTATTGTAGGCAAACTCTACCATATAGAGATGATCTTACCACCTCTTTCCAAAATCCAAGGCGCAAATTTGGAGCATGTCCTCCATCATTCTGTTGGTCCTCTCAGTCTAGCCATCAGTTTGGGGATGAAAGGTCATACTGAACGTTAACTTTGTTCCCAACAATTGATGGATTAGCCTCCAATCATTCGAAGTGAAGCACCCATCACGATCACTTACGATGTTATGGGGAACACCGTGCAATCGTACGATTTGCTCAAAATAAAGTTTCGCCAAGACTTCTACTGAATCGTCCCTTTTGTTCGAAAGGAAGTGAGCCACTTTAGTCAACCGGTCTACGATCACCCAAACTGAATCATTACCGTGTTGAGATCTCGGCAAATCGTGCATGAAATCCATCGAAATATCATCAAACTTCCATTTCGGAATAGGTAACGACTTCAAGAAACCTCCAGGCTTCTAGCATTCTTCTTTCACCAAGGAACATGTTTGATATTTAGCCCCATAATGTGCTATATTTTTCTTTAACCCTGGCCACCAGAACAACTTTTTCATATCTCTGTACATCTTTGTGCTCCCTAGGTGAATTGAGAATTTCGTAAAGTGAGCCTCATACATCAATTCTTATCTTAGCTTACCAATACTTGGGACGCACAAATGACCCTCTTTCCTCAAAAGGCCATCATCCCATGAGAATTGGTCATTTGAATTATCCACTGCATAGCGTTGTAGACTTTCATCAAGTTCCGTTACTCGTCAAACCCTGTCTGCAAGGTCATATTGTACCTCCGTCTAGTTTAAGCATGTGTTTGCTGTGGAATTCTTGTCAACACAAGAAATCTCTAATGCTTCAACCTTCTGGATCAGACGCTCATCATGCATCTGTAACCAATTTGCCCTTGTCAGAGTCCTACAACTCAAGGCATCTGCGACCACCTTTACCTTCCCGGGAGTGTAGTGAATATCAAAGGTGTAATACCCAAGGAACTCCATCCACCTTCATTGTCGTATATTGAGATCCTTCTGATCTAATAGGTACGTTAAGCTCTTGTGGTCCGTAAATATATCCACTTTATGCCATATAGATAGTGACGCCATAATTTAGTGCAAAAATCACTGCCGCCAACTCCAAGTCGTGGACGGGAAAATTTCGCTCATGCACTTTTAACATGCGTGAGCCATAATCTATCACCTTTCCAAACAATAGAAGAATGTAGCCTAAGCCGCTAAGCATCACTATAAATATCATAGCCGTCTGTACCACATGGCGATGTTAAAATAGGCGTTGTGGTCAAACGAATCTTTAGCTCTTCAAAAGCTCGCGCGCACTCCGGCGTCCAAAAAAACTTTTGATCCTTCCTTATTAATGTGGTAAGAGGCAAAGCGATCCGTGAGAAGTTTTCTACAAAACATTTCTAGTTGCCTTCCAAACCAAGGAAACTCCTAACTTCGGCCACCGAAGACAACACTGGCCACTCTCGTATGGCTCTTATCTTTGACGGATCCATTGCAAGGCCCTCTCCACTTACCACATGGCCAAGACAAGCCACTAACGACAACCAAAACTCATATTTTGAGAACTTGGCACAGAGCTTGTTTCTCCTCAGGGTATGCAACACCATCCGTAAGTGGTTCACATGATCTGCTTCCGAATGAGAGTACACTAAAATGTCATCAATAAAGAGGATGATAAATATGTCCATGTACTCTCGAAATGTTCGGTGCATTAGTATACTGATGGCGCATTTCATAGCCCAAACGACATCACTGTGAACTCATAATGACCGTAGCGTGTTCCAAACGCTATCTTGGGAATGTCACCTTCCCGAATCCTCAACTGGTAATAACCAGATTTTAAGTCCAGTTTAGAATAGACGGTTGATCCCACTAGCTGATCAAACAAGTCATCTATTAGTGGAATTGGATACTTATTTTTCTCCAACAGCTTACAGGTTTCACACCTGGCACCACCGCAATAGTGTCGTTGGTCTCATGTGGGCTTCATCACCCATGAAGGTCATTAGGAAACACATCTGTATAAGCTGACACAATAGAAGTGTCACTCGACCGAGCTTCGGCCTAATGGCCGCTATAGGCATGAAGAATTACTTCATGCACGGTCGAACAAGTTTGACGACTTGGAGAGCAGACATCAACATCTATCTCAATCCTCGCATTCAAGCAAACTTGGTCTCTCGTTCGGTGTTCTTTCCCTGTGTAACTTCCGTGAAGGTGTAATATACACCAGTACGCTGCTCCAAGAGCTAATCCATACTTATGATCACAACAAACACAATTATTGTCAGCACAGACGCTCCTATGTCCTAATATGACATCATAATGACATCTTAACATATCACTTTCTACCCATAATCACTCTTTTCACTACGGCCATGTCATTCCACTCTTATCTGTGATTCCAAGATAAGTCCACAGGGCATAAAAAGCCTTAAACCAAAAACTTCTTGATTATTCATCACAACATATTTATATACGAAAAACAAGTATTGTATACATCATTACTGACTAGGAAATATACGGTACATAATTATAGTAATTTATGTACATAAATTATTTCCCTTCTTGTTTAGTGTCGTCTAAGGGCCGCTTTAGCAGTCTCAGAATTTATGTCCTTCTTTACCACACGAGTAGCAAATGGGTGGAGTTCGCCCTGCAACTGCTCCAGCCTTAGATTTCTTTTTCCTTGGCGCATTACCAAGGAATTCTCGGGCACGATGTCATACCTTACCACAAGAAAAACAAACATATGGACCACACCTTTTCTTTGTTCCCATGATGGTAGAAGAAGTTGATTCTAGCAGATGTAACTTCTTCTTCCACTTACAAGAGTTTGATTTTGATACATTTGCAATGGTTGGCACATTGAAACCGTGCCTCGCCCTGAACTGATTTAAGTCCATTTCCAAAGACATAGCTGTCATTACCAAGGCACAAAATCCAAGTAACTTTGGACCCACCAATAAACGTCGTAGTTCATCACGCAGACCATCGTAAAATCTGTTGGTCTTTGTCTCCTTGGTTTCAAACACAAACTCTGCATGTTGTCTCAGCGCAACAAATGCATGAAAGTACTCCTCGACTATATATGATCCTTGGATCAGAAACATATTCAACGGTGGGGTCGATGCTCTTTCCCTTGCCATCTGCTCAAGTACATCAACCGACGTTGGATGCACCACAGGAACAGAGAGTTGTACATGTCCCTCATGGCGGGCCTTGATCATTGCGAAGACCACATCAGCGACTAACCGTACCGTCTCTATCGCAGGATGAGGTGTTGGGGCCGCAGTTGGCTCGTTAATCCCCATCGAATGCTGGGGTTCTTGTTGCCCCTCCCTACTTCTAGTCGGTTACAATCGTGAAACACACAAGTAAGAAAGTAAAATATTGCACAAAGCAATACCAGGAACGCACAAAGACCCCAAATATGTGTATTTTCATTCCTTTGTGGACATTCTTGAGTTCATTATTGTTAAAACGGGTCGTACTTACACGTGATCGCCACCCCACAAAAGAATTCGACCACGAATTCGAATGAGGAAGACCGAGAAAAGCTGATACCAATTTGTAACGACCCAATCCATTAAATAACATATAATAGAAGGTCCGGCCGGGGCCCCACACCATATGCCACAAAATAGGCGGCGAGGTTACATGTTAATACCAAAATATATTCCTGTCCTAACTCAGAGCATGCTAGCGGAAGATTAAGATTAATATTGAACTCAATATCCACGAATATCCACTATATAAAAATAACCACATGTATATATAACCCCAAAGGAATGCACACCAAATATACAAAAGTTTATCCTTAAGGCCTTATATTTAAGCTTCACAAGAGTGGATTACAAACATCGGCACGCAGGCCGGCCACACATGAATATAATAAATTTCTTCGCTCAGCCTTGGAGGGCCAGCAGTAGTAGTAGAAGCAGCAGGGCTTCAGCCCTCTATTTCCCTCTCGGATCTCCAACACCCGTACAAGGACAGCCCACCAAGATGGTATTAAACAAGGCAACGGTCAGCATTCAGCTGACCAATTTATAATGACCCTACCCTTTTCCTGGGTCAGTGGTACTCCATCCCTGCAGGCATAGCATTTCACAGGCAGATATATCACACAATGTGCACTCACGCACAATCCATATATCAGAACTGTCGGCCATACGGCCCGACGATCCGTGCACTTATGGCACATTCTTGGTGTACCGACGAACCAGGGTTAACACCACCATTCAAGGTCTGAAACCCGACGGTAAACTTGAGCATTTAGTATTAATGGCGCGCAGGCCTAAGACTTTCATTATGCGCTCCAACGAGACCAATAACTTAGGTCTACTAGTCGGTCAAACATAATGCGGTCTAGTTCAGGAATTCTCGTTGCTCAAATCGTCCAAATGATGCGGGTAGGCTTCCCCTTATCCGTTCGGCATGAAGCCTTTCATGAGCTCGCAACTCAAAATAGTCATACTGTCCACCAAGGACTGGCTTCACAATCAAAAAGGGGATGTAGTGACAGCGTTCCTCACGGACGCTTGGCGGGTTCTGCAGAAGCTCTCTTTCTGCACCCTAATTCAACCCAAACCCTACAGCATCTTGTAGTGCTAGAAAACTGGTCTTTCATAGCATCCAACACAAGAATTACGAGGGTATTTTCCTGGAATCCCAATTCCAGTACTTCATGTTACTCTACTTAACAAGCACAAACCCACGGACTCCACAAACTACTCGTTTAAACACAGAGTCTTCTCTGGTGTGCAAAATGAAACATCACTAATTCAGACCAACCTGTCCAGATGGGCTTCACACAGCATGCATATTCCGTACTACACTTTTACGGATCTATATGCAAGACTTATTGGGGATTTCAAGAATCAACCCAAGGGAAATCCCTCATTAATCCACCTTTTGGTGGGGGAAATCCATGCACATGCCAAAGAAGGACTTCACATGTCCAAGAAGGAAGATTGTTACCCTTGACGATCTCTTTGGAGCCATGGAAAACTAGCCAGATGAAAAGCACCGCAACGGCCTTGCCTTGCCTCCACGGATCTGGACTCGGCTCGCAATTCGGGGCTCTGAAGCTCCACCGGCAGCCAGATTCCTCCTTCCTCCTCCTTCTTTGCTCTCCCCACTCTCTAACACTTTAGAAAGAGAAAGGCTTGAGAGAAATGAGAGTTTATCCCTCAACTCTCAGACTTAATACAACAGGGAGAGTTCTGGACCGTTGGATCCTAATTGAAGGAAATGAACGACCACGAATCGCCCTGAAATTACTTTCCTGGGAAGAACACGACATGTGACACGCCCGTATCACAGGCCGTGTTCCTTAAGCGGCAAAGAAACCGACTTGACCCGACCAGGACACGGCCCTATGATACGCCCGTGTCACAGGCCGTGTACCAGACACAGCTTCGGACACACCCGTGTCTAGCCCGTGTTCATCAGTCCTCACAGACCTAGCCAAACACAGAGAATGACACGGCCCTTGACACGCCCGTGTCATGGGCCGTGTGCCCAACATGTCTTTCCTCTCGAGGATCATCGAGAGTATTTCGTCGAGTGTATTTCGTCGAACTCATAGGACACGTACCTGGACATGCTCGTGTCATAGGCCGTGTGCCCCACTCGAGACTGCCCTGCGCCACACTCAAAATCGCCCTGCGCCACACTCGAGTAGATAGAGCAGAACACGGCTTTGGACACGCCTGTGACACAGGCCATGTGCTACACTCGACCTCAGGATCGTCGAATGCATTTTCATCGACCTGATGACACCACGTCGAACTCAGCAGGACACGGCCTTGTACACTCCCGTGTCACAGGCCGTGTTGCTCAGCTCGACGATCTTTGATGATCTCAGGTCGACTAACCAGTTAAATCGACTTGGGGTGTTACACAAGACAAAGCCTAATTCAAACAAATCATACACAAGCAATGCAAAAGGTACTAAGTATGGAAACCAGTAAAAACTATATATTAACTCATACATGTTACAGCGTCACTTTGTTTTATGGCCTCCTGCTGGCCAAGATTATAGACTCGGGGTTGCGCTTGAGATGTAGTTGACTCCACCACTACTTTTCCCTTTTCAGCATAAGTCGCGCACGTCTTTTTCTCAGTCTTAGGAGGGCCACTCCGACATTCTCGGGACATATGTCCCACCTTGACACATGTGTAACACGTGAGCATACCTCTCCCAGATGTTTCTCCAGACATAAGAGAAGGAGTCAGTGCAGAAGTTTTAGACTTCTTATTCCACCGTCGATACCCAGACTTTGAAGAACTAGGTACCTTGAACTCTGGCTTCTTCACTGCCAAGTCATTCTTCCGCTGAATGTGCTTCATATCCAGTTCGATGGAACGGGCCATATTGACCAAGGTAAGAAACCCTTGCGTCATCGGTCCTGAGAGAAGCAACCGCAGGTCATCGTTCAACCCTTCATAGAACCGATTTGTTTTTCGTTCCTTTTCTACAAACATAAAGCCTGCATACCTTCCCAATCTCGTAAACTCGTGCAAGTAGTCATCCACCGAACTCTCGCCTTGAGTTAGCCTTTGAAATTGGTTTTCCATGGCAATCCGCTGTGTAGATGGAATGTATCTCGCCATAAAACACCTTGATAACTCCTCCATTGAGATCTCGATCAACGGCTGACCAACAAACTAGTGCAGCTCTAGCTCATCCCACCATATTCTCGCCTCACATTCTAGAAAGAAGGTAGCTACAGTGACTTTTTTCCACTCCTCAATTTCAGTTGCCGTCAGGACTCTCTTTATTCTTGAGAATCTTCGGCTTGTGTAGGGGTTCCAGTACCCACAAACAAAGGAGGATTGAAACCCATTACGTGTTTCAATTGCTTTTCTGTCGCTTGCCTTGCGGTCATTAGATCAACGACCACTTGTCGTACCGCCACATGTTCAACTACGTCAGCCGGTTCCTGGAACACCTCATGGGTAGGAGGTTGTACTCGCACTCTTGGTTGCGCATTGATTAATACGGAGATGGATTCAGCAACCAACCATATAGTTTCCACAGAAGGAGGAGGTTTTGGCACCTCAGTTGGTGCATTACTCTCCGCCGAGTATTGAGGTTCCTGCAGCCCCGCACCACTTCTTGTTGCCTATAAGCGTGAAATGCACAATTAAGCAACGCACAGTATTGCCAACAGCAATTATAGGAACACACAAGTTCCATAAAAAAGTGTATTTTCATTTCTAAGTGTACATTCTTGAGTTCATATTTGCTATAACGGTAAGCACATACACGTGCTCGATACGCCTCAAAAGAATTTGACCATGAATTCGGCGAAGGAAGACCGAGACAAGCTGATACCAAATTATAACACCTCCATCCGTCACATGAAACATAACAGAGGGTTCGGCCAGGGCCCCACGCCATATCCCACAGACAGTCGGCAGAGTTACGTATTAATATCAAAACTATGCTAGTCCTTACTCAGAGCATTCTAGCGGAAGATTTAAGGGTTAAAATTTGGAACTCAACACATACGAATGTCCACTATATATAAATATCTCAGGAATGTTTACAAAATACAGAAAAAGTTACGGCCTTAAGGCCTTAAAACTATTTCCTTAACAAAAGTGGTTTCATACATCGACATGCAGCCCGGCCACACATGAAATAGTAAAAGTTCGCCTTTATGCCTTCAAGGGCCAGGCAATAACAGCATAAGGGACTTAAGCCCGCTACTTTTCACTTGACTCTCCAGCACCTGCATAGCACGACCCACTAAAACGTGGCAAACACAGCAACGGTAGCATTAGCTAACCAATTTATAACGACCCCACCCCTCACTCGGGGTGGCAGTTATCCTTCCCTGCAGGTAGCAACATATACATATTTTTGGGAATAAAAACGTGCAACTTAAGCACCATTCTTCACAGATGCAGGCTCGATCGGCCACATGCCCCGTGCACTCAGGGCACATTATTGATGTACCGGATCTCCCGGATACCACCACCATCCACAGTCCCAGACTTGATGGTCGAAACTTAAGCATTCTCTCTTTTCTTCCTATGAGTCGACAAAGTCAAAGGAGCTCTCATAGATTCAATATAGTTACTCACTCCATGTCGATTGTCATAAAGTAGGTGTAGGTTAGCCAAAGACCGTTGCTCAAACCGTCATACGCCGAAATACGAAACCTTCATGGCTGTGACATGATGTGGGTTCAGTGTCCCCCTTGTGCCCAAGCAGAACTATTTAAGTTCTCACTAATATAGCCCACAGGTCTCTTAGAGACCGGCTTCACAACCAATGGCCCATAGGTCTCAACGAGACAGACCTCACAAATATAGCTCACTGGGAGCTAGCGCCGACGGTAGCACTACCGCTTCGTGGTAGGGACATAAGTTGCTTCTTCTCCATTTTTGGGTGTTTTCCTGGAGATCACCTCTTGTACTATCCCTACAACATCCGACACACCCCCAAACCCCGGATTCTACATGTTGAACCACACATTTTATCCACAGAGTCACTCCGGCACACAAATCAATTCATCACCAATCCATACTAACCTATCCAGATGGGCTTCACACAGCATGCCTATTCCATACTTCGATTCCGAATCTATATGCAAGTTTTATTAGGGATCACAACGATCTACCCAATGGAAACCACCCTTTCTTCACCTTTTGGTGAGGGGTTCCATGCACGTATGCAAATTTAGTACTTCACTTGTCGAAGGAGAAATTTGTTACCCTTATAGATCTTTTTGGAGCAATGAATAAGTCTTCTATTCAGATTGAAAGGAGTGCCTCACTTTCCTTGTCACGGGTCTTACTTCGGCTCTTGATTCCGATCACGGGATCTCCTTCACCAAGCTTACAATACTAAGCCTCAGCCTCTTTCCCTCATGAACTTGCAGTCCCAAGATAGAGAGAAAAATGAGAGTTCAATCTCATGCCCAGCACTTAATGGGATGCTACCGCCCCGCAGTTTCTACTACCTCCGCACGGTAACATAGGCGGTTGCCGCTTGGACCAATCGACATCTCACTATCACTCCAAAATAGCCTCCACCTTACTGCTACGTGGCAGTTACCGCCGCGCGTCAGGTTACTACCGCCAAGCGGTACTTTAACCCAAGCTATCGTCGCGCATTACTCCTACTGTCGTGCGGTAGCCACTCAACACTGCACTGAAATCATTGAGTGATAGCGCCACGCCCTAGCCCACTACCGCCCTGCGGTACTCCTCTCAACGCTTCGAAGCATTGAGTGGTACCTCCACGCGTTAGCCCACTACCGCCCCGCGGTAGTCCTCTCAACGCTTCGTCGAAAGCGTTGAGTGGTATCGCCACGCGCTAACTTTACTACCGCAATGCGGTAGATTCCCTAAAGGTCAATCGATTTAATTCAAAAGCAAACGCCTGCATTAACACTAAAGTCGTGCGTTAACTTTCAATTCTTCCTTTTTCGGATTTTTGGGGCGTTAAAACACCTCCAGTACTACCTGCAGAAAGGTGCACACCCCAAAACTCTATAAAACTACACGTTTACCCGTGGAGTCCTCTCTGATGGGCAAATAAATCATCAAAAATTCAGACCAACCTATCCGGATGGGCTTCACATAGCATGTCTATTTCATACTTCGATTATAGATTCTATATAAAAGTTTACTACCGGGGATATAACCGATCAACCTTTTGGAAACTGTCCATTCTCCACCAATCTGTGAGGGGTTCCATGCACATGCCAATAAGGACTTCACTTGTCCAAGAAGGAAGATTGTTACCCTTATAGATCGTTTAGGAGCCATTAAATGGAAAGAGATCCGGATGGAAGCGTTCGTAGCACCTTCCTCTCCACATATCTAGCCTTGGCTCACAAATCTGATCACAAGAACTCCTTCAATGGCTCTTCTAGTGGACTGGTTTCAGTCTCCTCCTTCTTCTCCTTTCCTTCTTCTCCTTCTTTCTCAAAGTCGAAGTGAAGAAAGACTGAATGTTAAAAGATGAGAAGAGTTTTCTTCTCAACCCTCTTAACAATCTTGGCTCTAAACTCAGCCACGGAATGACCAAGCAAAAACAAGTGGATGACTTGATTTAATCGGTCATTCTTTTTAAATTCGGTACCACCTCACGATAGCATCGGCTGGCGGTAGCTTAGGCAGTGGTGATGGTCTTCTCCAACACCGCTTTGCCGCTTAATGACCGCCTCAGCATTGCTCGACACATAGCATGCTATTGCCAGCGGTATCGTTATCACCCGATAGTAGTAACTCGACACCACCGATCCTCGACTCCATCAACTCGACGCCACTAGTTGTTCTCGACGCCCACTACCGCCAGCGGTATCTTGCTATCGTCGGGCGGTAGCTTCCAATAACCATAAAATTTGTTGTTTTCAAAAATGGGAAACCTGGGGTGTTACATGGGTGCGGCTGGCCCTTACGAGACTGGCCGGTGCTGCCTGCCTTGCACGCGAGATCCCTTGCTAACCAGCGGTGGTTGGAATTCAGCATGCGATGGTTATCACTTAGATCGGGCGTGTGGATCGTGTGTGTGGTGGTTACACGAGTAACTCCCCATGATGCGAGTGGGGTAGCGGGAGAACCTTTTATTCCTAGCCCGATTCTTCTATAAATTGGGTTCAAGCCTATCAAACGCAATCTACTATATTGTTAGATCTAAACCACCGAATTTTAAGTATTCTGTTCACATTATCATTTGATGAGATGTGAACGATTCTTTCACACAGAAGAGGTTTTTGGATTTCAAGATATTTTCACCACTACCTTGCTAGATCTAAATCATTATAGTTAGCAAATTATTTTCATATTTGGTCATAGGTTTCTAAAGATGTGTTTGCTCTAAATAACATCATCTATTAAATTGTGTCTTGCATCACTTGATCTAATATCTTTAGCAAATTACTTCAATTTTTATGATTCTAAAGTTCATCTAAGAGTAGTATGTTCAGTATTTGATGTTCGATTCACACTAGTGATATTTCAAGAATTTTATGAAAATAGTGTTACTTCAATTTAAAAAGATATAATAAATATTTCTTGTTATCTCATTTAAAAAAAATTGTGCACTCATATTATCATTTTTTTTGATCCACCACTATTTGGGGCGCCTCCTCCTCCATTACTTTATCGGTGGCCATGGCAAAACTGCTCTCTCCAGTGCTAGCGTGAACGAGCACAAACACGCAGGAAGGGTGCAGTAAGGTTTTTGGTAAGGCTGTACACGCTTGGTGAATAATTGGAGATAAGCATGGACCTTAAAGTTCTGAGCAAGACGAGCTCTGGAGCCAGCGTCGAAGAAAATTAAGGGTGCGTTCGGTTGGAGAGAAATGAAATTCAAAATTGGTTTTGACAATAAATAAATCTTTTATAGGTGTTCAGTAGGTGGATGGAATTCACAGCGGAATCAGAATTCACCGAAACCTACGGATTTAAGTTTAGCCTGCGCCCAATTCTTACCTATTTCGCTGGTTTTTCGGAGAGTAGCCCGGTTGTCGTGCCCTTCTCCACGCCTGGTGTCATCTTCATCACTTCTTACTCCGGCGCTTCTTTGGCGACACAGTGACGGCGGAAGGCGACGTGTTCTCCGGCGTCAGCGTGTGCTGACTTTCGAGCGGGAGGTAGTTCTTTGTGAAATCAGTGGCATCTCTTCTTTGGCGACACGGTGACAACGAAAGGCCGAGGAGAACGGCAGGGGGTGGAGCACCAAATTTTTTAAATTATTTTTTGTGATGGGACATGAAAGCAAAGGTTGTCTCGATACTTTTTAATTTATTTTGTATAATAAATGCAAACAGTGGACTGTTTACAGAAATTTATAATTGCAAATAGTGAATTGCTATTTTTTTCGACTGAAATTTTCATTCCATCTAAGTTTTGGCAGACTTTTATAATCCAAACTGTGAATGATATTTTTTCCCATTTCTTCTGGATTAATGAGATTATTTTGAGAATACTTATGAAATTATTTTGAGAATATGTATGTGATTATTTTGAGAAATATTTTAAGAATATTTGTGATCTATCGTTTGTATTTTTATTTTTAATTCTAATGGATTTTGGACAATTTCATCTTGCAGCCAAACATCATAATTGAAATTCAGCAAAACCTCAATTCCATCAAATTTTGAAATTGCTGAATTCCAATTTCTCAATTTCAATTCCGTCAAACAAACTAATAACGGTCCATTCGGTCCCCTGGAATTGGAATTGCATAATTGGAATTGCGGAATTGGAATTGCAGAATTGGAATTCATCTAATTTTAAATCCTATGAGAATTGGAATTTGTCTGAATTTCAATGCAGTTGTTCGCTTGCAGGATGGATTTGTAGAATTGGAATTGGTTTAGAATTTCTTTTTTTCTCATGCCTATAGGATAAGGCGACATGACAATTTGAAGTTGCAATCTTATGTCACTCAGGACGAAGTTATTGCAACAAAATCAAGTGGTGGAGGGAATTATTCATTTACAATCTCTAAGAAAATATAGGAGTTTGTAAAAAAGAAACACAACACCAGAGAAATCAACTTCAAGTAGTGTACCAATAATTAATTATGATCGGACAACGACGGCGAGATTGGGCGATGATGACAAGATCGGTCGACGATGATGAGATCGGGCGACGACGACGAGATCGGGGGCGTGATCAGGCGGCGACAACGAGATCGGGTAGTGGCCACGGCGAGATCAGTGATGACTAGTTTTAGTCATCGTTTTTGGGTTAATTTAGTAGCTTATTTTCCTAAGTTTTTGTTACAATTATGTGTTTTTGTATGCTTGTTATGATCTTCTTTTTAATATCTAGTTTATGTCATGTTTTGTGGTTATTTTATATTTTATGTTTAGCTTTATCTATAAATATTATTATAGCTTATATGTTATGTTTAATTTAATGTTCTATGTTTAACTTTATATTATATGTTTAACTTGTGTTTTATTTTGAATATAAATATTATGTATTATGTTATTTATATGTTTTAAGTTTTATTCATATTATGTATTTTGTTTTGTGTTATGTATTATATATTCATTAACTAATGTTTATTTTGTTTTAATGTAGGAGCAGCCCCTAGCCGAACCCACTTCATGCAGCCCACTTCTCCACTTGGTGCAGCCCGGCCACAAGCAAACAGCCCTATGCTCCTACCCGAGCTCTCCAACTTTTCCAAGCCCACATGGTGCAGCTACCTGGCCCCCTCAAGCACTTTGGAGCAGCCCTTTAATCCAAGCCCATGCTACCCGAGCATTTGATGCAGCCCACAAGAGCAGCCCACCTAGCTCTACCCGAGCCCCCCTTCTCTCTCTCTTTTATTAAGGCCGGCCACTCTCACTCCTATTTTATTTTATTTTATTTTTTTCCCACCTTTCTCATGCATGCATCTCCCTCTCTCCTCATTAAATCTAAATGCATGAATCCCTCCATGTGGCCGGCCCCTCTCCTTTTCCCCCTTCTACAAGCTTCCATGCTTTCCCCCATTTTATATTTTACATTTTTTTATTTAATACATGCATGCACTCTACCATTTCTCTCCCCTCCATTTAATACCATGCATGAACCCATTTCCCCTCCTATGGCCGGCCACCCCTTGGGCTCCCCCTATTCTAGATGCTTCCCTCCACTCCTATAAAAGGAACCCAAGACCCATGCTTTAGGAGTTAGTTCTTTTTGGGAGTGAAGTCTAAGTTAAATTTGAGGTTGGAAGAGAGCAAGAGAGTTCTAGTACAAGTATTTTTTCATTGTTGTTCTAGTTTTCATTTTTGTAATTTTCTTCTTAGTATAATATTGTCATCTTTTTAATATTATTGTGTACCTCTTTTTTATTAATCAATGAAATCCTCTTCTCTTTATTTTGTTGTTTTCTTGTCCAATATGCGTAGCTAATTTCCTTGTAGCATTTGATCATGAGGATCCATGATTTGAGATGATGATTTTTCTTATTTTGTAATTTTATTTTTGCTAAAATTAGTTCGATCCTTCTTTGATTAATTTGTGTCGACTCCGTATTTCCGGTATACGGTAGTAGGCCTTGTTCTCATTTCATAGTAGTCGAGAGACTCGTGATTTGAAAGATCACTCAAAGAAGGAAGGAGTTGCACGCAACCCTAGAGATAGGATGACGTAAATCCTCCAGATTGGAGTCAAATCCAATAGTGCGGATCACCTCGATAATGCAACTTTAAGCTCCTTTGATTTGTAAAGAGATTTCGATCAAAGAGTTTATAAGTTAGGAGACCTAATGCTCTAGCGAGATTTTGTCTTAATATCAGATCTGTCACGGTCGAGTTATTTTACAATTGTAAAATTACATTTTTATTCCCTTCATCTCTTTTCATGGTGAATCATCAATCAAGTGCTATCTTTTAATATAAGTTTTTCGTCTCGCAAATTATCGTTTGTTTTACTTTATTAAAATTCTCAAATCCCAATAGTTTTCCGGTAGGATAATATTTCAAGCGTGAGTTGCAGTAATTGACAACCCCGTGTTTAAATACGACCTTGGTACTACGATTCGACAGGTACGCTTGCCTGTTCGGGTTTAGCCCACCAAGTTTTTGGCACCGTTGCCGGGGATTTTTCTTCGTCAATATTTTGAAAATGCTTGCGCTATTACTTCTACAAAAATCAAAAAAAAAATAATTTTATATATATTTAAATATTTCTAATCAACCCACCTCATTTTAATTTCTACCCCACCTAAAATCTCTCGAAAACGGTAAGGGGCTTTAAGCGCCACCATTTTACCTAGTACCGGGCGAACCCTTCACCGGGTAGTCCTCGGGAAGTTCGAGAGCCAAGCCGTAAAAAATTCTATTTTCAAAAAAAAATCCTTTCTTCTCTTTTTTTTCTTTCTTTTTCTAGTTTCCATTTTCGTTTTTCTTCGTTTTCTTTGCTAGTGCATGACCCGAGCGAATCCGTCGCTACTTGTTGATTTGGACCCGGAAATCAAACGCTCCTTTCGGAGACAACTACGATTCGGGGCTTCCACTTCTCAAACAGCAGTTGATGATTCCTTTGGGGATTGCAATTTTAATTCTGAGATTGGAGACCCTAACCCAGGAGTGGCTCAGCAAAGGACTATGCCCGATTATGCTCGACCCAACTTGGAAGGGACAGAGACAAGTATTGTTCGACCTGCAATTGCGAACAATAACTTCGAGCTCACGCCTAGCATCATTCAAATGGTGCAGCAATATGTACAGTTCGACGGATTATAAGATGAAGATCCGAACTTACATATTGCTAATTTCCTTGAAATCTGTGACACCTTCAAAATCAATGGTGTCTCAGACGAAGCGATAAGGCTAAGACTCTTCCCATTCTCCTTAAGAACTAAAGCCAAACAGTGGTTGAGTTCTCTTCCAAGAGGATCAATCACTACTTGGAACATTTTAACTGAAAAATTTCTTTCTCGCTATTTCCCCCCCGCTAAAACTGCTAAGCTTCGAAATGATATAACTTCATACTCTCAAATTGATTCTGAGACCCTCTATGACACTTGGGAGAGGTTCAAAGAACTTTTGAGAAGATGCCCACATCATGCTCTGCCTGTATGGTTGCAGGTCCAGACATTTTATAATGGGCTAAATCAAGAAACTAAGCAAATGATAGATGCCGCTTCTGCTGGTTCTTTAGACCGCAAAACTCCGGAAGCCGCTCTTGAGCTTATCGATGACATGGCGATGAACACTTATCAGTGGAATTCGTCTAGGTCTCGCCCATCTAAACCTGCAAGTATATATGAAGTGGATTCGGTGACGCAACTGGCGATGCAAGTGGAAATGCTCAACAAGAAGATCTCGGAGATGACTGCTCCCTCCGCCGCTAAGGTATATGAAAATGCTGCTGCTGCCGAGCAGGTGGATTATCTGGGGAACATACCCAGGCCTGCTCAAAATAATTCTTCCAATAATTTTTCAGCTTTTTCGAATTTTTCTTCTCCTCTTAGTTTTAATGCTGCTATGAATTCTTATCATCCTGGATGGCGTAACCATCCTAATTTTTCTTGGAGTAATAATGCTAACGTAGTACGCCCACCGCACGATTTTACACCACCACCACCACCACAACAAAATTTTCAAAAACCTTCCCCTTTGGATGAGATCCTCGCTAAGTATATAAGCTCGAACGATGCTACTATTAGAAACTTAACGGGATTAATAAAAAGTTTAGAAAATCAGGTCGGCCAACTCGCCAAGGCTTTTTATGAGAAACCACCTGGAACTCTTCCCTCGAACACTGAGCCTAACCCAAGGGAGCACGCAAATGCGATTTCCCTTCGGAGCGGTAAGGTTGTTAACGAGCCCACCACAAGGGAAGAGCCAAGGGTGATTGTCCCTCCTGTTTTTATCCCAACAAAAAATGATAAATCAAATCTTGGAAATGAAAAATCTACCTGTGAAAAAGAAAAGGATAGCTCTATTATTTCTAATTCTGAAAAAGACAAAAATGGTTTTCAAAATGATGCTCCAATTGTTCTAAAAGAATTTCCGCCACCTCCTTATCCGGCTAGACTTAGGAAGGAAAAATTAGACGATCAATACAAACGCTTCCTTGAAATGTTCAAACAAATTCACATTAATTTGCCATTTCACGAAGCGATTAGTCAAATGCCTAAGTATGCGAAGTATCTTAAGGATTTATTTACGAACAAGACGAAATTGGAAAATTTATCACATGTCATGTTAAATGAAGAATGCTCGGCGGTTGTTAAGAATTCTAATTGGCCTAAAAAGATAAATGACCCGGGTAGTTTTTCTATTCCGTGCGTCTTTGGTGATCTGTTCGTTAAACACGCCTTAGCGGATCTAGGAGCAAGCATCAATTTGATGCCTTTTTCACTATTTAAGAAGTTAGGATTGGGCACTCTGAGCCCTACAAGAATGAGTATCCAATTAGCTGATAGGTCTATTAAGTATCCACTAGGTATCGTTGAGGACGTGCTAGTAAAGGTCGACAAATTCATCTTCCCGGTGGATTTTGTCATTCTTGATATTGAAGAGGACGTCGAGGTTCCTCTTATCCTTGGACGACCATTTCTGGCCACCTCTCGAGCAGTTATAGACGTCAGTAACGCAAAGTTGTTTTTGCGTGTGGGAGATGATGAGGTCACATTTTCAATCAATCAATCCATGAAAAATTCTTTAAAAAATGATGACTCATGTTTTTTCCTTGATGTTTTAAATGAAGACTCATCTCTTTCTCTTTCAAATATTTCTTCCAATGATTTTTCTTCCTCTTTTTCTGATGTTTCTACAAATGTTTTTGAGGACACGGTTATGTCCGCACAAGCCAATTTTGCAAATGAACCAGTGTTTAGACAAAAAAATTATGAAAAACTTATTTTTGAAAATGAAAAAGTTTTAAAGAATTCCTACGAGGAACCACCCAACTTAGAACTCAAACCCCTTCCCGAACATCTCAAATATGCCTTTCTTGAACAAAATTCCAAATTACCCGTAATAATCTCGGCTTTGCTTTCTCAATCCGAAAATGATCAATTGATTGAACTACTACAAAAGCATCGCCGAGCCATAGTGTAGCAAATTTCCGATATTCCTGGCATAAGCCCTTCTTTTTGTACCCACAAAATATTTTTTGAAAATAATCCTATGGGTGTAGTTCAACCACAATGTCGTCTTAATCCGAATATGAAAAAGGTTGTGAAGGGAGAGGTGCTTAAGTTATTAGATGCGGGGATAATCTATCCTATTTCCGATAGTCAGTGGGTAAGTCTAGTTCAGGTTGTTCCTAAGAAGGGTGGGATCACGGTAGTAACAAATGAAAATAATGATTTAATTCCAACTAGGACGATAACGGGATGGAGGATGTGCATCGATTACCGTAAGCTAAACGATGCCACTCGAAAAGATCACTTCCCCCTCCCCTTTATCGATCAAATTTTAGAACGTTTGTCCGGGCACAATTTTTATTGCTTCCTCGACGGTCTCTCGGGATACTTTCAAATCCCTATCGCACCCGAGGACCAAGAGAAGATGACATTCACTTGCCCCTTCAGAACTTTTGCTTATCGTAGAATGCCTTTCGGATTATGCAACGCACCCGCTACCTTTCAGCGGTGTATGCTTGCTATTTTTGATAAATACGTAGAGAATATTATGGAAATATTTATGGACGATTTTTCTGTTTTTGGCGACTCCTTTAATTTATGTTTAGAAAATTTGGAAAAAGTTTTACAACGCTGCGAAGAAACCAACTTAGTTTTAAATTGGGAGAAGTGCCATTTTATGGTGCGTGAAGGCTTAGTCCTTGGCCATAACATTTCCGCTAGGGGAATTGAAGTGGACAAGGCAAAAATTGAAGTAATTGAAAAGTTGCCGCCGCCTACAAATATTAAAGCGATTAGAAGTTTTTTAGGGCATGCGGGTTTTTATCGACGATTCATTAAAGACTTTTCAAAAATTACTAAGCCTCTCACCCACCTTCTTGAAAAAGACACTCCCTTCATTTTTGATGAATCTTGTCTCGCTGCGTTTGAATTAATTAAATCAAGGCTTATAAATGCTCCTATTATGATCGCCCCAGTTTGGGATTTACCTTTTTAAATTATGTGCGACACGAGTAATCATGCAGTAGGTGTGGTTCTAGGACAACGAAGTGCTAAGAACTTTCATCCGATTTTCTATGCTAGTAAAACTCTAACTTCTGCTCAAGAAAATTACACCACGACGGAGAAAGAACTCTTAGCTATCATTTTTGCTTTTGATAAATTCCGACCCTACATCACCCTTTCTAAGGTTATCGTTTTTACGGATCATTCCGCTTTGAAGTACCTCCTTTCTAAACCGGATGCCAAGCCGCGTCTTATCCGTTGGATCCTCTTACTTCAAGAATTCGACTTGGAGATTCGGGATAAGAAAGGAGCGGAAAACCTAGCGGCCGATCACCTCTCTCGTCTTGAAAATCCCAATCTAGATAGTTTAAATGAAACTTTTATTAATGACTCTTTTCCGGATGTGCGTCTTTTTAATATTTCTTCATCTCCTACCCCTTGGTTTGCCGACCTGGCCAATTATCTTATGGCCCGGGTCCTTCCGAAAGAATACTCCACTCACCAAAAGAAGAAATTCTTTTCGGAGTTGAAGTATTATTTTTGGGAAGACCCATTTCTATTTCGCATTTGTGCAGACCAGGTGGTAAGGAAATGCATTTCGCGGGAAGAGGGTCACCAAATTTTAAAACATGTTCATGAAGATCCGACTGGCGGGCACTATCAAGCTAACCGCACTGCACACAAAGTACTTAGTGCTGGCTTCTACTGGCCAAGCATATTTAAAGATGCACAAATCTTTGTGGGCGGGTGCGATCGATGCCAGCGGACTGGAATCTCTCAAATAAAAATGAAATGGAACAAAACTACTTTCTCGAGTGCGAAGTTTTTGATCTATGGGGCATAGACTTTGTCGGCCCATTTCCCTCCAGCTTAGGAAATAAATATATTCTAGTCACAGTCGATTATGTTTCTAGGTGGGCAGAGGCCCAAGCTTTACCAAGTAATGACGCGCGCGTGGTCATAAACTTCTTAAAATAATTATTTTCTCATTTTGGTCTTCCTCGAGCGATAGTTAGTGATAGGGGAAGTCATTTTTGCAACGCTCAACTCGCTAAAGCTTTAACAAAATATGGCATTACGCATAAATTGTCAACTGCTTATCACCCCCAAACTAACGGTCAGGTCGAGGTAGTTAATCGAGAACTCAAAAGAATTTTGGAAAAAACTGTTTCTACTTCTCGTAAGGATTGGTCCCTAAAATTAGGCGATGCTCTTTGGGCCTATCGGACAGCGTACAAGACCGCCATCGGTTGTACTCCTTTCCGATTGGTCTATGGAAAATCGTGTCATCTTCCGGTAGAAGTAGAGCACCGAGCGTATTGGGCGTTAAAGTTTTTTAATTTCGATCCGCATTCGGTCGGCGAGCATAGAAAAAATCAATTGAATTAACTCGATAAAAGGAGAGCGTACGCATATGAAAATAACAAAATTTATAAAGAACGCACAAAATTGTATCACGATAAGAATCTGCGCCATCCTAAAACGTTTAAACCAGGCGATCAGGTTCTTCTTTTTAATTCACGCTTACGTCTCTTCCCTGGAAAGCTTAAATCTAGATGGTCTGGACCGTTTATGGTTAAGGATGTTTTTCCTTACGGAACTGTGTTGCTTGCGCACCCGGAAAGGGGTGAATTTAAAGTTAATGGCCATAGACTTAAACTCTATTTCTCTAATGATTCTGTGACTCCTGCAAAGGAGAATCTTCTTTTTGATTCTTAGTTTATTATTTTCTGATGGACATTTTTATTGCTGGACGTTATTATTATTATTATGAAACTCTTTTATTTGGATTATTGTAATAAAAAACATTATCGGGCATCCGCCCGCGGACTCTCTATTTTTTCTCTTTTATTTTGCTCTTTCTACCGGAGGCCAATCAAGTCCATGATCGTGGTCACCGCTCCGCCGCTGCTGATATCAGATGGATCAAATCAAACCTGCTGACGATCAAGTACTCTACAAAGCAAGTATGGGGGAGCGACATCCGCCTTCATCTCACGAACCCGGGGAAGTCCTGTTTTTATTTACTTATTTTCCTGCATTTTTTTTCTTTTTTTTTCTTCTTCTCAGTCCCCTTCTCTTTTTCTTTATGTTTTCTTCATTGAGGGCAATGAAGAATTTAAGCATAGGGGTCTAGTTCCTTTTGGTCTTTCTTTCTGTCTTTCTTCTTCCAAAAAGAAAAGAAAAAAAAATTTTATATTAGTATAGTATTTTATGTTATGTCATCAAAATATAAAACCCAAAAAAATTAGAAAAACAAAAATCAAAAAAAATATTGTGCTAAAATCTATTTGAAAAACAAAACCTAAAATTATTTTCTATCTTTATTTTCATGTTGCTTCTAGTGAAGTGTAGGCCCATGCGGTTTCTTAGTTCTATATAGATTACTTTGAAAATGTTTTTCTAAACCTATCATTTTAACATAGTCTAGTTCTACTAGTTTCTTTTTCTTAAATATAGGCATCCGATTTTTTAAGTTATAAGCTAGCAATGCGTAGTTATGTCTTTTTATTCGGTTAGTTGCTTACGAATGGTTGCTAGGTATCATTAGTCCTTTTTCATTTGCGGGGTAGTCTTTCTTGGTGTCTAGAACTTGTACCAAGCTACTCTCGAAGAATTTGCGCCATTTTTTACGTTCTTTAGAAATGATTTAGGCCACCATTTGAATAGTTTGAGCTTTTCTTGCCCACCAAAAACAAAACCCTTGCAAAACAATTTTGGGCCTTTCCCTTATTTTCTTTGTTTTTAGCTCCACCTTTCATTTCATCTTGTTCACCAAAGCCAAATATCTTTCCTATTTTTGCACTATAACATTGAGCTTAAAAATTATTTTGTGGGAGGGGTATTATTTTTGAAATGAATAGGAAATTTTCGAGCTTATTTTTGGAGCTTCCTTATCAATTGTTATTCAAAAAGGAAAAAAAATTGAGAAAGAAAAATGAAAATCAAAATTAAAAAAAAAAGGGAATGCAAAAATTTTATGTTTGGCCAAGTTTATAAAAGAAAAAATACATGACCTTATGTTTGTTTTAGTTTGAATTGAAGTACTTATCATGTCTTATCTTTGTATTTTAAGCTCACCCTTGGTTTAGTGTTTAAGCCATCATGTTTATCTTTGTTTTCATTTCCTAATCATTCACCTAAACCAAGTCTTAACGCCTATTAGAAGTCCTAATGATCTTAGAATGTAAGTTCGCGTAGTGGAGAAAGTGTGAACGTACAAGCCTATGGCCACCATCATTGATGGATTTCTTTGGAGGTTATCTTGGAGTGTTTTAGGGTTAATGTTTATCTAGCAACCTAGTAGTTTGTTAATGCGCCGTTTATTTAGAACCTCTACTTTTGTTGTCCTTATTTTCATTTATTTTGGATGCCTTGCTTTTAAGATTTAGAAATTAGTAGACTTTTCTTATGTTTTAATGAGATTTTTATGATTCCACTTTCAAATTTTCTATTGTGCACTTCTCACCCCACTAGTTGATAATATGAATATTAGGATAGTTTAATTTTTCATGTTTTGTTTTACTTAACTATGGAACTTTAAAAAATATATATCTTTTGCTGTCTTTTTTTTGTTTTTCCCTAGTTCTTTATTTCTATTTGCTTGAGGGCAAGCAAATGTCTAAGCATGGGGGAGTTTGATGACTAGTTTTAGTCATCGTTTTTGGGTTAATTTAGTAGCTTATTTTCCTAAGTTTTTGTTACAATTATGTGTTTTTGTATACTTGTTATGATCTTCTTTTTAAAATAAAGTTTATGTCATGTTTTGTGGTTATTTTATATTTTATGTTTAGCTTTATCTATAAATATTATTATAGCTTATATGTTATGTTTAATTTAATGTTCTATGTTTAACTTTATATTATATGTTTAACTTGTGTTTTATTTTGAATATAAATATTATGTATTATGTTATTTATATGTTTTAAGTTTTAATCATATTATGTATTTTGTTTTGTGTTATGTATTATATAATCATTAACTAATGTTTATTTTGTTTTAATGTTGGAGCAGCCCCTAGCCGAACCCACTTCATGCCGCCCACTTCTCCACTTGGTGCAGCCCGGCCACAAGCAAGCAGCCCTATGCTCCTACCCGAGCTCTCCAACTTGTCCAAGCCCACATGGTGCAGCTACCCGGCCCCCTCAAGCACTTTGGAGCAGCCCTTTAATCCAAGCCCATGCTACCCGAGCATTTGATGCAGCCCACAAGTCCCCAAGCAGCCCACCTAGCTCTACCCGAGCCCCCCCTTCTCTCTCTCTTTTATTAAGGCCGGCCACTCTCACTCCTATTTTATTTTATTTTATTTTTTTGCCACCTTTCTCATGCATGCATCTCCCTCTCTCCTCATTAAATCTAAATGCATGAATCCCTCCATGTGGCCGGCCCCTCTCCTTTTCCCCCTTCTACAAGCTTCCATGCTTTCCCCCATTTTATATTTTACATTTTTTATTTAATACATGCATGCACTCTACCATTTCTCTCCCCTCCATTTAATACCATGCATGAACCCATTTCCCCTCCTATGGCCGACCACCCCTTGGGCTCCCCCTATTCTAGATGCTTCCCTCCACTCCTATAAAAGGAACCCAAGACCTATGCTTTTGGAGTTAGTTCTTTTTGGGAGTGAAGTCTAAGTTAAATTTGAGGTTGGAAGAGAGCAAGAGAGCAAGAGAGTTCTAGTACAAGTATTTTTTTCATTGTTGTTCTAGTTTTCATTGTTGTAATTTTCATCTTAGTATAATATTGTCATCTTTTTAATATTATTGTGTACCTCTTTTTTATTAATCAATGAAATCCTCTTCTCTTTATTTTGTTGTTTTCTTGTCCAATATGCGTAGCTAATTTCCTTGTAGCATTTGATCATGAGGATCCATGATTTGAGATGATGATTTTTCTTATTTTGTAATTTTATTTTTGCTAAAATTAGCTCGATCCTTCTTTGATTAATTTGTGTCGACTCCGTATTTCCGTTATACGGTAGTAGGCCTTGTTCTCATTTCATAGTAGTCGAGAGACTCGTGATTTGAAAGATCACTCAAAGAAGGAAGGAGTTGCACGCAACCCTAGAGATAGGATGACGTAAATCCTCCAGATTGGAGTCAAATCCAATAGTGCGGATCACCTCGATAATGCAACTTTAAGCTCCTTTTATTTGTAAAGAGATTTCGATCAAAGAGTTTATAAGTTAGGAGACCTAATGCTCTAGCGAGATTTTGTCTTAATATCGGATCCGTCACGGTCGAGTTAGTTTGCAATTGTAAAATTACATTTTTATTCCCTTCATCTCTTTTCATGGTGAATCATCGATCAAGTGCTATCTTTTAATATAAGTTTTTTGTCTCACAAATTATCGTTTGTTTTACTTTAAAAAAATTCTCAAATCCCAATAGTTTTCCGATAGGATAATATTTCAAGCGTGAGTAGCAGTAATTGACAACCCCATGTTTAAATACGACCTTGGTACTACGATTTGACAGGTACGCTTGCCTGTTCGGGTTTAGCCCACCAATTAGGCGGCTGCAGCGAGATCGGGCGGTGGAGGAGAGATTGGGTGGTTACGGCGAGATCAGGTGGAGGCGAGCGAGATCCGGTGGCTGCGGTGAGATCAAGTGGCGGCGGCGGCTCGATCGGGTGGCGGTGGCGATATCAGGTGGCGGCGACGGTGAGATCGGGCAGCGGTAGCGGCGGCGAAAACGGGCGGCGGTAGCGGCGACGAAATCGGGCGAAGGCAGTGAGATTGGTAGTCGGTTGTTGGGTATTGCATCCACAATAGACCTTATTTGAAGAAGAGCCTGAACAGTCTAAGTTGAATTGACAATGTATTTGACAATTCTATCAAGTTGTGCTTGTAGCTATTCCATGCTAAGTACACACCAATGTCAGAGTGCAGTGAGTCAATATAAACGGGTCTGTGCAACGTAATCCCTCGTTGTGTAGATCAGTGTGTTGATCCACATGTGCTCTCTCTATTGGAGTGTATTTATTTTCAAGCACAGGGTCAAGGTAGATCAAGAGCAGATGAAGGAGCAAGGATGGATCAAAGACCAAGCTATCAAAAGAAGGAAGGAGGAAAATTCTTCCAAGTAAGAATCAACGGGAGTCGTTAGTGATTCCCGCCTACTTCGATGGGAATCACTAAGTGACTCCCGCCGACTACTTCCGGCCGGCAAAAGTAAGAAATTCTGCCAAGGTAGAATCGACGGGAGTCGGAAGTGATTCCCGCCGACTTCGACGGGAATCACCAACGACTCCCGCCGATTTTGTCTTAGGCATATTTCGCCGCTCGCTGGACTGGTCCAGGATGTCGTACGCTATTTTGGCCGAGGCTAGGGCTTCTCCTCGTGGGCCCCACAACGGCTCTTAGGGTTGGCTCCTGGTATAAATACATGAGTATTTTGAAACTCTACATCACCAACACCGGAATACGAAATCAAGCCGCCGTGACCTAGCGCATCGCGAGCTCCGCCCGCACGCACGTCGCCGATCGGAAGTTATCGCCGCTGCTGATCTCATCTTGTCTCTGATTGCTCGACGACAGTACTGAGGCAAGCACCCAGTCTCACGTGTCTATCTCGAGATCTCTTGTCTTCCGATTCGTTGAACGAGACTTGTTCTCCCTTCCGAATAGGTTGAGACGTTTGATCCGACTGAGATCGTTCGAAGACCTAGCTTGCTTCGTCAAGAAGTTTGGATTTGCAAAGCATCGCCACCGCACTTGCTTTTCGCCGCTGATCTTGACAAGATCCATTCCAAGTGAGAAATTCGGTTGTGGACTCTTCGTACTTTTCGTGCAAGCTTCAACGAACGAAGAAGGACATCGGAATCTCCAAAAAGCATTGTTTATATTTTTATTTACATTCAATTTTCTTATAAAGCAATTTTCATTCCTATTTGTAAGGGTTGGGTGCAACTCGTTGTGGTGGAGTTATGACTCCGTTGTTGGAAGGGTTCCTTCCGTGGTTAGGGGAGCGTTGCTCCTAGTGTGAGGATTGGATTTCAATCCGTTTGGAGAAGTGACCGAGTCATCCCTTTGTGGGAGATAGGTCAAAGGAGGAAAGTGGACGTACCCAAATCGGGGAACCACTATAATTCTTTGTGTGTTTTCTGTGTTTTATTTGTTTACTTGTGCAGGTTAGTTTAATTCCGCAAAAAACTGCACAACACCTATTCCCCCCTATAGGTGGATTAGGTTGACACTAGATACTTTCAAGTGGTATCAGAGGGAGGTTACTCATCAATAAGGTTAACACCTTGAGTAAGATCCTGTGTCTAGTGTCAAGAAGAAAGAAGATCTCAGGAATGGACGGACTCAAGTATACATGAAAGATTTCAGTATGCACCAAGCTTAATTTTCTCATCTGGAAGGAAAGGATCAGGGACATGGAAGCAGTCGATCCCCGACTCTTCATGATAGTGGAGGAGGGCCCTCATATCCCCACTAAGGCCTCCACCATTGATCCGACCAAGATGGTTCCCAAGAGGCTCTCCTAAATGGATAAGGATGAGATGGTGCTTGTCGGCCTAGACAAGAAAGCTCAAAAAATTTTAGTGAGCACCGTCGATGATTCAATGATGCAGAATTTCAGCAACTGTAGGACAGCCAAGGACATCTGGCACTGCCTGATCATTCTGATGGAGGGCACAGATGAAGTAAGGGATGATCGAAGATCCCTTCTAGACTAAAAGTATGAGGACTTCAGGCAAGGTCCCAAGCAAGAAATCGTAGTGACATTCGAGAACTTCCTGAAGATCGTTAATGCCCTGAAGGGTTATGGCAGAGTGTTCACCAGTGGTGAACTAAATAACAAATTCCTTAGATCCCTTGACTAAGGAATGGGACACCAAGATCTGCGCCATTAGAGAGTTTGGCAAGCTGGCAGAAACTGATCCCCAGATTCTATTTGGGAAGCTAATGTCCTATGAGCTTAAGCTGAACACCAGAAAAGCTGAAGAGGAGCCAATAAGGCTGCAACCAAAGAAAAGACTGTGGCCCTGAAAGCTAATAGTTCAAGGAAAGACAAGGGTGCAACCTCATCCCGCTCTCGGAGAAAGGCTGAGGAAGAAGACTCTAAGCCATGCTCATCCGGTTCAGAGCTATCTGAATAAGAATTCTCTCTCATCACTCGAGAGTTTAAGAAGTTCCTCAAGATGAGGAATCAGAAAAAAGGAGATGGCTCCTCCTCCAGACATCAGAAGAAGAATTACTCTTCTGACAGGTATGATTTTAAACAGAACAAACATCGCTCTGCTGACATTATTTGCTTTGGGTGCAATAAGCCAGGCCACGTCATTGCTGACTGCCACCAAAGCAAGAGAGATAAGGGAAAAGGAGAGGAGCATAAGTCCTCTCGAGACAAGAAGAAGGAGAGGAGCTACATTGCCAAGAAGCCAAAGACACTGAGTGAATCTAACTCATCAGACTTCAGTGATGATGAGGAAGCCTACTTCGGCCTAATTGGTCGCTCCGACTCAGATGGTGATTGTCCCCCATTTACTGGGAAGGTAAAAGATCACACCACCCCTCTCTGACTCTTAATCTGACTCTGAGTCTCCTGAAGATGATCACGAGGACAGCCTATCTGCCCGTGAAGCTGAACTCCTCGAAAAGTATGAGCTCCTGCTCAATACATTTGAAGAATGCCGAAAGAGGTTGAGCACTCAGAAAAAGGAAGTCAAATTCCTTAAGGCTAAGGGAGTGTCCCTAAGAGAAGAGATCTCTGGCTTGATATCTCTCCGATAGGAACACCTGGACCTGACTTCTGAGCACTCAGATTCTCTAAGGCTCCTTGACCAAAAGCAGGAAGAAATTAACAAGCTGGAAGAACAGCTTGCGGCCGAGAGGAAGATTGTCAAAAGCTTCTTTATGCCTAAGACCGTTCTTCCTCTTGTTGATGAATTCTCTGCTAGGGCTAAGGGGGCTGGCTTAGGGCATGTGGCTTTGCCTGGTAGATCATCCAGGAGAAACAGAAATCAGAGGAAAAATAAGGCTACTAAGAAGGCCTCTGCTGCAAAAAAGGGAAAGGCCCCACTCGGTCATATTTTATTCCGAAAGCCTAGCTTTCCCTGCAATGAGCGTGACTTTGAGTCAACCTATTGCCACCTCTTCCGGCCCTCGGTTGAAAAGCCCAAGAGCCGGTATGATGGATGGACCTTCCCCTACAACTACGGTGAGAGTATCTTCAAGGCACCTTATGAGGAAATCCAAGTGGAGAATTATGGCCCCTTCTCTAGAGGCCATAATTGGAAGCAGGCACCAAAGGCCAAGCCTGTTATACAGAAGGAACAGGAAGTGAAGAAATCGTATGACTGCTGTCATCATGATGCCTCCACCTCCAGATCCAAGGCCCTAGTTGGACCCACCATTCTAAGGGTGAAGCAGGAGCCTAGGAAACGGTATAACAGGTTTGACTATTGGTGCTGTGGCAAAGTTAGTCACTTTGTCGTGGATTGCTGGTTTAATCCAAGAAATAATGAGACTCCTCATGTAAGCAATGCAAGGCCGACCACTCGTAGGGTTAACTGATGAGTCCCTATTTTATACTATATTTTGGACTCATCTAGGCCTATTTCCATGTCTTTGCACACCGTTTAGCGCCATTTGCACTCCTTTTGGTCGCGCTACCGGTTTTCCACGCCCTGTGCACTTTTTAGCCCATTTCGTGCTTGTGTGCATTTACTTTCTTGCTGTGTTTATCACTGTTCGCTGTGGCTGCCGCGATCGATGCCCCGTGCAGTTTTCTACAGGTTGGGGATCGTGAGGGCATTCGGGATAGGCGTTTCACTATTTTTTGGCAAAGGAGTCAGTGGTCATGCGTTTTTGCCCACGCACGACCATCGACCTCCTGGCGCACGATCACTGATCGTGCGCAGCCGCCGGTCTCATTTGTGAAACTCTGTCTTGAACCTTCCGCACGATCACTGCCATACCGCGCACGCCACTGCTCGTGCGCCGCCGATCGTGCGCAGTCATATCCATTTTGCAAAAGTCTGTCTGGCTATTCCGCACGATCATCAGCCTTGCCTCGCACGATCACTGATCGTGCGCTGCTGATCGTGCGCGACTACTGATTTTTCTGATGCAGGTCTGCAGGTTGCTCACGCACGGGCGCTGACCTTGGTCGCGCACGACCACTGGTCGTGCGCCAGTGGTCGTGCGCGCTATTTATTCTGCAAGCTATAAATACGCTGTTCCGCGAATTAGGGCGAGACAATCGTTACGGAACTTCGCCATTCCGCGTTTTCGCCTCCAGCAGTCCCATTCACCTCCACCTCCATTTCCTACCAACGGGAGGACTTTCTCCGTGATTCCGAAGCATCCCTCATCCTCCGGCGATCCTCCGCCATAAAGCTCTTCTCCAAGTTCTTCACCGAGGAAGACGACGAAGCTTGCCTCAAGAACGGACTTAAAGGCCACCGAAGTGACAGCTCGGCGGTACCGGAAGCCCTACCGGACTGCGCTTGGAAGCGGTTTGACAACCCGCACCTCCGGCCAACACCCGCGAAGGATCTTCACTCTTGTGGTTTAGCTTTCTCCAACCTTTCTTGTTGTATGGTTTATGTATGCATGTATGAACGGATTAATCTCTTTTGCAATGAAATGTTTATGCTTTCATCTTGCTTGTGAGATTCGTTGTTAATGCCTCCGCTCTCTTTCGTTCACTCCACGCCTTTGCTTCACTTCATTTCACTTCACATCACACACTTCACTCACTAGCTTACCGCCACTCGCCCACCGAAGTACGGCATCGCGGCCGCTACATCCATCTCGCCTTGCGAAGCGGTGATTGCGACCCGCAAAGCTCTCGTTAGTGTAATCGGTCGTAAGACCACCAACCAAAGCCCCTTTCTTTTTCTGTTTATTTCATTTAACTCTCATAACGATAGTTTCAGAGTCTAAATCGTTCGACGCCAATTGCATTCCTCAAGAGACCGACATCCGGGGATTCATTCCCAACTTTATTACTTGAGCGACCGGTACGCTTGCCGTATTTTACGCGCATCAAGTTTTTGGCGCCCGTTGTCGGGGAATGCAACTGTTGAACGATTATGATTCTGGAAGTATTGTTATAAGAGTTAGTGCTCTTTGATTTTTTTTTCTTTTGTCTTGTTGTTTCAGTGGATGCAGGGACGTGCCGCGAGAGATCTCGTTGCTTACGATCCTGAGATCGAGCGAACTCTTCGTGCGCAAAGACGTGCCGCGCTGCCATTAATCCAGTCCGAATGGGAGATCTTTTGAACAATGACAACGAAGTGCATGTTGGAGGTAATCTCAATGACAACCGGAACGGGGATGAGAACGAGGTAAACCCGCCGCATGTCCGAACCATGAGAGACTACACCACTCCCACTGTGGGGAGCATATATCCTGGGTTCGGACCGGCAATCACAAACCACAGCGAGTTCGAGATCAAGCCGGCAATTCTAAACATCATCCGGAACAATGCGCAGTTTTCCGGAATGGCCACTGAGGATGCCCATCTTCATTTGGCGGATTTTTCGGAAATCTGCGCCATTCCGCTATGCTGGGATCGCCGATGACACGGTCAAGCTCCGTCTGTTTCCCTTCTCTCTACGTGACAAAGCCAAGTCATGGCTTCATTCCCTTCCTCCTGGAACCGCCACAACATGGGATGCTCTCACCACGAAGTTCTTAGCCAAATTTCATCCAGTCGACCGTATTGTGAGCATGCGACGTGCCATCGCCAATTTCAGGCAAAACGACCAAGAAAGCTTAGCGGAGGTGTGGGAGCGCTTTAATGAATTGCTGCGGAAGTGCCCAAATCACGGTTTCCAAACGTGGAATCTCGTGGAGAGCTTCTACTTCTCCATCGAGCCTCAGCACCGCGCCATGATTGATGCCGCCTCTGGTGGAACAATTATGAATCTTGCTCCTGAGGAGGCTTTGAGAGTTCTGCAGGACACCGCCACGCACAGCGCCTTTTGGACCGCGGGAAGGAATACCCCCGTGGGACAAGTGGAATCTTTGCTGTGGAAGCATCAAGGCCCGCTGCTGCTGCTCCGGTGTTTGGCCATCTCGTGTCAAGGATGCGGAAGTACCGATCATCATAGCTTCGAGTGCCTGGGGCGGAGGTAATGTATGACCCCGCCTTCTCCAATGAAACCGTGAATTTTATCGCAAATCAAAACAGGGGCGCGCCATATGGAAATGCTTATAATCGGGTGCGAGAAATCACCCGAATTTCTCGTGGAATCAAAACGCGCCAGGCAACGATGGCAACCGGGGCAGCATCAAAATGATGCCGCCGCCTCCGAAGCCAACCGCGGCCGCCACACCCGAATTACACCCAAGGCCCTCCCGCTGTGAAAACCAACTCTTTGGCTGAAATGTTGAGAAATTTGTTGAAGTGTCCCATACTAATATGACTAACCAAGCCGCTTCTATGCGTAAGCTTGAGGCGCAGTTGGGCAATTGGCTCAAATGTCTCCGAGCGCACGCTTGGTACCCTCCCAAGCAACACAGAAAGAAATCCCCATGAACAAGGAAAAGCTTGGGAGAGAAAGGCTAGGGAACAACAACGAACTCGTGATTAATTGTATGATCAATGATGTGAAAACGACCGCACTTTGTGATTCCGGAGCATCGAGCAACATCCTCACTCTGCAGGATGTTGAGAAGATGCAATTACAAATTAACACCGATGACCGGAAGTCACTCATTTTAGCTAATGGAGATGTAGTTGCTACCGAAGGCGGTGTGAGGAAAGTTGAGATCGAGGTGAATGGAAAACATTTTACTACTGATTTTCAGGTTATGGGACCTAAAAAAACGACTCCATTCATACTTGGGGTCCCATTCCTGACGGCAGTGGCGCATCCCTGGATTTTTCCAAAGGATGTGTCATCTGGCCGACCGATGCGTCCGCCATCGATGATATTTCCGCACACCCCTCCAACATTCAAAAAATTGTTTTGCTAAGAAATGCAGGATCCAAGGAAATTTGGGACTTCAAGTTTTGAACACCGCCCGTTTGGACGAAATGATCAAGAAGCACCTCCCGAGAGACCGATGTAGAGCAAGTGGTAGTGACGTGAAGGAGATCGAGTCAGTGGAAGACACGGCGATTGTTCCATGTCCCCAAAAGCGACTGAAGACAATGACATTAGTAGTTTTATTCGGGAGAAATCCCTGAACAATTCAGTTTGTAATAATTCTAATGACTGTGTTAGGCGTAATGTTGCTTGGGCCGATCCGGTCGCCGTCGCGGTGCCGGACATGACGCCATTGATTTCAAAATCTGCGAAAACTGTGGAAAAATCTGCGTGGAAGTCTCCACGGTGGAGAAGATGAAGGAGGCTAGGCGCCTACGCGATAAGCGTTATTCCACCTTCCGGCGCGAGGAAGCGTATAAGCTGAGCAAGGGGAAATCCCTCCCTCATGATTCCATGAAAAATTCTGCTCCCCCCTCGCACTCCACCGGAGAGACTCGCCCCAAATCGGCGCCGAGTTGATTGCTTTTTCGTCGCTCTGCTTAGACATTATTCTGTGTTTTATATTCTTGCACTTTATTTTCTTTTTCTGCCACGAACATTATTTATAACTGCTAAAACAGGTATTTGGTCCACCTTAAGGACGGTAAACAAAAGGGCTATCCGGGAGACAACCATGCTCGGACCATTCGGTCCCCTTTCTTTTTCTAATTTTCTATTTTTGTATTTTCTTGTCTTTGGCCCAAATCTGCAGGTTCAGCTTCTCTTTGGTGCGGCGGCAGCAACTCCATCAACTCATAACGCCATCTTCCGGTATGCTCCTCTGCGGAGCATAGGTACACTCTTCCCTGTAGACTTTATTCTAGTGCTATTTTGCATGTTGTTCTTGTTTTCATTCAAGTTTGGGGGGAAGAGCCGCTATGCACTCACGAGCACATTTCATTCGCACACCGGTAGATTTATTTATGCTTCATGTTTGTAGACTCCTGCTGCACGCACACATTTGCACCCACATGAGCGCGCACTCTTACCACGCGCGCGGCTCGGGTTGAGTACTTATGTTGTGTAAGTTTTAAGATTGTGGTGCTGACGTAGGATTTTGTCGTACAGTAGTTCGAAACTCGTGCAGTGCTCCTAATCGAGTGCTCACGTTGTGTAGGAATTGTATAGAGCTAGTTTCTTCTCATGCTTGCATTTTATATTTTTTCTATATTCGTAAATACTGTCTGTCCTACTCAACTTCTGAATCCGGAGTGATCTCGCGGTAGTGTAGGCATGTGTGTAAGCGTCGCTGGCTTTGTTTTGCTCGAGTCGGGAGGACGGATCACTTTTCTCGGTGGCTAAGAACTTGCCCCAAGCGACTTTCGAAGCATTGGTGCCCGGTTAGTCGAGCGTGAGCGTGACGTAGGCCATCATTTTGGCCGGTTGATCCTTGCCCCTGTCCTAACATAGCCTCGCTAGCCCCGTTGAGCCTACCTTCCTTTTGATCAGCTCCACATGCAAGTCACCAAAGCCTCAAGCCACTCCTAGTCGCACACCGCGTTGAGCTCTTGTTTCGTTAATTTCTCGTTGGGTTGTTGTGATGGGCGGATTTTGTGAACGTGTGGATATGCCGCAAAGTTTATAAATGCTGAATTATTGAGAAAAGAAAAAGAGAAAAGAAAAATGTGACAAAGAAAAGAAAAGAGAAAAGAAAATGTGACAAAGAAAAGAAAAGAGAAAAGAAAAGTATAAATGAAAAAAAATCTGAAATTGAGAAATTTGTTTTATGGTAGGCGGTGCACCACTCATGTTGTAAAAGCTAAGTTTGGGGGTGTGGTGCACTCGCATTCATGTTGTTAGCGAGAATTCTGATGTGTGCGAGCTCCGTTGGGTTGTGCGTAGCCTTCGTCTTTATCTTGTCCATCCATACCTACATCTACACCCAAGCCCCACTCTTCACCTCAAGTCCTACGGATTCACGCTCGAGTCAAACCCGCATCGTGGAGAAAGTGCGAACGGGCAAGCATATGGCCCCCGACATTGGTGGATTCCTTTGGAGGTGATCATGAGCCCCGGTCTTTGGCAATACCTCGCCATCCGACTTGCCTACTTTCTGCCTTCCCATGACCGTGCGATTCTCCGGAATTCATTCTTGAGTAGTGACAGTATCTATTTACGTTTTTCGAAAATTATAAATTGCATTGCATGATTAGAAACTCTTTCTATTATATTTTTTTACGCATGTGAGCTTCTCGATTTCTCGTCCTACTGTAGGTTGTAATTACTACGTCAGCTAGCCGTTTTAGAGCCCACAACGTGATTATTTGCCGGGACGTGCAAATGGTTAAGTTTGGGGGTGTGATGAGTCCCTATTTTATATATATTTTGGACTCATCTAGGCCTATTTCCATGTCTTTGCACACCGTTTAGCGCCATTTGCACTCCTTTTGGTTTGCTACGGTTTTCCACGCCCTGTGCACCTTTTTAGCCCATTTCCGTGCTTGTGTGCATTTACTTTCTTGCTGTGTTTATCACTGTTCGCTGTGGCTGCCGCGATCGATGCCCGTGCAGTTTTCCTGCAGGTTTGGGGATCGTGAGGGCATTCGGGATAGGCGTTTCACTATTTTTGGCAAAGGAGTCAGTGGTCGTGCGTTTTTGCCCACGCACGACCATCGACCTCCTGGCGCACGATCACTGATCGTGCGCAGCCGGTCTCATTTGTGAAACTCTGTCTTGAACCTTCCGCACGATCACTGCCATACCGCGCACGACCACTGCTCGTGCGCCGCCGATCGTGCGCAGTCATATCCATTTTGCAAAAGTCTGTCTGGCTATTTCCGCACGATCATCAGCCTTGCCTCGCACGATCACTGATCGTGCGCTGCTGATCGTGCGCGACTACTGATTTTCTGATGCAGGTCTGCAGGTTGCTCACGCACGGGCGCTGACCTTGGTCGCGCACGACCACTGGTCGTGCGCAGTGGTCGTGCGCGCTATTTATTCTGCAAGCTATAAATACGCTGTTCGCGAATTAGGGCGAGACAATCGTTACGGAACCTTCGCCATTCGCCGTTTTCGCCCTCCAGCAGTCCCATTCACCTCCACCTCCATTCCTACCAACGGGAGGACTTTCTCCCGTGATTCCGAAGCATCCCTCATCCTCCGGCGATCCTCCGGCCATTAAAGCTCTTCTCCAAGTTCTTCCGAGGAAGACGACGAAGCTTGCCTCAAGAACGGACTTAAAGGCCACCGAAGTGAAGCTCGGCGGTACCGGAAGCCCTCCACGGACTGCGCTTGGAAGCGGTTTGACAACCCGCACCTCGGCCAACACCCGCGAAGGATCTTCACTCTTGTGGTTTAGCTTTCTCCAACCTTTCTTGTTGTATGGTTTATGTATGCATGTATGAACGGATTAATCTCTTTTGCAATGAAATGTTTATGCTTTCATCTTGCTTGTGAGATTCGTTGTTAATGCGCTCCGCTCTCTTTTGTTCACACCACGCCTTTGCTTCACTTCATTTCACTTCACATCACACACTTCACTCACTAGCTTACCGCCCACTCGCCCACCGAAGTACGGCATCGCGGCCGCTACATCCATCTCGCCTTGCGAAGCGGTGATTGCGACCCGCAAAGCTCTCGTTAGTGTAATCGGTCGTAAGACCACCAACCAAAGCCCCTTTCTTTTTCTGTTTATTTCATTTAACTCTCATAACGATAGTTTCAGAGTCTAAATCGTTCGACGCCAATTGCATTCCTCAAGAGACCGACATCCGGGGATTCATTCCCAACTTTATTACTTGAGCGACCGGTACGCTTGCCGTATTTTACGCGCATCATTAACCACCTGAGGGGTAGTGTGCTAACAAGAAATCTAGGACCCAAGTCCGATTGGGTTCCTAAGGGAAACTAATTCTGTTTTGCAGGTATGTACAAAGGCCACCAAAATACCAATCTGGTACTAGGACAGTGGATGTTCCCGGCATATGACCGGGACAAGAAGCCTGTTGCGTGATTACTCCCCAGTCGAAAAAAGACCCAAAGTCTTCTTTTGTGGATCAGATCGAGGAGTCACCAAGGGTTATAGCATGATATCCAACGGTGTATTATCTATCACAGACGTGGCCTATGTTTAAGGGTTAACCACAACCTGATCAGTGTAAGCCAGTTGTGTGATAAAGGATACAACGTTAAGTTCTGCAAGGAAAAGTGCCTGATAATATCGTGTGCCTCTTCGGAGACGGTATTAACTGGCATTAGGAGCAGAAATATTTTCTGTTTAGATTTTCTTAGCATAGACTCTTCTACCCCCGTTTTCCTAGTAGCAAAAGACAGTGCATCTCTCTGTGAACAATGGCACAAGAGATTAGCACATATTAATTTCAAAACTATTAATATGTTGTTTTCTAAGAACATAGTAAGGGATGCCCCTACTATTAAGTGCATCAAAGATAGCCCTTGTCCTACATGCTAGAAGGGCAAACAGACTCGGGCTACCTTTAAGGGCATTGCAGACAAAGACTCTTTCAGATGTCTTAATCTTCTGCATATGGACTTGTTCGGTCCAGTGCAAGTTCATAGCTTAGGAGGCAAATCGTATACGCTAGTGATTGTATATTATCACTCTCGGTTTACGTGGGTATTCTTCTTGAAACGAAAGTCAGATACGTTTGACATCTTCACTAAGTTTGTCAAGCAGATTCAGAACAAACTTAACTGCTCCGTGGTGAAAATCAGAAGTGACCATGGAACAGAATTCGAGTCTGGGGCTAAGACAGAATTCTGTGAAGAACATGGTATTTTTCATGAGTTTTCCTCCCCGCGTACTCCTCAGCACAACGGAGTTACGGAGAGGAGGAATAGAACGCTCATTGAGGCATGTACGACAATGTTGAATGACGCTTCTCTTCAAGAGTACTTCTGGGCAGAGGCTGTCAATACAGCTTGCCACGTGCAAAACCGAGCCTTGATCAACAAGAACCATTGCAAGACGCCTTATGAGCTATTGAAAGGCAGGAAACCGACCATGTCCTATCTAAGGATTTTTGGTTGCAGATGCTATGTACTCAATAATGGGAAGTACCCACGTACTAAATTCGTAGAAAAATGCTTCGAAGGCATCTTCATGGGCTATAGTAGCCATAGTCAGGCATATAGGGTTTTAAATAAGAAAACCCTAGTGGTAGAAGAGTCAATTAATGTTGTATTTGATGAAGGAAGATTGCTTCACAACAATTCTTCTAGTGGCATTCTTGAAGATGCAGGTGCAAGGCTTGAACAGCTAAGTCTAGATGAGACTGCTAAAAATGAAGCTCCCAAGTACGTCAAGGTCTCCACCTCAACACTAACTGGAGAAGATGACAGTCAGGATGGGGAGATTCTCCCAGAAGAGGGAGGAGACCGAGAAGCTGTAGGAGCTCCAGATGCCAGACTCTTAGAGCTCAGACACGTGGGGGATCACCCAAGAGATCAGATCGTAGTAGATCCTCAGGACGGTGTCAGAACTCGCAGAGGTACAATTAACGAGATTCTGCACCTTAGTTTTCTGTCACAGGTTGAGCCAAAGAAGTTCGACGAAGCGAACAAAGATACGTCGTGGATATTGGTCATGCAAGATGAACTTCATCAATTCGAACGATGCAACGTCTGGACACTAGTTCCCAGACCAAAGAAACAGAATGTGATCGGCACTAAGTGGATCTTTAGAAACAAACTGGATGAACATGGTGTCATCATCAAGAACAAAGCCAGACTAATTCCTCAAGGATACAGACAGGAGGAGGGGATTAACTTCGACCATACCTTTGCACCAGTTGCAAGGCTCGAGGCGATCAGGTTGTTCCTGGTGTATGCCTCTCATAAAGGATTCATGGTCTATCAGATGGACGTGAAGTCTGCTTTCCTGAATGGAGATTTAAAAGAGGAAGTATACGTCGCGCAACCCCCAGGTTTTTTTAATCCAACTCTCTCTGATCATGTTTACTTTCTTAATAAAGCATTATATGGCTTAAAACAAGCTCCTCGAGCTTGGTATGAGACTCTGTCTAGTTTTCTTCTTGAAAACAAGTTCTCGAGAGGAAAAATAGATAAGACATTGTTTCTTAGGGAAGTTAAAGGCAAGATTTTGTTGGTGAAAATCTATGTCGATGACATAATATTCGGCTCAACGGACAACAACCTGTGCAAGAAGTTTTCCAAACTTATGCAAGGGAAGTTTGAAATGAGTAGTATGGGAGAGCTGAAGTATTTTTTGGGACTTCAAGTGAAACAGTCTGAGGATGGAATTTTCATCTCTCAGATAAAGTTCACAAATGAACTCCTCAAGAAATTCAGAATGGAGAGTGCAGCCTCTATGAGGACTCCAATGGGATCCACTGTGTCTCTGGAAAAGGATGAGAAAGGGAAACCTTTTGATGAAACCAAGTACAGAAGCATAATTGGATCCCTGCTCTACCTTACTGCTAGTAGACCGGATATTATGTTTTCCACATGCGTTTGTGCAAGATATCAGGTGAACACTAAGGAATCTCATTATGTCGCTGCAAAGCGGATTCTTAGATACCTTAAAGGTACACCAAATCTTGGCTTGTGTTACCCAAGAAACAATGATGTTGAGCTGGTAGGCTTTTCAGATGCTGACTTTGCAGGAAGCAGGGATGATAGGAAAAGCACTTCGGGACATGCCAATTCCTCAGAAGAAGGCTTATATCGTGGAGCAGTAAAAAGCAGAACTGTGTCGCAACCTCTATGGCTAAATCTGAGTACATCTTAGCAGACAGCTGTTGCGCACAACTTCTATGGATCAGAAATCAACTCAAAGATTATGACTTGCAGTTCAGAGAAGTTCCCATGTATTGCGACTTCTCGAGTGCAATTGCAATTGCGAACAATCAAGTGTTGCACAATAGAACAAAGCATATTGAAGTGCGCTACGACTTCATTCAGGAGCATGTGGAGAACAAAGATATATATCTCTGCTATGTCCACACGCATAAGCAGATTGCAGATATCTTCACGAAGCCACTAGACGAGGCCAAGTTCAATTCCTTCAAAACTGAACTCGACATGCTGAACTTTGAAGATTGAAGACTGAAAGGATCAAGGCTCTTGGATCAAGGGGAAGCATCTGCTAGGAACTCAAGATCGGGCACGGATGCAAGAATTGAGGGGGAGAATTTTGCTCCAAGTGAAGTCCCAGGTTTATAGAAGCCGAAAAGGGGGAGATTACCCTCTCGGCCAAGGCTAAGGTGGCTGTTAATGCTAAGTAGGCCACAAAGGCTATGTTGCTCTAAGATAGGGGGAGATAAACTAGGCTAAGGCTATGTTGCTCTCAGGAATATGGTAATGAATTCCACACTCAACTGAATTTTCATTTTATGATTTTCATTTCCATCTGTTCTATTCACCTTAGCTTGTAGGGTTTAGGCTTCTTCAAATAGGGGGAGATTGTTGGGTATTGCATCCATAATAGATCTGATTTGAAGAAGAGCCTGAACAAGCTATGTTGAATTGACAATATATTTGACAATTCTATCAAGTTGTGCTTGCAGCTATTTCATGCTAAGTACACACCAATGTCAGTGCAGTGAGTCAATATAAACGGGTCTGCGCAACGCAATCCCTCGTTGTGTGGAGCAGTGTGATGATCCACGTGTGTTCTCTCTATTGGAGTGTATTTATTTTCAAGCACAGGGTTAAGGTAGATCAAGAGAAAAAGAAGGAGCAAGGATGGATCAAAGACCAAGCTATCATAAGAAGGAAGGAGGAAAATTCTTTCAAGAAAGAATCGACGGGAGTCGTTAGTGATTCCCTCCGACTTCAACAGGAATCACTAAGTGACTCCCGCCGACTACTTCCGACCGGCAAAAGTCAGAAATTCTGCCAAGGTAGAATCGACGGGAGTCGGAAGTGATTCCCGCCGACTTCGACGGGAATCACCAATGACTCCCTCCGATTTTGCCTTAGGCATATTTCGCCGCTCCCTGGACCGGTCCCGAACGCCGTGCGCTGTTTTGGCCGAGGCTAGGGCTTCTCCTCGTGGGCCCCACAACGGCTCTTAGGGTTGGCTCCTTGTATAAATACATGAGTATTTTGAAACTCTATAACACCAACACCAGAATACGAAATCAAGCCGCCGTGACCTAGCGCATCACGAGCTCCGCCCACACGCACGTCGCCGATCGGAAGTTGTCTCCACCGCTGATCTCAGCTTGTCTCTGATCGCTCGACGACAGTACCGAGGCATGCACCCGGTCTCACGTGTCTCTCTCGAGATCTCTTGTCTTTCGATTCGTTGAACGATACTTGTTCTCCCTTACGAATCAGTTGAGACGTTTGATCCGACTGATATCGTTCGAAGACCTAGCTTGCATCATCAAGAAGTTTGGATTTGCAAAGCATCGCCGCCGCACTTGCTTATCGTCGCCGATCTTGACAAGATCCATTCCAAGTGAGAAATTCGGTTGTGGACTCTTCGTACTTTTCGTGCAAGCTTCAACGAACGAAGAAGGACATCGGAATCTCCAAAAAGCATTGTTTGTATTTTTATTTACATTCAATTTTCTTGTAAAGGAATTTTCATTCCTATTTGTAAGGGTTGGGTGCAACCCGTTGTGGTGGAGTTGTGACTCCGTTGTTGGAAGGGTTCCTTCCGTGGTTAGGGGAGTGTTGCTCCTAGTGTGAGGATTGGATTTCAATCCGTTTGGAGAAGTGACCGAGTCATCCCTTGGTTGGAGATAGGTCGAAGGGGGAAAGTGGACATACCCAAATCGGGGAACCACTATAATTCTTTGTGTGTTTTCTGTATTTTGTTTGCTTACTTGTGCAAGTTAGTTTATTTCCGCAAAAGACTGGACGACACCTATTCCCCCCTATAGGTGGATTAAGTTGACATTAGATACTTTCATCGGCGGTGAGATTAGGCGGCGGCGGCGGTGAGCTCGGGTGGCTGCGACAAGATCAGGTGGTGGCGGCGGTGAGATTGGGTGGCTGTGGCGAGATCAGGTGGCGGCGGCGGCGAGATCGGGCGGCGACGGCGCCGAGATCGGGCGGCGGCAGTGAGAACGGTCGTCGGCGGCGAGATCGAGCGGTGACGGCGGTATCGGGTGCCAGTAGTGAGCGGTTGCGAGATAGGGAGGCGGCGGTGAGATTAGGCGACGACAGCAAGATCGGGCGGCGGCGGCGAGATCTGGCGGCGGCAGCGAGATCGGACGGCGGCGGCGAGATTGGGCGGTGACGACGAGATCGGGCAGTGACGGCAAGATTGGGAGACGAGGATGAGATCGGGCAACGATGAACATAGTAAAAAACTGAATTCCATGAAATATCTATCTTTACCCCTAAAAATAGGTCATAGTACAAAATTGAATTCCATGAAATTGAACTAATTTCAATTCCGAGGGAATTTTTAATATCGGAGCACTGTAATTAAAATTCTGTTGTCCCAATTCCAATTTCAGGGCTATAAGGGTATTTTAAACCCTCACGATTCTCGAGTTCCTTTTCATATTTTTGTAGGCTTTTGAAAAACTGGACCGGACCGACCGGTCGGACCGCCGACCGGGCGCCTATCCGGTCCGGTCCATGTACAAGAACCAGAGTAGCCTTGAACCGCCCGAAAACTGGGGAACCGGGTGGGCCGACGGGAACCCGAAAACCGTGGGCGGTTTCCCAAAATCGGGCGGGTAAAATCACAATTTAAGCCTGTTAAAAATCCAAATTTAAATTGAAGCTGCTAGGATTCGAACCTAGAAACTTTTAAGAATAATCTAAATGCCTCATCCACTAGGCCAAATTGAGTTTGTTGAAAACACAAGAACTCTATTATATATATAATATATCTATTCATATTTATTAGTAAAATACATCTAACATTATTCATATATTACGAGAATATAATGATGATAAATAACAATATATATTCAAATATTTATTATAATATTAATTATTTTATTTTTTAATATTATTATACATATATATATATATACAAATAACGGACAAACGGTTCGATCCCGATCCGACCGGTACAACCGGTTGGACCTTGAACCTTTGAACTCACCGGTTCGATCTCCGGTCCGGTTCTCAAAACCTTATTTTTTTTTTAATTTTCCCTATTAACTTCACAGAACTGCCTGTCTTTTGATGATGTCATCATGCTATGTGCCGGTCACCCGTATCTCTTATCGTTCCAAAGTTTTGTTGGCACGCTGACTTTTGGGCTTTTTGGCGGAATGCACCCCTCATTATTAGGTGTTTGGCAAAATGCACCCCCAATTTTTTAAATTGACAAGATGCACCCCCCATTATGCATAAACTTGGCAATTTGCACCCCAAGTTCAATTTTTTAGGGGTATTTTTGTCCTGCTCTTGTGTTATGACTAAAATCATTGCAAAATTGGGGGTGCATGGACAGAAATTGGGCGGAACATGTTTTACACTGCATTCAACACTAAATGGAAATTAATGTAGAATGAGAATTCAACAAACATATCCCAAATAGTTGGGATAAGACTATTATTGAAAAAGAAATAAAGGTAAATAAACAAATCCATTAATAAAACCAGTAATATGGACGGAAAACATCATTATCAATAGCATTGTCCCTGCTATTTAGGGTCTAATCAATAGAAGTAAATTTTAAAGTAAGTCATGCTACAAACGGATCTAATCAAGACACACTGAGAAACTAAATGACAATCATAATTATAGAAAAGTCAATCAGACAACAAGTAGGTCAAACGTTCAAGCATGAGATCGGGATTATGAGCTCCCGGCAGACACAGACAAAAAGCTACACAACGGATTTCATCCAACATAGAGCTTCCAATTTGGAAATGAAGAAGACAGGGAGTTGGATCAATGCACCAATTATACTACCTCAATTAAAAGCGATGACAGTAGACATCAAACCCTAAAAAAAAGAACATGTATACCTGCAGTCGGCGAGTTTAGGATCGGATGAAAGAGACAATGAACAGGGATGGACTGCAGGCTTCGACTAGGATGTCCCTGCACAGGAATGGCTTCGAGGCTTCGGAAGAGACGATGAACAGGATTCGGCGCGAGGAAGACTTCGGCTTCAGAAGCGTAGATGGGCAGGATTTGGTTCGACCTCGGCTTCTATCTATCGCTGTGTAACCTAAATCCCGCCCCCATCGCACGGTAAGACGTAAATACCCTTCCCGGGGGTGCACTTAGCCAAAAATTGCATAATGGAGGGTGCATTTTGTCAATTTTAAAAATTGAGGATGCATTTTGCCAAACACCTAATAATGAGGGTGCATTCCGGCAAAAAGCCCTGACTTTTGACACAATTCGGCAGATTTTAATAATCGATTTATTTTGTATTAAATATTTAAATATAAGCGGCACGGTCGTGCAAGACATCGGCGCTGAAATTCCAAACTTGGAGTGACCGCCTTGTATTACGTGTGAAACCTGTGGGCTGTTACGGATCAAGCGCTTTCGGAATTTAGAATTTTTTTGCATGCGGGGAAATGGTGGGGCCTCCATCGCCTCAACTCCGTTTATTTTTTTATTTTATTTAGTTTATTTTTAGTGGCAGTTTGATCGAGTATTGAACGTCTAGATTTCTCCACACGTGAAAAATAAGGAATGATATAAATCATAATTATTGCTCCGGTCGGTGTCTGGCCATGCCGCAACCATTTTTTAAGATTATCGTGGATTAAAATAATAAAATTAATTATTATTTTATTAATATGATAAATTTAGGAAGTTGTTAAAGGCAAATCAATAATGATTATCCGCAGATTATTATAAACAACAAATAATATTTTTTGAAAATTACTAAATGCAAATAAAATTGTTATAAGCAAATCAATATTATTAACAACAAATCAAATCTAAAATTAAAAATCTTGTCATATTTTGTAACTGTGATAGTCAATTGATTTAATATAAGATATCAAAAAGAACATCACTCTGAGAATAGCTAACCGTATATCAAAATCTTAAAATTCCTCTCTAAAATATTTTGTGGATTTTTTGCCGGGAAATCGTTGCCCTCGGAAGTCGCACACCACTTTCGCAGAAACAATCAGAAACCCTCATTTGTACCCTCTCCAGAACTCTCGCCTAAATCCTCGAAGAAGAAGATGCTTGTTAATCTAAGAACTCAGGAGATGTCAGACCCCACTGCGAATCTAGCTCTAGCGGTGACAAACACTAGCATGATAATGAGATGGAAGTGGATATTGATAGCGTTGGTGTGAAAACTCCCTTGGAGCTTGATAGATTTATCACTAATTATAAAAATCGTTTGAGCAAGAACACGCGCGAGAAAAAGTTAGTTGTTCTAGCAAAAGCTGGAGTTGAAAGCAATTATTTCTGTTGTGATTGTTATGTTGATCAATTTCACGTGTAAATGAAGTATTTTAGAGTAATATCTATTTTAGTATTTTACGTTGAATTGAAAAAAATGACGAAAAAAATAAATTTTTATTTGGTTTATCGTTAACAACAATGGTTTGATGTTAACAGGTTTCTTTGCACCAAATAATTTCCAAAATATAAGGTTTGTGATTTGCGGATAGCCTTTTTTGGTTTGCATTTAACAATTCCGTAAATTTATCTAATTAAAATATACAGTGCATAGTTTATCTATTTAAATTAGGGTTGAACATGTTATTCGAAACTCGAAAATCGCTCGAAAATCGCTTGAATATTGAGCCGAATCGGAATCAGTTAAAATAAATTTGACTCAATTTGAGTCGATTCATTTTGACTCGAATCTGATTTCGAGTCGATTTTGAGTCAATCCTGTATCGCACAAAATATGATTCGAATCAACTCGAATTAATTAAAAAAATTTTGTATTTAATAATATATTCTAATTTTAAAATTATAAAACAATGAAAATTGATGGGCCCAAGCCTATTTATAATTTATTTAGGGGTGTGATTCACCTATTCCCTCATGATCGCAACATCTAAGTGGGGATCATGGGGTAACCACCGCACACGCGATCGGCGCGCGCGATCCACGCACACGGGATTTTCTTCCCCAAACCATCCCTGGACAGCCCCTCTCTCCCACCATCGGCGAGCCAGTTCAGGCCGGCTCGGTTTTCGGTCGGCCAAGGAGTCGCACCTCGCGCCCGCGCCCGCAAGGCGCGGCGCTCCAACCAGTCTCCCTGGCCGGCGGAGAGTCTTCTGTAACACCCTCATCCGTCACATAGCATATAACAGAAGGTCTAGCCGGGGACCGATGCCATATACCACGGACAGACCAAGGAATTACAAAATTGAAACCATAATCCAATATTTTGTGTCCTAACATAGAGTGCATTTCTAGCGGAAGTATTTTAAATGTTATAAACCGAACCCAACAACAACATGATTGTCCACTACCACAACTAGGAATGTAAAACAAATACATAAATAAGTCTTGGCCTTAAGGCCCTACAAAGTTTACTCAAATTAAACTGTCTTGCATACATCGGCACGCAGGCCGGCCACACATGAGAAATAAATAAACAAAAGGAGCAATTCGCTTTGGCCTTCAAGGGCCAGCTTAGCTATCCTGGGCTTCAGCCCGCTATTTTCCACTTGACTCAGCTGCACCCGCAAGCAACATTCCACCGCAATGGTCAGCAATAGCTGACCAAATTATAACGTCTCCACCCCTCACTCGGGGTGCGGTGCTCCTTCCCTGCAGGCATTAGCATAAACACAATATGACAATCGGAACGTGCAACTTAAGCACAATTCGCCACAGACGTTGACAAAAAGGCTCAACGCCCCGTGCTCTCAGGGCAAATTTCTTGGTGCATAGGACCTCAAGGGTAACACCTCCGTTCTCTGCGACGTTTAGCAACGTTTGAGCATTCTAGTCTTTTAGGGCCAATGCAAAAGACAACACCCTTATGGCTATGACAAAGTCATTGTGACTTAAAATTCACACATTGAATCACTTCAAGTCGATCTGCATAGGGTTGGGTGCAGTTTAGCTATTTCTCGGTGCTTAGATAGTCGGGCGCAACAAGTTACGATGCGGGTCAGCATCCCCTTTCCCATCCGTACAATTCATAACACTATCATGATCCTAGGCTAGCACTGACGACCTGTAACACCCCTATCCGTCGCATGGTATATAGTAGTAGGTCCGGACGGGGCCCGACGCCATACACTACATACAGGCCAAAGGGTTACAAAATGAAACCATTCTCCCAAACATAAACGTCCTACACAGAGCAACTAGCGGAAGCTTTTAATTAGTTGAAAGAACCCAAATAACAGATAGAATGAAACATGAATGTCCACTAACCACATTAGGAAAGAAATATCACAATACATAAAAGTACTCGGCCTTATGGCCTTACAAATGTTCACTTAACAACATAGTGTTTTACAGACATCGGTTCGCAGGCTGGCTACACGTGACAGAAATAAAACAATATTTCGCTTTGGCCTTCGAGGGCCAGCATAGCAGCTTGGGCTTCAGCCCGCTATTTGGTACTTGGTCCTCCGCACCTGCAAGCAACATTCAACCGTATGGTGGAAATCAAAGCAACGGTCAGCTAAACCTGACCAAATTATAACGACCCCGCCCCTTATTCGGGACGGCGGTGCTCCTTCCTGCATTTCATTAGCTAGCTAAACAATTAAGTGCATAAGTATATTTCACCACAGGTGTAGGCTCGCTCGGCCCAACACCCCGTGCACTCAGGGCATATTCTCAGTGAATCCGGTCAAATCCGTGGCTTCACTACCATCCAAAAATCCTAGTGAAAGTACAACCTATCACAGTTCACCACAGGTGGAGGCTCACACGGCCGCCCACCCCGTGCACTCAGGGCACATTGACGGTGTACCGGACTTCCCGGATACCACCTCCGTTCAGAGGTCCTTGACTTGATGGATTACTTTGAGTATTTCAGTCTTTACAGCCCCTGGCCTGAGACTCTCATTATGCCACCGACGAGAGCCAATTTCCGCTACTCTCATTCCATAGTCCACATAACGCAGGTACAACTCCACCATTTCCCTGTTCTCAAGTCGCCCTACCGTCTCTGAATACCGTAGTACTCATTGCCAAACCTACAGAGCGTGGGTCGGTTTTGCCTTTCCTGTTCGGGTCCCTAGCCTAATAATTCTGAACCCCATGTGCTCACCGTTTTCCAAAGAAAGACCCTACATGTTTCCTGGAGACAGTCCTCGCACAAATAATCCCAATTATATAAGGTTGGCCCCATGACACCTAGTTGGCAAGAATGCGTTTCCGCCCAGTTTTCTGGGTGCACCTTAGAGTTAATCCCCAAGGCTCCCTGTTGCAATCTACCATGTAGAAAACCCGAAGAACAACACAATACGGAGTCTTCTCCGACAATTAATGCACAATGCAATATCATCGATCCAGACAAACACTTCCGGGTAGGCTTCACACACAATGCCTATGCCCGTACTTCGATTTCGGACTCTAAACAAGGGGGACTTCACATATCTACCCCAAGGAATACCGCACACTCACCACACACTCGCGGGAGCAGGTTTTCCACGCAGAAAGGAAGAGGACTTCACATGTCCAAGTTGAGAATCGTTACCCTTAAAGTCCATTTTGGCGCCATGAGAAACTAGTCGGATGGAAAGCTTCGTAACGAGAATGCCTCCGCAGATCCGGTCTCGGCTTTCGATTCGGTGCTCCGATGCTCCGCTGGCAGCTGGGATCCTCCTCCTCCTTCTTCCTTGCTTTCTCCTCTCTCTAAGACTTAAGAAAGAGAAAGGACAAGGGAAAATGAGGAGTTTAACACCCACTCCCGGCCTTAAGGAAGGAGGATTAATCCTAAGCCGTCAGATCTGATTTAAAGAAAACGAACGGCTCGGATCCAGCCAAAAAGTCACTAAAATATGTCGAACACGGCTTTGCACACGGCCGTGTGCCTGGCCCTGTGCCCTACTAGCACACGAAGTCATCGATCCTGAGCAGGACACGGGTCGAGACACGCCCATGTCTCAATTTGACATGCCCGTGTCGGGTCATCGACACGCCTGTGACCAGGGGCGTGTCACGCATAACCGCGATGCCAACCGTCACGTCCCTTGGTGGACACGGGTGGGCACACGCCCGTGCCAAATCCTACACACCCGTGTCATAGAGTACACGCCCGTGTACCCCGGCCGTGCACTCCTGACAACACACCCAGGGTTTCAACCCGAGAAGAACATGGGTGGTGACACGGGTGAGGACATGCCCGTATCATCCCTGACACGCCCATGTCACTACTGTTCAAAACCGTGTTTCCTACCGTGTCCTTTCCTGGACACAGCCCAGCAATACAGAAGGACACGACCATAGACACGCCCGTGTCTCAAGCCGTGTAGCCCTATAATGGCACAAAAAAATTCCTTAATATGCGACCGACTTGTTTACAATTTTCGGGGCGTTACAAATCTCCCCCCTTAAAGAATTTCGTCCACGAAATTACTTAAAGATACACAACCTAAGATTTACCCAAACGAAATAACTCGCGGTATTCCTCCAACATAATCTGCTCTCGATCCCATGAAAGATCTTCACGACCGCAATTATTTCAACGGACTTTAACCATACAGAAACTTCTTATTGTGGCGTCGTGTGACTTTAAAGTCTTCAATACATATGGGCTGTACCTTCGTTGTCATCCCACAATCAAACGACACCTGACCGGCCGCAACCACATGCGAAGGCTCTAGCACCACCTTCCACAACCCCGATATGTGGAACACATCATGTAGCCCACTCAAGTTCACTGACAACTTCAGTCAATACCCTACTTCACCACTCCGCTGCAGGAGCTCAAACGGTCCAAGGTACCTCGGACTCAGCCTCTTCAGGCGTCGAGCTCGCGAGACACCATTGAACGGCTTGATTTTCAACTATGCTTAATCGGCAACAGCGAACTCCACGTTCATATGCTTTTGCGTTACAGTATTCTGACTGTCTATCGTGATCGATATGCAACCATTCCTAAACTTTATGTACCGTTGAAGTGGCGTCTTCTTCTGTCTCTCGTTTGTACAACATCGACTTACCCGTTTCCCATAAAGATGACGACGTGTGTCCTTTTTCTCCCATACAAGGTCTCGACAGGCGCCATTTGTTTACTCGCCTGGTAGTAGTTGTTACTCACAAACTCCACCATGTACATGTAATCTTTCCACTGTCTTCAATAATCCAAGACGCACATTTGAATTATGTCCTCCATCGTTTGTTGGCCCATTCGGTTTGAACATCCTTCTACGAACGGAAGACCGTACTGAAGCTTAGCTTAGTTCCCAACAATTTATGCACCAACCTGGTATCATTGGACGTGAAGCGTTCATCTCAGTCACTTACAATACTGCGGGGTGCACCATACAACCGAACAATGTTATCCATGTAGAGTTTGGCTAACTTTTCCACCGGATCGTCCTTTTTCAGTCCGGGCCATTGGAAAAACTTCTTCAAACCTCTAAACATTTTGTGCACTTCGAGTGAATTGAGTACTTGGTATAATGAGCCTCGTACATCAAGTTATGCCGCTGACTCTCCACACTTGGGGCGCACAGACGACTGTCCTTCCGCAACAGTCCATCTTCAAAACTATATTGTGGATTTGACCTATCAAAAGCATCATCCGTGATCTGCTTGACCACACAAGATATTTCCAATATCTCCAAAACTTGCACCAAAATGTATGTCGAAGGTGTTGTCCACCAATAAATCCATCCATCTCCGCTGCCACAAGTTTAAATCCTTTTTATCCAATAAGTACTTCAGGTTCCTGAGATCGATTTAGATACCGACCTTCCCACCGTTTAGGTAGCAGCTTTATAGCTTTAGGGCGAATATCACGGTCGCTAACTCCAAGTCATGGACCGGATAAATCCTCTCGCGTACCTCCAACTAACACGAGTTATATGTTATTACACTCCCACGCTGGAGCAGAACACCATACAAGTCACTGCCCCAAGCATCACTATAAATCTCAACTTCTTCGGTCCTACTCGGTGAACATGGAATAGTCGCCGAGGTCAATCGACTTTTTTGCTCTTCGAAAGCTTGTGGGCACTGCAGCGACCACACAAACTTTTGATATTTCTTCGCCAAAGTCGTGAGGGGTAATGTTATCCGCTAGAGGTTCTTTATGAAGCGTCTGTACTAGCCGACCAGTCTTATAAACTTCGGACTTTTCGCCAATGCTGATAACACAAGCAACTCACGTATCGCAAATATCTTTGACGGGTCCACCACGACACTTTATCCACACAAGACGACCAAGAAACGCTACTGAGGGTAACCACAAAGCTCGCACTAGGAGAATTTGGCATACAACTGATTTCTCATTAACGTCTCAAATACCGAATCCAGATGCTTGGAGTGATCACCCTCATTCCGAAAGTATACCAGTATGTCGTCGATAAAGGTTATCACGAACTGGTTCAGGTACTCACTGAATGCCCTATACCTCAAATTCATAATACAGACGACACATTTGTCAGCACAAGCGGCTTAACGATGAACTCATAATGCCCATATCGTGTGCTAGACGCCGTTTTGGGAATATCACTTTCCCTTAGCGACAAATAATAGTATCCAGACTTCCGATTCAACTTGAGTACACACTTGACCCATTAAGTTGATCGAACAGATAATCACTCCTTGGGTTGGATACTTAATCTTTTCCCGTTAACTTAATCAACTTCTAGCAACCATTACATAGTGGTAAGATTCCATCCTCTTTTAACAAGAGGACTGATGTGCTCCAAGCCAATAAACTTGGACGCAAATAACCCTATTCTACCAGCTCTTGAAGTTATACTTTAGTTCCGACATCTCACAACCATAGCTAGTACCAAACTGACCACCTTACGTTTGAAATTGATGTACGCACGCTGCTCCGAGAGCCAATCATTCCAAAGATTACATTGAACTATATAAACAGCAATAGCGACGCTTGCAAGTCAAAACTCCTGACTCTCTAACCATAACTTCAAAAAACGGGCTCTATTCGGGTGTAAAGAGTACCCGTTAGGCAGCAGTACTCTCGATTTGACTCTTGCCATCAAAGAAGGAACTTCGATGCACGATACACGTCCTTTGGGCAAAAAGGAATGGAAAGTTTCCATAACGAACAGTGTTTTCGTCGGACACTCAGAAAGTCAATACAAATCCTATCATAACCAAACATAGGCTAATATGCATAAGGCAATAAGTATCTAAAATTGACATACCAAAAAATTAAACCATACCTATCACCATGTCAGCATATTCCATAACCTCCTGATGGACAAAGTTGTATCCTCTAGGTTGGGATAGAGCATACTAAGATGTAGCTGCCTCCAACCCCTTGTCTTTCTCTTCGTAGGTCGCTCTAGGCTTCTTCTCAGACTCCAGAAGTCCGCTTTGACACTCTCGGGCAAAGTGTCCCAGCTTTCAACAGCAAAAGCATGCTTCTGGGTTTCGGCCAATAATTGTTCCAGACGCACCAAAAGAAGGAACTAGACCTGACCTCCCTGCCTTCTTACACCATCTACGGAAACCAGACTTCGATGTGGGTAGCGCCTTGAACTTTGTCTTCTCAGCACTGGAGTAATTCTTCTCTTGGACTCCCTTCATAGCTTTCTCTGTCCCCTGATCGTCTTTATGACAATCTCGGGCAAAGTGACCAAACCTTCCATATTTATAACAGTAATATGGAGTTTGACTAGAAGATACGTCAGGCCTCACTTTACTCCTCTTTCGGTGTACAGACTTTGCGGGACCTAGGGAGTTTGGTAACCTGCACACTGACGTCTGGTTGATTCTGGCCAGATCTGCTTCCAAATCTCTAGCCGCCTCCACAAACGCTCGGAATCCAAGTAGCTTTGGTCCTACGAGTAGCAGTCGTAATTCATCACGCAGATCGTTGTAGAATCTATTAACTATAGTCTGCTCGTTCTCCAAATCAAACCCTGGGTAGCGCCTTATGATTAGAAATGGCTGCAAATACTCCTCAACTGAGTGCGTACCCTGCACTAAAAGCATTTTCAACTGCTGATCGAAAGGTCTTATACGTGTCAGTTGTTCCATCACACCACACGGTATTGAAGTCACCCCAGGGACAGGGGGCTGCACTTGCCCTCCAAGTTGTGCTTTAGTCACCACGAACAAAAATTCAACTATCCTTCTTATGGTTTCAACAGAAAGCTGGGTCTCAGGCACGCTGTTAAGTGCATTACTCTCCGTGGAGTGCTGACCTTGAAACTGCCCCGCACCACTTGTAGTCCCCTATAAATCATAACTATCGATTAGGCGACATACAAATTGCTAAAACCAATCATTGGAACTCTTAGGTTCCTCAAAAACAAGTGTATTTTCATTCCAAAGTTGACATTCATGGGTTTTTTTTATGTTATAACGATGTCGCACATACATGTGCTCACCACCCCTTAAAAGAATTCGCCCACGAATTCAAATTAGCAAGACCGGAACCGGTAGTCTGATACAAAATTGTAACACCCCTATCCGTCGCATGGTATATAATAGTAGGTCCGGCCGGGGCCCGACGCCATACACTACAGACAGGCCGAAGGGTTACAAAATTATACCATTCTCCCAAACATAAACGTCATACACAGATCAACTAGTGGAAGCTTTTAATTAGTTGAAAGAACCCAAATAACAGATAGAATGAAACATGAATGTCCACTAACCACATTAGGAAAGAAATACCACAATACATAAAAGCACTCGGCCTTATGGCCTTACAAATGTTCACTTAACAACATAGTGTTTTACAGACATCGGCTCGCAGGCTTGGCCACACATGACAGAAATAAAACAACAGTTCGCTTTGGCCTTCGAGGGCCAACACAGCAGCTTGGGCTTCAGCCTGCTATTTGGTACTTGGTCCTGCCGCACCTGCAAGCAACATTCCACCGTATGGTGGCAAACAAAGCAACAGTCAGCTAAAGTTGACCAAATTATAACGACCCCACCCCTTATTCGGGACGGCGGTGCTCCTTCCCTGCATTTCATTAGCCATCTAAACAATTAAGTGCATATGTATATTTCACCACAGGTGTAGTCTCGCTCGGCCCAACACCCCGTGCACTCAGGGCACATTCTCAGTGAATCCGGTCAATTCTGTGGCTTCACTACCATCAAAAAATCCTAGTGAAAGTACAACATAACATAGTTCACCACAAGTTGAGGCTTACACGGCCGCCCACCCCGTGTACTCAGGGCAACATTGACGGTGTACCGGACTTCCCGGATACCACCTCCGTTCAGAGGTCCTTGACTTGACGGATTACTTTGAGCATTTCAGTCTTTACGACACCTGGCCTGAGACTCTCATTATGCCACCGACGAGAGCCAATTTCCGCTACTCTCATGTCATAGTCCACATAATGCAGGTACAGCTCCACCATTTCCCGTTGCTCAAGTCACCCTACCGTCTCCTAATACCGAAGTACTAATGTCCAAACCTGTAGGGCGCGGGTTGGTTTTTCCTTTCCTGTTTGGCTCCCTGGCCGAATAATTATGAACCCTATGGGCTCACCGTTTTCCAAAGAAAGACCCTATATGTCTCCTGGAGACATGCCTCACACAAAAAATCCCAATTATATAAGGTTGGCCCCAGGCCACCTAGTTGGCAGGAATGCGCTTTTGCCCAGTTTTTCGGGTGCACCATAGAGTTAATCCCCAAGGCTCCCTGTTGCAATCTACCGTGTAGAAAACCCGAAGAATAACACAATACGAAGTCTTCTCCGACAATCAATGCAGAATGCAACATCATCGATCCAGACAAACACGTCCGAGTAGGCTTCACACACAATGTCTATGCCCGTACTTCGATTCCGGACTCTAAATAAGGGGAACTTCACATATCTACCCCAAGGAACACCGCGCACTCACCGCACACTCGCGGGAGCGGGTTTCCCATGTAGAAAGGAAGAGGACTTAACATGTCAAGTTGAGAATCGTTACCCTTGAAGTCTGTTTTGGCGCCATGAGAAACTAGCCGGATGGAAAGCATCATAACGAGAATGCCTCCGCGGATCCGGTCTCGGTTTTCGATTCGGTGCTCCGATGCTCCGCCGGCGGCTGGGATCCTCCTCCTCCTTCTTCCTTGCTTTCGCCTCTCTTTAAGACTTAAGAAAGAGAAAGGCCAAGAGAAAATGAGGAGCTTAACCCCCACTCCCGGCCTTAAGGAAGGAGGATTAATCCTAAGCCGTCAGATCTGATTTAAAGAAAACGAACGGCTCAGATCCAGCCAAAAAGTCACTAAAATAAGCCGAACACAGCTTTGTACATGGCCGTGTGCCCTTCTTGCACACGAAGTTGTCGATCCAGAGCAGGAAACGGGTCGAGACATGCCTGTGTCTCAATCTAACACGCCCGTGTCGGGTTATCTACATGCCCGTGACCAGGGGCGTGTCTCGCATAACCTCCACGCCAACCATCACGTCCCTTGGTGGATACGGGTGGCCACACGCCCGTGCCGAATCTGACATGCCCGTGTCACACAGTACACGCCCGTGTACCCCGACCGTGCACTCCTGACAACACAACCAGGGTTTCAACCCGAGAAGAACATAGGTGGTGACAACGGTGAGGACACGCCCGTGTCACCCTTGACACGCCCGTATCACCCCTGACACGCTCGTGTCACTACTGTTCAAAACCGTGTTTCCTGCCTTGTCCTTTCCTGGACACAGCCTAGCCAACATAGAAGGACACGGCCATAGACACGCTCGTGTCTCAAGCCGTGTAGCCCTATAAAGGCACCAAATATTCATTAGGACGAGACCGACTTGTTTAAAATTATCGGGGCGTTACACGACCACCAAAGCTGAGCAAATTAAGCTAACGCCCACAAAATTAGCCCCCATGTCTTTAGGAGACAAGCCTCACAGCAATATCCCTCGGGTCTCCATGAGATAGGCTTCTTAACAATGCATTGCTCATAGGGAGCTAACGCCAGCGGTAGCACTACCGCCGCGCGGCAAGGGAAAGACTATCGCTTCTTCCCCTTAATCGGGTGTTTTCCTAGAGACTACCCTCATTACTCTCAACATAGTCATCTGCACACCCCGTGACTACAAAATCTACGCGTTTACCGCGGAGTATTCTCTGACATATAATGTATACAAACATCACCAATCCTGACCAACCTGTCCGGATGGGCTTCACACAGCATGCCTATTTCGTACTTCGATTCCGGATCTAAATGCAAACTAATGGGGATACACAGATCTATCCATCGGGGGAACCACATCCACGTGTTCGTGGAGTGTCTACCCTCTAATGCCAAAAATAAAGGACTTCATATGTCCAAGGAAGAGGATCGTTACCCTTAAAGTCCTCTTTGGCGCCGTGGAAGAAATCTAGACGGTTGAAATCGACCGCTCCAGCCTTCCCTCTGTAGATCCGAACTTGGTTTGCAAATCCGAACTACGAATCTCGAATGACGGCGTAAATTCTCCTTTCCGGCGCTGCTGCTCGTCCTTTAGAAATCCAGGCCAAGTTCTCAAACTCCAAAATAATTACGTGAAATGGCCGAACCAGCATTATAAACTGAGCTACTGCCGCGCAATAACTAGCTTCTACCGCGTGGTACCGTTATTCAACACCTCAATTTGTGTGTAACTGCCCAGGCCCTCCAATTGCAGGCAGACACGTGGCTACGTGGTGTAACGACTCCACCCGTTAAATAACATATAATAGAAGGTCCTGTCGGGGCCCCACACTATATGCCACAAACAGACGATGAGGTTACAGGTTAATACCAAAATACCATCGCACCCTAACTCCGAGCATACTAGCGGAATATTTTAACAATAACTTGAACTCAAACCAGGAATGTCCACTATATATATAAACCACAGTTATATACAACCTTATGAAGGAATGTACAACAAGTACAAACAGGTTGGCCTTAAGGCCTTGCATTTCCTCTTTTCACAGTATGGATTGCATACATCGGCGCACAAGCCGACCATACATGATTAAAACACAACACATTTTGCTCAGCCTTTAAGGGCTAGCAGCAACAGCAACAGCATTAGCAGCAACAAGGACTTCAGCCCTTCACTTTCCGCTCGGCTCTCCAGTACCTGCATAGAGACAGCCCACCCAGAAGGTGGCAAACAAGACAACGATCAGCATTCAGCTAACCAATTTAAAACAATCCTACCCCTTTCCCAGGGCAGTGACATTCCTTCCCTGCAGAGCAATGCATTAATAGATATAACATATTTTGTGCTCTCACACACAATCAATCCATCAAAACCGTCAGCCACCCAGCCTGACGATCCGTGCACTCAGGGCACATTCTTGGTGCACCGGCAAACCAGGGTCAACACCACCGTTTCAACGGTAATGAGCATTTAGTCTTAGTGGCGTGCATGCCTAAGACTCTCATTATGCTGCTAATGAAAGCTCAATGCCTTGACGCTCTCTTGTACAGATGACATAACGCAGGTACGGATCAACCCCCCACCCCCTCGTTGCTCAAGTCGCATTGCCATCACCGAGTATAGCGTACCCGAGGATATAACTAAAGACGCGAGTCAGTTTCACCTTTCTTGTTGGGCAAGAAGCCTTTTTAAGAGCTCACAGCTCACAATAGCCATAATGTCCTCCAAGGACTGGCTTCACAATCCAAAAGGGGAGTTATTGCCAGCGTCCTTCACGGTCGCTTGGCGGGTTCGACAGAAACTCTCTATCTACACCCAAACTCAACCCAAACCTTGCAGTTCCCGCAGTGCCAGAAAACCGGCCTTTCATAGTATACAGAATAAGAATTACAAGGGTATTTTCCTAGAATTCCTCATTCCAGTACTTCCTGCTACTTCCCTTCACAGGAACAACCCATTGACTCCACAAACTACACGTTTATATGCGGAGTCTTCTCCGGTGCGCAATATGCAATATCACCAATCTAGACCAACCTGTCCATATGAGCTTCACACAGCATTCCTTATCCCGTACTACACATTTCCGGGTCTAGAAGTAGACTCAATTGGGGATAACAACTATCAACCTACGGAGATCACTTACTCTTTCACCTTTTGGTGGAGGATCCCATGCTCATGCATAAAGGAGGACTTCACTTGTCCAAGAAGGAAGATCGTTACCCTTGATAATCTCTTGGGCGCCATAGAAATTCTACTGGTTGAAAAGAACCGCAGCGGCCTTGCCTCCATAGATTTGGCCTCGTATCTCGAATCAGAACTCTAAAGCTCCCATGGTGGTCGGATCATCTCCTCTTCCTTCTCCATGCTTTCCCTTCTCTCTTCTCTTTTAGAAAGAGAATATTCCAAGTATAAATGAATAGTTCATTCAAATCCTTTACTTAAACACAACAGGGAGAAGCCTGAGCTATTGGATCCAGGACAAACTGCCACAAATCGCCCTCAAAGTCTATTTTTTTGGGCTGACACAGCCTTTGACACGACAGTGTCACAGACCATATACTGTAAGCGGTACACGAACTGACTTATCCAGACCAGAACACGGGCTGAGACACGCTTGTGTCAAGCCCCTGACATGCCCGTGTCAGTAAGTACACGCCCGTATTGAGGGGCGTGTCCCTCAAATGGCACAGGATGAACATTCCCGATAAGGACACAGGTGCGGCACACGCCCGTGTCCTTGGCAGTGTGCCAAACACGCCCCTGTGACACGCCCATGTCACAGGCCGTGTGCCACACTCAACGCTGCCCGGTTACCCACCCGAGCAGGACACGGCCTCGACACACCCGTGTCCCTGGCCGTGTCACCTCTTGACGATCGTCGACTGAACTATGTCGAGAACTCGACTCGACGCTCACAGAGAAGGACACGCCCTGGGACACACCCGTGTCCCCAGCCGTGTACCGTTAGACACGCCCTGGGACATGCCCGTGTCCCAGGTCGTGTCAGTCAGCCTGAACTCCAATTTGGATTTGGGGTGTTGCAACCCTCCCCTCCTTACAATAAATTTCGTCCCGAAATTTGCTCACATCAAGGAAATCCAGCAAGCATAATGCTCTAACCTCAAAATGACTGTTTCAACATAAGACATACTTTACAATAGTTCAAACAAACAACTCAGGAAAATCAGCTCGCATGGTCTGTTCCCGCTCCCATGTTAGCTCCTCATGCCCACAATTGTCCCACTGGACTTTGACCTTCCCTATTGTTTTGTTTTGCAACTGTTTATTGGCTCTATCTTCGATCTGAATGGGTCTAACCTTTTTCGTTAGTCCATATTCGACTAGTACACGATCATTCTCAATCACTTGAGCTATATCCTTGATGACTTTTTGAAGCACAGAGATATGAAACACATCATGCAAGCCACTCAATTCAGTCGAAAGAGCTAGCCAATAGGCAGCTTCCCCAACTTGCTCCACCACTTCAAACAGACCAAGATATCTCGGACTTAGCTTTTTCAACCGCTGAATCCCGGACAAGCCTTTAAAGGGTTTTGATCTTCAAATATACCCAATTGCCCACCGCAAACTCAACATTCTGATGCTTGGCATTGTAGTATTTGGCTTGCCTATCTTGGGCTATCAATACCCTCTACGAATAGAGTGTATCATCAAAGTAGCTTCTTCGACATCCTTGCACGGATATACTTTTGATTCGCCTGCTTCCGCCCAAGCTTGCGGTGTAGGACATTTCCAACCATACAAAGCTTTATATGGAGCCATACTGATGCTCGCTTGGTAGCTATTATTGTAGGCACACTTCATCATATAAAGATGATCTTCCAATCTCTTACCAAAATCCAGGGCGCACATTCAGAGCATATCCTCCATCGTCCTGTTAGTCCGCTCAGTCTGGCCATCCATTTTGGGATGAAAGGCCGTACTGAATGCTAACTTTGATCCCAACAACTGATTGATTAGCCTCCAATCATTCGACGTGAATCGCTTATCACAGTCACTGACGATGTTCCAGGGAACACCGTGTAATCAGACAATCTACTCCACACAGAGCTTTGCCAAAGTTTCCACTAAATCATCCCTCTTATTCAGTAGGAAGTGAGTCACCTTTGTCAATCGGTCTACAATCAACCAGATTGAATCATTCCCGCGTTGAGATCTCGGCAACCCATGCACGAAATCCATTGAGATATCATCAAACTTCCACTTTGGAATAGGTAACTACTTCAGGAAACCGCCAGGCTTCTGACATTCCGCCTTGACCAACGCACAAGTTTGACACTTAGCCACATAATGTTCTATGTCTTCCTTTAGTCCTGGCCACCAGACTAACTTATTTATATCCTTATACATCTTTGTGCTCCCAGGGTGCATTGAGTACTTTGCAAAGTGATTCATACATCACTTCTTCCCTCAACTTACCAATACTCAGGGACGCACAACCGGGCATCTTTCCGTAACAAGCCGTCATCCCAGGAGAATTGGCCATCTGACCTATCCTTTGCATAACGTTGGATACTTTCATCAAGCTCCGTTGCTCGCAAAACCCTATCCGCAAGGTCATATTGTACCTCCGTCAAGTTCAAGCATGCATCAGCTATGGAACTCTTGTCAACACAAGAAATCACTAGCGCTTCCAACTCCTGGATCAGACGCTCATTATGCATCTGCAACCAACTTGCCCGTACTAGAGTCCTACGACTCAACGAATCAGCAACCACATTTCCCTTCCCGGGAGTATAGTAAATATCAAAGGTATAGTCCCCAAGGAACTCCATCCACCTTCGTTATCGCATATTCAGATCCTGCTGATCCAACAGATACTTTAGGCTCTTATGATCTGTATAGATATCCCATTTAATGCCATATAAATAGTGCAGCCATAATTTTAGCGAAAAGATCACCACCACCATCTCCAAGTCATGGACGGGATAAATCCGTTCATGCACTTTCAACTGGCATAAGCCATAAGCAATCTCTTTACAAAACTGCAGAAGAACGCAGCCTAAGCCTCTCCCTGAAGCATCACATAGATCCCATAGCCGTCTGTACCATATGGCGATGTCAACACAGGCATCGTGGTCAAACGACTCTTCAGCTCTTCAAAAGCTTGCGCGCACTCTGGCGTCCAAACGAACTTCTGATCCTTTCTCGTCAACGTGGTCAGAGGCAAAGCAATCGATGAGAAGTTTTTCACAAACCGTCTGGAGTAGCCTTTCTGTCCAAGGAAACTCCTGACCTCGGCCATTGAAGACATCACTGGCCACTCTCGGATGGCACTTATCTTTTATGGATCCACTGCTATGCCATTTCCACTTACCACGTGGCCAAGAAAAGCCACCAATGACAACCAAAACTCACACTTTGAGAACTTTGCATAAAGCTTATTCCTCCGCAAGGTATGCAACACCAACCGCAAATGGTTTGCATGATCAGCTTTCGACTACGAGTACACTAAGATATCATCAATGAAGACAATCATAAACAGATCCAAGTACTCTCGGAACGTTCGGTGCATGATATCCATAAATACCGAAGGCGCATTACATAAGACAAACGACATTACAGTGAACTCATAATGCCCGTACCGTGTTCCAAATACTGTCTTGGTAATGTCACCATCCCGAATCCTTGGCTGGTAATATCCAGATTTTAAATCCAATTTGGAATAAAAAGTTGATCTCACTTTCCGATCGAACAAGTCATGTATCCGTGGAATTGGATACTTGTTTTTCTCCGTCAGCTTATTCAACTCACGATAGTCACTACATAATAGTAAACTACCATCCTTCTTTTTCACAAATACAATAAGCACGCTCCAAGGTGACATACTTGGGCATATGTATCCCTGTTCCAGCAACTCTTGCAGTTGGACTTTCAATTCATCCATTTCTTTTGGCGCTACGCGATATGGCGAGCGGGCCATATGTTTCACACCTAGCACCAACGCAATAGGGACTTCATCACTTATAAAGGTCATTAGGAAACACATCTATATAAACTGACCACACAATAGAAGGGTCACTCAACCCGCCTTCGGCCTACAGACTGCTAGAGGCATGAAGACTCGCTTCAAGCATGACTGAATACGTTTGACAATTTAGCAAGCATACAAGTAATCTTGGTCCCTCGTTCAGCACAGATGGTCCTACGATCGGCGATAACCTCATAACGACCTCTACCCATATGCATTCGTTCCACTACGGCCATGCCGTTTCACTGGTATCTATGATACCTAGATAAATACATAGGGTGGAAAAAGCCGTAAACCAATGTTTTGATTATTCATTACAACAGAGTTATACATATACAAAACAAGTTTTGGAGCCAGCATTATAAACGAGGATATGTACAGTACAAAGTTATAATTATTTATGTACAGTCCATTCTTTCTCTTCTTGTTTCATCTCGTCTAAGGGCCAACTCTGCAGTCTCGGGCTTTATGTCCTTCTTTACCACACGAGTAGAAATTGGGTGGAGTTCGCCCTGCCACTACTCCAGCCTTAGCTTTCTTTGTCCTTGGCGCATTACCATAGTAGTCTCGGGTAAGATGTCCTACGTTTCTACACGAAAAACAAACATGCCTTTCCTTTTTTCCCATGGTGGTAGAATAGGTTGACTCCCACAAATGTATGTTCTTCTTCCACTTATGAGAACTTGATGTTGGCATCTTTGTAATGGTGGGCACATTGGCACCGTACCTTGCCCAAAACTGATTTAAGTCCATTTCCAAAGACCGAGCTGTCGTGACCAAGGCACAAAAGCCAAGTAACTTTGGACCCACCAAGAGACGTCGTAGTTCCTCACGCAGACCATCATAAAATCTTTTGGTCTTCATCTCTTCACTTTCAACCACACACTCTGCATGTTGTCTCAGCGCCACAAATGCATGAAAGTACTCCTGCACCGTATATGGTCCCTAGATCAGACACATATTTAACGGCGGGGCCGATGCTCTTTCTCTTGCCATCTGCTCAGGCACACCAACCAACATGAGAGGCACTATCGGAACAGAGGGTTGTACATGTCCCTCGTGCGGGCGTTGTTCATTGCAAAACCACATCAGTGATAAATCAGACCGTCCCTACCGAAAGAGGAAGTGTTGGCACCGCAGATAGCTCATTAATCCTCATTGAGTGATGGGGTTCTTGTTGTCCCTCATTACTGCTAGTCGCCTACAAGAATGAAACACACAAATAAGAAACTAAAGTGTTGCACAAAGTAGGAGTAGGAACACCCAAGTACCCCAAATAGAACACACATTAGAGCCCTCACACAAATAAGAACAATAATTAGGAACGCGCATGTTTCTCAAACAAGTGTATTTGCATTCCTTAGTGGACATTCAAGAGTTCATTAATGTTACAGCGGTTCGCACTAACACGTGCTCGCCATCCGACAAAATAATTCGACCACGAATTTGAAAGAGGAAGACCGAGACAAGCTGATACCAAAATGTAACGACTCCACCCGTTAAATAACATATAATAAAAGGTCCGGCTGGGGCCCCACACTATATGCCACAAACAGACGGTGAGGTTACAGGTTAATACCAAAACACCATCGCACCCTAACTCAGAGCATGCTAGCGGAATATTTTAATAATAACTTGAACTCAAACCAGGAATGTCCACTATATATATAAACCACAGTTATATACAATCTCATGAAGGAATGTGCATCAAATACAAATAGGTTGGCCTTAAGGCCTTACAGTTCCTCATTTCATAGTATGGATTGCATACATCGGCGCGTAAGCCGACCATACATGAGTAAAACACAACACATTTTGCTCAGCCTTCAAGGGCTTGCAGCAACAGTAGCAGCAGGGACTTCATGTAACGCCTCAGAACTCAAAAGACTGACAGATGGTGTTTTGAGCCAAATCTGGGATTTGGTAGAGGTGACACGGCCTGGGACATGGGCGTGTCCCAAGGCGTGTCATGCTCGGGTCCGACAATGGTCGCGTGATTGATGAAATTGCAGTCAACGATCAATGGGGCATTCAACACGGCCTGGGATACGGGCGTGTCCCAGGGCATGTCAGGCACTCAAATCCGCTCACTCAACGATCATTAAGTGAGGACGCACGACCTGAGCCAAAGCGTGTTTGGGTCCTACACGGGCGTGTCAAATTTGACACGGGCATGTCGAATACCCGTGTCCTGCTTGGGTAATTTGGCGAGTTGTGCTAAGGAAACTACATGGCCTGGGACATGGGCGTGTCTAGCACACGGCTTGTGACATGGGCGTGTCACATGGCCGTGTTGTGCTCTGGACATTTTGGACCTGTGTCTATGGAGGAACACGCCCAGCTACACAGGCATGTACTGGATGACACAGACGTGTCAAGCCTAACACGGGTGTGTTGAGTGCCCGTGTTCTTTTTGGGGCGCAATGGTTTCGATGGCGAATGAGTGATACGGCCTTGGACACGGGCATGTCGCAAGCCGTGTTCGGCCCAAGAAGTTTATTTTTGGGCAAAATTGCAGGCGTTCGTTTCCTTATTTTTGGTTCTAACGGTTCAGATCTCTCCATGCTAGGGTTAAGGCCGGGATTGAGTGTTTAAACCCTCATTTCTTTTGGGTTCACTCTCTTACTAACTTCTAGAGAGAAGGGAGAGCAAGGAGGAAAAAGGAAGAGAGATCCGGTCGCTGTAGGAGATTCGGAGTGCCAAATCGCAAACTGAGTGTAACATCCCATTTCCGGCTAGACCCCTAGGAGTCGGTTAGTTGTGACAAAACCCCAGGGAGCACATAAAATTGAAATAAGCGATCAATATTTCGGGTCACGGGTTGGTCACGCCCGTGACCGACCCGTCACGCCCGTGACTTGGGCGTGACTACTTCGACGATCGTCGATCTCCACGAGACGATCGTCGAACGTGCTGTCTGGGCATGTCACGCCCATGACCAAGGTGTCACGCCCGTGACTATGGGCGTGACCCCATCGACGATCATCGATCGCCGTGAGACGATCGTCGACCTTGCAGCCCGGGCATGTCACGCCCGTGACATGAGTGTCACGCCCGTGACCTAGGGCGTGACCAGCCTTCGACGATCGTTGATCTCAATTCGACGATCGTCGACCTCGAAATTTGCCATTCGAGCATGTCACGCCCGTGACCTAGAGGTCACGCCCGTGACCTAGGGCGTGACCAGCCTTCAACGATCGTCGACCCAAAATCTGCCGTTCGGGCCTGTCACGCCCGTGACCCAAGGTGTCACGCCCGTGACCATCCATCAACGATCGTCGATCTCAGTTCGACGATCGTCGAACCCAGAATTGGCTATCCGGGCCTGTCACGCCCGTGACCTATGTGTCACGCCCGTGACATTGGCCGAAACGACGGTTCAGGCCCGAAATTATTCCAACACGCGTGGTAATAAATGCTGGTGTGGGAAGTTAGACCAAGAGTAACTTCCGGCCGTTTCCCTTCTATAATTATATAATAAATGAGGAAAAGGTGGTCCAATAGAAAACCGCTAGCTGGACACACCTGTTTAGTTTCCACCGTTTCTTATCCCTTCACTGTAACCGAAACGTTAAGGGGGGGAAACTTCATGGCCATAATGGTTTTACCCATTCACCTTCCCACTTCCGGATTTATAAAAGCCCACCTGGGCAAGAGGAGAAGGTTACACGCTCAAGTAATCGGATCAGACCTTTGTTCTTGCTATAGGAGAATTTCAGCAAACGCCACCACCGCGCCATGGCACCCCGACGTTCTTCTCGCCTTCAAACCGCGAACAAGGTCCTCCTCTGCTCCTTCTCTTTCATGGGTAGATCTTAGGATTCTTAGAAAGGAGGTTCGCGCTCAACGGAGCCGGACCCGTCTCTCGTTTTCATGGAAAAACCATGAAAAAGGTATTTTGAGTTCGCCGGAAACCGCCACCTCCGCGGCCAAACCACCGCCGACCGATAGCCATCGCCTCAACGGAGGTGGTGGTGGTGGTGGCTGGCCAGGGAAGTGACCGAACGGCCGGCGACGGATCACGGAATGCTTACAGGAAAAATGATTTTTCTGTGTCTGGTTTTTCGGGTTCAAGTAGAAGATGAACAGTAGAAATAATTTTATAATATATAGATTATTATATATTACATATGGAAAAATAGATTATTTGGATATATGTTGAGGCTGCGAAACAAGGCACGTAGAGGCCGTTTTCGGAACAATGACCAGACACAAAAGTTGTAGCCCTCGGGTCTACTTTAATTTAAAATTGATTTTATTCAATTTGGAAGAGTGGTTTGAACACAGCACTCATTTTGGTGGGATCAAGACCTAGGCTAACCAGAAATTAAAATGGTTGCCCACGGTTCATAACATGTCCAAATGACTTGAAATTTGGACTGGAGGTCTATAATATGTATATCGAGAGGTGTCCAAAAATGAGAATTTTTGCAGAACTTTTGCCTAAAGTTTTTGTAAAAATTTAATAAACAATATAAAATTAATTAGGAGATGAAATTAAGTCCAAACTCCCCCAAATTTTGGGTGGTGGTCCCTGGCATCAATATTAAGATCTGTACAAAATTTCAACTCGATTGGTCGAGTTTTGAATAGGGAAGTACCAAGTCCTAGATAGGTCTTGGTGAGGGGTACTTTGGGGGAAAAGCTTACGATTGGAGATGGAGTGGACAAATTCTCTCAAAAGAGGCTGAAGTTGTTGGCCATGTTTTGTTGAGTCTATGTCTACCCTCTTGGGTAACATTGGTGTGGCTTAGGGTGGATTTTTACCCTAAGAGATTGGCTCAAATCCAAGGGTGGGAGTTTGAGGTTTGTGATGGACAATAGGAGCAAAAGCTCTTGTATGCCTTGAAATTTGGAGGAGAGGGAGATGATATGATGAAAACCCTCTGGTTGAAATAGTGAAGGAATGGAGGTAGTTAGGTACCTCGAAAGTTGAGATGTCGGATTAGGATAAAAATGTAATTTAGTTATTTTAAGCACTAAATCTAATCCAAAAATTGGGAAACTCGGGAGGATGGATTTTTAGGATGTTTTAGACTTAAAGTAAATCTTCTGGAATTTTATGATTAATAAATGTTATACTTCATGTGTTAAAGGAATAATTGCCCGATTTATTGTTTCAATTATTTGGAGGTTTTAAATTAATATAATCAGTTGAAATTCTGGATTTAGATCTTGATTAGTAGCACAATGATCCCTGGATTTTTATAGATTTTTATGTTGAGTAAATCTAGTACCTTATTCACAGATGATAGAAAGGGCTTTTATGTTTAAAAATTAATTATGGATAAAATTCTTGCTGGAAAATTATGAAACTTGGCCAGTGCTAATTTTAGGCCTTTATCTGCATGTCATGAATTATTTATAATTTTTGGAAGAATATTTTCTGTACTTGCTTCATAAACAATAGAAGTAAGAGATTATTTCTAAAATAGCTTTCATGCCATTTTGATGATAGAAAAAATTATGATACTTAGGATTTAACCTTCTGAGATATACCTACTATTTATCATAAATTTGCTGGACATCTTGTATAATAATTAGGGTAGTTCATGTTCAAACCGATAGCCCTTGGGATTTTCGAGGAATTTAATTAAATGCCAAATAAATTAGGAAAATTTCCATTTTCTGGATTTAGGACATTCATATCATGGTAAGTCTCCAGTAAATAATTTAGGGCATTTGGATGAGTAATGGATCATTGCATAACCGGTTCGACATGTAGCCTAGGTCGGTCTGCATATAGCAATTTGAGCAATGCAATAGGACTTGATCTGAGGAAGTTTTTGGAGTTAAACATTTTGTCTGGGTGGACATTTGTGGAGGAAATTACAATAGGAAAATATGAAGAGTAGAGAGTAGTAGTGATAGCTAGAGTTAAGAGGTGCTCGGTTTGGCGAAAGATCATCTTCCCGAAGAGTGGAAGGTTTAAAAATCACCCTAGGATAGTCTATCGTATGTGAGAAAGGAATGGGTTAAGGGAAATAAACCAATAATATTAAGTGCCTTGCGAAAGGGAACTTCGGGCCGTAATGCCGCCGTCTTGGTTCTAGTGCCCCTTGAGAGCCCTTCACGGGGTATACCTGGGGCAGTCCTGGCTAACGTAAACTGTAATAATAAACTGGCAAGAGTAACTTAGTAACTAGGGTTGCATCTTTCACAAACACTATTGGCACGGGAAGATTGATGAGAGCTCGGCTCGGTTGGTTGGGAGACGGACGTTTTGGTCCGGGAGCTTCGGCTCGGTTGGTTTAGAGAGGACGGGATGGTCCGGGGAGCTTCGGCTCGGTTGGTTTGGAGACAGACGGGATGGTCTGGGGAGCTTCGGCTCGGTTGGTTGGGAGACGGACGTTTGGTCCGGGGAGCTTCGGCTCGGTTTTTGTGTGCTTACGATTAAACTTGCATGTGCATAAAATAGGAAAAGTTAAGGTGGTGGGTCTTTCGATATCGGGGAGTTCGATTACACCGACACCGATATCGTTGACTCGGCGGGGTGATTAGCACTCCGCCAACTGAAGTCCGGTGCGCCAGCCGGCAAGAGTACGCAGGCGTCCGCTTAGTGCACCAAGCGTTGAGGCGTACGATAGGTCAGACCAGTGGTGCTTTTACTGGTTTTTAGAGGTGGGTGAGGCCCAACCCACCGCTTTCGTCTGCCACTACGGAGGTATCCTGGGGAGGTAACGACTCCGAAAGGGGGAACTAAAGGTCTGTGTGCACAGAGTCGGGTGTGTGCGTTGCACTTGCATGTTTCATCATACCCACTAGCATGTCATAGCATAATCGATTCATTTAACCCTGACACCTAAAGTATAAGTGGTATGGGATGCTTATACATTAGAACTTGCAAAACGACCCTTGGTCTATAAGCTTGTGTGGGCAAGTTTATAAATCAAAGGTTAATTTCAATATATAACAACCATTGCTGTTTGATAACCGACACCCCAACGTATAAGTGGTATGGGACACTCTATACGATGGGAGCCTTGCAAAAGATCCCTTTTGCTTATGTGTTCTCGCATAAGTGAAGGTTTAAATTCATATAATTGCTTTTCTTACTGCTAGACCTATTATAACAATTTATTAACTGCTCACCTTATAAACTTGCTAGATTAGTTTCCGCTGCCATCTGTTTCATGTTTATCTCTACCTTCATGTCCTTCCCTTTCTTCCTCTCCGCTCGGTACCTATGAGCCATGGGGGAAGGGGTAGGGGATGATAGGGCTTAGTCTTTTGACTAACGGTTTTTGAACCGCATCAATTAGGGGATCGTGGAGCCAGCATGGAGGAGCAGCCCCAGAGATCGGTGCGCCTAGAGATGGGGCAGTCTAGCTCCGGAGTTCACACAGCCGGGACCGTGAGTCTCGACCCTGAGTAGTTTCTTGTGTTTGCTTCCGCATGAGTGATATTGTAGTGAGGACTCTGATGTACAGGGCTTATGCCCTTATTTCTAGTTTTACATTATGCTGCACTCTGATGTTTCTGTGGACACTCCTTCGTGGGATTTATTATATATATGTGATTTTATTATTGTGGACTGCATTGCTCTTACTGTTATATTGTGCTACCTTTCTGCGATCGAATTGGCCGGCAGAATCGGCGCCTTGTGGTGATGACCCTTCAGGACGTGAAGGTGTCACACAAAGCGGCGATTCTGGGCCTAAGACCCGGGTTTGAAAAAAAAAAGGGGGGGGGGGGGGTCTTACAAGTGGTATCAGAGCAAACATCGATCAGAAGGAAGTAGCAGTCCACAAACCCTGGGTCACCCCCCGCTCGAGTTTAGTTTGGGGACAAACTAAGCAGCGGAAGCAGTGGTGTGCCCATATGGGGATCACATATAAATTGTCCACCTTTATGTAATATTTGAACGTTTTCTCAGCGTGTGTTTTTGTTACGCAGCCTCCAGCACGGACTACGCCACATGGTGGAGTTCAACAGGCTCAGGATGTTGCACCGCCCCACGGCCCCACTCCTTTCCTTCAGTCAGACATGGGACAGACCCTGACTGCCATTCTGGAGGCCTTCAGGGCCCAGCAGGTTCCGGCCCGCAGCCAAATCGGGGGCAACTGGCTAAGCATCTTCCGAGGACTGGCTCCCCCGTCCTATTGGGGACAGAGTCGGCTGTTCGGAGGAAGAGTGGCTAGATATCATGTACGAGATGCTGACCGGGATTCCGGTGTCCATGGGAGGAGAGGGTGGCTCTAGTTGTCTCCTGCTGGAGTCGTATGCAAAGAGGTGGTGGAAGACGCTGTTGGACACGACATTTGCTGATAGGGAGGTTTGCGGAGGTTACTTGGGAGGAGTTCAGGGCCGCACTGCTGGAGCATTTCGTTCCGCAGTCGGCTAGGGATGATTTGGAGGAGCGGTTCTTACAGCTGAAGCAGGGTACCCGGACCGTGGTGGAGTACCATCGAGAGTTTGACCATCTGGCTCGATACGCAGATTCCTACCAGCTGGACGAGGTAGGTAGGGTATATCAGGAGGTTCTATAAGGGCCTGCGGGAGGACTTGAGGGAGGCTCTGTTGTTTGTATCTGACGGGCCCATCTCCCAGATCTTGGAGATTGGCCAAAAGGATTGAGGTTGACTGGCACACCACGGGCCGGGGGCGGAAGCGGCCAGCAGAGGATCAGGGACGGAGAGGTAGGAATGACCAGCGGCGAGGTGTTATACCAGAGGGGAGGAGGACAGAGGACCAGCCTCGTCGGAGGAGTGAGGCAGGAGCCGAGGGAACAGGTGATACTGGCCCTCCACCTCTTCGGATGCAGGAGATGCCGAGACAGGGGGAATGGCGTATCCCCCACAGAGTGTTTTCTTTGTCATTAGATGGGCACATTCGGAGGAACTGGCCCATGAGGGGGCACCACCTCCAGCACATCAGGGCGGCCCACCAGCTCAGCATTACGGAGGCCGAGGACGCGGCCGCGGTCGAGGATACCTGGGGAAGATCGTAGACAAGGAAGAGAGCAGGTATATGCTTTGGACCTTGCGCAGCCTCGAAATCCGGAGCAGGTCATAGCAGGTACGCAGCAATGCTTCTTTATTTTCATAGAATTTCCCTTTAAGTTGTTAAAACTAGAAACGCACTAAATAGATTAACAAGGAAAGAAAATTCTTTATAGAACCCTAAGATATTTAATCACCCCAGGTATAGTCTTCATCAGCGGCAAGCCGGCCGCACGCTGTTCGATACTGGAGCTACTCACTCCTTTGTGTCGGAGACGTTCGTAGAAGGACTGGAGGGTGTGGAGGGTTCACAGGCTCGAGGATGAGGGTGCGACTACCAGATGGATCTGAGCTCCTTACCACGGATCACTACAATATGGAGGCAGAAATTGGTGGAAAAGCGTTCGAGGCTCCAGCGACGATTTTGAAGCTGACGGACTACGACCTGATCCTGGGCATGGCATGGCTGCACTGGAACTATGCCCAGATTGACTGCCAGGCAAAGAGGATCACCGTGGACACGGGGACTCTTTCATTACCATCGAAGGTATAAGACCTGTCTCTCGTATACTCTTATCTTCGGTACAGGCGTTAAGGCCATCTGCAGGGAGAGGAGGTCTATCAGATTTCTATTTGAGATGGCGGAGTTAAGGAGTCGGTGACAAACATCCCGGTGGTGCGAGATTTCGCTGACATCTTTCCGAGAAACTGCCAGGACTACCTCCACACCGAGAGCAGGATTTTCAGATACAGTTGTGCGGGAGCCAAGCGGCGTCTAGGGCCCTTATCGTATGGCCCCAAAGGAGTTGGCAGAGTTTCGGACTCAGTTGCAGGAATTAGTTGAGGCAGGTTTTGTTAGACCGAGTCCCTCGCCATGGGGAGCACCGGTCCTATTCATGAAGAAGAAGGATGGGACTCTCGCCTGTGCATCGATTACCGAGCACTAAACAGGCTGACCGTCCGGAATACCTATCCGCTCCACGGATAGACGAATTATTCGACCAGCTGGAGGGGGCCCATTATTTCTCGAAGCTGGACTTGAGATCAGGATACTACCAACTGCGGATCCAGGAGGAGGATATCCCGAAGACGGCCTTTAGTAGCAGATATGGCTTGTATGAGTTCACCGTGATGCCTTTGGGCTCACGAATGCTCCGTCGGCGTTCATGAGTCTCATGAACGGGTTTTCGAGGCCTACTTGGATGTGTTCGTCATAGTATTCATAGACGACATCCTGATCTACTCTAGGACGGAGGAGGAGCATACTCGGCATCTGGCACTGACCTTGGAGAGGTTGCGGGAGCATCGCCTTTATGCAAAATTCAGCAAGTGTCAGTTCTGGTTGAAGGAGGTGGCCTTCTAGGCCACATCATCAGCGGAGCCGGGTTATCAGTAGATCCAGCAAAGATTCGGGCAGTTCGCGATTGGCCGCAGCTGAGGACAGCCACCGATGTACGCAGTTTCTTGGGACTTGCCGGTTACTACCGGAAGTTCGTGGAGGGGTTCTCTCGGATTGCCCTCCCCCTCACATCTTTGACAAAGAAGGAGGCACCTTTTGTTTGGACCCCGCAGTGCCAGGCGGCTTTCCAGGAGCTGAAGGACCGACTCATCTCGGCCCTATTCTGGCCCTTCCATCGGAAGGGAGGGATTCCAGGTGTATACCGACGCATCATACCAAGGGATGGGAGCGGGCTGATGCAGAACGGACATGTCATAGCATATGCCTCCCGCCAGCTGAAGACCCATGATAGGAACTACCCGGTGCACGACCTCGAGATGGGAGCGGTCGTTTTTGCTCTGAGGTTGGCGCCATTATCTTTATGGAGTCCACTGCGATATCTTCTCCGATCACAAGAACCTGAAATACGTGGACACGCAGAAGGAGCTGAATATCAGGCAGAGGCGTTGGGTGGAGTTCTTAGCAGATTATCAGTATGAGATGCACTACCATCTAAGGAAGGCAAACGTGGTGGCCGACGCGTTGAGACGGAGAGCTGCCACTTCCGAAGCTGGGACCCAGTTATGTCCATGGAGCTAGTCCAGTCATTCAGAGATATGCAGATATCCTAGTGTCCGAGGATGACCCAGATCTGTATAGGGAGTATCTGGCATCGATAGTGGCCATTGACGATATTCGGGATCGCATTCGGGACGGACAGAGGGAAGATGGTGGGCGGAGCGATGTTCGAGAGCTTTGGAGGAAGGTTCGACAGGAGATTATTCCCTGAGAGATGGTTTGCTCACTTCAGAGGCAGAGTATATAACCGAGGAGGCCAGATCCGAGAGGATATTATGATGGAGGCGCATTGCAGCCGGTACTCGGTACACCCAGGGATCACAAAGATGACCGCTGATTTGAAGAGGACGATATTTTGGCGGGCATGAAGAAGGACATTACGTACTTCGTGAACCATTGCGAGGCGTGTCAGTTGGTGAAGGCGGAGTGCAGGAACCCGCAGGTTGTTACAGCCACTCCCGGTGCCGGAGTGGAAGTTTGACGATATAGCGATGGATTTATACATGGTCTTCCGGTCTCGGACAGGGAACGACTCGTTTTGGGTGATTGTCGATCGGTTGACGAAGGTGGCCCGCTTTGACGATCAGGAAGGATGACTCGGTGGGAGTGCTGGTACGGAAGTTTGTGGTAGCAGTATGTCCGATATCATGGCGTGTGATAATACGTTTTGTAGCCTAAACTATTATCGTATTTTATTTTTTATATTGTACAAATTTTGTCTATTATTAGTTTGTTTTTATCTTTTTATGTAAATTTTATTGCCACTAACTTTTTCTGTCTTTTTGCAGGTTTTCAGAAAAATTGCCAAAATGGCCTGTCACGCCCCTGTCACGCCCTCCCTGGGCGTGACCTTGGGGTGTCACCGATCCCGAGGACACCTGCTGGAAGGGACAGATAAAGGTCAAAACCGCTGTCACGCCCCCCTGTCACGCCCTCCCTGGGCGTGTCACCGGGCGTGACGGGCGTGTCGCCCTCTGCCGCAAAGCTGCCGCCGCATTAAATGCCGTTCCGCCTCAGCACGCAAATAGTACTGTCACGCCCCATGTCACGCCCGTGACATGGGCGTGACACCTTCCTTTTTCGGTGACTGACGGATTTCCGACCAATGATTTGGACATGACATGCCTGTCACGCCCCCCTGTCACGGGCGTGACCTAGGGCGTGACCACCGACGTACCGAAGCAATCATCCCTCCCGCCAGAATCCAGAGCCCGAGGTCAAATCCGTACCTGTCACGCCCCCTGACACGCCCCCCCTAGGGCGTGTCGGAGGGCGTGACCAACCCGAGAAAAAATCTATAAATTGAGCCCCCCTCCCCCCCATTTCAGCAAGCTTGGTTGAGTGGGGGAGGTGCTGCCCCTTTGTTTCTTGATCCTTTTTCATGCTTTTCTCTCTCTCTCTCCCCTCTCTTTGTACTTTTTGGTTAACCCTAGTTTAATCATAGTTTGTGCTAGCTTTTAATGTAATTTTTCCTTGCTTAGTGCTTAATGTAGGGCTAGAATAGGGTTTAATTTTCATGCACTTGTAACTTTAATTTTCAATAGTGTAACTTGCCCTTTTTATTAATAAAATGTTTTTTTTTAGTTTGTGTTCTTCTTATGCTTTTCTACTCATCTTCCCCCTCCACTCCATTATGATTAACTAATCCTCCTTGTACTCGATCTTGATGATCCGAGGTTAGAGCGATTATGTTATGATGTTTTAATTAATCTTTTCTTTTTAGGTTAGGGCCTTGAATTACTCTTGATTTATCACGGGTCGGAGGTATATTTTCGATATATACTACTCTCCGCCTTTGCTTTCATTCTGGGCTAGCCGAGAGGCCGAAAGAATGAAGTGAGCATTCAAGAGTAAAGGGAGTTGTACGCACCCCTCGAGAGAGGCAGACGTCCAAATCTCCCGGATTGGAGTAAAATCCAATAGTGGGGTTCACCGCGTAAAGCGAGTTTTAGGCCTCCGATTTAGACGAGAGTCGGTCGGACCTTCCTAAACTCAGTTGGGCACGACTTCGAGAGAAGCGTGTTCAAGCTTTAGGAACCTCCACGGTCAAGGACCCTTATCCTATTAAGTTTAGATTTTTATCGCATTTTCTTAATCGTCTTTAGCCGAGGTGAATCTCGATCGGGTGCATTTCCAATTTCATATTGTTCTACTTTTGTAGTAATCTCATATATTGTGCTCTTTTATTAACTGCAGTAGTTCCTTTCTAGCTTAGTTGTTTACTTAATAGCCCTCTTAATTGCAGTGTTTCTTTTTCTAGAATAGCTTTACTTTCTCCCTGCACTTAGATTTCTTAAAACCCTAGTTTTTCCGTCGATAAGATAATAGCGTTCGTGTGAGTAAGCTTAGCCAACAGTTCCCGGATCTTAATACGACACTTGTGTCCCTTGCTACAATTCGATAGGTATACTTGCCTCATCGGGTTGCTAGTTCGGTTGCGTTTTTTCTTCGAACCCTAGCGCGCAAAAGTTTTTGGCGCCGTTGCCGGGGAGCCAACTTCCGTTGATATTGAAAACACGAACCTATTAATTTTATCTCTTCTCTTTCTCATCCCCTTTCTTTAAAGTTTTAAAAAAAAAATCAAAAAAAATTTTATCACCGCTCTTAATAGAAACCAACCTCACATTTTTCTACGCACCTAATTCTCTCGAAAAGGGCAAAGGGCTTTAAGCGCCACTGTCTTGTCTAGTACCTTGCGAACCCTTCACGGGGTAGTCCTTGGGAAGTTCGGGAGTTAATCTATAAAAAAAAATCTATTTCAAAAAAAAAATTTAATTTAATTTTCTAAATCTAGTTTTTCTTTCTAGTTTATCCTTTTTCTCTTTCTTCTTTTTCTGTTCTTTTAGTGCATGACCCGCGGGAGTCCGTCGGTTATTTTGACTTGGACCACGAAATTGAGCGTACTCTTCGGAGAAGATCGCGATTTCAAGGTCCTACTATCCAAGTGCCGGTTGAGGACTCCGAGTCATTTAATACTTTAAGAATGGAAGAACCCAACGTAGATGAGGCCGTGCAAAGGACTATGTCCTATTATGCACGACCGAACCTCGAGGGAACAGAATCGAGTATAGTCCGCCCTACTATAGCAAATAATAACTTTGAACTAAAGCCTAGCATAATTCAAATGGTGCAGCAATATGTGCAATTTGACGGACTTCAAGATGAAGATCCGAACGCACATATAGCTAGCTTTCTTGAAATTTGCGACACCTTCAAGATAAATGGTGTCACAAATGATGCGATCAGGCTAAGACTCTTCCCCTTCTCTCTAAGAACTAAAGCTAAGCAGTGGCTTAACACACTTCCGAAAAATAGCATAACCACTTGGAATGAATTAACTGAAAAATTTTTGGCGAAGTATTTTCCGCCAGCTAAAACTGCAAAACTTAGGAACGACATCTCTGCCTTTGGACAAATAGACTCTGAAACCCTTTACGAAACCTGGGAGAGATTTAAAGAATTATTAAGACGATGCCCACATCACGCGCTGCCTGTATGGTTACAAGTGCAGACGTTTTATAACGGGCTAAATCAAAGCACGAAGCAAATGATAGACGCAGCTTCTGGCGGTACTTTAAATCATAAGACCCCGGAAGCCGCTCTTGAGCTTTTTGAGGACATGGCCATGAACACTTATCAGTGGAATGTGCCTAGGTCCCGCCCGAACAAGCCTGCAGGTATCTATGAAGTGGACAACGTCTCCAGCTCGCTCTGCAAGTAGAAATCCTAAGCAAAAAAATCACGGAGATGACTGCTGCCTCCGCCCCTCAGGTATGGGAATCTGCAACCCCTACTCCAGAACATTTAGATTATGTTAATAATTTGCCTAGAACTGCTTTTAATAATTTTTCTGCTGCGAATTTTCATCCGCCTGGTTTTAATTTTCCGAATAGTTATAACCCGCTTTAAGAAATCACCCGAACTTTTCATGGAGTAATCCATCGAATGCGATGCGCCCACCTCCGCAAAATGATTTTTCTGCACAACCACCACCACCACCACTTCTTCAAAATTACCCAAAACCTCCAAGCTTGGAGGAATTACTTTCTAAATATATCACCACAAATGACGCCACTATAAGAACGTTAACCGGAAGCGTAAAAAGTCTAGAAAATCAGGTAGGACAGCTCGCGAAAATAATTTCTGAGCGACCCGCAGGGTCTCTTCCTTCCAATACCGAACCAACCCGAGAGAGCAAGCGAAAGCTATAACTCTTCGGAGTGGGAAGCAAGTCTCCGGTATGGTAAGTGAAGAGCCCGAGGCAAGCTCCGCTTTGCTTTTAAAAATCAAAGCTCGCTCCGCTTCCACCCTCTGCTGAAGAAGTAATCACCCCACTTTAGAAAATAATCTCACTCCACCACCCATCTTCAAAAATAATTCAACTCCTCCATACCCCTCTGAACTTAATAGACAACGTCAAGATGATCAGTACTCCCGCTTCTTAGAAATCTTCAAACAAATCCACATTAATCTTCCCTTCCACGAGGCTATTTCGCAAATGCCGAAATACGCCAAATATCTTAAAGACCTCCTCACAAACAAGAAGAAGTTAGAGAATCTTTCGCACGTCACGCTTAACGCCGAGTGCTCCGCCGTTTTAACAAACGGTTTGCCGAAGAAAATCAGTGACCGGGTAGTTTCTCTATCCCGTGTGTCTTCGGTGATCTTTTGTTAACACGCGTTAGCCGACTTAGGCGCAAGTATAAACCTGATGCCCTTTTCGTTGTTCAAAAAGTTAGGGATTGGTAGCCTTAACCCCACGCGTATGAGTATCCAGCTAGCCGATAGATCCGTCAAGTACCCGTTAGGAATAGTGGAGGACGTTCTAGTGAAAGTCGACAAGTTCATCTTCCCGGTGGACTTTGTCATTTTGGACATCGAAGAAGACGTCGAGGTTCCCCTGATCCTTGGCCGACCCTTCCTTGCCACCTCCGAGCCATCATTGACGTAAGCAATGGTAAGCTCTTTCTTCGAGTAGGCGACGACGAAGTCACATTTCGATCACCCCTTCGATGAAGAACACCTTAGCGAACGATGACTCATGTTTTTTCGTAGACGCCGTGAGTGATGATTCTTCCTACTGCCTCTCCGACTTTGAAAAAGAATTTTCTACTTTTTGCTCCTTTCTCTTACAACAGAATCACTGCAAGGAAGTGATGAATCTTCTTATTGTCTTTCTGAGTTTGAAAAAGAGTTTTCTGATTTTTGTTCTTCCTCTTTTCTTACCACTGAATCTGTACAAGAAGCCGTCTTGGCTGCTAGCCCCACCCCTTATTACGTTCCTTATAAAAAAGTTTATGAAGATATTATTTTTGAAAAAGAAAGAATCTCAAAATCCTCTTATGAAGAACCCCCTACCCTAGAACTTAAAGAACTTCCCGAACACCTTAAGTATGCTTTCTTAGAAAAAGACTCCAAGTTACCAGTTATCGTTTCGGCCTACCTCACGGATACGCAGAACGATAAACTTCTTCTAGTTCTACGTAAGCATCGCCGGGCTATTGCTTGGCAAATTTCTGATATCAAGGGCATAAGCCCATCTTTCTGTACACATAAAATTTTAATGGAAGATAATTCGCGTAACTCTATCCAACCTCAGCGCCGTATAAACCCGAATATGAAAGAAGTAGTTAAGGGCGAGGTTATGAAACTATTAGACGCAGGAATTATCTACCCTATATCGGACAGTAAGTGGGTTAGCCCCGTTCAGGTAGTTCCAAAAAGGGAGGGATAACCGTAGTTAGTAATGAGAATAATGAATTAATCCCGACACGGACGGTGACGGGTTGGCGTATGTGCATAGATTACCGTAAGTTAAATGACGCCACCCGTAAGGACCACTTTCCTCTACCGTTTATCGACCAGATTTTAGAACGTCTCTCCGGCCATAGCTTTTATTGTTTTCTCGATGGCCTCTCGGGGTACTTTCAAATACCCATCTCTCCGAGGACCAAGAGAAAACTACGTTTACTTGTCCCTTCGGCACCTTCGCGTACCGAAGAATGCCGTTTGGATTATGCAATGCGCCGGCTACATTCCAACGATGTATGCTCGCAATATTTGACAAGTACGTAGAAAGCATTATGGAGGTATTCATGGACGATTTCTCCGTGTTCGGCGATACCTTCGATAGATGTTTAGAAAACCTCGAAAAAGTCTTAGAACGATGCGAAGAAACTAACCTTGCCCTAAATTGGGAAAAATGCCATTTTATGGTGAGGGAAGGGTTAGTTTTGGGTCATAAAATTTCTGCTAAAGGTATTGAGGTAGACGTTGCCAAGATAGAAGTTATTGAGAAGTTGCCGCCACCTACAAACATAAAAGCTATAAGAAGTTTCCTAGGCCACGCTGGTTTTTATCGTCGTTTTATAAAGGACTTCTCCAAGATCACTAAGCCCCTCACCCATCTCTTAGAAAAAGACGCTCCATTCATTTTTGATGACTCTTGTATTTCTGCCTTTGAATTAATTAAAGAAAAGTTAATTAACGCACCAATTATGATAGCTCCGGTGTGGGACCTTCCTTTCGAGATTATGTGCGATGCGAGTAGTTTTGCGGTGGGAGCGTATTAGGTCAACGCATATCTAAGAACTTCCACCCCATCTATTACGCTAGTAAAACCCTCACATCTGCACAAGAAAATTACACCACAACCGAGAAGGAGCTCTTAGCTGTAGTATTTGCGTTTGATAAATTTCGCCCTTACATTACACTTTCAAAAATCATTGTTTTTACGGACCACTCGGCCCTCAAGTACCTTCTTGCCAAAACGGATGCCAAGCCTCGCTTGATTCGCTGGGTCTTACTCCTCCAGGAGTTTGACTTAGAGATCCGTGATAAGCGAGGAGCCGAGAACTTGGCCGCCGACCATTTATCAAGATTAGATAACCCCTTTATAGAAAAATTAAATGAAAAATCTTTTAATGACTATTTTCCTGATGAGAAGCTGCTTTTAGTTAATACATCTACTTCTCCTTGGTTCGCGCACATCGCCAACTATCTAGTGGCCCGGGTGCTCCCAAAAGAGTTCTCCTCTCAGCAGAAGAAGAAATTCTTTTCTGAGCTGAAGAACTACTTTTGGGAAGACCCGCATCTTTTCAAAATTTGTGCGGATCAAGTGATAAGGAGATGTGTTTCTTTTGATGAAGGAATTGATATTCTAAAACATTTGCATGAAGGTCCGACAGGTGGGCACTATCAAGCTGCTCGCACCGCTCATAAGGTGCTTTGCGCGGGTTTTTACTGGCCTAGCCTGTTTAAAGACGCGCAAGCCTTTGTGAGCAGGTGTGATAGTTGCCAACGGTCGGGCAATATTTCTAATAAAAATGAAATGCCGCAAAATTATTTCTTAGAGTGCGAAATTTTCGACCTCTGGGGAATTGATTTTGTTGGCCCCCTTCCTTCTAGCTTCGGAAACAAATATATTTTAGTTGCTGTTGATTATGTTTCACGATGGGCTGAGGCCCAAGCTCTTCCTACGAACGACTCCCGAGTTGTAGTCACGTTTTTAAAAAAATTATTTTCTAGATTCGGTACGCCACGCGCAATCGTTAGCGATAGGGGTTCCCATTTCTGTAACGCGCAATTTTCAAAAATCCTTACTAAATACGGCGTTACGCATAAACTGTCCACTGCCTACCACCCCCAAACTAACGGTCAAGTCGAAGTAGTTAATAGAGAAATAAAAAGAATATTAGAAAAGACTGTTTCAACTTCTAGAAAAGACTGGTCAACCAAACTTGACGATGCTCTATGGGCCTACCGAACAGCGTACAAAACCGCCCTCGGATGTACGCCGTATCGGCTGGTCTATGGAAAATCGTGCCATCTGCCCGTAGAGTTAGAACACCGCGCCTTTTGGGCCTTAAAATTTTTAAACTTCGATCCCCACTCAGTCGGTGACCTTCGAAAATTTCAACTAAATGAACTCGATGAGTGGCGCTCTTATGCTTATGAAAATAATAAACTTTATAAAGAGCGGACGAAGCGTTTACACGATAAACACTTAAGGCACCCTAAAAACTTTAAGCCGGGCGACCAAGTCCTGTTATATAATTCTCGTTTACGTTTATTTCCGGGCAAATTAAAATCTCGCTGGTCTGGCCCGTTTTCTGTTTTAGAAGTATTTCCTTATGGAACTGTTTTAATTTCTCACCCTGATAAGGGTAATTTCAAAGTGAATGGTCAGCGTCTTAAACTGTATTTCTCTGGTGATGATGATGTCAGTCCAAACACTATTAAGTTTCTGCTTCACGAACTTTAATCTTGAACTTTTATTTTTTTTGCTAAAAACAATTTTATTTCGGGACAACAATATTTTTGGACAATATTATTTTTTTGATGCGTCGAGCTCAACGACGCTTTAACCAAAGGGCGCTCTTGGGAGGCAACCCAAGTTATCTTTTTCTGTTTTCTTTATTTTACAATTTTTGCCTCGGACGGCTCCGACAAGCTGAAGCTTCTGCGATCGCCTGCTCCAACATTGCTGAATCCATCACGAAGTCCAAAGAAGACATTCGGGGAGCGGCATCACTCAGCTTTCGCAGCAAATAAATCCGGGGAAGTACCTGTATTTCAATTCTGTCTTTCAATTCTGCACTTTATTTTTCTCTCCTTCTCCAATCCCCTTCTTTAGCCATTGAGGACAATGTCTGTTTTAAGCTTGGGGGAGGATTTCCTCCTTCATTTTTGCTTAGTGTAAATAATTTCCTTTTTGTATATATTTTGTTAAATATTTCCAAAAATAAAAAAAAAAAAAATGAATATCTTAAAATTCAAAAAAGAGAAAAAAATTCCAAAATCAAAAAAAGAGAATATTTCTCAAATAAAAAAAAAATATATGTGTGTTTTTGAATAGTTTAGACATTTTGGTATTTCAATAGTACCCCTAGTTTTTAGTTTTGTTTTACTCAAAATCTCCTATAAACAACTTAGTTAATTATAATATTTCTAATCGTCTTTTTAATTATGTTTCACAAGTAAAATGTTGGCCATGCTGTGTTTCTAATTCGCGGTAGCATGTTAAGGTGAAATATTTTTCTAAAACTCGCATTTCTATTATGGTTTTTGTTTTTTTATTTCCTTTACTTTCTCAAAAATTCATCATCCACTATTTTCTTTTTCGTTTTTGAATAATTTTTGTAAAGTCAACTTTTGAATAACGTAGTAGATGTGAACGATCCAAGTCACCTATTATTTCTATTTTCAAGTTAATTTCATCAATCTTCTTTTATTATCTAGGACTCGCTTTTTGAAATTTTTCAAACCTTTGTTTTAAATAAATTCAAAAGCGTGAAAATGATTTAGGCCGTTTTTGTTTTCGTTTGAGCTTTCCTGCCAACCTAAAAACTTTTACCACTAGTTAGCCGTTTTTGAGCCTTTTCCGATTTCATTTGATAGCTCCTCCTTTCATTTCAGTTTCACCAAAGCCAAAATTTCCAACCTATCGAATCACACTAGCCTTTTTGAGTTTCATAAATTATTTTGACGATTTTGATAGGGTATTTTGTGATTTTTGTGGAGAAAGGTTTTCGAAAAAAAAGAAGTATGTTCAAAAGTGATGTTTATTTTTGTTTGGCCAACTCAAAAAGGAAAATAAAAATATTTATGGCCTTTGTTTTGAAAAAAAAAAAAAAATGAAAAGAAAATGAAAAAGAAAAAAAATGTGTATATATTTTTATGAAAATTTTTGAAACTCTTGCTTTGGTTTAGTGTGATTTTAAACCTTCACGTTTATCTTTGAATTCCACTCCTAATCATTTTCCTAAACCAAACGTTTCTGTCCTATTTAAGTCCTTTTGATTCACGCTTTTTGTTTTTTATTTAACAACTAAGAAAAGAAAAACAGTAAATCAGTTTTAGTTTTAGATTTAAACCTAGATTTTTGATAATTAAATTGATATAATTATAATGCGTTGCTTGGATCTAGTAACAACTCAATGCGTGTTTTTCATTTTCGTTGCTTTACTTAAGTCCATTTAAAAAAATCTCGTTAAAATTTTGGATGATTTGTTTTTATTAAGTAAAGTTTATAAAAGTTTTACCATACCTAAATAATTGTTTTAGACTTACATTTCACCTTTTCCCTACTAAGAATTTCGCATAGTACTTGTGTAGGCATAATTAGAACTTTTTGATTAGTCCTTTTTATAAATATCTAGTTTTTATATTTTTGCTTGGGGACAAGCAAAGCTTAAGCTTGGGGGAATTTGATAATACGTTTTGTAGCCTAAACTATTATCGTATTTTATATTTTATATTGTACAAATTATGTCTATTATTAGTTTATTTTTATCCTTTTTATGTAAATTTTATTGCCACTAACTTTTTCCTGTCTTTTTGCAGGTTTCAGAAAAATTGCCAAAATGGCCTGTCACGCCCCCTGTCACGCCCTCCCTGGGCGTGACCTAGGGCGTGTCACCCGATCCCGAGGACACCTGCTGGAAGGGACAGAAAACGGTCAAAACCGCTGTCACGCCCCCCTGTCACGCCCTCCCTGGGCGTGTCACCGGCGTGACCATGGGCGTGTCGCCCTCTGCCGCAAAGCCTGCCGCCGCATTAAATGCCGTTCCGCCTCAGCACGCAAATAGTACTGTCACGCCCCATGTCACGCCGTGACATGGGCGTGACACCTTCCTTTTTCGGTGACTGACGGATTTCCGACCAATGATTTGGACATGACATGCCTGTCACGCCCCCCTGTCACGGGCGTGACCTAGGGCGTGACCACCGACGTACCGAAGCAATCATCCCTCCCGCCAGAATCCAGAGCCCGAGGTCAAATCCGTACCTGTCACGCCCCCTGACACGCCCCCCTAGGGCGTGTCGGAGGGCGTGACCAACCCGAGAAAAAATCTATAAATTGAGCCCCCTCCCCCCATTTCAGCAAGCTTTGGTTGAGTGGGGGAGGTGCTGCCCCTTTGTTTCTTGATCTTTTTCATGCTTTTTCTCTCTCTCTCTCCCCCTCTTTGTACTTTTTGGTTAACCCTAGTTTAATCTTAGTTTGTGCTAGCTTTTAATGTAATTTTCTTCTTGCTTAGTGCTTAATGTAGGGCTAGAATAGGGTTTAATTTTCATGCACTTGTAATTTAATTTTCAATAGTGTAACTTGCCCTTTTTATTAATAAAATTGTTTTTTTTTTTAGCTTGTGTTCTTCTTATGCTTTTCTACTCATCTCCCCCTCCACTCCATTATGATTAACTAATCCTCCTTGTACTCGATCCCTTGATGATCCGAGGATTAGAGCGATTATGTTATAGGGATGTTTTAATTAATCTTTTCTTTTTAGGTTAGGGCCTTGAATTACTCTTGATTTATCACGGGTCGGACAGAGTATATTTTCGATATATACTCTCCGCCTTTGCTTTCATTCTGGGCTAGCCGAGAGCTTTGCCGAAAGAATGAAGTGAGCATTCAAGAGTAAAGGGAGATTATGTACGCACCCCTCGAGAGATGGCAGACGTCCAAATCTTCCCGGATTGGAGTAAAATCCAATAGTGGGGTTCACCGCGTAAAGCGAGTTTTAGGCCTCCGATTTAGACGAGAGTCGGTCGGACCTATCCTAAACTCAGATTGGAGGCGCACGACTTCGAGAGAAGCCGTGTTCAAGCTTTAGGAACCTCCACGGTCAAGGACCCTTATCCTATTAAGTTTAGGATTTTTATCGCATTTTCTTAATCGTCTTTAGCCGAGGTGAATCTCGATCGGGTGCATTTCCATTTCATATTTTCTACCCATTGCGAGGCGTTGTAGTAATCTATTATGTGCTCTTTAATTAACTGCAGTAGTTTCCTTTCTAGCTTAGTTGTTTACTTAATAGCCCTCCCGGTTAATTGCAGTGTTTGACTTTTTCTAGAATAGCTTTACTTTCTCCCTGCACTTAGATTTTCTAAACCCTAGTTTTTCCGTCTCGGATAAGATAACTAGCGTTCGTGTGAGTAAGCTTAGCCAACAGTCGATTCCGGATTTAATACGACACTTGTGTCCCCTTTGCTACAATTCGATCAGGTATACTTGCCTCATCGGGTTGCTAGTTCGGTTGCGTTTATGTTCTTCGAACCCTAGCGCGCAACAGCGTTCCCCGGACGATAGTGTCGGACGCGATGGACGGTTTACATCTTAGGGAGAGTGGCGGTCAGTGCAGGCATTTTTTGGGCACCGGTAGACTTTTAGCACGGCCTTCCACCTCAGACGGTGGGGCAGACGAGCGCACAACCGGACTTGGTGGATTTACTACCGGCTGTTGTAGTCTGGACCGAGGGGTGCGTGTGAGAAGAGTTAACGGTGCTTGTGTTCTCCTATTAATAATAGCTACCAGTCCGCATAGGATGGCACTTATGAAGCATGTTGGAAGTAAAATGTAGGGACCCCGCTCTCTTGGGGTTCCAAGACGAGGATCCGAATGCTGTTGGGATCGGATTTTGTGGGAAGATACCGAGGCTCAGGTGAGACTGATTCAGAGACTAGGATGTTGGAGGCGCAGAGCAGACAGGCTAAATACTATGACGCCCGGCATCGTCAGGTGAGTTTCGGGTAGGGGATCGAGTGTTCTTGAAGATCCGACCCATGCACGGAGTCTCACGGTCAACTTGTGTGCGCGGTCGAGGAAGAAACTCAGCCCTAGGTTTGGGCCCTTACCGGATCTGGAGCGGATCGGACCCTAGCCTACAGGCTAGAGTTGCCACCAGAGCTGGCAGCTCTACACGACGTCTTCCACATCTCTTTCGCTGAGAAGGGCTCTACTACTGCCCGAGCAGCGGTTTTGACCACGAAGGGCCGTAGCTTCAGACCGATCGGTTCACTTGGAGCCGGTTCGGATCGACGACAAGGAGTGCGGATCTTGCGCCGCAGAAGATCCCCTTAGTCAAGGTTCTGTGGAGAAATCACGGTCAGGAGGAGCACACCTGGGAACGCAGGTCTGATGAGGCAAAGATACCCGGAGTTGTTCAGTCAGGGTACATCTCACCACCTCTCGGTATTACTATAGATTGCCTTCTTGTTTTGGAATGTTAGACTAGATAGGAAAATCAGGACCTAGGCATGCGCACTTAATCAGAAAGGTAGGGGGCTAATCTTTTGTTTATTGGGGAGATTGTCTTCGTTATCAAACGAACAGTCGCCTGAACCCATAGAAAGATCGTATGGGATGTTACATGAGTTTAATTTATTCCGATAGAAATCCCCGTAGGCTCAACCTCAATTCGGGGACGAAATTTTTGTTTTGTTTATTGGGATTTGTAACATCCCATTTCCGGCTAGACCCCTAGGAGTCGGTTAGTTGTGACAAACCCCAGGGAGCACATAAAATTGAAATAAGCGATCAATTATTTCGGGTCACGGGTTGGTCACGCCCGTGGACCGACCCGTCACGCCCGTGACTTGGGCGTGACTACTTCGACGATCGTCGATCTCCACGAGACGATCGTCGAACGTGCTGTCTGGGCATGTCACGCCCAGTGACCAAGGTGTCACGCCCGTGACTATTGGGCTGTGGACCCCATCGACGATCGTCGATCGCCGTAGACGATCGTCGACCTTGCGGCCCGGGCATGTCACGCCCGTGACATGAGTGTCACGCCCGTGACCTGGGCGGTGACCAGCCTTCACGATCGTCGATCTCAATTCGTCGATCGTCGACCTCGAAATTTGCCGTTCGAGCATGTCACGCCCTTGACCTAGAGGTCAGCCGTGACCTAGGGCGTGACCAGCCTTCGACGATCGTCGACCAAAATTGCCGTTCGGGCCTGTCACGCCCGTGACCAAGGTGTCACGCCCGTGACCATCCATCGACGATCGTCGATCTCAGTTCGACGATCGTCGAACCCAGAATTGGCTATCCGGGCCTGTCACGCCCGTGACCTATGTGTCACGCCCGTGACATTGGCCGAAACGACGGTTCAGGCCCGAAATTATTCCAACACGCGTGGTAATAAATGCTGGTGTGGGAAGTTACACCAGGAGTAACTTCGCCGTTTTCCTTCTGTAATTATATAATAAATGAGGAAAAGGTGGTCCAATAGAAACGCCAGCTGGACACACCTGTTCAGTTTCCACCGTTTCTTATCCCTTCACTGTAACCGAAACGTTAAGGGGAGAACTTCATGGCCATAATGGTTTACCCATTCACCTTCCCACTTCCTGATTTATAAAAGCCCACCTGGGCAAGAGGAGAAGGTTACACGCTCAGTATCGGATCAGACCTTTTCTTTGTTCTTGTATAGGAGAAGTTCAAGCAAACGCCACCACCGCGCCATGGCACCCGACGTTCTTCTCGCCTTCAAACCGCGAACAAGGTCCTCCTCTGCTCCTTCTCTTTCATGGGTAGATCTTAGGATTCTTAGAAAGGAGGTTCGCGCTCAACGGAGCCGGACCGTCTCTCGTTTTCATGGAAAAACATGAAAAAGGTATTTTGAGTTCGCCGGAAACGCCACCTCCGGCGGCCAAACCACCGCCGACGATAGCCATCGCCTCAACGGAGGTGGTGGTGGTGGTGGCTGGCCAGGGAAGTGACCGAACGGCCGGCGACGGATCACGGAATGCTTACAGGAAAAAATGTTTTCTGTGTCTGTTTTTCGGGTTCATGTAGAAGATGAACAGTAGAAATAATTTTTATAATATTAGATTATTATATATTACATATGGAAAAATAGGATTATTTGGATATATGTTTGAGGCTGCGAAACGAGGCACGTAGAGGCGTTTTCGGAAAAATGACCAGACACAAAAGTTGTAGCCCTCGGGGTCTACTTTAATTTAAAATTGATTTTATTCAATTTGGTGAGTGGTTTTGAACACAACACTCATTTTGGTGGGATCAAGACCTAGGCTAACCAGAAATTAAATGGTTGCCCACGGTTCATAACATGTCCAAATGACTTGAAATTTGACTGGAGGTCTATAATTATGTATATCGAAAGGCTGTCCAAAAATGAGAATTTTTGGAGAACTTTTGCCTAAAGTTTTTGTAAAAATTTAATAAACAATATAAATTAATTAGGAGATGAAATTAAGTCCAAACTCCCCCAAATTTTGGGTGGTGGTCCCTGGCATCAATATTAAGATCTGTACAAAAATTTCAACTCGATTGGTCGAGTTTTGAATAGGGAAGTATCAAGTCCTAGATAGGTCTTGGGTGAGGGGTACTTTGGGGAAAAGTACGATTGGAGATGGAGTGGACAAATCTCCTCAAAAGAGGCTGAAGTTGTTGGCCACTGATTTGTTGAGTCTATGTCTACCCTCTTGGGTAACATGGTGTGGCTTAGGGTGGATTTTACCCTAAGAGATTGGCTCAAATCCAACGGGTGGGAGGTTTGAGGTTTGTGAAGGACATAGGAGCAAAAGCTCTTGTATGCCCTTGAAATTTGGAGGAGAGGGGGATGATATGATGAAAAACCCTCTGGTTGAAATAGTGAAGGAATTGGAGGTAGTTAGGTACTCTGAAGTTGAGATGTCGGTTTAGGATAAAATGTAATTTAGTTATTTTAAGCACTAAATCTAATCCAAAAATTGTGAAACTCGGGAGGAGGGAGTTTTGGATGTTTACTTATGTAAATCTTCTGGAATTTTATGATTAATAAATGTATACTTCATGTGTTAAAGGAATTAATTGCCCGATTTATTGTTTCAATTATTTGGAGGTTTTAAATTAATTATAATCAGTTGAAATTCTGGATTTAGATCTTGATTAGTAGCACAATGATCCCTGGATTTTTATAGAATTTTATGTGAGTAAATCTAGTACCTTATTCACAGATGATAGAAAGGGCTTTTATGTTTAAAAATTAATTATGGATAAAATACTTGCTGGAAAATTATGAAACTTGCCAGTGCTAATTTTAGGCCTTTATCTGCATGTCATGAATTATTTTATAATTTTTGGAAGAATATTTTCTGTACTTGCTTCATAAACAATAGAATTTAGAGATTATTTCTAAAAATAGCTTTCATGCCATTTGATGATAGAAAAATTATGATACTTAGGATTTAACCTTCTGAGATAACCTACTTATTTATCATAAATTTGCTGGACATCTTGCATGAATAATTAGGGTAGTTCATGTTCAAACCGATAGCCTTGGGATTTTCGAGGAATTTAATTAAATGCCAAATAAATTAGGAAAATTTCCATTTTCTGGATTTAGGACATTCATATCATGGTAAGTCTCCAGTAAATAATTTAGGGCATTTGGATGAGTAATGGATCATTGCATAACCGGTTCGACATGTAGCCTAGGTCGGTCTGCATATAGCAATTTGAGAAATGCAATAGGACTTGATCTGAGGAAGTTTTTGGAGTTAAACATTTTGTCTGGGTGGACATTTGTGGAGGAAATTACAATAGGAAAATATGAAGAGTAGAGAGTAGTAGTGATAGCTAGAGTTAAGAGGTGCTCGGGTTTGGCGAAAGATCGTCTTCCCCGAAGAGTGGAAGGTTTAAAAATCACCCTAGGATAGTCTATCGTAATGTGAGAAAGGAATGGGTTAAGGAAAATAAACCAATAATATTAAGTGCCTTGCGAAAGGGAACTTCGGGCCGTAATGCCGCCGTCTTGGTTCCTAGTGCCCCTTGAGAGCCCTTCACGGGGTATACCGGGGGCAGTCCTGGGCTAACGTAAACTGTAATAATAAACTGGCAAGAGTAACTTAGTAACTAGGGTTGCATCTTTCACAAACACTATTGGCACGGGAAGATTGATGAGAGCTTCGGCTCGGTTGGTTGGGAGACGGACGTTTTGGTCCGGGAGCTTCGGCTCGGTTGGTTTAGAGACGGACGGGATGGTCTGGGAGCTTCGGCTCGGTTGGTTTGGAGACGGACGGGATGGTCCGGGGAGCTTCGGCTCGGTTGGTTGGGAGACGGACGTTTTTGGTCCGGGGAGCTTCGGCTCGGTTTTTGTGTGCTTACGATTAAACTTGCATGTGCATAAAATAGGAAAAGTTAAGGTGGTGGGTCTTTCGATATCGGGGAGTTCGATTGCACCGACACCGATATCGTTGACTCGGCGGGGTGATTAGCACTCCGCCAACTGAAGTCCGGTGCGCCAGCCGGCAAGAGTACGCAGGCGTCCGCTTAGTGCACCAAGCGTTGAGGCGTACGATAGGTCAGACCAGTGGTGCTTTTACTGGTTTTGAGAGGTGGGCGAGGCCCAACCCACCGCTTCCGTCTGCCACTACGGAGGTATCCTGGAGGTAACGGCTCCGAAAGGGGGAACTAAAGGTCTGTGTGCACAGAGTCGGGTGTGTGCGTTGCACTTTCATGTTTCATCATACCCACTAGCATGTCATAGCATAATCGATTCATTTAACCCTGACACCTAAAGTATAAGTGGTATGGGACGCTTATACATTAGGACCTGCAAAACGACCCCTTGGTCTATAAGCTTGTGTGGGCAAGTTTATAAATCAAAGGTTAATTTCAATATATAATAACCATTGCTGTTTGATAACCGACACCCCAACGTATAAGTGGTATGGGACACTCTATACGATGGGAGCCTTGCAAAAGATCCCTTTTGCTTATGTGTTCTCGCATAAGTGAAGGTTTAAATTCATATAATTGCTTTTCTTACTGCTAGACCTATTATAATAATTTATTAACTGCTCACCTAATACAACTTGCTAGATTAGTTTCCGTTGCCATCTGTTTCATGTTTAATCTCTACCTTCATGTCCTTCCCTTTCTTCCTCTCTGCTCGGTACCTAGGAGCCATGGGGGAAGGGGTAGGGGATGATAGGGCTTAGTCTTTATGACTAACGGTTTTCGAACCGCATCAATTAGGGGATCGTGGAGCCCAGCATGGAGGAGCAGCCCCAGAGATCGGTGCGCCTAGAGATGGGGCAGTCTAGCTCCGGAGTTCACACAGCTGGGACCGTGAGTCTCGACCCTGAGTAGTTTCTTGTGTTTGCTTCCGCATGAGTGATATTGTAGTGAGGACTCTGATGTACAGGGCTTATGCCCTTATTTCTAGTTTTACATTATGCTGCACTCTGATGTTTCTGTGGACACTCCCTTCGTGGAGCTTTATTATATATATGTGATTTTATTATTGTGGACTGCATTGCTCTTACTGTTCTATTGTGCTACCTTTCTGCGATCGAATTGGCCGGCAGAATCGGCGCCTTGTGGTGATGACCCTTCAGGACGTGAAGGTGTCACCACAAAGCGGCGATTCTGGGCCTAAGACCCCGGGTTGAAAAAAAAAAGGGGGGGTCTTACACTGAGCCCAGATCTGCGGAGGCAAGATAATCGCGGTGCTTTTCATCCGCGTAGTTTTCCATGGTGCTGATAAGAAATGCTAGGGTAAAGATTCTCATCTTGAGCATGTGAAGCACTTCTTTTTTTGAATAGAGAAAACCCTCTCCAGCGAGTGTGCAGTGATTTGTGGTGTTCCTTGGGGTAGATATGTAAAGTCCCCCTTGTTTGAATGTAAAGTCTGAAATCGAAACGGACATAGGCATGGTGTGTGAAGCCTACCCGGACATGTTGGTCTGGATGGTGATGATTTGCTATGCATTGATAGCCAGAGAAGACACCGTGCCCTTTTGTTATTTTCGGGTTTCTACGTGGTAGATTGCATCAGGGATCCTTAGGGACTAACCCCACAGGCGCACTCGGAAATCTGGGAAGAAGTGAAGTTCTGCCGTTTTGGTGGCTGGGAGCTAGCTAGGTACATAGCGGGGCTATGTACCGTGTTTTATCGATAGTTGGGACTGGGTGAAGCTTGGCCCGCGTCAACGGCCAAATGTCCATGGTGGGGTGAGCAACGGGCTGGTGGAACCCTACCCACTCTATCTATTTCGATTAAAGAGACCTAAAGCTATGTAGCACTTACCGATGATTTGGAGATCGAGTCTAGGCTATGGCTGAAAGGACTAAATGCTCACGAGGTTTTCCGCCTTGGGGGTGGTGGTGGAGTCAAGGATCGGACTGGGTTCTGACTGGCTTCGCCGAGTAAGTGCCCTGAGAGCACGGGGTGTACGGCCGTGTGTGCGTGCACATGTGATGTGATGTTTATTCGCTATGTTGCTTGTTTTGCTAATAAGTGCAGAGAAGAAGCTTTGCCGCCCCGGTTTGGGGGTGGAATCGTTATAATTTGGTCTGCTTTAGCTGACCGTTATTCTTGTTTGCCACCGTTGCGGTGATTTGTGCTTGCAGGTGCTGTGGAGCCGAGCTCTAAATAGCGGGCCAAAGCCCAAGTTGCTGAGCCGACCCTCAAAGGCCTTGTGTGTTTACTTTATTAGTTCATGTGTGGCCGCCCTGCGAGCCGAAGTTTGTAAAACACAATTTTATTCAAGTGAACTGTTGTAAGGCCATAAGGCCAGTACTTTTTGTGTATTTTGTACTTCATTCCTTCTGGGTTTGTTAGTGAACATTCGTGCTTGTGCTGGGTTCTTTCTCTTGCAACTTAATAAATTGCTTCCACTACATGCTCTGTGTAGGATGTGTGTATTGGTTGTATGGTTTCATCTAGTAACCCACCGGTCTGTCTGTGATATATGGCGTCGGGCCCCGGCCGGACCTACTGCTATATGCTATGTGACGGATATGGGGTGTTACAATTTGGTATCAGGCTACCGGTTTCGGTCGGGCTTAAATGAATTCGTGGACGAATTCACTTTAAGGGGGTGGTTAGTACATGTGTGCACGTCATCGTTATAACATTAAAAGAACCCATGAATGTCCACTTAGGAATGAAAATACACATGTTTGAGGAACCTGCGCGTTCCTATAATTGCTTTTTGTAATTTTGTTTGGTCTCTTATTGGGGTTTTTTCCAACTATAGGTGTACGGGAGTGGCGCATGGCAGTATGAATTCCCCCTTCTTGAGAAAAGTACTACACCCAGCGATGTTTCTGAGACCCCTACTTCTTTTGAAACTATAAGAAGGGTAGTTGAAGCGGTGTTTACTGTGACCAACACACAACATGGAAGAAATGTGCAACCCTCTGTCCCTGAGATGGCCCCAACACCGGGCAGTGTGATGGAGCAAATGGCATTTAGAGGCCCATCAGGGCAACAGATGAACATGATTGTGTTGTAGGGAGCGCACTCAGTTGACAAATATTTGTAGACGTTCCTTATGATAAGGCGCTACCTAGGCTTTGAGTGGGAAAGCGAGCAGTTTATAGTCGATAGATTTTATAATGGTCTACACAGCGAGTTGTGTATCCTACTACTAGGACCAAAGCTATTGGGATTCCGAGCATTGGTGGAGTCAGCCAAGACTTTGGAAGTAGAGTTGGGGAAAACCCATAAAATACAAGTGAATAGGGTACCAAACCCTGCAGATCCGATAAGGACTGCCTACCACAGAACGCTGAGAAAAGAAGCTAGATCATCTCCTAGCCAGGCTACTTACAATTGCCATTCTTGTGGTAAGAAAGGGCACTTTGCCCGAGATTGTCGGAAGGGTGCTCAAAAGACAATGAAAGCAATGACAGGAGCAGTTGAATACTCTAGTGCAAAGGAGACGGTGTTCAAAATGCCAACCTCAAAATCTGGGTACCGTAGGTGGAACAAGAAGGCTAGGAGATCGGGTCTAGTCCCTTCCTCTAGCGCATCCAGAGTGACTACAGGCCAAACCCCGGGTGCATGCTATAACTGTGGAAAGCTGGGACACTATGCCCGGGATTGTCGGAGTGGATGCCCAATGTCTGAGAAGAAGTCGGGGGCAACATCTGAGGAGAAGGACAAGGAGGTGGAGTCCACCGCATCACTGTATACTCCGGCCCAACCGAGGGTGGACATCATTGGCCAACAGGAGGTCTTGTGGCCGACCGTTGGGATGTCAGTTATGGTTTAATTTATAGTAATTTAACTTCTTATACCTGTTACCTTATGTGTGCTAGCTTAGGACTGGAAGTTCTAGGCTTTGTTTTGTACTTTTGGTCACCCGGCGAGGGCATAGTTTCGATACGGGAACTTCGCACTCCTTTTGTCCGAAGGATTAGTATTGCACATCGGAGTATCTCCTTCAATGGTAAAGGACAATTTGGATTTGTTGTTGACTAATGGTTGTTCTGTGCAAGCAGAGAGAGTCTATGTCGTAAAGAGGTTACTATTTGGGAGTCAAGAGTACGACTTGCAAGCGTCGTTACTGCTACCATAGGAGGATTCAAATCCTAAGCCTACATTGGATAGTATTTCGGGTATATCCGAATATCTTGATGTGTTTCCCTGACGGTCTCCCTGGATCCCCACCGTAGCGAGAGATCGATTTCACGATTGAGTTAGTGCCAGGTGCCAAACCTGTGTCACGCTCTCCTTATAGGTTGGTACCTAAGGAAATGGCAGAGCTAAAGGTTCAACTCGACCAGTTGTTGGAGAAAGGGTATGTGCGTCAAAGCTCGTTGCCTTGGAGCGCACCGGTTCTCTTTGTTAAGAAGAAGGACGGGAGCTTGCGGCTGTGTATTGACTACAGAGAGTTGAACAAGCTAACGAAAAAGAACAAATACCCGATCCCAAGGATTGATTTTTTTTTTGATCAGTTAGTCGGGTCGTCGGTATATTCAGAATTGGATATGATGTCTGGTTATTATCAGCTAAGGATAAGGGAGTGTGATATCCCGAAGACAACATTCAACACGAGGTATGGTCATTTCAAGTTCACGGTCATGCCGTTTGGGCTGACTAATGCGCCATCGGTGTTCATGGATTTGATGAACAGATCGTTCAGGGAGTACCTAGACCATTTTGTGGTCGTCTTCATCGATGACGTATTGGTGTACTCGCAGAGCAAGAGGATCACGTCAAGCATCTGCTTTTGGTGTTGGAAGCGCTAAAGAGGAACCATCTCTATGCCTAGTTCTCCAAACGCGAGTTTTGGGTTCTCCTAGGTAGCATCCCTTGGTCATAAAGTTAGTAGAGTGGGTGTTGTAGTGGATCCAACGAAGATAGTTATGATACGCGAGTGGCACGTGTTGCGTTCGGGAGCGGAAGACCAGAGATTTTTGGGGCTGACCGGCTACTACAGGTGCTTTGTAGAGAACTTCTCGCGGATAGAGTTACCCCCTCACGTCTTTGACGAGGAAAGATCAAAAGTTGTTTGGATGCTTGCGTGCGCATAAGCTTTCGAGGAGCTGGACAGACGGTTGACTACGACACTTATTCTAAGTTCGCCGAGTGGGACCGAAGGTTATGAGTTATACAGCAATACCTAAGGCAGTGGTTTGGGTTGTAACACCCCAGAAATCTCAAAAGCCAAAGTGGGATTCAGGTTGGCTGACACAGCCTGAGACACGGGCGTGTCTCAGGGCGTGTCAGGTGTACACGGCCTGGGACACGGGCGTGTCCCAGGGCGTGTCCCTATTCTCGACGAGTACTCGAGAACTGATCGTCGAGTGTGGAACACGGCATGTGACATGGGCGTGTCACAGGGGCGTGTTTGGCACACGGCTAAGGACACGGGCGTGTGCCTTAGCCGTGTCCTGCTCGGGTGATTTTGGAGATCGTATTACAGGGGTGAGACGGCCAGGTACACTGCCGTATACTGGGTGACACGGGCGTGTCAAGCTTGATACAGGCGGGTCAATGCCCGTGTTCTGGTTTATTTTCAGTCGGTTGTGCACCGCTTCAGGAACACAGCCTATGAAACGGGCGTGTCACAACCCGTGTTCGTCCCAGGAAATCAAATTAAGGGCTGATCAGAGCCGTTCATTTTCTTTGACCAAGATCCAATGGTCTAGGCTCTTCCCTGGGTTGATAAGGCCGGGATTGAAGAAGAGAAAGCTCATTTGAGTTTCATCATTCCCTTTCCAAAGTTAAGAGAGAGAGGAGAGCAAGGCAAGGAAGAAGAAGAGGAATCCCGCCGCCGATGGTGCTGCGGTGGTCCAAATCGCGAGCTGAGTTCGGATTTACGAAGGCAAGGCTGCTGCTAAGGCTTTCATCCGTCTCAATTCTCTCCATGGCTCCGAGGCAACTTCCAAGGGTAATGATTTTCGTCTTGGACATGTGAAGTCCTACTTTCCTGCATTTGCATAGGGAAAACCCGTCCCCGCGAGTGTGCGGTGGGTTATGGTGTCCCTTGGGGTAGATATGTGAAGTCCCCCTTGTTAGAGTTCGGAATTGGAGTACGGATCTAGGCATGCTGTGTGAAGACCATCTGGACATGCTGGTCTGGATTGGTGATGCTTGTTTGCATTCGGAGGAATCTCCGAGTATTTGATTGTTTGTGTGCAATCTGTTGTGCATACCTGTCGCTTGGTGCAGGAGGAAGTACTGGAGGAAGTCCAGGAAATTGTGAGAGTTGGTTCAAGTCTTGTGACCGTGAGTTATCACTTTACGTGGTGTTGAGCCGTTTGGCTGCACCTATATAAAATGAGGCTTTGTGCCAAACAGGCAAGGTGAAACCGACCCGCACCTTTATTTGTGGCCTCAGGTATGATGCACTTGGTAGTGGCAAGGCGGTTTGAGCAACGGGAGGTGGCTGATCCGTACATGCGTTATGTAGGCTGGACATGAGAGCGCCAAGGCATTGGGCTTTCGTCAGCGGCATAATGAGAGTTTTGGGCCTATGTTCCAGACTAAATGCTCATTGGTGGGATCCGGTGTTTCCGGTACACCCGAATGTGCCCTGAGTGCACGGAGCGTCGGGCCATCGTGCCGGCGTTTGTGATATGTATTGACTGTGCGGTCGTGCACATCTTGCGTGGGTTGCTATACATACTGTTGAAACATGCTTTGCAAGGATGGAATTCTGCTGCCCCGTGCCAGGGGTAGGGTCGTTATAATTGGTCAGCTGAATGCTGACCGTTGCCCTGTTTACCACTGCTTGGTGGATTGGTTCTTGCAGGTGCAGGAGGTGCTTGTCCGAGCGGGACTTAGCGGGCTGAAGCCAAAGCTGCGTTGCTGCCCTAGAAGGATTTATTTGTTTCTTCTTGTTCATGTGTGGCCGGCCTGCGTGCCGATGTCTGTAAACCACACCTTGTTAAGAGAAATTTGTAAGGCCTTAAGGCCAGATACTTTGGTTGTATACATTCCTATGTTATAGTGGACAGTTCGTGTTACTCTTGATTTCAAGTTGTAAACCGTGAAGCTTCTGCTAGAATGCTCTGTGTTAGGATGCGTTGGTTTTGATATTATTTCGTAGTGTCTCCGCCTGTTTGTTGAATATGGTGTGGGGCCCCGGTCGGACCCTCTATTATATTCTTCTTGACGGGTAGAGGTGTTACAATTTGGTATCAGAGGGAGGTTTCGATCCTCCGACCTGTGTGTTGTGCTTGTTTTGATTATGATGTTTTAGGGTTTGTCCTTATACGAGAGTATCCGGCGCGAGCACTATTTGACATAGGTGCTTCACATTCGTTTCTGTCTGAAGATTTCGTCTTTCGTGTCGGGGTACCTATCCGGACCACGACAGACAGTGTAAAGGTGTTGTTACCTAACGGATGTTTGATGTGCGTGGATAAATCTTGCGGTCTTGAGGTCAAGATAGGGAGCCGGGAGTTCAAGGTGGAAACATTAGTATTGCCGATAAAGGAATTTGATATAATCTTTGGTATGGACTGGCTGTCAGAGCAACGTGCCTGTATAGATTGCACTTCAAAAGAGGTCACACTCGGGCAGAATACCGAGCAAGAGACCAAGTTCATTGGTATACAAGGGATGAGTGGGATGTTTTTATCTGCTCTCCAAGTCGTTAAGGCAGTTCAGAAGGGTTCAGAGGTTTTCTTCACACTCGTAGAGGCGGTGGCGCCGAAGGCAGTGTGAGTGAAGTGCGGATTGTGTCGGAGTATGCTGATGTGTTTCCAACGGACCTTCCGGGGTTACCTCCCCAAAGGAGATGGCCGAATTGAAAGTTCAGTTGCAAGAGCTGTTGGAGCAGGGATACATACGCCCAAGTATGTCACCTTGGAGCGCGCTTGTTCTTTTTGTGAAAAATAAAGACGGTAGGTTGCGGCTATGTATTGATTATCGCGAACTGAATAAGCTGACGGAGAAAAACAAGTATCCGATTCCACAGATCGATGACTTGTTCGATCAGCTAGCGGGCTCAACCGTCTATTCCAAGTTGGATTTGAAATCCGGGTATTACCAATTGCGGATTAGGGAAGGTGACATTCCCAAGACAACGTTTGGCATACGCTACAGTCACTATGAGTTCACAGTGATGCCGTTCAGCTTATGTAATGCGCCTTCAGTATTCACTGATCTCATGCATTGAACATTCCGCGAATACTTGGATCTGTTTGTGATTGTGTTCATTGATGATATCCTCGTGTACTCACAGTCAGAGGAAGATCATGCAAACCATTTGCGGTTGGTATTGCATACCTTGCGGAGAAATAAGCTGTATGCCAAGTTCTCTAAGTGTGAGTTTTGGCTCTCGTCGGTGGCTTTTCTGGGCCATGTGGTAAGTGGAGAGGGAATAGCGGTGGATCCGGCAAAGATAAGTGCCATTCATGATTGGCCAGTGATGTCTTCGGTGGCCGAAGTCAGGAGTTTTCTTATACTGGCAGGCTACTATAGACGATTTGTGGCGAACTTCTCCCGGATTGCTTTACCTTTGACTACATTGATGAGAAAAGATCAGAAGTTAGTTTGGACGCCGGAGTGCGCGCGAGATTTTGAGGAGCTAAAAGCTCGTTTGACCACGACGCCTGTTTTGACGTCGCCATGTGGTACAAACGGTTTTGAGATATACAGTGATGCGTCAGGAAGCGGCTTAGGTTGCGTTCTCCTGTAGTTTGGCAAGGTGATCGCTTATGGCTCACGTCAATTGAAAGTGCATGAACGTAATTACCCCGTCCACGACTTGGAGTTGGTGGCGGTGATCTTTTCGCTAAAGTTGTGGCGGCACTATCTTTATGGCGTGAAGGTAGATATTTATACAGATCATAAAAGCCTAAAGTATCTGCTCGATCAAAAGGATTTGAATATGCGACAAAGGAGGTGGATGGAATTCCTAGGGGATTATACCTTCGACATTCACTATGTTCCCAGAAAGGGAAATGTGGTCGCTGATGCCTTGAGTCGTCGGACTCCGGTGCGGGCAAGTTGGTTGTAGATACATGATGAGCGTCTAATCCAGGAGTTGGAAGCGTTGGAGATATCTTGTGTGGAAAGGGATTCTTCGGCCGATGCATGCTTGAACTGGATGGAGGTTCAATATGACCTTGCGGACAGGGTTCGGCGGGCAACGCAGTTTGATGAAAGTCTCCAGCGCTATGCAAAGGAGGGGTCTAGTGACCAATTCTCTTGGGATGACGGTTTATTACGGAAGGATGGCCGATTGTGCGTCCCTTGTGCGGGAAATTGCGAGAAGAATTGTTATATGAAGCACACTTTACAAAGTACTCAATTCACCCTGGGAGCACAAAAATGTACAAGGACATGAAGAAATTATTCTGGTGGCCCGATTTAAAGAAGGACATAGCCGCATATGTGGCTAAGTGTCGTACTTGTGCTTTGGTAAAGGCAGAATGTCAATGACCGAGTGGTTTCCTGAAATCATTGCCGGTTTCGCAGTGGAAGTTTGAGGATATTTCTATGGATTTCGTGCACGGATTGCCGAGATCTCAACATGGGAATGACTCAATCTGGGTGATTGTAGAACGGTTGACAAAGGTGGCTCACTTTCTACCGAACAAGCGGGACGATTCTATGAAAATGTTGGCAAAGCTCTATGTGGAGCAGATTGTTCGATTGCACGGTGTTCCCCGAAGCATCGTAAGTGACCGAGATGGGCGATTTACTTTGAAAGATTGGAGGCTAATTCATCAGCTATTGGGCACAAAGTTAGCATTCAGTACGGCCTTTCATCCGCAAACGGATGGCCAAACTGAACGAACCAACAGAACAATGGAGGATATGCTCTGTATGTGCGCCTTGGACTTCGGTAAGAAATGGGAAGATCATCTTTTTATGGTGGAGTTTGCCTATAATAATAGCTACCAAGCGAGTATCGGTATGGCACTGTTTGAAGCTTTATACGGTCGCAAGTGTCGTACACCGCTATCTTGGGTAGAAACTGGCGAATCCAAACTTTTGGGACAAAAGGAAGTCGAGGATGCTAACTCAACAATACGCTCTATTCGAGAGAGACTACTAATAGCTCAGGATCGGCAAGCCAAGTATTACAATGCTAAGCACCAGAACGTGGAGTTCGCGGTGGGTGACTGGGTCTATTTAAAGATTAAACCCTTCAAAGGCGTATCTCGGATTCAGCGGTTGAAAAAGCTAAGTCTGCGATACCTTGGTCCGTTTGAAGTGGTGGAGCGAGTTGGGGAAGCTGCCTATCGGCTAGCTCTTTCATTGGAATTGGGTGGACTGCATGATGTGTTCCACATCTCGATACTACGAAAAGCAGTAAAAGACCTTGCTCAAGTGATTGAGAATGATCGGGTGCCGGTTGAGTATGGGCTAACGACAAAGGTGAGGCCCATTCGGATCAAGGATCGAGCTGAGAAACAGTTGCGGAACAAAACGATCGGGATGGTCAAAGTCTAGTGGGACAATTGTGGCAAAGAAGAGCTAACATGGGAGCGGGAGCAGACCATGCGAGCTGAGTTCCTCGAGTTATTTGTGTAAACTGTTTGCTCGTCTGTATGGTGTTGCAACATATATGTAAAAGTATCACTTTTTATGTCATGCTTGCATCTCCCTACTGCATCCAAATTTCGGGACGAAATTTTTTTAAGGAGGGGAGGGTTGTAACACCCCAGAAATCTCAAAAGCCAAAGTGGGATTCAGGTTGGCTGACACGGCCTGAGACACGGGCGTGTCTCAGGGCGTGTCAGGTGTACATGGCCTGGGATATGGGCGTGTCCCTATTCTCGACGAGTACTCGAGAACTGATCGTCGAGTGTGGAATACGGCCTGTGACACGGGCGTGTCACAGGGACGTGTTTGGCACACGGCTAGGGACACGGGCGTGTGCCTTAGCCGTGTCCTGCTCGGGTGATTTTGGAGATCATGTTACAGGGGTGACACGGCCAGGTACACGTCCATGTACTGGGTGACACGGGCATGTCAGGCTTTATACGGGCATGTCAATGCCCGTGTTCTGGTTTATTTTAAGTCAGTTGTGCACCGCTTCAAGAACACGGCCTGTGACACGGGCGTGTCACAACCCGTGTTCGGCCCAGGAAATCAAATTTAGGGCTGATCAGAGCCATTCATTTTCTTTGACTAAGATCCAATGGTCTGGGCTCTTCCCTCGGTTGATAAGGCCGGGATTGAAGAAGAGAAAGCTCATTTGAGTTTCATCATTCCCTTACAAAGTTAAGAGAGAGAGGAGAGCAAGACAAGGAAGAATAAGTAGAATCCGGCCGCCGGTGGTGCTGCGGTGGTCCAAATCGCGAGCCGAGTTCGGATTTATGAAGGCAAGGCTGCTGCGAAGGCTTTCATCCGTCTCAATTCTCTCCATGGCTCCAAGGCGACTTCCAAGGGTAACGATTTCCATCTTGGACATGTGAAGTCCTACTTTCCTGCATTTGCATAGGGAAAACCCGTCCCCGCGAGTGTGTAGTGGGTTGTGGTGTCCCTTGGGGTAGATATGTGAAGTCCCCCTTGTTAGAGTCCGGAATTGGAGTACGGATCTAGGCATGCTGTGTGAAGCCCATCTGGACGTGCTGGTCTGGATTGGTGATGCTTGTTTGCATTCAGAGGAATCTCCGAGTATTTGATTGTTTGTGTGCAATCTGTGGTGCATACCTGTCGCTTGGTGCAGACGGAAGTACTGGAGGAAGTCCACGAAATTGTGAGAGCTGGTTCAAGTCTTGTGACCGTGAGTTGTCACTTTACGTGGTGGTTAGCCGTTGGGCTGCACCTATATAAAATGAGGCTTCGTGCCGAACAGGCAAGGTGAAACCTACCCGCGCGTTTATTTGTGGCCTCAGGTACGATGTACTTGGTAGTGGCAAGGCGGTTTGAGCAATGGGGGGGTGGCTGATCCGTACCTGCGTTATGTAGGCTGGACATGAGAGCGCCAAGCCATTGGGCTTTCGTCAGCAGCATAATGAGAGTCTTGGGTCTACGTGCCAGACTAAATGCTCATTGGTGGGATCCGGTGTTTCCGGTACACCCGAATGTGCCCTGAGTGCACGGAGCGTCGGGCCGTCGTGCCGGCGTTTGTGATATGTATTAACTGTGCGGCCGTGCACGTCTTGCGTGGGTTGATATACATACTGTTGAAACATGCTTTGCAGGGATGGAATTCCGCTGCCCCATGCAAGGGGCAGGGTCGTTATAATTGGTCAGCTGAATGCTGACCGTTTCCCTATTTACCACTGCTTGGTGGATTGGTTCTTGCAGGTGCAGGAGGTGCTTGTCCGAGCGGGACTTAGCGGGCTGAAGCCAAAGCTGCGTTGCTGCCCTAGAAGGCTTTATTTTGTTTCTTCTTGTTCATGTGTGGCCGGCCTGCGTGCCTATGTCTGTAAACCACACCTTGTTAAGAGAAATTTGTAAGGCCTTAAGGCCAGATACTTTTGTTGTATACATTCCTATGTTCACATGGCCGTGTCGTGCTCTAGACGTTTTGGACCTGTGTCGATGGAGGAACATGCCCAGTTACACGGGCGTGTACTGGATGATACGGGCATGTCAAGCCTGACACGGGCGTGTCAAGTGCCCGTGTTCTTTTTGGGACGTGACGATTTCGACGGCGAATGAGTGACACAGCCTTGGACACGGGCATGTCGCAAGCCGAGTTTTGCCCAGGAAGTTTATTTTTGGGCCAAATCGCAGCCGTTCGTTTCCTTATTTTTGGTTCTAACGGATCAGATCTCTCTATGCTAGGGTTAAGGGATTGAGTGTTTAAACCCTCATTTCTTTTGGGTTCACTCTCTTACTAACTTCTAGAGAGAAGGGAGAGCAAGGAGGAAGAAGGAAGAGAGATCCGGTAGCCGGAGGAGATTCGAAGCGCCAAATCGCAAACCGAGCCCAGATCTGCGGAGGCAAGATCATCGCGGTGCTTTTCATCCGCGTAGTTTTCCATGACGCCGATAAGAAATTCTAGGGTAACTATTCTCATCTTGAGCATGTGATTCTCTTCTACTTTTGCATAGGTAAAACCCTCTCCCACGAGTGTGCGGTGATTTGCGGTTCTCCTTAGGGTAGATATGTAAAGTCCCCCTTGTTTGTATGTAGAGTTCGAAATCGAAACAGACATAAGCATGGTGTGTGAAGCCTGTACGGACATGTTGGTCTGGATCGGTGATGATTTGCTATGCATTGATAGCCGGAGAAGGCTCCGTGCCCTTTTGTTATTTTCGAGTTTCTACGTGGTAGATTACAACAGGGATCCTTGGGGATTAACCCCAAGGCACACCCGAAAATCTCGGCGGAAGCAAAGTTCTGCCGTTTTGGTGGCCTGGGAGCCAGCCAGGTACATAGCGGGGCTATGTACCGTGTTTTATCGATATTTGGTACTGGGGGAAGCTTGGCCCGTGTCAAAGGCCAAATGGATATGGCGGGGTTTGCAACGGGCTGGTGGAACCCTACCCGCTCCATCTATTTCAGTTAAAGAGACCTAAAGCTACGTAACATTTACCGATGATTTGGAGATCGAGTCTAGGCTACGGCTAAAAGGACAAAATGCTCACAAGGTTTACTGCCTTGGGGGTGGTGGTAGAGTCAAGGATCGGACAGGGTTCGGACTGGCTTCGCCGGGTAAGTGCCCTGAGAGCACGGGGTGTACGGTCGTGTGTGCGTGCACCTGTGATGTGATGTTTATTCGTTATATTGCTTGTTTTGATAACAAGTGCAGGGAAGAAGCTTTGCCGCCCCGGTTTGGGGGCGGAATTGTTATAATTTGGTCAGCTTTAGCTGACCGTTATTCTTGTTTGCCACCATTGCGGTGATTTGTGCATGCAGGTGCTGCGGAGCCGAGCGGAAAATAGCGGGACAAAGCCCAAGTTACTGAGCCGGGCCTCGAAGGCCTTGTGTGTTTACTTTATTAGTTCATGTGTGGCCGGCCTGCGAGCCGAAGTTTTTAAAACACAATTTTATTCAAGTGAACTATTGTAAGGCCATAAGGCCAGTACTTTTTGTGTATTTTGTACATCATTCCTTCTGGGTTTATTAGTGGACATTCGTGCTTGTGCTGGGTTCTTTCTCTTGCAACTTAATAAATTGCTTCCGCTAGATGCTCTATGTAGGACGTGTGTATTGGTTGTATGGTTTCATCTAGTAACCCACCGGTCTGTCCGTGGTATATGGCATCGGGTCCCGACCGGACCTACTGCTATATGCTATGTGACAGATAGGGGTGTTACACTTCAGCCCTTCACTTTCCGCTCAGCTCTCTAGCACCTGCACTGAGATAACCCACCTAGAAGGTTGCAAACAAGGCAATGGTCAGCATTCAACTGACCAATTTATAATAATCCTACCCCTTTCCCGGGGCAGTGGCATTCCTTCCCTGTAGAGCAATGCATCAACAGATATAGCATATTTTGTGATCTCACGCACAATCAATCCATCATAACCGTTAGCCACCCGACCTGACGATCCGTGCACTCAGGGCACATTCTTGGTGCACCGGCGAACCAGGGTCAACACCACCATTTCAACAGTAATGACCATTTAGTCTTAGTGGCACGCATGCCTAAGACTCTCATTCTGCCACTAGCGAAAGCTTAATGCCTTGACTCTCTCTTGTACAGACGACATAACTCAGGTACGGATCAGCCACCCCGTTGCTCAAGTCACCTTTCCATCACCGAGTACAATGTACCCGAGGCTATAACTAAAGGCGCGGGTTGGTTTGACCTTTCCTGTTCGGCAAGAAGCCTTTTTAAGAGCTCGCAACTCATAATAGCCATAATGTCTGCCAAGGACTGGCTTCACAATCCAAAATGGGAGTTAATGCTAGCATCCTTCGCGGTCGCTTGGAGGGTTGCTAGCATCCAAAATGTGAGTTGCTATCCCCTATTGAGTCTGCATCTAGACTCGGAAGTGTGTAGTATGGGATAGGCATACTGGGTGAAGCCCATCTAGACATGTTGGTCTGGATTGCTGATGTTGCATTTACGCACCGGAGAAGACTACACGTATACTCGTATAGTTAGTGGGGTCGATGGGTTGTGCCGGTGAAGGGGAGTAGCAGGAAGTACTGGATGTGGAATTCCAGGAAAACGCCCTTGTGCTATTTGTGATGTGGCTACGGTGTAGCCAGTCCTTGATGGACAATGTAGCCAGTCCTATTTGGACAGTGTGGCTATTGTGAAGCCAGTCCTATTTGGACAGTTTGGCTATTATGAAGCCAGTCCTTGGCGGAGGTTATGGCTAGTGTGAGCTGCGAGCTCTTAAAAAGGCTTCGTGTCGAATAGGAAAGGTGAAACCGACCTGCGCCTTTAGTGTAGCCTCGAGTACGCTGTACTTGGTGATGGCAAGGCGATTTGAGCAATGGGGGGGGGGGGTGGTTGTTGATCTGTACCTGCGTTATGTCCGTCCGACGAGAGGACCTGAGTGATGGTCACGTTGGAGCGCATAATGAGAGTCTTAGGCCTGCGCACCATTAAGAATAAATGCTCAATACCGTATAAACGGTGGTGTTTACCCTAGTTCGCCAGTGCACCAAGAATGTGCCCTGAGTGCACGGATTATCGGGCCGTATGGATGGCAATTGTGTTGGCTTGAATGTGCATGAGAGCACAATATATGCTTTATTGGTGATGTATGGCTTTGCAGGGAAGGAATGCTACTGCCCCGGGAAAGGGGTATGATTGTTATAAATTGGTCAGCTGAATGCTGACCGTTGCCATGTTTGCCACCTTCTGGGTGGATTGTCCCTGTGCAGGTGCTGGAGAGCCGAGCGGGAAGTGAAGGGCTGACGCCCCTGCTGCTGCTGTTGCCGCTCTTGATGTTTCTGTTGCTGCTAGCCCTTAAGGGTAGCTAGTTATGCTTTCTTTTATTCATGTATGGCCGGCCTGCGCGCCGATGTCTGTAATCCACACTGTACAAAGATGAACTGTAAGGCCTTAAGGCCAAACTGTGGTATTTGCTATCCCCTCGTTTGAGTGGTTGTATATATAACCTTGGTAATATATATAGTGGATATTCCTGGTATGAGTTCAGCCTACTGTTTATTATTCCGCTAGCATGCTCTTAGTTAGGATGCGTTGGTGGTATTAACCTATGACCGCACCGTCTGTTTGTGGCATATAGTGTGGGGCCCCGACCGGACCTTCTATTATATGCTGTTTAACGGGTGGAGTCGTTACAGCCGGGCGGTAGCTCAAATCGACACTCTCGACTCTCTCAATGCTTGCTATCGCCGCGCGATATCCTGCTATCTCCGCGTGATAGCACTCGATGCCAGTTGAGTCCAGTTGGGTTCATTGACTCCAATGTTCCTGATTTGTAAGAAGTCAAACTGGTCAATAACATACACACATAGTTGTTTTTGATGTGTGCTCGAGTTCATGCATGCAGGTTGTCCTTGAATGGACAGGTAAACAAAAAGAGTATGCTGGAAGTCAGACAATTTGGCTAAGGCAAAAGCATCAAGACAGCTGAGACAACTGAGAAGAATGTCAGCATAACCGTTGAGGCAGTTGAGAAGCTCAATGTAAAGCATTGAAAAAAGTGTTGATCTCAGCAAAACTGTTGAGACAGGAGATAGTATTAGCTGTGAAGAAGAAACCGTTGAGACAGTTGAGAAGAAACTGCTGAGACAGAAGATAGTCACAGCTGTGAAGAAGAAACCGCTGAGATAGTTAAGAAGAAACCGCTGAGACAGAAGATAGTCACAGCTGTGAAGATTAAACCACTGAGACAGTTGAGAAGGAACTGTTGAGACAAAGCCAGTAGAAATTCTCTAAGTGCAGAAGCGTTGAGTGAAGCAGGCTCACTCAATGCCTCTAATGAAGAGCTCAGCCGAGAATTCGTCGAACTGAATTCTGAGTTCGTCGAGCTGAGCTCACCTTTCGTCGAGCTAAATTTAAAGGTTGAGATTCTGAGTTCGTCAAGCTCAGTTTAGAATTCGTCGAACAAATTTCAGAATTTGTCGATCACAGTTCACCTTTCGTCGAGCTAAAGTTAAAGTTTGAAGATTCTGAGTTCGTCGAGCTCAATTCAGAATTCGTCGAACTGATTTCAGAATTCGTCGATCTCAGCTCATCATTCGTCGAGCCCAGGCAAAGTATTTCATGCCGTTACGGGAAAGCTACAGAAGCGCCGGAAGCTACCATTTGTCCTCTTCTGAGGGAGGTGGTGCTCACCATCCTTGGCTGGGCCCACATTCAAATTGTGTCGTTGATTCAAATCAACAGATATAAAAAGAAGAGAGAAAAGGGGATTAGGGTCAATAAAGACAAAAAACGAAAAATAGAGGCGGCTGGACTTCATCTTCTCCGACGAGCTTGAAAGTCAAGTCCAGCAATGCATGCCAGCAGACAAAGAAAGATAGATGAAGCATTTCCAGTTCAACAAGATTGTTCTTTGGAGAACAAGTTGGCTGATTCATCAGATCAACAAGAAGAGATAGCTGTGTGAAGGGCCGTCAGCCTCCAACAACAGATAATTGTTCTTCAGTGCAACAGAGAAATAGTCACCTGTAGAAGAAGACTAATTCCTTCTACAACAAGAGGGCTGGACTGATATTTGTTCAGTCCAGCAAGGTAGACTCAGAGATTTATCTTTAAGTCAGTATTTCAATTTCTTAATTATACTCCTGTAGGATTCAGATTGTTTGAATCTGAGCTGTAGGGCCGTTTGTGCCTGAGTTGTAGGAAACTTATTAGTCACTGAGGTAGGTGCCCTGTTGTGGTACTGAGATATGATCCAAGTGTGGATCTGAGAGTAGGGCTATCCTCCCAGCCTGAGTAGTAGGCCTTAGAGATAATGCTGAGGTAGGTGACTGTTGAGTCACTGAGTTGTAGGTGACAAGTGTGTTACTGAGTGAAGGTATTAGAGGAGACTGAGTGTAGGGCCTTTTGGCCTGAGGTAGTTGACAAGTGTGTCACTGAGGTAGGTGCCTGGAAGAGCACTAAGGTAGGTACCTGGAAGGGTTCTGAGCTATAGGAGTGCTGCAACACTCTGAGAGTAGGGCCTTGTGCCTAAAATTGTAGGGTTGAGAAGCCTGAGCTATAAGCCTTAGAGATAAGGCTGAGGTAGGTGTTTTGAGGACCACTGAGCTGTAGGAGCACTATAGGGCTCTGAGGTAGGAACCTTTGTGGTTCTGAGGTAGGGTTCTGAAGAGAACCTGAGTATAAGGCTGAGGGCCTGAGGTGTAAGCTCTGAGGAGCATTTTGGAGGAGTTTGTGTCTTGTCTATCAAAAGTTAGAAAGGTGGGAGGGATAGTGGATGTACGCAATTGGGGAACCACTATAAATATTTGTGTGCTTTGCTGTGTTGCTTGTTCTTCTCTTATATTTCAGGTACTAAGGAAGATCACTTAGTAAGAAAATAGCAAAAAGACTTAAAAAATTTCAAAGACCTATTCACCCCCCTCTAGGTGACTAGCTAACCCTGAAGAAATAAATTTCAAGTGGTATCAAAGGGAGGTTACTCAAAAAGGATTTGGCAATCTGAGTATACCTCTAAGGTTAGCTATAAGACATAAGAATGGGGTCTGGTGTAAACTACAAGGAGCTGGGGGCCATGAAGCTTCCAATCTGTAGTAAGGAAGGCTTTGGACTCTAGAAAGAAAGGGTTAGGTTATTCATAGAAGCTGCTGACCCTAGGATATACATCACAGTCAAACAAGGACCCTTCATCCCTATAACGTCCTCAGTTCTGGATGCCAATGTCCAGACACCTAAATCTTATGATGAAATGAACAAAGATGAGCTCCTTCTTGCCTCCATGGACAAGAGAGCTCAAAACATTATTGCAAGTGCAATAGATGATTCAACCTTCCAAAATCTGGTGCACTATAAGACCTCCAAGGAGATGTGGGACACCCTAGTTGTGTTCATGGAGGGTTCAAAGGAGGTGAGGGATGACAAAAAATCCATGCTCAACTAGGAGTATGAGGCCTTCAAATAAGGCAGTCTTATGGCATTGCTGAGTGCTTTAAGAGATTTTTCAGAATAGTGAATGAACTGAGAACATATGGAAGGGTCTTCAACGCTTATGAGCTGAATGATAAATTTCTCAGGTTCCTCATAAAGGATTGGAACACAAAGATTTGTGTCATTTGGGAAATGGCCAAGTTAGCTGACACTCCTCCTCCAACCCTATATGGAAAGCTGCTGTCATATGAGATGTAGCTTGCTGCAAGAAAGGAAGAAGAGAAGAGCAGTAAGTCACATGCTAAGGAGAAGTCTATGGCTTTCAAAGCTGATGCCCCAACCAGAATCAGAAAGAAGAACTCTTCACTCGGGAGGATTGCTGTGTCAGATTCTGAGAGATCAAGGACCAGCACCTCAGACATCCATATGTCTAATGAGGACTTTGCTACCTTCTCTAGGCAGTTTCAGAAATTCATAAAGAAAGAGCATGGGAAGAACAACAGGCCTTCCTCTTCCTCATAGCATAGAAGGATATCCTCTAAGGAGGACAGATATGCTCCTAACTATAGCAAATAAACTTTTTCTAAAGTTATTTGTTTCTGCTGCAGCAAACCTATGCACATAGTTACTGACTGCCCATTGAAGAAGAAAGATGAAGAAGAGAAGAAGCACCATAAGGGGAATAAGAAAGAGAAGTCCCTAGTGGACAAAAAGGAAAAGACCTGGTCTGACTCCTCCTCTTGGTCAGATAGTGAAGAAGAATAAGCCTACATTGGGCTAATGGCTGTTGCTGAAGAAGAACCTGAAGAATATCCTACCGCTAGGATAGGGATTAGGGCCCCTCTATCACATTAAGAAAGTTACTCAGAGGTGGATGAATGTAACATCCCATTTCCGGCTAGACCCCTATGAGTCAGTTGGTTGTGGTAGAACCCTAGGGAGCCCAAAACTTGAAATAAATCGACCAAGAAATCGGGTCACGGGTTGGTCACGCCCGTGACCGATCCGTCACGCCCGTGACATAGGGCGTGACCACATTCGACGATCGTCGATTTCAGTTCGACGATCGTCGAACCCAAAATTAGTCACCAGACCTGTCACGCCCGTGACTCGCCATGCCACGCCCGTGACATAGGGCGTGACCATGATCGTCGATTCCAGGTCGACGGTCGTCGACCCAAAATTGGCCCCACGGGCATGTCACGCCCGTGACCCGCCATGTCACGCCCGTGACATAGGGCGTGACACGCTCGACGATCGTCGATTTCAGTTCGACGTCGTCAAACCAGAATTGGCCGCACAGGCCTGTCACGCCTGGGACCCAGGTGTCACGCCCGTGACTACCGCTCGACGATCGTCGATCTCAGTTCGACGATCGTCGAACCCAAAACTGGGTAACCGGGCCTGTCACGCCCATGACCTATGTGTCACGCCCGTGACCAAGGCCGAAACGACAGCCAGGTTGGAAATTTCGGTAACTGACGTCGTAATAAAATCCGATTAAGGGAATAAAAATCAAGAGTATTTATGGGTCGTTCCCTATTTTAATTATGTTAATAATTAAGGAAAAGTGTGTCCAATAGGAAATTGCCACCTGGCAAACACCTCTTCATCTCCAACTTTTCAACTGCCATTCGTCATAACCGAAACGTCATAAGGGTGTTATTAATGGCCGCCAATGTTTCATATCCAACGTTTCATCCTTTCCCTCCCCATTTGCTGATCTATAAAAGATTCCTAAGAGCAAGAGGAAAAGGTTACACTCCCTCAAACTGTTTCAGACTTCCCCCTTGCTGTTGAAGAATTTCCGGCGACGCCACCACCGAGCAAATGGCTTCCCGACGCTCTGCACGCCTTCAACCCGCGAACAAGGTCCTCACCTCCCTCTTCTTCTGCGGATAGATCTTAGGAATCGTTAGGAGAGATGTCGGGCTCAAAAGAGCCAGATCGGGTGAGCGTATTCGTGGTTTTCCGAAAATTTCATGGTGGCGGGTTCGCCGGAAACCGCCTCTCCGGCGGCCGTGCCGCCGCCCGACGATAGCCCTCGCCTCAACGGAGGTGGTGGTGGTGGTGGCCGGCCAGGGAGATGGCTGGATGGCTGGGAAATAGCTTGGAAAAGCTACAGGAAAATTAGGTTTTTAGGCCTCTGGTTCGGGCTCTGAAGAAGATGAACAGTGCCATGAAAATTGGATTCTATTTTTAAAACAATTTCTGAATGAATTTATCTGTCATGTTAAATAATTTGGGAAAAATACCTAGAGGCTCCTACAGGAAAAGTGGTCAACATAGAAACTCTAGCCCTTGAAGTCTAGTTTTATTCAAAATTAATTTCACTCAATTTGAAATCCTGGTTAGACCACAACACCCTTTTTGGTGAGGTCTATCCAGAGGGCTGTCTTGACATTAGAAAAATTCCCCACTCCAATCCAGTCATCAAAATGACTTGAAATTTGGGGTGTGGCCTAATCTTACCTATATCTAGGTGCTATCCAAAAATGAGAATTTTTGGAGAATATTTTTCTCTAGTTTTTAGGAAAATTCAATAATCCTAGTCGAATTTAATAGATAGTTAAATAATTTCCAAACCCTCCCAAATTCTGGTGAGTGGTCCCTGGGGTCACCCTAAGGTTCTGTATAATTTTCCATCTCATTTGTAGATGGTTTGGACTAGAAATGATCAACCCTAAGTTTTGCCCTAATAAGGGGTCTTAGGTTAAAAGTGCACTTTTGAAGTTTGAGTGGTGAGATCACCTCAACAGAGGCTGAGATTTTTACCACTGGCTAGTAATATTCCCTAGCACCTCCTCATGGAGATTGAGGTGGATTGGGGTAAGTTTACCCTAAGGACCAAGGCCAAACCCTAAGGATGGATCTTGGTGGTTTGTGAAGGTCATGTGGTCAAATGACCTTGGATTGACCCGAAATTGGGTGAAGAGAACCATAGGGCCAATATTGTTCTCTGGATGAAATTTTAGTAAATTTGGAGACCGTTGGGATACCTGAAAATCTAACCCTAATTTAGAGCGCAAAACTTGTAGAGATAGGAAATGACACTAAATCACATTGAAAAGTGGTGAGATTTGGAGAGAGTGAATTATAGGGATGGTACAAGCTCTGGATATTTTTCTATGAATTTTATGTTCATTATTTTGGATACTTCCTTTAATGATTTAGTAGTTGTATGATTTGCTTAGAAAATTTATTAGGGAATACACACTCTCTGGAAAGTGATGAAATTTAAGCAGAGAACGTTTATTATGATTTTAAATCTCTGTGAATTTTTATGGGATTTTAGGAAGATTAATTCTAAGGCTCGCTTCACTAAGTATGTTTTACCTTGATTATTTGATTAAATCTTTAGTGGTGGTTAGTAAGCTAGTAAAATTATGATTCTCTGCACAAAGATTTTTTATATATCATACTACTGACTAGTGATTTTTCTATAATTTTTAGATGAATAATTTCAGTACTTCCTTCACTACGTAGAATTAATATGATTATACTAAATAAATTATTTAGAGGTTAAATACTTTCTATAAAATTCTGAGAATTTGTATTTGAGGTTATTTTGCTGTTATTTAATGATCATGATTTTTGAGTAGCCATTACTTAGGAAGATCCTGTAGTTCATGTTTAAAATGACCCGTGGCACGTCCTTTGGGAAAATTAAATAAATATCAGATTAATTAGGAAAATTATAAGTTTCTGGATTTAGACAAAGTATGATATGGTAGACCTCCAGTAAATATTATAGGAGATTTGGAAGATAATTTGGTGTACCTCCCCTTGGGTACCTCATATAGTTTAGGATGGTCTACATATAGTAAAGCCACGGAATTTTGATAGTTGATGGTTGGTAGGGCAAACTAGGATCGAGTTCATCATTGGGAGACTTGTTGGAATAAGGGAGTACGGGAACGACGAAAGATCGTCCATCCCGGGAAGAAGAGGAAGAGTCTTAATACTCTAGGGTTAGAACCAAAGTAACTAAGAGGGGATCGGGCTAAGGGAGATCAACCAGTAATAATAAGTGCCTTGCGAAAGGGAACTTCGGGCCGTAATGCCGCCGTCTTGGTTCCTAGTGCCCCTTGAGAGCCCTTCACGGGGTATACCGGGGGCAGTCCTGGGCTAACGTAAACCATAGGGATAATAAATTAAAAGAGCAACTAGTATAACTAGGGTTGCACACACTCACTCCCCGATAGCTAGGAAAGTAGGATAATAGGACTTATTGCCATTCAGACAGTAGCTCTGAAGGTAGATGCACGGACAGGACTGTCCGGGGGACCGAGGGCTCGTGGGTTGGAGTACAGAATAAAGGTGGTGGGTCTTCGGTACCTGATCGTCGTTCACACCGACATCGGTACGCTGATTCGGCGGTGTGGGACACTTAGCCAAAGAAAGTCTGGAGGGTACATCCAGCAGCAGTACGCGGATACTCTAGGTTGTGTTCTTCTAGGGGCGTACGGGAGGGCTAGGCCTGGTAGTGTGGATGCCCGCCTAGGAGTGGGGGGCCCGACCTACTGTCTCCGTTTGCCACTACGGAGGTTCCTGGGAGTGAAGCTAGCTGCCCGAACAGGGGGAACTAAAGGTCTGTGCACATAGAGTCGTGTGCGTGAGTTGCACTTGCATGAATCATGGCATAGCATATCACTACACTCATATTTGCATACAACCGACACCCCAACGTATAAATTGGTATGAGACTTTTTATACGATGGGAGCTTTGCAGAAGATCCCTTAACTTATAAGTTTGTATGGGCATTCATATAAGTTAAGGTTACATACTTACTTACTTGTTGCTTACTTACTATTCTCTAGCTGCCTTTTATACAATTTGCTATTTATTAATTTTCTACCTATTACAACATTTATACTATTCACCTGTTATAACTTGGTAGTTAGGTCTACCATCACCTGCTTGACTATTCTCCACTTTTGTTGCTTCCCTTTCCTCCTCTCCGCCCGGTGCTTAGGAGCCGTGGTGGGAGGGGTAGGGGATGATAGGGCTTAGTCTTTATGACTAATGGTTTTCGAACCAAACATTACAGGAGCTCCGGATGGGAGACAGGGACCAGCACCAGCGGAGTACGGTGCGCATGGAGGTGGGACAGTCTAGCACCAGTGCACCTGCGACCAGCTCCGTGAGTGATTAGTATTTTCTTAGCTTCCGCGATGAGTGACTTGTAGTGAGGACTCTGATGTACTGGGCTCGAGCCCATTTATCTATTTTCCTATTATATGTATTGATGGACTGGATATGATTCACTTTTATTTACATGTTTTTGTGGACTTGTTTACATTTTTTTGTATAAATACTTCTCTCTCTTGTGATCGAAAAGGGCCGACAGAATTGGCGTTTTGTAGTGGTTGCCTTCCCGAGATGTTGGTGCCACCGCAAAGCGGCAATTCTGGGCTAAGACCCCGGTGGTTGAAAAAGAAAAAAAAAAGGGGGTCTTATAATGAAGATGAAGAAGAAGATGTTCAATTGTCATGGATTAATGGAAATGACAGATGAAGAGAGCAGCCGGGATCAGACTGGATAGGCTATGGTTAGTTCAAGTACCAATTCCCCTAAATGGTACTTGGACAGTGGATGTTCCAGGCATATGACTAGAATAAAGGAACTGTTGAAGGAGTTCAATCCAGTAAAGAATGGACCTAAGGTCATATTTGGAGCCTCTAACAAGGGAATAACTGATACGTTGGCCGACAAGTGTACCGGTTGCACAAGTAATATAAAATGGGTGGCTTTCCCAAGTATCGATCTTTTCAAGGAACACAGTAAGGGGGGAGTTAATATCGAGGAGGACTTGAGATTAAGGTCCTTAAGTCGGCGTTAACTATGGGGGTTTTGATGGTTGCGATAAAATAAAGCAAAACACTAACAACTACTCCTATTCAATACCGCTATGCATCGCTTCGCCAGGTGGGATGGAAGACTACACGGGCCGCTATGCACTGAATCGCTAGGGCGGATGGATGAGTAAGAAAGCATTAGAACAATAATTTGAGGGTCGTAAGAACCTCTTCACTGCGTACGCTTCTAACAATTGCTAGAACAACAAGAACGTATGGACGGCGGATGGACAAATAAAGGCACAACTCAAGCAACTTAAGCATAAATAAGATAAGTTCACATAGACATGAAACTAATAATGTTTACAACTAAGATCACATAATCAACACAAAAGTTCTAACAACACATATAAAACACCCCTATCTGTCGTATATCATATAGCAGTAGGTCCGGCCGGGGCCCGACACCATATACTACGGACAGACCGGTTGGTTACTTATTGAAACCAATCAACCAATCACAACGACCTATACAGAGCACCTAGCGGAAGCAAATTATTAAGTTGCAAAGATAAAAGAACCTAGCAAAGCATAAATGTCCACTACAAAAAGCCCATAGGAATGTTTACTACACAAATATTAGCCTTATGGCCTTACAAAAGTTTGCTCAATAAAAGTGTCTTCCAAACCTCGGCACGCAGGCCGGACACACATGAGTACATAAGAAAAACACTAAAAAATATTGGCCTTCGAGGGCCGGCACAGCAACTTGGGCTTTAACCCGCTATTTACCGCTCGGCTCCGCAGCACCTGCAAGCAACAATCCACCGCACGGTGGTAAACAAAAGCAACAGTTAGCTATGCTGACAAAATTATAATGACCCCGCCCCCAACTCGGGGCGGCGGTGCTCTTACCTGCAATTTTTTAGCATAATCAAGCGGTATAGTGTAAACACACACTTCATCATAGGTGCAGGCACGACGGCCACACACCCCGTGCACTCAGGGAACATTCACGGCGAACCGACCAATGTCACGTCAATTTAAGCCATAGACGTTCTCGTCTCACCACCGTCCCTTGGAAGGAAAACCATATGAGCATTTTGTCTTCCTAATATTGGTAACATCAATTTAAGCCATAGACCGTCGAAGACCCTCATCTATACCAATGGTTCCACCGAATGACATAGATCGGGTACGGTTCTGCCTGACCCGTGCACATATCGCAACGACAATTTAAGCCATATGTGCAGGTCAAGACTCCCCGAGTCCCGTTTCCATCACACAATTCACATAACCCGGTTATGTTCAAGTTGGCTCCCCGACCACCATGTTTACAACATCCCGTATTTTCCCAGTTTTCCGGGTGCACCTTGGAGTTAGTCCCCAAGGCTCCCTGTTGCAATCTACCTCATAGAAAACCCGAAAAACAACCATTCACACAGAGTCTTCTCTGGTTATTATGCAATGCAACATCACTGATCCAGACCAACTTGTCCGGATAGGCTTCACACATCATGCCTATGTCCGTTTTCGCATACAGACTCTACACAAGGGGGACTTTATATATATACCCCAAGGAACGCCTCAACTCATCGCATACTCACGTGAGAGGGCTTCCTATGCAAAGGAAAAAAGGACTTCACATGTCCTAGGATAAGAATCATTACCCTAGCATTTCTTCTTGGCGCCATGGAAATCTATGCGGATGGAAAGCACCGCAATATCCTTGCCTCCACGGATCCGAAGTCGGCTCGCGATTTGGAGCTCCGAAGCTCCGCCGGTGACCAGATCTAGCTCTTTTCTACCTCCTTGCTATCCCTTCTCTCTAGATTTTAGAGAGAGATAACCCAAATGAAATGAGGGTTTTCAAAGCCCTATTCTCGGTTTTAACTCATCAGGAACAACCCCCCACCGTTGGATCATAAACCAAGGAAACAGATGGCCACGATTCAGCCCAAAATTAGAAATCCTGGGCCGAACAAGGGTTGTAACACGGCCGTGTGCATGGCCGTGTCACTCATTCGCCGTCACTGGGAATTCCCGACCAGAACACGGCTTGTGACACGGCCACCGACACGCCCGTTTCACATATGATACGCCCGTGTCATGGCCCGTGTGCACAATCCATGATTCTCCTGAGAAGGACACAGCCATGTGACACGCTCATGTGATATGCCGTGTGCTACACACGCCCTGGGACACGCCCGTGTCCCAGGCTGTGTAATTTCCTTAGTACAAAACCACAGACTGCCCGAGCAGGACACGGGTATTCGACTCGCCCATGTTAAATATCACACACCCGTGTCGGACCCGAACACGCCTAGGCTCAGGCCGTGCGCCCCTCACTCAACGATCGTTGAGTGCAAGGCTTTGAGTGACTGACATGCCCTGGGACACGCCCGTGTCCCAGGACGTGTTCACACCCCGATGATCGTTGACTCAAAAATCGTCGACCACGCGACCAACGCCAAACCCGAGCACGACATGCCCTGGGACACTCCTGTGTCCCAGGCCGTGTCAACCCTACTAAAACCAAAATTTGGCTCGAAATGCCACTCGTCACCCTTTTGAGTTTCGGGGCATTACAACTCTCTCCCTCTTAAAAGAATTTCATCCACGAAATTACCAAAGGAAAGATAAACAAAACCAAAAGCGTTACCTGAGAGAAACAACTCTGGGTACTCCTCCAGCATGGTTTGCTCCCATTCCCAAGAGAGCTCCTTGAAAGTGAGGGTAAGATCTATCTTAACTCTAGAGGGGGGGTGAATAGAGTATTTTAAAGTAAATTTACAATTTAAAATTGAACAGCAGTAAAGGCTTAATTTATGTATAGGTGTAAGGTGCTTTGATGTAGAAATAAAACTAAAGTAGTAAAATAAAAACCATAGCACACAGCAAAGAATATGCACAAGAAACCAGAAGACAGAAGGAGCTATAGTGGTTCCCCAAAAACCTGGGTACATCCACTCTTCTACCACCCCTTGTAGGAATCCACTGCAGGATGAGTTGATCAGGTGTCCTGGGCACCAATGAGCTTTTGATAAGGTGCTCAAAAACCAAACTGGATTTTTTGATCAGATGTCTTGCCACCACTGAGTTTTGACAAGGCTCTCAGAACCAGAATCAAAACTTTTGAAGGGAGTCTTGATAACCCTTTTACAGCAGGAAAAGAAAAAAAGGAAGAGGTGAAGTTGTCTTCTCTGTCTCAATCACTGAGAGAAGACTTAGTGGATTGATTGTGTTGTCAAAGCTCCCTCTGAGATGTAGATGGTTCAGAGATGAGAGCTTTGCTAGGGTGATAGGTCTTCAGAAGCTTCAGATCTCCAGCAGAAGATGGTTTCAGCAGAGGCTGAAATATGAATTGTCTGGAGTCCTTGATGTTGAAGCTATGATCACTTTTCAGTATGCCAATATTCAATCAAACTTTTCAGGATTTATCACTTGATTTTTCTGAGTTGATCTCACTATCCTGTGAATCTGTACTGAGAATTTCTTTTTCTTTTTCTCCTATTGTAGATTGTCTATTCTTGTGTAGTATCTTGTTGTATTGTATATCAGACTAGAGAAGAAAGATGTTTTATTCTCTGAAGATCCTTTGTCCAAGATAGCCGTTAGCAGTCAATAAATGTCTTCCATAAATGTTTTGTCTTCTCGAGGAAAGTGCAATAAACATTCTCTGATAAATCCCCTTGAAACTTGCTCCAGAATAAATGAAAACGGATAGCAGATCTCTTAAAATAAATGCTGAGAGAATTTGAAAAACATTCCAAAAGCTGACTGAATTTGAATTCTCAAAGTCGTCGATCTCTCAGAAAAACATCGATCTGAGCTCTACGATCGTCGACCTGAGCTCAGAGATTGGATTGAACATCAGACAGAAAACGTCGACCTGAGCTCTACGATCGTCGACCTGAGCTCAGAGACTTGGAAACAAGCTGAAGGCAGATCGTCGATCTGAGCTCGAAGATCGTCGACCGGAGTTCGACGACTTAGCAGAGTTGAGCTCAGAGAGCGTCGAATGGAGTTCGACGTTTCGTCGACCTAAGCTCGACGATAATTGTCTTTGTCTCAGCTCTAAGTCTGAATCCTCGAATGGTCCTGGGGGCAGCTTCAAACCTAAGTTCTAAGCCCTAGACACATTCTAATGTTGACCTTTTCAACTATACATCTAGGTCAAACTGATTTCCTAAAAAACATAGTGGTCCTTGCCCAAATTAGTAATAGGGTGTTCCAACACTCCTCACGACCGCAGTTGTCCCAACGGACCTTGACCATCCTGATCTCCTTGTTACGGAGTCGCTTAACCTCAAAGTCTTCAATTCGAAAGGGCTTAACCTTAGTCGTCAACCCTTCGTCCACCGGCACTTGATCATCTGCGATCAACTACGAAGGCTCTTGCACCGCCTTCCGCAACACTGAAATGTGGAATACATCGTGTATCCCACTCAACTCCACTGATAGCTTCAAATGATAAGCCGCTTCGCCGACCCGCTCTAGAATCTCAAAGGGTCCAAGGTATCTTGGGCTCAGCTTCTTCAAGCGTCTCACCCGTGACACACTCTTGAATGACTTTACTTTCAAGTACACCCAATCGCCGACCGTGAACTCCACGTTCCGGTGCTTGGCGTTATAGTACTTAGCTTGCTGTCCTGAGTGATCAGTAAACGCTCTCGAATGATCCGCACCAAAGAAGTAGCACTCTCTACCTCCTGTTTCTTGTACAACCTTGCCTCACCTGTTTCTAGCCACGATAACGGCGTGCGACACTTCCTACCATGCAGGGCCTCTAAGGGCGCCATTTGAATACTTGCCTGGTAGCTGTTGTTGTACGCAAACTCCACCAAATACGGTGGTCTTCCCAATGCTTCCCGAAGTCTAGAACACACATGCGGAGCATGTCTTCCATAGTTCTGTTGACCGTCTCAGTCTTCCCATCCATCTGTTGATGGAAAGCTATGTTGAACTTCAATTTAGTCCCCAACATCTTTTGCACCAACCTCCAATCATTGGACGTAAAACGCCCATCGCGATCACTCATGATGCTGCGAGGCACACCGTGCAGTCTGACAATATTATCCACATATAGTTTCGCCAGTCTCTCCACTGAATCACCCTTCCTATGCGGAATAAAGTGCGACACCTTTGTTAACCCGTCTACGATCACCCAGATTCCCCTTCTGCGACCTTGGCAAACCATGCACAAAGTCCATCGATATGACGTCGAACTTCCACTCTGGAATAGGCAATGATTTCAAGAATCCTCCAGGCTTTTGGCACTTCGCCTTTACCAAGGCACATGTTTGACACTTAGCCACAAACAGTGCCACATCCTTCTTGAGCCTTGGCCACCAAAACAGCTTCTTTAGGTCCCGGTACATCTTCGTGCTCCTTGGGTGGATTGAGTACTTGGTATTATAAGCCTCGTACATCAACTCCACCCATATATTTCCCCTGCTTGGGACGCACAAACGATGGTCCTTCCTTAACAGCCCATCCTCAACTGAAAACTGGGAATTTGACCCATCCAACGCTGCATCCATAAGCTCCTTCATGCTACCATCAAACTCCAATGCCTGCCGATCGCGATCAGCCAGGTCATACTGAATTTTCGTCCAGTTCAACAATGCTTTAGCGCTAGTCTGCTTGTCCACACAACAGATTTCCAACGCCTCCAACTCCTGAACTAGCCTCTCATCATGCACCGACAACCAGTTGGCTTGGGCGGGAGCCCTGCGACTCAACTCATCCGCAACTGCATTGCCCTTACCGGGCATATAATGAATCTTGAATGTATAGTCCCCTAGGAAATCCATCCATCTCCACTGCCTCATGTTCAGATCCTTCTGATCCAACAGGTACTTTAGGCTCTTGTGGTCGGTATAAATATCGACCCTTACGCCGTACAAGTAGTGTCTCCACAGCTTAAGCGCAAATATCACGGCCGCCAACTGCAAGTCTTGGACCGGATAATTCCTTTCATGCACTTTTAGCTGATGTGATCCATACGCTATCATACTCCCATGCTGCAGCAGCATGCTGCCCAAACCACTACCTGAGGCATCACTATAAATCTCGAAGCCCTCGGTCCCACTCGGCGAACTTAGCACTAGCATCGTGGTCAACCATCCCTTCAGCTCCTCAAATGCTTGCACGCACTCCTGCGTCCACAAGAACTTCTGATCCTTCCTTGTCAACTTCGTGAGAGGTAACGCTATCCGCGAGAAGTTCTCTACGAAGGGCCTATAATAGCCAGCAAGCCCAAGAAAACTATGGACTTCCGCTACCGATGACAACACAGTCCACTCCCGTATCACAACAATCTTTGCCGGATCCACCGCTATACCTTCCCCACATAAAATATGACAATGTAATGCTACTGAGGGTAGCCAGAACTTGCATTTGGAGAATTTTGCATAGAGTTGATTCCTCCTCAGCGTCTCCAACACCAGATATAGATGCTTGAAGTGATCTTCCTCGCACTACGAGTACACGAATATGTCGTCACTGAAGACGATCATAAAATGGTCTAGGTACTCTCGGAACGTCTTGTTCATCAAATCCATAAACACCGATGACACATTCGTCAGTCCAAACGGCATGACCGTGAACTCGAAGTGCCCATACCTTGTGCTGAATGCCGTCTTTGGGATATCACACTACCTTATCCATAGCTGATAATACCCAGACTTCAGATCCAACTTCGAATATACTGATGATCCGACTTACTGATCGAAAAGATCATCAATCCTTGGGATCGGGTATTTATTCTTCTCCGTTAGCTTGTTCAACTCCCTGTAGTCGATACACAGCCACAAGCTCCCGTCCTTCTTCTTAATAAAGAGGACCGGTGCGCTCCAAGGAGACGAGCTTGGATGCACATACCCTTGCTCCAACAACTCTTCTAGTTGAACTTTCAACTCCTCCATCTCCTTAGGCGCCAACCTATAGGGAGAACGTGACACAGGTTTGGCACCTGGCACGTGATCGATTGTGATGTCAATCTCTCGCTGCGGTGGGGCTCAGAGAAGATTGCCCGGAAACAAGTCGGGGTACTCACATACCACTGGGATACTATCCAAAGTGGAATTAGGCTTTACAGCCTCCACTAACGTGAAGAACAGCTCTTCTTCGGCACGAACCGCCATCACCACCTGAAGAGCAGACATCAGCATCTTGCTCGACCCCTTCAATCCCGCAAACGTCATCTCCTTCCCAGCACCCAGCTGACCTCCTTATGGTTGTAATCGATACAAGCCTTCTGCTCTGAAAGCCAATCCATACTGAAGATAACGTCAAACTCTACTAGCGACAACAACGACGCTAACAAGTCGAACACTTGGCTTCCAATATGAACCTTTACGGCGCATACTCTATCCACACGCATCGAACACCCATTCGGTAGCAACACACATGTGCTCACCACCCCTTAAAGTGAATTTGCCCACGAATTCATTTAAGCCTGACTGAAATCGGTAGTCTGATACCAAATTGTAACACCCCTATCCGTCGTATGGCATATAGCAGTAGGTCCGGCCTACACAGAGCACCTAGCGGAAACAAATTATTAAGTTGCAAAGATAAATGAACCCAGCCAAGCATGAATGTCCACTATAAAAAGCCCATAGGAATGTTTACTACAGAAATATTGGCCTTATGGCCTTACAAAAGTTTGCTCAATAAAAGTGTCTTCCAAACCTCGGCATGCAAGATGGTCACACATGAGTACATAAGAAAAACACTCAAAAAAAATTGGCCTTCGAGGGCCAGAACAACAACTTGGGCTTTAGCCCGCTATTTATCGCTCGGCTCCGCAGCACCTGCAAGCAACAATCCACCGCACGGTGGTAAACAAAAGCAACGGTCAGCCATGCTGAACAAATTATAACGACCTCGCGCCCAACTCGGGGAGGTGATGCTCTTCCCTACAATTTGTTAGCATAATCAAGCGGTATAGTGTAAACACACACTTCATCATAGGTGCAGGAATGCACGGCCACACACCCCGTGCACTCAGGGTACATTCACGGCGAACCGGCCAACGTCACGTCAACTTAAGCCATTAACATTCCCGTCTCACCACCGTCCCTTGGACGGCCAACCATATGAGCATTTTGTCTTCCTGGCATTGGTCACGTTAATTTAAGCCATAGACCGCCGAAGACCCTCATCTATGCCAACGGTTCCACCGAATGACATAGATTGGGTACGGTTCCGCCTAACCCGTGTTCATACTACAACGACAATTTAAGCTATATGCGCAGGTCAAGACTCCCCGAGTCCCAATTTCATCACACAATTCACATAACCTAGTTATGTTCAAGTTGGCTCCCCGACCACCATGTTGGAAACATCCCGCATTTGCCCAAATTTCCGGGTGCACCTTGGAGTTAGTCCCCAAGGCTCCCTGTTGTAATCTACCTCGTAGAAAACCCGAAAAACAACCATTCACACGGAGTCTTCTCCGGTTATTATGCAATGCAACATCATCGATCCAGATCAACTTGTCCGGATAGGCTTTACACATCATGCCTATGTCCGTTTTCGCATACGGACTCTACACAAGGGGGACTTTACATATCTACCCCAAGGAACGCCTCAACTCATCGCACACTCGCGTGAGAGGGCTTCCTATGCAAAGGAAAAGAGGACTTCACATGTCCTAGGATGAGAATCATTACCCTAGCATTTCTTCTTGGCACCATGGAAATCTATGCAGATGGAAAGCACTGCAATCTCCTTGCCTCCGCGGATCCGAAGTCGGCTCGCGATTTGGAGCTCTGAAGCTCCGCCGGTGACCGGATTTAGCTCTCCTTCTACCTACTTGCTCTCCCTTCTCTCTAGCTTTTAGAGAGAGATAACCCAAATGGAATGAGGGTATTCAAAGCCCTATTCTTGGTTTTAACTCATCAGGAACAGCCCCCCACCGTTGGATCCCAAACCAAGGAAATGGACGGCCATGATTCAGCCCAAAATTAGACATCCTGGGCCAAACACGGGTTGCAACACGTCCGTGTCATTCATTCGCCGTCACTAGGAATTCCCGACCAGAACACGGCTTGTGACACGGCCACCGACATGCCCATGTCACATGTGACACGCCCATGTCAGGGCCCGTATCACGGCCCGTGTGCACAATCCATGATTCTCTTGAGAAGGACACGACCATGTGACATGCCCGTATCACATGCCGTCTGCTAGACATGCCCTAGGACACGCCCGTGTCCCAGGCCGTGTAATTTCATTTGTACAAAACCGCAGATTGCCCGAGCAGGACACGGGTATTCGACATGCCCGTGTCGAATATCACATGCCCGTGTCGGACCCGAACACGCCTTGGCTCAGGCCGTGTGTCCCTCACTCAAAGATCATTGAGTGCAAGGCTCTGAGTGACTGACACGCCCTGGGACACGCCCGTGTCCCATGCCATGTTCACCCCTATGACGATCGTTGACTAAAAAATCATCGACCATGTGACCAACGCCGAACCCGAGCATGACATGCCCTGGGACACGCCCGTGTCCCAGGCCGTATCAACCCTAGCAAAACCAAGATTTGGCTCGAAACGCCACTCGTCACCATTTTGAGTTTCGGGGCATTACAACATAAATAATAATAAAGGAAGATCAAGTCAAGAGATCGACAGAATCTGAAGGCTCGTCGAGGGTTCGTGGAAGGAATCGCCGGGTTATCAGTCTGCATCCAAGCTCGGTACTCAACTACGTCCGGGGTAGAGAAGGGTTGTCACTACTTTCCAATGGACCCATCTTCTTTGTGTCACGATCCAGAATAAAGTTGCAAGTTTCCCTTCGCTTGTTAGCTATGGTGTCGAAGCTTGAAATAAAGCGTAGAAGATGAAGGAGAAGGCCGAGAGCAAGCACCGACAAGTTATAGGCTTCACGAGCATGGCCGAAGCTTCTCCCCTTGGTTGAAGATGAAGGGCGGACCTTTGCCCTAAAAAGCGGTTGTATTGGCTGGAATGAAGTTGCTCTTTAATGGTGAAAATCTGTGCTTTTAATAGAAAAAGATCAGAAAAATGGTCATGCACGGTCCCGCGCACGACCGTGCACTAACCGTGCGTTATTAACTTGCAGATCTTGATTGTGGAAGAAGATGCGTTGACCTGTGCATTTTACTCGCGCACGGGCGCTTCCACCCGTGCGTGAAGGAAATCGCACGAGTAAACACAGAGCGTAGAAAATAGGGTAAAACAGGGGAACCGTGTGTTTTACTCGTGCACGGGCGCGTTTGCCTGTGCGTGAAGGAACCACACGATTTACCCCAGAATGCAGGAATAAAGAGAAAATGTGCAGAACATGTGATTCCTTCTCGCACGGTTTGGCCTAAACCGTGCGAGAACAAAACGCACGGGTAGAAATAGAAGTCCCCAGAAAAGCTATGTGAAACACACGATTGCACTGAAACCGTACGCAAAGAAATGCGCACGATCGTGTGTTTTACACAGAACTGGAAAATGGACTTCGGGACATCTCGACTACCTGCACAACAATAAATCCAACAGAAGCACCAGCTCCCAGCAATAAAATGGAATCAACAACTACAAAAAGAAACATGGGGAGCACCATATGCTTACCCCCAACAAAAGAATGCGCAATTGTACACCCAAGGGCCAAAAATATTGCACTTAGCGTGAAAATAAAGCTAGAAGAAATATGAGCGATATAGAACTAAAAGTGAAGTGCAAATGCGTGAAAACTAACCCAGATGAGTCCGAGAAACACTATAAATATCAGACTCATCACACCCCTAGACTTAACTGTTTGTGCGTCCCGAGCAAACTAAATCTATGTAGATAGAAAAAAGACTTAGCTAACATAGAAATTGTGACATGGAGTACCATGCGAAGTCGCATGCTCGTACGCGTACAAATATAATAGAGGAAATTTCTAAGTATGCAAAATAGTTTATGTTTTTCATAATACGTACCAAAATTTTATTGCTACTCAAAAATTGAATCACGGTGAATCATCCAGTCACGCATAGCAAGAAAGTAGACATGCCACTAAGGTGAGCTTTGACAAAGACCAGGGCTCGGGATCACCTCAAAAGGAATCTACCAATGTCGGGGACCATACGCTTGCCCGTTCACACTCTCTCCGCGTCACTAGTTCCACTCAAGCGTGAATCTGTAGGACTTAAGGATAAGAGATGGGGCTTGGGTTACGGTGAGGTAAACAAAGATAAACAGGAAGGCTATGCACCTAACCAAAATGAGCTATCATAACAAGAAATCCAACCGCTAATCCAAAATACAAATGAGTACACCAAACCCCCAGACTTAACTTTTAACATATGGGTGTGTGCACCGCCTACTCCAAATATAATCACATCTCCAAAAAAATTTTCAATCAAACTTTTTCTTACTTTTTTACTTTTCATTATATATATATATATATATATATATATATATATATATTTAACCCTTTTTTATTTCCATAATTTTCAGCAAATAAAAATATAGGAGCACATCCACATATTCACAATGAATATCACCACATCACATCCCAAAATGCAAATGTAAAACACAAAAGCTCGAATTGGGTGTATGACTAGGATTGGCTATGAGGCTTTGGTGAAATAATGGTGGAGCTGAATCAAAAGAAGGGTAGGCACAATGGGGCTAGCGAGGATAAGACATTAGGAATGGTACAAAGCTCAACCGGGACAACAAGATGGCCTACATCACACTCACGCTTGACTAACCATGCACCAATGCTTCAAGAGTAGCTTGGGGCAAGTTCTTAGCCACCGAGAAAGATGATCCTTCCTCCCGAATCGAGCAAAATGTGTCTAGTGACGGCTACACACATCCCTACACTACCGTTTGATTCACATCGGATTCACCAACTTTTGAGTAGAATAAAAAGTCTTTACGCAAATAGAAAAATATATAACTATAAGCATACAGAAAAATTAAATCTACTCAAATTTCTACACGAGACGAGAGCACTCGACTATGAGCACTGCAAGAGTCAACATTTTACTCTGTCTCACAATCCTATGCAGCACAATAATTTTCACAAATCATACAAAGAAATGAGTTTAACTCACAGCACGCTAACAGCTAAGCACAGGCTCATGTGGGTGTAGTGGTGTGTAATGCAATGAACTAATCAAAATAAAACTATAAAAGCTTCTAGTATGCACATGAAATATGCGCGTGCAAAAGGCAACAATATTGCTCTCCCCCAGACTTAAACTAGGCTACGCATCATATGATATTGAAATTTAAATAATATAGAGCTAAGGGAAGAGGTTAACCAATGCTCAGCAAGTGAACATACCAGAAGACGCGTGAAAAACTTGAAGCAAGCCCACCATACGAAGAATCACAACACCGCCAAAACGAATTTGTCAAGAATACCTACAGGGGTGAGCTCCGCAAAAACAAAAGAAAAATATACAAAATACAAAATAATACTAAAACAAATCTATACATGAAAAACAAAATGCAGAAAATGAAAGATAAGTACTAGGGGTTATTGTCATCCCAGTACGACTTATTAAATTCTAAACGCTTCTAGCTAATGTGCCTATGAAAAGAAAAATGCACAACTAACTGTTCCATTATCCGTTGTGGTAACGGGTACTGATATGGCGATAAAACAGTTACCCCTCTGCTCAAATAATCATAACTGCTCCTCGCAGGTAGAGGGAAAAGGAAGTAAGATGAGGAGGAGCATTGGTCCTCGCTCATCTCTCCATAAAATAAATCCTTGCCTAACAAGGTATCGTCTACCACAGATGTGTAGGATGTGATGATAATGACATAAGAACTAGGCTCATCATCATCCCAATGTACCTGTGGAGACTTAACCTGCACAGGCTCAGATAAGGAAGGGGGATCAAGTAATAAAAGAGAAGAAGAACTAAAATAATCAGAATATGGGAGAGTGATCCCGGTATCACTCTCAACGAGATCCAAGCAAAGATCATCGTCGGTATCATACAAGTCGTAGCATGGGGAATCCGAGAACTCGTGGTACACGGGGGCAAGAGGGACCGCCTCATCCAATAAAGAGGGGAAAAACTCCGCATTGGAAAGGGAATAGTCCTCATCCCACTGGGGTGCATAAAAGTGCTATGAAGATCCACATTCTCCATCAGAGAAGTAGGAATCATCATCCCACTTCGGTGCAACCTCGGGCACCGAATCATCCACAAATACGGCATCATCATCCGACTCACAAGAAAAAGGAGTAGCACAATCCGGTAAAAATTGTAGAGGGGCAAGGCTGCTCTCAAAATCAAGCACTGAATGAGCAGGCCCGAACGCAACATCATTCACAAACGCCACCCCGCCGACAGGAATAATCCCTGCGGGAAAAGAATGAGCAAGGTGCGCTATTTCAGTGAATGGGCCAGGCAACACCCTAGTAGGCCTGTCTACAACAGTCTTCCGTGAACGGGAGGTAGCTACAGGCACGCCCATAGAGGAAGAAGTCTCGCACAAGCGAGGGCATTCCTTTACCATGTAGCCTACACCTTGACATAGCAAGCATCTCAAACAATGCTCGGCATTCTGAGAAGCCATGGCATCGATGCATCGACGCAAAGTGTCAATAACCGGCACTCAGCAACAGAAGTCATCGCGAAAAAAAATATATTTACCGAAAGAGCGCTACTCAACTAGAATAAAAATAACACGGATCTGCTATCTAAATAAAAAATCAGAGAAAGGGAAAAAGGATTAAGCAAAATAAAAATTCTAAAAACTAAAGCAAGTAAGAAAAATGATATGAACAAATGGAAAAGGGCTTCAATCTACTATCTCACTCTCCAAAAACTCATACGACTGTGTTCCCCAGCAATGGCACCAAAAACTTGATGCGTTTGACGGCAAGTGTACTGGTCACACAAGTAATTTAAAATGGGTGGCTTTCCCAAGTATCGATCTCTTCAAGGAACACAGTAAGGGGGGAGTAAATATCAAGGAGGTCTTGAGATTGAAGTTCTTAGGTCGGAGTTAACTATGGGGGTTTTGATGGTTGCGATAAAATAAAGAAAAACACTAACAACTTCTCCTATGCAATGCCACTATGCATCGCTTCGCCAGGCGGGATGGAAGACTACACAGGCCGCTATGCACTGAATCGCTGGGAGGATGGACTAGTAGGCAAGTGTAAGAACCAGAATTTGAGGGTCGTAAGCACCTCTTTGCTGCGCATGCTTCTAGAAATTGCTAGAACGGCAAGAACGGATGGATGGAGGATGGACAAATAAAGACGCAACTCAAGCAACTTATGCATAAACAATACAAGTTAACATAGACATGAAACTAATAACGTTTATAACTAATAGCACATCATCAACATAAAAGTTCTAACAGCACATAAACAACAATAAAGGAACATCAAGTCAAGAGATCGACCGAATCCGAAGGCTCGTCGAGGATTCGCGGAAGGAATCGCCGGGTTATCAATCCGCATCCAAGCTCGGTCCTCAACTACGTCCGGGGTAGAGAATGGTTATCACTACCTTCCAATGGACCCGTCTTCTTTGTGTCATGATCCGGAAGAAAGTTGCAAGCTTCCATTCACTTGTTAGCTATGACATCGAAGCTTGAAATAAAGCTTAGAAGATGAAGGAGAAGGCTGAGAGCAGGCACCGGCAAGGTATAGGCTTCACGAGCATGGCCGGAGCTTCTCCCCTTAGTGGAAGATGAAGGGAGGAGGTGGAAATGCAGAACTTTGCCCTAAAACACGGCTTGATCGGCTGGAATGAAGGTGCTCTTTAATGGTGAAAATCTTCGCTTTAAATCGAAAAAGATCAGAAAAATGGTCACACACGGTCCCGCGCACGACCGTGCGCTAACCGTGCGTTATTAACTTGCAGATCTTGATCACGGAAGAAGATGCGTTGACCCGTGCGTTTTACTCGCGCACGGGCGCTTCCGCCAGTGCGTGAAGGAAATCGAACGGGTAAACACGGAGCGCAGAAAACAGGGTAAAACAGGGGAACCGTGCGTTTTACTCGGGCATGGGCGCGTTTGCCCGTACGTGAAGGAAACACACGATTTACCCCAGAATGCAGGAATAAAGAGAAAATGTGCAGACTGTGCGATTCCTTCTCGCATGGTTTGGCCTTAACCGTGAGAGAATAAAACGCACGGGTAGAAATAGAAGTCCCTAGAAAAGCTGTGTGAAACGCACGATTGCACTGAAACAGTGCGCAAAGAAATGCGCACGATCGTGCGTTTTACACAAAACTGGAAAATGGACTTCGGGACATCCAGACTACCTGCACAACAATAAATCCAACAGAAGCACTAGCTCCCAGCAACAAAATGGAATCAACAACTACAAAAAGAAACAAGAGGAGCACCATGTGCTTACCCCCAAAAAAAGAATGCGCAATTGCACACCCAAAGGCCAAAAATAGTACACTTAGCGTGAAAATAAAGCTAGAAGAAAAATGAGCGATATAGAACTAAAAGTGAAGTGCTAACGCTTGAAAACTAACCCAGATGAGTCCGAGAAACACTATAAATATCGGACTCTTCAATAACCAGAGGTTATGGTAAGATCTCAATTGGCATAATCACCATCACAAAGGTAGCTTATGTGGAGGGGTTACAACACAACCTCATAAGCATAAACAAACTATGTGACCTTGGTTAGGACATTTCCTTCTACAAGGATAAGTGCAACATCAAGACGTTAATTGACCAAAGTGTCATCTTAACAGGCACTAGGAGTGGGAATGTTTATTGTTTAAATTTTTCTTGCTTAGATAGTAGCTCCCCTATATGCCTAGTTGCAAATGAAAAAGTCTCATATTTTGTCCAATGGCACAAGAGACCGGTTCATTTGAATTATAAGACATTGGTCAGCTCTTCAATGATTAGCTAGTAAGGAATGGTCCCAAAATAAAATGCTCCAAGGAGGGTATCTGTGCTGCTTGCCAAAAGGGGAAGCAGACCAAGACCTCCTTCAAGAGTTTAGGGACCAAGGACTCAGTGAGATGCTTATATCTCCTGCATATGAATTCTTTTGGTCCTATGCCTGTTCAGAGTCTAGGTAGGAAGGTCTACACTCTTATGGTGGCTGATGACTATTCTAAGTATGCTTGAGTGTTGTTCCTTAGAAGAAAGGATGAAACCCTTGATGTCTTCATGAATTTTTTCAGGCAGATTAATAATGAACTTGCAAGTTCAGTGGTCAAAATAAGAAGTGACCATGGAACTGAAATTCAGTCTGCTGCCATGACTACTTTCTGTGAAGAGCTAGGGATTCATCAAGAATTCTCCTCTCCAAGAACACCCCAACAAAATGGGTTAGGTGAGAGGAAAAACAGGACTTGCATAGAAGCTGGGAGAACATTATTGAGTGACACTTCTCTCCCTGAATATTTCTGGGCTAAGGGAGTTAACACTGCATGTTATGTTCTTAATAGGGCTTCTATCCCCAAAGGCATAAGAAGACTCCCTATGAGATCATGAAGCGCAGAAAACCAAACATATCCTATTTCAGGATCTTTGGTTGCAAGTGTTTCATCTTGAACAATGGTAAGTCAAAAGTGACTAAGTTTGCTGCCAAATCCCATGAGGGGATCTTTGTTGGGTACATAAATAATAGTAAGGTACATAAATAATTGTAAGGCACATAAAGTCTATAACTTGACTAATCAAGTTATAGAAGAATCTGTCCATGTAGTGTTTGATGAGTCAAACATGATTGACAGTGAGTTGTCAAGCTCTTTGCCTAGTTCTACCGGTATAGAAGTTTTGATGGAAATGCTCTCCATCAAAAATAAAGACCCAGCTATGCAAGAAGAATATGGAGAGGGATGTTGTCCAGAGGAAGCTCAGGAAAGTCCAGCTATAGATGAAGACCAACCAGTTGAAGAAATTGGTGCTCACCAAGAACCAGTCTGGCTGCCCCCAGCAGTAAGATATCTGAGAGATCATCCTCCAGATCAGATAATAGGTGATGTTATCCAAGGTATACAGACCAGAAGCAGGAGTTTATATACAGCTCTTTACTCCAGCTTTCTGTCATAAGAAGAGCCCAAGAAATTTGAAGAGGCAAATTAAGACCAATTCTGGATTGGTGCAATGCAAGAAGAACTGAACCAGTTCTAAAGATGCAAGGTCTAGAAGCTGGTTCCCAGACCAGATGGACATTATATCATTGGAGTCAAGTGGATTTTTAGAAATAAACTTGATGAAAATGGCATTACAATAAAGAATAAAGCTAGACTGGTGGCCAAGGGGTACAGACAGGAAGAGGGGATTGATTATGACAAGACTTTTGCCCCAGTTGTAAGGTTGGAAGCCATCATACTGTTCCTTACATTTGCAGCCCTTCAGGGATTCAAAGTTTTCCATATAGATGTGAAGTCAGCCTTTCTGAATGGAGATTTGAAAGAAGAGGTCTATGTAGAGCAACCTCCATTTTTTGTAGATTCTAACTCTCCTACTGCTGTTTATAGACTTAAGAAAGCTCTATATATGTTCAAGGAATCCCCTAGAGAATGGTATGAGACATTGTTTACCTTCCTCATTGAGAACAAATTCTCAAGGGGAAGATAGACAAGACCCTATTCCTAAGGGAATCTAAGGGCAAGATCATTCTAGTCAAGATTTATGTTGATGACATAATATTTGGCTCTACTAATGACAACCTCTGCAGGAAGTTTGTAAAACTTATGCAGGGGAAGTTTGAGATGAGCAGTATGGGTGAACTGAACTTCTTCTTGGGACTCCAAGTAAGACAAACTGATTATGGTCTATCCATATCACAATCAAAGTTTACCAGGGAGTTAGTCAAGAAATATGGTATGGAAAATGCTTCCACCATAAGAACTCCCATGAGCTCAAGTATTCCTATAGGCAAAGATGATTCAGGAAAACCTATTGATCTAACTTTGTATAGAGGTATAGTTGTCTCCCTTATCTACCTCACTACAAGTAGGCCTTATATTATGTATACAATATGTGTCTATACTAGGTATCAGGCCTTCCCTAAAGAGTCGCACTATACTGCTATAAAAAGAATCTTGAGATATCTTAAGGGCACCCCAGATCTTGTCCTATGGTACCATAGGAATGGGGAGTTTGCACTAACAGGCTATTCAAATATAGATTTTGTATGGTGCAGGGAGGATAGGAAGAGCACTTTTGGCTCCTGTCAATTTCTAGGTGGAAGGCTTGTCTCTTGGAGAAGCAAGAAGCAAACATGTGTTGCAATCTCAACTGCAGAGTCAAAGAATATTTTAGCTGGGAGCTGCTGTGCTCAGTTGCTGTGAATCCAGCATCAACTCTAGGACTACAATATTCAGATAAGTAGAACTCCACTCTTTTGTGATTCTACCAGTGCAATTTCTATAGATAGGAATCCTGTCTCCCATAGCAGGACTAAGAATATAGAAATTAGGTATTATTTCATTAGAGAACATGTGGAAAGGCAAGACATTAGCCTTGAGTTTGTCTCCACAGACAAGCAAGTGGCTGATATCTTCACTAAGCCACTATATGAAGCAAAGTTCAACACCTTCAAATTTGAATTGGGTATGTTGAATCTTGTGTAGCTTCAATTCTCTCCTCTACCATACAGTACTATCTATTTGCTAGTAGTACAAGTCCTTCATCAAAATAATGAAGCTAGTGTGCAAATGTGGGGGGATCAACCCCAGACAGATAGGGGGAGATAAACTCCATAAAAATCTCCCTATTACAGAAGTCAAAAAGGTGGAGAGGATTTAAGGGGAAAGAAGAATAGACTTGATCAAGATCTGACCAAGGAGAGCAGCAGGAAGCTCAAAGCCAATATGTAGGAAGCTCAAAGCCAGGTGGTGCTGATGTTGCTTCAGCACAAGAATAGTTAGGATGGCTCATCCAGGAGAGCAGCATGCCAGGGGGAGTAAGTAAAATTCTCCACAAACTGGAGAAATGTGGTAACATTTCTAAACTCTAATGATGTTACACAAGTTTTAGTTTTTATGTTAAATATACTGTATATGTCAATGACGTATTTCATTGATCAAGAAAAGTTTTGAATTCTTCAAATAGGGGGAGATTATTGGGTCCATTGACCCCAATGTTCAAGATTTGTAAGAAGACAAACTAGTCAATGACATACACACACAATTGTATTTGACATGTGCTTGAGTTCATACATGCAAGTTGTCCTTGAATGGATAGGTGAACAAAAAGAGTATGTTGGAAGTCAGATAATTTGACTAAGGCAAAAGCATCGAGACAGCTGAGACAGTTGAGAAGAATGTATCAGCATAACCGCTGAGATAACTGAGAAGCTCAATGCAAAGCATTGAAAAAAGTATTGATCTCAAAAAAACTGTTGAGACAGGATATAGTCTCAGCTGTGAGGAAGAAACCGCTGAGACAATTGAGAAGAAACTGCTGAGACAGAAGATTGTCACAGTTGTGAAGAAGAAATCGCTGAGACAGTTGAGAAGAAACCGCTGAGACAGAAGATAGTCACAACTGTGAAGAAGAAATCGCTGAGATAGTTGAGAAGGAACCTCTGAGACAAAGCCAACAGAAATTCTTTAAGTCCAGAAGCATTGAGTGAAGCAGGCTCACTCAACATCTCTAAATAAAGGCTCAGTCAAGAATTCGTCGAACTGAATTCTGAGTTCGTCGAGCTGAGCTCACCTTTCGTCGAGCTAAAGTTAAAGGTTGAGATTCCGAGTTTGTTGAGCTCAGTTCAGAATTCGTCAAATAGATTTCAGAATTCGTTGATCTCAGTTCACCTTTTGTAGAGCTAAAGTTAAAGTTTGAAGATTCTGAGTTCATCGAGCTCAGTTCAGAATTTGTCGAACAGATTTCAGAATTCGTCGAACTGATTTCAGAATTCGTTGATCTCATATCACCATTCATCGAGCGCAGACAAAGTATTTCATGTCGTTGCGGGAAAGCTACAATAGCGCCGGAAGCTACTATTTGTCCTCTTTTGAGGGAGGTGGCGCTCACTATCCTTGGTTGGGCTCACATTCAAATTGTGCTGTTGATTCAAATCAACAGATATAAAAAGAAGAGAGAAAATGGGATTAGGGTTAACAAAGACAAAAAATGAAAAACAGAAGCGGCTGGACTTCATCTTCTCTGACGAGCTTGAAAGCCAAGTCCAACAGTACATGCCAGCAGACAGAGAAAGATAGCTGAAGCTTTTCCAGTTCAACAAGATTGTTCTTTGGAGAAGAAGGTGGCTGATTCATCCAATCAGCAAAAAGAGATAGTTGTGTGAAGGTCCGTCAGCCTTCAACAACAAATAGTTGTTCTTCAGTGCAACAGAGAAATAGTTAGCTATAGAAGAAGACTTATTCCTTCTACAACAAGAGGGCTGGACTGATATCTGCTAAGTCCAGCAAGGTAGACTCAGAGATTTATCTCTGAGTCAGTATTTCAATTTCTCTATTATACTCCAGTAGGATTCAGATTGTCTGAATCTGAGCTGTAGGGCCTTTTGTGCCTGAGTTGTAGGTGACTAATTAGTCACTAAGGTAGGTGCCCTGCCGGGGTACTGAGATAGGATCCATGTGTAGACCTGAGAGTAGGGATGTCCTCCCAGTCTTAGTAGTAGGCTTAGAGATAAGGCTGAGGTAGGTTACTGTTGAGTCATTGAGCTATAGGTGATAAGTGTGTCATTGAGTGTAGGTCTTAGAGGAGATTGAGTGTAGTGAAATTTGGCCTGAGGTAGGTGATAAGTGTGTCATTGAGGTAGGTGCCTAGAAGGGCACTGAGGTAGGTACATGGAAGGGTACTGAGCTCTAGGAGTACTGCAGCATTCTGAGAGTGCGGACTTGTGCCTAAAGTTGTAGGGCTGAGAAGCCTGAGCTGTAGGCCTTAGAGATAAGGCTGAGGTAGGGTATTTGAGGACCACTGAGCTGTAGGAGCACTACAGGGCTCTGAGGTAGGAACCTTTGTGGTTCTGAGGTAGGGTTCTTAAGAGAACCTGAGTAAAAGGTTGAGGGCCTGAGGTGTAAGCTCTGAGGAGCATTTTGGAGGAGTTTGTACCTTGTCTAACAAAAGTTAGAAAGGTGGGAGGGAAAGTGGATATACCCAGGTTGGGAACCACAATAAATATTTGTGTGCTTTGCTATGTTGTTTGTTCTTCTCTTATATTGCAGGTACTAAGGACAAGCTCTAGATCACTTAGTAAGAAAACAACAAAAAGACTTAAGAAATTTCAAAGACCTATTCATTCCCTCTAGGTGACTAGCTAACCTTGAAGTAAAAACTTTCAAGTCCACTCAACTCTCTCGACACCTAATGCTACTGTGGCCCGGTATCAGTCTACAGTCACGTGGTAAACTAATGCGTCGAGACAACTTTCCTTACTCAGCGCTCTCGATGCCTCTGACCAACTATCCCGGAGCTATGGCCGGCGTTAACTCTACCGCTGGGCGGTATCTTCCAGACAACTCTTTTTCCTACTTTGAAAATGTTGGGGCGTTTCAAATCTCCCCCACTTAAAGAATTTCGTCCCGAAATTATACATTGCAAGAAAAATTTATAGAAGTAACAACATTTATAACGTGTACCTCAGTCGAATAACTCGGGGAACTCTGACTTCATGGTTTGCTATCGCTCCCATGATAGCTCCTCTCGGCACAGTTATCCCATCGGACCTTGACCATCTTGATTGCCTTATTATGAAGTTGCTTGACTTATACATCTTCTATGCGAATAGGTTTGACCTTCGTTGTCAATTCACTATCCAGTGGTTCTTGATCTGCAGTAATCACTTGTGTAGGCTCTTGCACCTCCTTTCGAAACGCCGATATGTGGAATACGTCGAGTAGAACACCCAGTTCCATGGATAGTTTCATCCGGTAGGCAGCTTCGCCAATACGCTCGAGTATCTCAAATGGTCCAAGGTATCTTTGACACAACTTTTTCAGGAGTTGAATCCTTGACACACCTTTGAACGACTTGATCATCAAATATACCCAATCGTCCACGGCGAACTCGACGTTCCTATACTTGGCGTTATAGTATTTAGCCTGCTTATCTTGAGCAATCAACAATAGATCCCGGATTGTTCGCACAATCAAAGTCGCATCTTCGACTTCCTTCCGCTTATATAACTTGGACTCGCCCGTCTCCAACCATGACAATGGAGTACGATACTTCCTACCATATAGAGCCTTGAAGGGTGACATTTGAATGCTCGCTCAGTAGCTGTTGTTGTACGCGAAGTCAATCATATATAGGTGATCCTCCCACCTCTTTCCGAAATCTAGGGCACACATGCGAAGCATATCCTCCATCATCATATTGAATCTCTCGGTCTAACCATCCATCTGCGAATGAAAGGCCGTACTGAACTTCAGTTTGGTCCCCAACATTTGATGCACCAACCTCCAGTCGTTAGATGTGAAGCGCCCATATAGGTCACTAACGATGTTACGGGGCATACCGTGCAGTTGTACAATATTCTCTACAGATAGCTTTGCTAGCTTTTCCACCGAATCGTCCATCCTATTCGAGATGAAGTGCGACACTTTCGTCAAATGATCTACGATCACCCAGATGGAGTCATTTCCATCTGCGATCTCGACAAACATGCACAAAATCCATGGATATATTGTCAAACTTCCACTCTGGTATTTGCAAAGACTTCAAGAATCCTCCGAGCTTCTGACATTCAGCCTTCACTAAGGCACAATTTTGACACTTTGCCACATACATTGCTATGTCCTTTTTCAGTCCTGGCCACCAGAACTGCTTTTTCATGTCTTTGTATATTTTTGTGCTCTGTTGCGCGCTAGGGTTCAAAGAAAATAAACGCAACCAAACTAGCAACACGATGAGGCAAGTATACCTATCAAATTGTTGCTAGGGGACACAAGTGTCGTATTGAAATCCGGGAACTGTTGGCTATGCTTACTCACACGAACGCTATTATCTTATCGACGGAAAAAAACTAGGGTTTTAGAAAATCTAAGTGCAAGGAAGGAAGTAAAACTATACTAGAAAGAGAACTACCGCAATTAAGTAAAGCTATTAAGTAAAGAGCTATGCTAGATAGGAAACTACTGCAGTTAATTAAAGAGCACCAAGATAGACGATTACTACGACGAAGGTAGAAAATATGAAATGGAAATGCACTCGATCAAGATTCACCTCGGCTAAAGACGATAAGAAAATGCGATAAAAATCTAAACTTAATAGGATAAAGGTCCTTGACTGTGGAGATTCCTAAAGCTTGAACACGCTTCTCTCGAAGTCGTGCCAATCTGAGTTTAGGAAGGTCCGACCGACTCTCGTCTAAATCGGAGGCCTAAAACTTGCTTTACGCGGTGAACCCCACTATTAGATTTTACTTCAATCCGGGAGATTTGGAGGTCTTCCTCTCTCGAGGGTGCGTACAACTCCTTTACTCTTGAATGCTCATTCATTCTTTCGGCCTCTCGGCTAGCCCAGAATGAAAGCAAAGGCGGAGGAGTATATATCGATAATATACCTCCAACCCGTGATTAATCAAGAGTAATTTAAGGCCCTAACCTAAAAAGAAAAGATTAATTAAAACATCATAACTTAATCGCTCTAACCTCGGATCATCAAGATCGAGTACAAGGAGGATTAGTTAATCATAATGGAGTGGAGGAAGGAGGATGAGTAGCATAAAAAACACAAGCTAAACAAAGAACAATTCTATTAATGAAAAGGGGCAATTTACACTAATTGAAATTAAAATTACAAGTGCATGAAATTGAAATCCTATTCTAGCCCTACAAGTAGCACTAAGCAAGAGCAATATTACAACAAAAGCTAAAACAAACTAAGATTAAACTAGGGTTAAACAAAAATTATAAAGAGGGAGAGAGAGAGAGAGAGAGAAAAAGCCTAAGAAAGGATCAATAATCAAATGGGCAGCATCTCCCCCACTCAACCAAAGTTTGCTGAAATCTAGAGGGGGGGTCTCAATTTATAGATTTTTTCTCGGGTTGGTCACGCCCTCCGACACGCCCTAGGGGGGGGCATGTCCGGGGGCGTGACAGTACTATGTTGACCTCGGGCTCTGGATTCTGGCGGAAGGGATGATTGCTTCGGTACGTCGGTGGTCACGCCCTATGTCACGCCCGTGTAGGGGGGGGCGTGACAGGAACTTCATGTCCAAATCATTGGTCGGAAATCCGTCAGTCATTGAAAAGTTGATGTCACGCCCCAGGTCACGCCCGTGTCTAGGGGCGTGACAGTACTATTTTCGTGCTGTGGCGGAACGGCATTTAATGCGGCGGCAGGCTTTGCGGCAGAGGGCGACACGCCCATGGTCATGCTTGGTGACACGCCTAGGGAGGGCGTGTCAGGGGGGCGTGACAGCGGTTTTGTCCGTTTTTCTGTCCTTCCAGCAGGAGTCCTCGTGATCGGGTGACACGCCCTAGGTCACGCCTGGGGAGGGCGTGACAGGGGGGCGTGTCAGGTCATTTTGGACGAATTTCCTGAAAACATGCAAAAGGACAAGAAAATGTTAGTGGCAATAATATTTACATAAAAGGATAAAAATAATAATAATAGACATGATTTGTACACTATAAAATAGAAAATACGATAATAGTTTAGGCTACAAAACGTATTATCAAATTCCCCCAAGCTTAAGTTTTACTTGTCCCCAAGCAAAAATATAAAAACTAGATATTTATAAAAAGGACTAATCAAAAAGTTCTAATTATGCCTAACAAGTACTATGCGAAATTCTAAGTAGGGAAAAGGTGAAATGTAAGTCTAAAACAATTATTTAGGTATGGTAAAACTTTTATAAACTTTACTCAATAAAAACAAATCATCCAAAATTTTAACGAGATTTTTTTATAGACTTAAGCAAAGCAACGAAAATGAAAAACACGCATTGAGTTATTACTAGATCCAAGCAACGCATTATAATTATATCAATTTAATTAACAAAAATCTAGGTTTAAATCCAAAACTAAAACTGATATTACTGTTTTTCTTTTCTTAGTTGTTAAATAAAAAATCAAAAAGCGTTGAGATCAAAAGGACTTAAATAGGACAGAAACGTTTGGTTTAGGAATATGATTAGGAGTGGAATTCAAAGATAAACGTGAAGGTTTTAAAATCACACTAAACCAAAGCAAAGAGTTTCAAAAAAACTTTCATAAAAATATATACACATTTTTTTTCTTTTCTTTTTTTTTTTATTTTCAAAACAAAGGCCATAAATATTTTTATTTTCCTTTTTGAATTGGCCAAACAAAAATAAACATCACTTTTAAACTACTTTTTTTTCGAAAACCTTTCTCCCAAAAAATCACAAAATTACCCTATCAAAATCGTCAAAATAATTTATGAAACTCAAAAAGGCTAGTGTGATTCAATAGGTTGGAAATTTTGGCTTTTTGGTGAAACTGAAATAAAGGGAGGAGCAATCAAATGAAATCGGAAAAAAGGCTCAAAAAATGGCTAACTAGTGGTAAAAGTTTTTAGGTTGGCAGGAAAGCTCAAACGAAAACAAAAACGGCCTAAATCATTTTCACGCTTTTGAATTTATTTAAAAAAAGGTTTGAAAATTTTCAAAAAACGAGTCCTAGATAATAAAAGAAGATTGATGAAATTAACTTGAAATAGAATAATAGGTGACTTGGATCGTTCACATCTACTACGTTATTCAAAGTTGACTTTACAAAAATTATTCAAAAACGAAAAAGAAAATAGTGGATGATGAATTTTGAGAAAGTAAAGGAAATAAAAAACAAAAAAAACCATAATAGAAATGCGAGTTTTAGAAAAATATTTCTCCTTAACATGCTCCGTGAATTAGAAACACAGCATGACCAACATTTTACTTGTGAAACATAATTAAAAAGGACGATTAGAAATATTATAATTAACTAAGTTGTTTATAGAAAATTTTGAGTAAACAAAACAAAAACTAGGGGTACTATTGAATTACAAAAATGTCTAAACTATTCAAAAAACATATTTTTTTTTTTTGAGAAATATTCTCTTCTTTTTTGGATTTTGGAAATTTTTTCTCTTTTTTTTTGGAATTTTAAGATATTCATTTTTTTTATTTTGGAATATTTAAAATATATACAAAAGAAAAATATTTACACTAAGCAAAAATGAAGGAGGAAAGACCTCCCCAAGCTTAAAATAGACATTGTCCTCAATGGCTAAAGAGGGGGATTGGAGAAGGAGAGAAAAATAAAGTACAGAATTGAAAGACAGAATTGAAATACAGGTACTTCCCCGATTTATTTGCTGCGAAAGCTGAGTGATGCCGCTCCTCCGAATGTCTTCTTTGGACTTCGTGATGGATTCAGCAATGTTGGAGCAGGCGATCGCAGAAGCTTCAGCTTGTCGGAGCCGTCCGAGGCAAAAATTGTAAAATAAAGAAAACAGAAAAAGATAACTTGGGTTGCCTCCCAAGAGCGCCCTTTGGTTAAAGCGTCGTTGAGCTCGACGCATCAAAAAATAATATTGTCCAAAAATATTGTTGTCCAGAAATAAAATTGTTTTTTTTAACAAAAAATTAAAAGTTCAAGATTAAAGTTCGTGAAGCAGAAACTTAATAATGTTTGGACTGACATCATCATCACCAGAGAAATACAGTTAAGACGCTGACCATTCACTTTGAAATTACCCTTATCAGGGTGAGAATTTAAACAGTTCCATAAGGAAATACTTCTAAAACAGAAAACGGGCCTGACCAGCGAGATTTTAATTTGCCCGGAAATAAACGTAAACGAGAATTATATAAAAGGACTTGGTCGCCCGACTTAAAGTTTTTGTAAGACCCCCCTTTTTTTTTCTTTTTTAACCACCGGGGTCTTAGCCCAGAATTGCCGCTTTGCGGTGGCACCGACATCTCGGGAAGGCAACCACTACAAAACGCCAATTCTGCCGGCCCTTTTCGATCACAAGAGAGAGAAGTATTTATACAAAAATGTAAACAAGTCCACAGAAACATGTAAATAAAAGAGAATCATATCCAGTCCATCAATACATAACAACAGGAAAATAGATAATGGGCTCGAGCCCAGTACATCAGAGTCCTCACTACAAGTCACTCATCGCGGAAGCTAAGAAAATACTAATCACTCACGGAGCTGGTCGCAGGTGCACCGGTGCTAGACTGTCCCACCTCCATGCGCACCGTACTCCGCTGGTGCTGGTCCCTGTCTCCCATCCGGAGCTCCTGTAATGTTGTGGTTTGAAAACCAATAGTCATAAAGACTAAGCCCTATCATCCCCTACCCCTCCCACCACGGCTCCTAAGCACCGGGCGGAGAGGAGGAAAGGGAAGCTACAAAAGTGGAGAATAGTCAAGCAGGTGACGGGTGGACCTAACTAGCAAGTTATAACAGGTGAACAGTATAAATGTGTAATAGGTAGAGCATTATTAAGTAGCAAATTGTATATAAAGGCAGCTAGAGAACAGTAAGTAAAACAAACAAGTAAATAAGTATGTAACCTTAACTTATATGAATGCCCATACAAACTTATAAGTTAAGGCAAGGTCTTCTGCAAGGCTCCCATCGTATAAAAAGTCACATACCGATTTATACGTTGGGGTGTCGGTTGTATGCGAATATGAGTGTAGTGATATGCTATGACATGATTCATGCAATTGCAACTCACGCACACGACTCTATGCGCACAGACCTTTAGTTCCCCCTGTTCGGGCAGCTAGCTTCACTCCAGGAACCTCCGTAGTGGCAAACGGAGACAGTGGGTCGGGCCCCCCACTCCTAGGCGGGCATCCACACTACCAGGCCTAGCCCTCCCATGCGCCCCTAGAAGAATACAACCTAGAGTATCCGCGTACTACTGCTGGATGTACCCTCCAGACTCTCTTTGGCTAAGTGTCCCACACCGCCGAGTCAGCGTACCGATGTCGGTATGAACGACGATCAGGTACCGAAGACCCACCACCTTTATTCTGTACTCCAACCCTCGAGCCCCGGCCCCCGGGCAGTCCTGTCCGTGCATCTACCTTCAGAGGTACTGTCTGAATGGCAACAAGTCCTATTATTCTACTTTCCTAGCTATCGGGGAGTGAGTGTGTGCAACCCTAGTTATACTAGTTGCTCTTTTAATTTATTATTCCTATGGTTTACGTTAGCCCAGGACTGCCCCCGGTATACCCCGTGAAGGGCTCTCAAGGGCACTAGGAACCAAGACGGCGGCATTACGGCCCGAAGTTCCCTTTCGCAAGGCACTTATTATTATTGGTTGATCTCCCTTAACCCGATCCTCTTTTAGTTACTTTAGTTCTAACCCTAGAGTATTAAGACTCTTCCTCTTCTTCCCGGGATGGACGATCTTTCGTCGTTCCCGTACTCCCTTATCCTAAGCAGTCCCACACTCTACTTATCCTGACTTCTAATGATGAACTCAATCTTAACTTGCCCTACCAACCATCAATTACCAGAATTCTGTGGCTTTACTATATACAGACCATCCTAAACTATATGAGTACCCAAGGGGAGGTACACCAAGTTGTCTTCCAAATCTCCTATAATATTTACTGGAGGTCTACCATATCATACTTTGCCTAAAACCAGAAACTTATAATTTTCCTAATTAATCTGATATTTATTTAATTTTCCCAAAGGACGTGCCACGGGTCATTTTAAACATGAACTACATGATCTTCCTAAGTAATGGCTACTCAAAAATCATGATCATTAAATAACAGCAAGATAACCTCAAATACAAATTCTCAGAATTTTATAGAAAGTATTTAACCTCTAAATAATTTATTCAGTATAATCATGTTAATTCTACGTAATGAAGGAAGTACTGAAATTATTCATCTAAAAATTATAGAAAAATCACTAGTCAGTAGTATGATATATAAAAGATCTTTGTGCAGAGAATCATAATTTTACTAGCTTGCTAAACACCACTAATGATTTAATCAAATAATCAAGGTAAAACATACTTAATGAAGCAAGCCTTAGAATTAATCTTCCAAAAATCCCATAAAAATTCACAGAGATTTAAAATCATAATAAACGTTCTCTGCTTAAATTTCGTCACTTTCCAGAGAGTGTGTATTCCCTATAAATTTTCTAAGCAAATCATACAACTACTAAATCATTAAAGGAAGTATCCAAAATAATGATCATAAAATTCATAGAAAAATATCCAGAGCTTGTACCATCCCTATAATTCACTCTACCCAAATCTCACCACTTTTCAATGTGATTTAGTGTCATTTCCTATCTCTACAAGTTTTGCGCCCTAAACTAGGGTTAGATTTTTAGGTATCCCAACGGTCTCCAAATTTACTAAGATTTCATCCAGAGAACTATATTGGCCCTATGGTTCTCTTCACCCAATTTTGGGTCAATCCAAGGTCATTAGACCACATGACCTTCACAAACCACCAAGATCCATCCTTAGGGTTTGCCCTTGGTCCTTAGGGCAAACTTACCCCGATCCACCTCAAACTCCATGAGGGGGTGCTAGAGAATATTACTAGCCAGTGGTAAAAATCTCAGCCTCTGTTGAGGTGATCTGACCACTCAAATTTCAAAAGTGCACTTTTAACCTAAGACCCCTTATTAGGGCAAAACTTAGGGTTGATCATTTCTAATCCAAACCATCTACAAATGAGATGAAAAATTATACAGAACCTTATGGTGACCGCAGGGACCACTCACCAGAATTTGGGAGGGTTTGGAAATTATTTAACTATCTAATTAAATTCGGCTAGGATTATTGAATTTTTCTAAAAACTATAGAAAAATATTCTCCAAAAATTCTCATTTTTGGATAGCACCTAGATATATGTAAGATTAGACCACACCCCAAATTTCAAGTCATTTGGATGACTGGATTGGAGTGGGGAATTTTTCTAAGGTCAAGGCAGCCCTCTGGATAGACCTCACCAAAAAGGGTGTTGTGGTCTACTCAGGATTCCAAATCGAGTGAAATTAATTTTGAATTAAATAGACTTCAAGGGCTACATCTTCTATGTTGATCATTTTTCCTGTAGGAGCCTCTAGGTATTTTTCCCAACTTATTTAACATGACAGATATTTCATTCAGAAATTGTTTTAAAAATAAAATCTAATTTGACGGCACTGTTCATCTTCTTCTACAGCCCGAACCAGAGGCCTGAAAACCTAATTTCCTGTAGCTTTTCCAAGCTATTTCCCGGCCATCCAGCCATCTCCCTGGCCGGCCACCACCACCACCACCTCCGTTGAGGCGAGGGCTATCGTCGGGCGGCGGCACGGCCGCCGGAGAGGCGGTTTCCGGCGAACCCGCCACCATGAAATTTTCGGAAAACCACGAATACGCTCACCCGATCTGGCTCTTTTGAGCCCGATATCTCTCCTAACGATTCCTAAGATCTATCCGCAGAAGAAGAGGGAGGGGAGGACCTTGTTCGCGGGTTGGAGGCGTGCAGAGCGTCGGGAAGCCATTTGCGCGGTGGTGGCGTCGCCGGAAATTCTTCAACAGCAAGGGGAAGTCTGAAACAGTTTGAGGGAGTGTAACCTTTTCCTCTTGCTCTTAGGAGTCTTTTATAGATCAGCAAATGTGGAGGGGAAAGGATGAAACGTTGGCGGCCATTAATAATCCCCTTAATGACGTTTCGGTTATGACGAATGGCAGTTGAAACGTTGGAGATGAAGAGGTGTTTGCCAGGTGGCAATTTCCTATTGGACCCACTTTTCCTTAATTATTAACATTAATTAAAGTAGGGAACGACCCATAAATACTCTTGATTTTCATTCCCATAGTCAGAATTTATTATGCCGTCGGTTACCGAAATTTCCAGTCTGGCTGACGTTTCGGCCTTGGTCACGGGCGTGACACATAGGTCATGGGCGTGACAGGCCCGGTTAGCCAGTTCTGGGTTCGGCGATCGTCGAACTGATATCGACGATCGTCGAAGGGTGGTCACGGGCGTGACACCTGGGTCACGGGCGTGACAGGCCTGTGCGGCCAATTCTGGTTCGACGACGTCGAACTGAAATCGACGATCATCGAGCGTGTCACGCCCTATGTCACGGGCGTAACATTGTGGGTCACGGGCGTAACATTGTGGGTCACGGGCGTGACATGCCTGGTGACTAATTCTGGTTCGACAACGTCGAACTGAAATCGACGATCGTCGAGCGTGTCACGCCCTATGTCACGGGCGTGACATGGCGGGTCACGGGCGTGACATGCCCGTGGGGCCAATTTTGGGTCGACGACCGTCGACCTGGAATCGACGATCATGGTCACACACTATGTCACGGGCGCGACATGGCGGGTCACGTGCGTGACAGGTCTGGTGACTAATTCTAGGGTTCGACGATCGTCGAACTGAAATCGACGATCGTCGAATGTGGTCACGCCCTATGTCACGGGCGTGACGGGTCGGTCACGGGCGTGACCAACCCGTGACCCGATTTCTTGGTCGATTTATTTCAAGTTTTGGGCTCCCTAGGGTTCTACCACAACCAACCGACTCCTAGGGGTCTAGCCGGAAATGGGATGTTACAGTTTTCAGGGTGCCTTAAGTGTTTATCGTGTAAACGCTTCGTCCGCTCTTTATAAATTTATTATTTTCATAAGCATAAGAGCGCCACTCATCGAGTTCATTTAGTTGAAATTTTCGAAGGTCACCGACTGAGTGGGGATCGAAGTTTAAAAATTTTAAGGCCCAAAAGGCGCGGTGTTCTAACTCTACGGGCAGATGGCACGATTTTCCATATACCATCCGATACGGCGTACATCCGAGGGCGGTTTTGTACGCTGTTCGGTAGGCCCATAGAGCATCGTCAAGTTTGGCTGACCAGTCTTTTCTAGAAGTTGAAACAGTCTTTTCTAATATTCTTTTTATTTCTCTATTAACTACTTCGACTTGTCCGTTAGTTTGGGGGTGGTAGGCAGTGGAAAACTTATGTGTAACGCCGTATTTGGTAAGGATTTTTGAAAATTGCGCATTACAGAAATGGGAACCCTATCGCTAACGATTGCGCGAGGCGTACCGAATCTAGAAAATAATTTTTTTAAAAATGTGAATACAACTCGGGAGTCGTTCGTAGGAAGAGCTTGGGCCATTTCATTTTTATTAGAAATGTTGCCCGACCGTTGGCAACTATCACACCTGCTCACAAAGGCTTGCGCGTCTTTAAACAGGCTAGGCCAGTAAAAACCCGCGCAAAGCACCTTGTGAGTGGTGCGAGTAGCTTGATAGTGCCCACCTGTCGGACCTTCATGCAAATGTTTTAGAATATCAATTCCTTCATCAAAAGAAACACATCTCCTTATCATTTGATCCACACAAATTTCGAAAAGATGCGGGTCTTCCCAAAAGTAGTTCTTCAGCTCAGAAAAGAATTTCTGCTTTTGCTGAGAGGAGAACTCTTTTGGGAGCACCCGGGCCACGAGATAGTTGGCGATGTGCGCGAACCAAGGAGAAGTAGATGTATTAACTAAAAGCAGCTTCTCATCAGGAAAATAGTCATTAAAAGATTTTTCATTTAATTTTTCTATAAAGGGGTTATCTAATCTGGATAAATGGTCGGCGGCCAAGTTCTCGGCTCCTCGCTTATCACAGATCTCTAAGTCAAACTCCTGGAGGAGTAAGACCCAGCGAATCAAGCGAGGCTTGGCATCCGTTTTGGCAAGAAGGTACTTGATGGCCGAGTGGTCCGTAAAAACAATGATTTTTGAAAGTGTAATGTAAGGGCGGAATTTATCAAAGGCGAATACTGTAGCTAAGAGCTCCTTCTCGGTTGTGGTGTAATTTTCTTGTGCAGATGTGAGGGTTTTACTAGCATAATAGATGGGGTGGAAGTTTTTAGATATGCGTTGACCTAATACGGCTCCCACCGCAAAACTACTCGCATCGCACATAATCTCGAAAGGAAGGTCCCACACTAGAGCTATCATAATCGGTGCGTTAATTAACTTTTCTTTAATTGATTCAAAGGCAGAAATACAAGAGTCATCAAAAATGAATGGAGCGTCTTTTTCTAAGAGATGGGTGAGGGGCTTTGTGATCTTGGAGAAGTCCTTTATAAAACGACGATAAAAACCAGCGTGGCCTAAGAAACTTCTTATAGCTTTTATGTTTGTAGGCGGCGGCAACTTTTCAATAACTTCTATCTTGGCAACGTCTACCTCAATAACTTTTGAAGAAATTTTATGACCCAAAACTAACCCTTCCCTCACCATAAAATGGCATTTTTCCCAATTTAGGGCAAGGTTAGTTTCTTCGCATTGTTCTAAGACTTTTTCGAGGTTTTCTAAACACCTATCGAAGGAATCGCCGAACACGGAGAAATCATCCATGAATACCTCCATAATGCTTTCTACGTACTTGTCAAATATTGCGAGCATACATCGCTGGAATGTAGCTGGCGCATTGCATAATCCAAACGGCATTCTTCGGTAAGCGAAGGTGCCGAAGGGACAAGTAAACGTAGTTTTCTCTTGGTCCTCGGGAGAGATGGGTATTTGAAAGTACCCCGAGAGGCTATCGAGAAAACAATAAAAGCTATGGCCGGAGAGACGTTCTAAAATCTGGTCAATAAATGGTAAAGGAAAGTGGTCCTTGCGGGTGGCGTCATTCAACTTATGATAATCTATACACATACGCCAACCCGTCACCGTCCGTGTCGGGATTAATTCATTATTCTCATTACTAACTACGGTTATCCCTCCCTTCTTGGGAACTACCTGAACGGGGCTAACCCACTTACTATCCGATATAGGGTAGATAATTCCTGCGTCTAATAGTTTCATAACCTCGCCCTTAACTACTTCTTTCATATTCGGGTTTATACGGCGCTGAGGTTGGATAGAGTTACGCGAATTATCTTCCATTAAAATTTTATGGGTATAGAAAGATGGGCTTATGCCCTTGATATCAGAAATTTGCCAAGCAATAGCCCGGCGTTGCTTACGTAGAACTAGAATAAGTTTATCGTTTTGCGTATCCGTGAGGTAGGCCGAAACGATAACTGGTAACTTGGAATCTTTTTCTAAGAAAGCATACTTAAGGTGTTCGGGAAGTTCTTTAAGTTCTAGGGTAGGGGGTTCTTCATAAGAGGATTTTGAGATTCTTTCTTTTTCAAAAATAATATCTTCATAAACTTTTTTATAAGGAACGTAATAAGGGGTGGGGCTAGCAGCCAAGACGGCTTCTTGTAGCGATTCAGTGGGAAGAAAAGAGGAAGAACAAAAATCAGAAAATTCTTTTTCAAACTCAGAAAGACAATAAGAAGATTCATCACTTCCTTGCAGTGATTCAGTTGTAAGAGAAGAGGAGCAAAAAGTAAAAAATTCTTTTTCAAAGTCGGAGAGGCAGTAGGAAGAATCATCACTCACGGCGTCTACGAAAAAGCATGAGTCATCGTTTGCTAAGGTGTTCTTCATCGAAGGGGTGATAGAAAATGTGACTTCGTCGTCGCCTACTCGAAGAAAGAGCTTACCATTGCTTACGTCAATGATGGCTCAGGAGGTGGCAAGGAAGGGTCGGCCAAGGATCAGGGGAACCTCGACGTCTTCTTCGATGTCCAAAATGACAAAGTCCACCGGGAAGATGAACTTGTCGACTTTCACTAGAACGTCCTCCACTATTCCTAACGGGTACTTGACGGATCTATCGGCTAGCTGGATACTCATACGCGTGGGGTTAAGGCTACCAATCCCTAACTTTTTAAACAACGAAAAGGGCATCAGGTTTATACTCGCGCCTAAGTCGGTTAACGCGTGTTTAACAAAAAGATCACCGAAGACACACAGGATAGAGAAACTACCCGGGTCACTGATTTTCTTCGGCAAACCGTTTGTTAAAACGGCGGAGCACTCGGCGTTTAGCGTGACGTGCGAAAGATTCTCTAACTTCTTCTTGTTTGTGAGGAGGTCTTTAAGATATTTGGCATATTTCGGCATCTGTGAAATAGCCTCGTGGAAGGGAAGATTAATGTGGATTTGTTTGAAGATCTCTAAGAAGCGGGAGTACTGATCATCTTGACGTTGTCTATTAAGTTCAGAGGGGTATGTAGGAGTTGAATTATTTTTGAAGATGGGTGGTGGAGTGAGATTATTTTCTAAAATAGGGGTGATTACTTCTTCAGCAGAGGGCGGAATTTTTAAAACGGGAGCGGAGCTTTGATTTTTAAAAGCGGGAGCGGAGCTTGCCTCGGGCTCTTCACTTACCATACCGGAGACTTGCTTCCCACTCCGAAGAGTTATAGCTTTCGCTTGCTCTCTCGGGTTGGGTTCGATATTGGAAGGAAGAGACCCTGCGGGTCGCTCAGAAATTATTTTCGCGAGCTGTCCTACCTGATTTTGTAGACTTTTTACGCTTTCGGTTAAAGTTCTTATAGTAGCGTCATTTGTGGTGATATATTTAGAAAGTAATTCCTCCAATCTTGGAGGTTTTGGGTAATTTTGAAGAGGTGGTGGTGGTGGTGGTGCAGAAAAATCATTTTGCGGGGGTGGGCGCATCGCATTCGATGGATTACTCCATGAAAAGTTCGGGTGATTTCTTAAAGCGGGGTTATAAATATTCGGAAAATTAAAACCAGGCGGATGAAAATTCGCAGCAGAAAAATTATTAAAAGCAGTTCTAGGCATATTATTAACATAATCTAAATGTTCTGGAGTAGGGGTTGCAGATTCCCATACCTGAGGGGCGGAGGCAGCAGTCATCTCCGTGATTTTTTTGCTTAGGATTTCTACTTGCAGAGCGAGCTGGGAGACGTTGTCCACTTCATAGATACCTGCAGGCTTGTTCGGGCGGGACCTAGGCACATTCCACTGATAAGTGTTCATGGCCATGTCCTCAAAAAGCTCAAGAGCGGCTTCCGGGGTCTTATGATTTAAAGTACCGCCAGAAGCTGCGTCTATCATTTGCTTCGTGCTTTGATTTAGCCCGTTATAGAATGTCTGCACTTGTAACCATACAGGCAGCGCGTGATGTGGGCATCATCTTAATAATTCTTTAAATCTCTCCCAGGTTTCATATAGGGTTTCAGAGTCTATTTGTCCGAAGGCAGAGATGTCGTTCCTAAGTTTTGCAGTTTTAGCTGGCGGAAAATACTTCGCCAAAAATTTTTCAGTTAATTCATTCCAAGTGGTTATGCTATTTTTTGGAAGTGTGTTCAGCCACTGCTTAGCTTTAGTTCTTAGAGAGAAGGGGAAGAGTCTCAGCCTGATTGCATCATTTGTGACACCATTTATCTTGAAGGTGTCACAAATTTCAAGAAAGCTAGCTATATGTGCGTTCGGATCTTCATCTTGAAGTCCGTCAAATTGCACATATTGCTGCACCATTTGAATTATGCTAGGCTTTAGTTCGAAGTTATTAATTGCTATAGTAGGGCGGACTATACTTGATTCTGTTCCCTCGAGGTTCGGTGGTGCATAATAGGACATAGTCCTTTGCACAGCTTCATCTACATTGGGTTCTTCCATTCTTAAAGTAGCAAATGACTCGGAGTCCTCAACCAGCACTTGGATAGTAGGACCTTGAAATTGCGATCTTCTCCGAAGAGTACGCTCAATTTAGTGGTCCAAGTCCAAAATAACTGACGGACTCCCGCGGGTCATGCACTAAAAGAACAGAAAAGAAGAAGAGGAAGAGAAAAATGATAAACTAGAAAAAAAGATTAATTTTTTTTTCTTTTTGAAATAGATTTTTTATAGATTAACTCCCGAACTTCCCAAGGACTACCCCGTGAAGGGTTCGCATGCCTCATCGGGTTGCTAGTTAGGGGACACAAGTGTCGTATTGAAATTCGGGAACTATTGGCTATGCTTACTCACACGAACGCTATTATCTTATCGACGGAAAAAACTAGGGTTTTAGAAAATCTAAGTGCAAGGAAGTAAAACTATACTAGAAAGAGAACTGCCGCAATTAAGTAAAGCTATTAAGTAAAGAGCTATGCTAGAAAGGAAACTACTGCAGTTAATTAAAGAGCACAAGATAGGCGATTACTACGAAAGGTAGAAAATATGAAATGGAAATGCACTAGATCAAGATTCACCTCGGCTAAAGACGATTAAGAAAATGCGATAAAAATCTAAACTTAATAGGATAAAGGTCCTTGACCATGGAGATTCCTAAAGCTTGAACACGCTTCTCTCGAAGCCGTGCCCAACTGAGTTTAGGAAGGTCCGACCGACTCTCGTCTAAATCGGAGGCCTAAAACTCGCTTTACGCGGTGAACGCCACTATTGGATTTTACTCCAATCCGGGAGATTTGGACGTCTGCCTCTCTCGAGGGGTGCGTACAACTCCCTTTACTCTTGAATGCTCACTTCATTCTTTCAGCCTCTCGGCTAGCCCAGAATGAAAGCAAAGGCGGAGAGTATATATCGATAATATACCTCCAACCCGTGATTAATCAAGAGTAATTCAAGCCCTAACCTAAAAAGAAAAGATTAATTAAAACATCATAACTTAATCGCTCTAACCTCGGATCATCAAGATCGAGTACAAGGAGGATTAGTTAATCATAATGGAGTGGAGGAGGGGGGATGAGTAGTAAAGCATAAAAAAAACACAAGCTAAACAAAGAACAATTCTATTAATGAAAAGGGGAAATTTACACTAATTGAAATTAAAATTACAAGTGCATGAAATTGAAATCCTATTCTAGCCCTACAAGTAGCACTAAGCAAGAGCAATATTACAACAAAAGCTAAAACAAACTAAGATTAAACTAGGGTTAAACAAAAATTACAAAGAGGGAGAGAGAGAGAGAAAAAGCCTAAGAAAGGATCAAGAAACAAAGGGGCAGCACCTCCCCCACTCAACCAAAGCTTGCTGAAATGGAGAGTGGGGGTCACAATTTATAGATTTTTTCTCGGGTTGGTCACGCCCTCCGACACACCCTAGGGGGGGCGTGTCTGGGGGCGTGACAGTACTATGTTGACCTCGAGCTCTGGATTCTGGCGGGAGGGATGATTGCTTCGGTACGTTTCGTTGGTCACGCCCTAGGTCACGCCCGTGTAGGGGGGCGTGACAGGCACGTCATGTCCAAATCATTGGTCGAAAATCCGTCAGTCGTCGAAAAGTTGATGTTATGCCCCAGGTCACGCCCGTGTCTAGGGGCGTGACAGTACTATTTTCGTGTTGTGGCGGAACGGTATTTAATGCGGCGGCAGGCTTTGCGGCAGAGGGCGACACGCCCATGGTCACGCCTGGTGACACGCCCCGGGAGGGCGTGGCATGACAGCGATTTTGTCCGTTTTTCTATCCCTTCCAGCAGGAGTCCTCGGGATCAGGTGACACGCCCTAGGTCACGCCTAGGGAGGGCGTGACAGGGGGCGTGTCAGGTCATTTTTGACGAATTTCCTGAAAACCTGCAAAAGGACAAGAAAATGTTAGTGGCAATAATATTTACATAAAAAGGATAAAAATAAACTAATAATAGACATGATTTGTACACTATAAAATAGAAAATACGATAATAGTTTAGGCTACAAAACGTATTATCATGCTCCCAGGGTGAATCGAGTACTTCGTGTAATGAGCCTCGTACATTAATTCCTCCCTTAACTTACCCACACTTGGGACGCACAAACGACTGTCCTTCCATAACAACCCATCGTCGATAGTATATTGGGCATTCGACCCTTCCAAAGCCTCAACCATGAACCGCATGATGATGTCATCCAACATTAAAGCCTGCCGAACTCTATCAGCAACGTCATACTGTACCTCTGCAAGTTCAATCTTTCTTCAGCACTAGCCCTCCTATCTATACAAGAGATCTCCAAGGCCTCCATATCTCGAATAAGATGTTCATCATGCATCCGTATCCAGTTGGCCTATGCGGGAACCCTGCGACTTAACGCATACGTAACCACATTACCTTTGCCTGATACATAATGTATCTTGAAGGTGTAGTCCCCAAAGAACTCCATCCACCAACGTTGTCGCATATTTAGGTCCTTCTGATCCAGCAGATACATTAGACTTTTATGGTCGATGTAAATATCGACCTTCACGTCATACACATAGTGCCTCCAAAGATTTAAAGCGTATATCACAGTCGCCAACTCCAAGTCGTAGACTGGATAATTCCTCTCGTGTACTTTCAATTGGCGTGAGCCATACGCTATTACCCTTCCATACTGTAACAACACACAACCTAAGCCGCTCCTCAAAGCGTCGCTATAAATCTCATAGCCCTCTGTCCCACATGGAAAACACTGAATAGGCGTCGTGGTCAAATGACTTTTCAATTCTTCAAAAGCTTGCGCGTACGCTGGAGATCACACAAACTTCTGATCCTTCCTCGTCAGGATCGTTAGAGGTAATGCTATCTGCGAGAAGTTCTCTACAAAGCACCTGTAGTAGCCGGCAAGTCCCAGAAAACTCCAAACTTCTGTCACAAAATACAACACAGGCCACTCCCGTATGGCAATAATCTTCATCGGATCCACCGTGATCCCCTCTCCACTAATAATATGCCCAAGGAACGCTACCGAAGAAAGCCAGAATTCACACTTAAAGAATTTGGCATACTGTCGATTGCTTCTCAGGGTCTCCAGAATAATTTGTAGATGCTCCGCATGATCAAAATCGGACTGGGAGTACACCAAGATATCATCAATTAACACTATTACGAACCGTTCCAAATTCTCCCTGAATGTCCGGTTCATCTAGTCCACAAAAACGATGGTGCATTAGTCAACCCAAAAGGCATGACCGTGAACTCATAATGCCCATAACGTGCACTGAACGCTATTTTGGGAATGTCACTTTCCCTGATTCTTAGCTGATAGTACCCAGACTTCAAATCCAGCTTCGAATAGACCATTGACCCAACTAGCTGGTCGAAAAGATCATCGATCCTTGGAATCATGTATAAGTTTTTCTCCATTAACTTATTCAGTTCCCGTTAGTCGATAAAAGTCGCAGACTTCCGTCCTTCTTTTTCACAAAGAAAACTGGGGCGCTCTAAGGTGAAGAACTTGGGCGCACATACCCTTGCTCTATCAATTCTTGAAGCTGTGCTTTAAACTCTTCCATTTCTCTTGGTGCTAAGTTGTAAGGAGACCGCGACACAGGTTTAGCACCCAACACCAACTCGATGGTGAAATCGATCTCTCTTTGAGGTGGAGCTCCAGGAAGATCTTAGGGGAACACGTCGGCAAACTCTGACACCACTAGAATACTGGCTAAGCAAGGCTTGTGCTTTTAGCCTCAAGTAGAGTGAAGAACAACTTTGCACCCTCACAGACTGAATTAACTTCTTAGAGAGCAGACATCATCGTACAACTCGACCTCTTCATACTAGAGAAGGAAGTTTCTTGGCTTGTATTCAACCCCAGTTTGACCGTCTTCAAACTGTAGTTGATGAACGCACGTTGCCCTGAGAGCCAATCCATGTTAAAGATTACATCAAACTCTACTATCGGTAGTATTGACACATTCAAGTCAAAAGCTTGACTTCCTATCAGAACTTTAATGCAACAACCTTTGTCTGCGCAAATCGAACATCCGTTAGGCAGCAACACATCCAACCTATCCTTAGCCACTGAAGTATGTACTCCGATACGAGATACAAAGTCCTCGGATAGAAAGGAATGTGAAGCTCCTGTATCAAATAGTGCTCGAGCTGTACAGTCCATGATTACGACGAATCCTAAGACACGACAGTCATATAACTAAAGCATAAGGTGCCAGGTATACAAAGCACTATAGCTAAAATCTAACACATACCTATAACCACATTGCCTTGCTATATGGCCTTTTATTGGCCAAGGATGTAGTCTCTCGGTTCAGCTGGAGCCTGATGGGATGCGGTTGACTCTACCTCCTTCCCCTTTTCAGCATAGGACGCTCCTGCCTTCTTGTCCGATTTGCCACTCCAACAGTCGCGGGCTATATGCCCCAGCTTACCACAAGTGAAACAATGTATTGGGCCTCCACGCCCAGACGATGTCCCAGAAGTAACCGACGAAGAAGCTAGTCCAGAAGGTTTGGTCTTCTTGTTCCACCTTCGGTACCCTGTCTTTTGTGGTCTTGGTACCTTGAACTCCGGGCTCTTCACTGCCAAGTACTTCTTACCATGGACCCTCTTCAGATCTTGTTCCAGATATTGGGCCGTATTGACCAGGGTCAGAAAGGCCTGCATCATCAGACCTGAGAGTAGCAACCTCAGATCATCGCACAGTCCTTCATAGAATTGGTTGGTCTTGCGCTCCTCATCCGTAAAAGTGGAGCCAACATAACGTCCCAATCTTGTGAACTCATGTAGGTAATCGTCCACACTACTCTCACCTTAAGTCAGCCTCTGGAACTGATTCTCCATTGCTATTTTCTCCGCTGTCGGGATGAACCGTTCCAGAAAAAGTTGCATGAACTCCTCCATCGATATGTTAGTGAGTTGTTTCCCAACCAAAAGATGCAGCTCTAACTCGTCCCACCACAACCTTGCCTCGCCATCTAGGAGGAAAGTGGCTATCGTAGCCATCTGCGACTCCTCAGTCTCCATAGCTGTCATGACTATTTTTACCCTAGAAAGCAAGTCCTTAGCTTGAGTTGGGGTTCCAGTCCCCGTGAACACTGGTGGATTAAATCTAATCACGTGCTTTAGCTTCTTCTCAGTTGCTCTTCTCTATACCACGGGCTTTACCGCTTCATGATTCGCCACTATAGGCTCTACTATGGCAATCAGTACTTGACCTAACTCAGGAGCAGGAGGCTAAACTTGCCTCCCCAGTTGGGCATTGATCATAGCGAACACCGCTTCCGCTACCATTCATAAGGTTTCTGTATAAGGATGGGTTGTAGGCGCGTCATTCGACTCACTACTCTCCGCGGAGTGTTGTTGTTACAACTGCCCTGCACCGCTCCTAGTAACCTATAGTTGTAAAATAATCAATTAGGCGACAAACAGATTGCCAAACATCAATCATAGGAACACGCAGGTTCCTCAAACATGTGTATTTTCATTCCTAAGTGGACATTCATGGGTTCATTTATGTTATAACGATAACGCCCATATAAGTGCTCACCACCCCTTAAAAGAATTCGTCCATGAATTCGAATAAGGAAGACCAACACCAGAGTCTGATACTAACTTGTAAAACCCCCATCCGTCACATAGCATATTACAAAAGGTCCGGCTGGAGCCCAATGCCATATACCACGGACATACCAAAGGAGTTACTAAATTGAAACCATAATCCAATATTGCATATCCTAACATAGAGTGCATTCTAGTGGAAGTAATTTAAAGTTTATAAATAGAACCCAACAATAACATGAATGTCCACTACAACAAGTAGGAATGTAAACCAAATACGCAAATAAGTCTTGGCCTTAAGGCCTTACAAGGTTTACTCAAATTAAACTATCTTGATTACATCGGCACGCATGCCAGCCACACATGAGAAATAAATAAACAAAATGGGCAATTTGCTTTGGCCTTCAAGGGACACCTTAGCTATCATGGGCTGCAACCCGCTATTTCCGACTTGGCCTAGCTGTACCTGCAAGCAACATTCTTCCGCAACGGTGGCAAACAAAAGCAACAATTAGCAATAGCTGACCAAATTATAACGACCCCACCCCTCACTCGGGGTGGCATTGCTCATTCCCTGCATGCATTAACATAAATACAATATGGCAATCGGAACGTGCAACTTAAGCACCATTAACCACAGAAGTTGGCACAAACGCTCAACGCCCTGTGCTCTTAGGGCACATTTCTTGGTTCATAGGAACTCAAGGGTCACACATCCGTTCTTTGTGATGGTTAGCAACGTTTGAGAATTCTAGTCTTTCAGGGCCAATGCCAAAGACAATGCTCCTATGGATACGACAAAGTCATGGTGACATAAAATTCACACTTTGACTCACTCCAAGTCGATCAACATAGGGTTGGGTGCAGTTCAGCTATTTCTCGATGCTCAAATCGTCGGGCGCAACAAGCCACGATGCAGGTCAGCATCCCCTTTCCCATCCGTAAGATTCATAACACTATCATGATCCTAGGCTAGCACTCACAGCCACCAATGCTGAGCAAATTAAGCACACTCCCACAAAATAGGACACCAGGCCTTTGAGAGACATGCTTCACAATAATAGCACTTGGGTCTCTATGAGATAGGTTTCTCAACAACACATTGCTCACTGGCAGCTAATGCTGATGGTAGCGATATCACCGTGCAGTAGGGGAAAGACTAACGCTTCTTCCCCTTAATCGGGTGTTTTCCTTGAGACCACCCTAGTACTCACGACGCAGTCATCTGCAGACCCCATGACTCTGAAATCTACGTGTTTTCCACTGAGTCTTTTTCGACAAATAATTCATACAAACATCACTAATCCTGACCAACCCGTCTGGATGGGCTTCACACAGAATGCCTATTCTGTACTTCGATTTCGGATCTAAATGCAAACTAATGTAGATCATCGAATATACCCGTCAGAGGAACCACCTCCATGTGCTCTTGGAGTGTCTACCCTCTAATGCCAAAAAAAGGACTTCACATGTCTAAGGAAGAGGATCGTTACCCTAAAGTCCTCTTTGGCGCCATGGGTGAAATCTAGACGGTTGAAATCTACCGCTCTAGCCTTGCCTCCATAGATCTGAACTCGCTTTGCAAATCCGAACTCTGAATCTCAAATGGCAGTGTAAACTCCCCTTTCTAGCGCTGCTCCTCCTCCTTCAGAAATACAGGCCAAGTCCTCAAACTCCATAGTATTGAAGTGAAACGGCCAAACCAACATTATAAACTGACCTACCGCCGCGCAATAACTAGCTACCGCCGCACGATACCATTATTAAACACCTCGTTTCATGTGTAACCGCCCAGGACCTCCAATTTCAGGCCGACATGTAGCTACACGGTTACAGAATTGATGACGCTATGCGATAGGTAATTACCGCCAATCGGTACCTGGTGTCGGTTACGAAAAGACCACCCATGCTATCGTCACGCGATAACTATTATCGCTGTGTGGTAACGACCCGAGAGCTCTGTCAAATTAATTGACCCTGCTACTGCCAGCGGTAATACTATAGCCGGGAGGTAGCTCAACTCGACGCTCTCGACTCTCTTAATGCCTGCTATCGTCGCGTGATATCCTACTATTGCCGCGCGATAGCACTCGAAGCCAGTTGAGTCCACTCAACTCTCTCGACGCTCGACGCTACCGCGATGCGGTATTAGTCTACCGCCGTGCGATAACCTAATGCGTCGATACAACTTGCCTTACTTAGCACTCTTGACGCCTTTGACCAACTATCCCGGAGCTACCACTGACGTTAACTCTACCGTCAGGCAATATCTTCCAGACAACTCTTTTTCCTAATCAAAAATCTTGGGGCATTACACCTTCCTTCCCACATCCACCTCAAAGGGTTCCGGGAATGTCTAGCCATGCTCCACCCCTTGTTCGGGAGGGCATGGCCGACCGCGCCCTATTGGACCGGCTCCGGCGGGCCATGCCTTGCGGTCGGCCATGCCTTGAGGCTGGCCAGTGCTACACCTTGCAGCCAACACTGTGGCTGGTGCCTGGACTGCTCCCGGAGGCTGCAACCGGAGCTGTGCCAGGGGTGCCGCCCGGGTGTGGCATGAAGATCACCAAGCAGCACCTTGGTCTCGCAGCAGGACCTATTTACGAATTCGACAACCACCCCGTTCCGGTCCAAGTATCAATCACCTTGCCAGTCACAATGGGTGAATTCCCAAGGCAGGCTACACACAACTCTGGTTCATTATCATAGACTCAAGCTTATCTTACAATGCCATCTTCGGAAGGCTAATCCAATCTATTTTTGGAGCTATCCCGTCAATTAAACAACTATCTATGAAGTTTCCCACTCCCGACGAGATAAGGGTTGTTAGAGGGAGCCTAGAGGCGGCTCACACTTGCTACTCAAAGCAGGCTCACCCAACGGCAAACGTTACCCACAACATCGATGACTTTGATCTGTGTGACGAAACAATAATGCAGCGCGGGGCCTCAAGAGATAGGTTAATTAAGATCTCACTTTCCAAGCAGGATCCAACTCAAACGGTGTATTCAGGGTCCCTCCTAACCAAGGTCGAGAAGGAGGAACTCATCATCTTTCTTCGTGCGAACAAGGATATTTTCGCCTAGAAACCTTAAGACATGCCTGAGATATATCCTCACTTTATTATGCATTCTCTAAACATTAATCCCGCATGCAGGACAATAATCCAGAAGAAGAGAAACTTCTCCCCCGAATGACTACAGTCAATCGAAGAAGAGGTAGAGAAGCTTTTGGAAGCATGATTTTTTTGTGAAGCAAATACCCCACCTGGCTGGCCAATGTCGTCATGGTGAAAAAGGCCTTTGGCAAGTGGATGATGTGTGTTGGTTATAACAACTTAACTAGGCCTGCCCAAAGGATAGTTTTCCTCTCCCCAGGGTCGATCAACCCGTTGATTCCACCACAAGGCACCAGCTTCTCGGCTTCTTGGCTGCATACTCCGGTTATAACCAGATAAAGATGAATCCTGCTGATAAGGAACACACCACATTCAGAACTGATAATGGAGTGTATTTTTATAAGGTGATGCCCTTCGGCCTCAAAAACAATGGGTAACTTATCAATGATTGATGAATAAAGTGTTTAAGGATCTCATCGGCAAGACAATGAAGGTATATGTGGATGACATGTTGGTAAAAAGTGCCTCTCGTTGCAACCACTTCGAAGATCTCGAGAGGTATTTTTCACCTCCTTCACCGCTTCCAAATACGGCTAAATCTCAGCAAGTGTGCCTTTGGTTTCAAGGTCGAGAAATTCTTAGGTTTCATGGTGACCAAGCAAGGAATTGAGGCGAACCCTGAGAAGATAAAGGCATTGGAGGAAATGTCACCCTCACGCTCAATCATGGAAGTAAAATGTCTAAATGGAAGAATCATTGTACATTCGCATTTTCTTGCATACAAGGGTGACAGATACCTCCCCTTCTTTAAAATTCTCTAGGGTGTGTGCAACTCCGGATTTTAGTGGACTAATGAGTGCAAAGCTGCTTTTGAACACCTCAAGTAGTACATAGCCTCGCCTTCGCTTTTGTCAAAGCCTATCCCCGGAGAGGTTTTATATCTATACCTGACAATATCTCCAGTGGCCCTAAGCTCAGCTGAAAGTATCTAGCATCTACCTAAATCACCTAGAGGGGTGTGAATAGGTGATGTTTGCGTCTTTTTGCAGAATAAAAATAATCGTAAATAACGAGCACACAAACGTAGAGATTTTATAGTGGTTCCCCGAGTTGGGTACGTCCACTATCCCGCCTCGCCTATCTTCCATGAAGGGTAGAATAAACTACTTCACAAAACTCAGATTTCATCAAATCTTACACCTCGGAGTCGCAACTCCTACACCTCAAAGACGAAGCTCCTACCACTCGGAGAACAAACTCTCCTACAACTCGATCCGCAAACCGGATCTACACACTCGATCCATAACCGGATCTACTCTCGATCCACAAACGGATCAACAAAACTCGGAGAACAAATCTCCTACATAATTTAAAGATAATATTACAACAACAATACATAACTATAAGTCTTGATCCGAGGTTCTTGGAAGGGTTGATCTTGAATCTAGGAGAACTCGGAAAACTTGCAATATTTGGATCTTGAATCTTCAACCGACTTGTACTGGAGTAGAAAGAATCTTAAAGAAAGAATCGTTCCAGTCAATAATGTCATAGAAGAATATTATTGCTCATTGTCATGGCCGATCGAAAGTATTTCGCGAAGCAGGTATCGAGTCGGTCGACAGAAATCTATTTCGGGAAGTTCTTGTAGATCGAAATAAGTAATTAGGTTTTGGATCGTTAGTGATTTTGAAATTATCCTAGGTATTTATAGAGAGATTTCGAAATCTAACGGATATACAAGGTTTCCTAAAAAAGAAACCTAGAATAGTACTGTACACTGCCGTCAGTTTCGAACTAGGAAAAAATCGGAAAAATGACAAGTATTTTTCGGCGATTTTCATTGAGTATTAGTATGATACTCGTCGAATATGAAGATGATATTCGATGAAAATACCTTAAACAGAATAGAAGAAAAGTAGACATAAAGCCCAACATACCCGGTGAATATCGCCCAGGATACTCATCCAATTCGACGAGTCGAATTCGGCGAGTATCGCATGGGATACTCGTCTAATTCGGCGAGTATCACTAGTGGTACTCGACGAATTCGGCAAATATCACAAGTGATACTCAGCGAATTTTCCTTGGATATTTTTTTGCTTCTCTGCGTATTTTCCCTAATTATATACGACGAATTTGACGGGTATTGGGAAGCATACACGATGAATTCGGTGAGTATCAAGGGGATACTCGACGAATTCGACGTGTATTACTCACCATACTCGCCGAATTTTACTTAGGTAAAATTCTCCATTTCTGACTTCTTGACTTTGGCCTTCCTTGATCCTTCTCCTGTACTTAGGATAGAAGTACACTCCAATAAAGAGATTACACGTGAGTCAACACATTGTCCTATATAATGAAGGATTACATTGTATAGTCCCATGTTTAGTGACCCACTGTAACCTGACATTGGTGTGTACTTGGCATTGTAAAACTGCAAGTACATAACTAAAAAGCAATATCAAATACAACCTCAATTCATCTTAGCTTGACTGTACCCTTCTTCAAATCAGGGTTATAGTGGATACAATACCAAACAATCTCCCCTTATTTGAAGAAACCAAAATCCTACAAGCTAAGATGAATTGCACATACCAAATAAAATTAAAATAAGACTTGAAAAGATAAATGAAAATAAAAAAATAGCAGCGTGCATTCCAAGACAATTAGATGAATTATATATATATATACATATATATATATATATATATATATATATATATCAAAAGTGTTCTAAATCAGGGAGGGCAGTCCACTACACAACATTGAAATATATATAACAATTTAGGTCTTCTTGTTCTTCCTTTTCAATAGCTGTCTCTCAAAATATTCTATGGGATTCAGATAGTACTTTGGATGAGGAGGAGGCATAGGATCAACATTCTTGTACTTCCGAAAATGAATCCTCTTTCTGGTGCAAGCCTCTTTGTATCTTTTCCATTCTTTTGGACTATAGTGATCCTGATGCTTCTCTGCTCCGAGATCGTATAAGGCAAAGGTGTCTAAGATAATTCCTTTTGAAGTAGGGCTCCAGACTTCATCCATTTCACGGTTAGGCCCTGCTCTGACTTGAGCTGGCCTGACCGGTTCTAGTCTGACTTTAGAAGTACCATCTCCAAATTTACTTTTCTTTAGAACATGAGCCTCAGAGAATGTAGTAATAGCAGCATCAGTAGCAACTTGAACCTCTGGAGTCACAGCAGCAACAATAACAACATGAGCCTGAGAGAAGTCCTGTGAGTTTATCTAGTATTGAGTATAGTCCAGAGCCGGATGAACATCAACATGAACAGGCTCAGTAAGAACTGGAGACGGGAAAAAATGGCCATGTAACCAAACGGTGTTGTCATAGCTATAATAATTTGCTTGTTTGAATTGGTCGAGCATAGTCTTTTCAACACCAGCAATCTTAGTTGTAAGGGCTTCCTCCCCCTTTTTGGCTTCTGAAGTAATGACATTTCCATATGTTTGCATAGAGGAATCATAATGTTCCATAGATCTGTAGTATTTATTAATCATGTTACTAGTGTTTTTGTCAAGAGCTGCCAGAACAACTTTGTTGGTCTTAAGTCCACTCATCATAAGTGTGATTATGGTAGCAGCTTTGTAATACTTTTCATCAAACCCTTCCTCTAGCTTATCAAATTTCACTTGAACTGCAGTAAGACCATCAAGCATAAACTTCTCTGATTGCTTAACTCTTTTAACCACTTTCTGCAATGAGGCATCAAATTTAGCTTGTTGCCTAGCCATCATTTCTTCAAAAACTTTCAGCAGCTGATCACTTGAACTGGGGCTTGGAGCATCTGGCAGCACTGGAAGTGAGACATTCACATTTATCAACCTTTGTCCTTATGAACCTAGAGCAGGGGCATGCACATCGGCAGATCCTTCCTCATCAGAGAGGTCAATTATGCTTAGGGTACCAACGACATCCTGCCCAGTCTCTTGTCCTGGTTACGCATGAGTATGGAAACCTCAGTGGACACAGATATGAGGGACTGAGTTGCCTCCCCCTCAGAAACTACAGTAGAGACAATTCTAGGGAGAGGAGCAACCAAAGTGTCTACAAACATAGGAACTAAAACCACAATGACACCACAACCAACCTCTGCAGCAGTAGAATTATTATCAGCAGATTTATCAACAAACACCACATCCTCATCAACAGTCTCAATCTGATAATCTTCAAATGTAAGATCATTATCTATAGCATCATCATCAACCACATCAGCATCAACATTCTCATCATGATCAGAAGGAGCTGGATTCTCTTCCTCAGCATGCACTTCTGAATCCTCAACTTTCTAAAACTCATCAGCGCCAGTAACACCATTAACAACAACCTCTGCTAGGATGTCCCCTGATCCTGAGTCTGGAAGCACTGTAACTGTATCTGAATGAGGAACTGTCTCCCACTCAATTTCTGCAGTTAATCCAGCAGGAATCTCACTGGGGTGAGGAGAAGGGGTCCTGAAATCAAGAACAAGATCTTCCTCCTCCACCGGGGGTACTGGGGATCCCCCTCGTTGGATTATCCGCCTATCCTACCTCGAGAAGATTGTAGAATCTATCTTCTTTAGGTGATGTATAGGAACTCCTTTGGTCATATCAAACCTATCACCATCGAGCTGATTCAGGTATAGGTTGATAATCCTCCCAAAGTTGGGAGTGCGTAGGTTGTCTTTTATCTTGGCGAAAAGCAGAGCACCCCAGTCCAGCTTCTTCCTACAGACTATTATAACTAGTATCTTGAACATTTCAGTTGATAGATAGTCATACGAGCCCATCTTTCAAATTAGCACCTTGCCAATTATGTCTGAGAGGAGTTTGCCTTCCTCACTAATTCCTTTTTTGCTTGATGGATTTAGTGCTCATGGGCAAACCACAGAATGATAACGTTATGACAAAATCTGCCTCCTCTAGGTAGTAGACATGATAACAGATGGGTAGCCGCAAGTACCTAGAGAGACGGGAGGCATTCACCTTGACTTTGATCTTCTAAACCTTGTTTTTTTTATCACAGAGCCCTCATGACGTAATTTGGTGTTATTGAAGAACTCCAAGACTTCCTTGTCGAGCACCTTATAGGGGTGTTCGAGGATGAAGGAGAGTCCAGCGGTCTCCAACATCAGAATGAAATTCCTGAATTCATCATAGGCTTGTGCAAATCCTGTGCGGACTAACTCACCTCCCCCTAGCAAGCCACTCGTGCTTCTAGGAGCCATTGAAAATAATGGAAAACTGGAATTTATGAAACTTTGGAGAGCAAACTGTACAGGTCTGAGGAAGCTTCTGGTGTAGATACAAGCAATGTATTGTAGATCCTCTGGAAGGCTGCAAGAACTGAAGACTTCACTATAATGAAGAGACGGTGAAAATCAGAACGTTTCTTTTGGCAGGCAGCGGTGAAACACGATAGCCGGCGACATCACATAGTACGCAGTGATAAGAGTGAAGCTAGGTTACTGAGGCAAGATTTCCACGGTCGAGGCAATCTAGGGCATGGGAGGAGGGCGGAAATTGATGGGAATCGGGGAATTGTGAGCCGGAAGGTCGAGTAGCGCAGTCGTGCGAATCGTCGGGTTTCACCTGCTTTAGAATTCGACGAAAACCGTGCGTGCCCTCCCATTTCTAATTATAAATGAATATATATATTGATTTTTAAATTGCATTTAGACTGCGCGTACCTTTAATTTGATCGTCGAGTCTTCGGATCTAATATAGACAATTTGAAATATTACCCCAAATAGACTTCTCCGTAATTAGCTGTTTGAAGAGTCCGATTCGGCGAGTGTTGCATGAATATGCGACGTGTCGGTCGATTTTCACCTAATTAAACTAGTAGAAATGCCTGCTTTGTTGAAAACAATCCGAGACAAATTTTTCTTGCTTGACCTTCTTCATGAGTCCTTGTTCAGCATACCGAGCTCCATTTTGAAATACGAGAACTTGGTCTCATCCAGCGACTTCTTAAAGATATCGTCAACCTGCTTGTCCATCGGGACATAGCTGAGGACTATGTCCTTGTTCTCCACATGTTCCCGGATGAAGTGGTAGCGCACCTCGATGAGCTTTGTCTGGCTATGGGAGATTGGATTGTTTGCAATTTCAATAGCGCTGGAGGAGTCGTAGAACATCGGAATTTATCTGAACTTCAAGCTATAATCTTCCAGCTGATTCCTTATCCATAGAAGCTGTGCGCAACAGCTACCCGCAGAGATATACTCTGACTCGGTAGTAGATGTAGCAACACAATTCTGCTTCTCTCTGCTCCAAGAAATAAGCCGTCTTTCGAGGAATTGGTATGTCCCGAAAGTGCTTTTTCTATCGTCCTAGCTACCAGCAAAATCAGCATCTGAAAAGCCGATTAGCTCGACGTCATTACTTCTTGGGTACCATAAGCCAAGATTAGGTGCACCCTTAATGTATCTTAAAATCTGCTTTGCACAACGTAATTAGATTCCTTAGTGTTTACCCTATATCTAGCACAGACACATGTTGAAAACATTATATCTAGTTTACTGCCAGTCAGGTAGAGCAAATATCCAATTATGCTTTTGTACTTGGTTTCATCAAAAGGTTTCCCTTTCTCGTCCTTGTCCAGAGACACAGTTGTACCCATTGGATTCCTCATAGAGGTTGCTCTCTCCATTCCGAATTTCTTAAGAAGCTCCTTGGTGAACTTCGTTTGAGAGATGAAAATTCCATCTTCAGATTGCTTCACCTGAAGTACTAAGAAATAGTTCAGCTCTCCTATACTATTCATTTCAAACTTCCCTTGTATAAGTTTGGAAATTTTTTTTGAAAAAGTTGTCTTCTGTAGAGCCAAATATGATGTCGTTGACATAGATTTGCACTAGCAAAATCTTGCCTTTAACTTCCCTAAGAAATAATGACTTGTCTATCTTCCCATTGTAAACTTTTTCTCAATAAGAAAGCTAGAAAATGTCTCGTACCAAGCTCGGGGAGCTTGCTTTAAATCATAGGGCTTTATTTAAAAAGAAAACATGATCAAGGAATTTAGAGTTTGCAAAACCTAGGGGTTGCGCTACGTATATTTCCTCTTTCAGATCCCCGTTCAAGAATGCTGACTTCACGTCCATTTGATAGACAGTGAAGCCTTTGAGGGCAGCATACATAAGAAACAACCTGATCTCTTCGAGCCTGGCCACTGGAGCAAAGGTCTGGTCGAAGTCGATCCCCTCTTCTTGTCGGTATCCTTGAGCTACAAGCCGAGATTTATTCTTGATGATTACTCCATTCTCATCCAACTTGTTTCTGAATATCCACTTGGTGCCTATCATATTCTGTCCTTTGGGCCTGGGTACCATCTCCCAGACTTTGCATCGTTCAAACTGGTTGAGCTCCTCTTGCATTGACATTATCCAATAAGCATCTTTGTTCGGTTCCTCGAAATTCTTCGGTTCAACCTGATACAGAAAGCTTAAATGCAAAACTTCATTAGCTGTACCTCTTCTGGTTCTCACACCGTCGCCTGGATCTCTAATGATTAGATCAGCTGGGTGATCTCTTAGGTGTTTCAACCCTAGATTCCTTGCCCTTCATTTAGCACGACCTGCAACATCTTGTGTAGCCTCTCTGGGTTGAGGCAATTCTACCTCTAGGGGTTCTTCATCCACCAAGCCTAGATAACCGATCTTGAGTAAGCTTGGGACGTCTTCCTTAATAGCTTCATCCAAGCTTAGCTCCTTGAACCTGGTACCTACATCTACACCAATAACACTAGACGAGCTGCTATGGAGCTAGCTTGTCCCATCAAATACAACATTTATAGACTTTTCTACCACCAGGGTTTTCTTATTAAAAATCCTATATGCCTTACTATGGATATTATATCCTACTAAAATACCTTCAAATCATTTTTCACTAAACTCTGTGCGGTAATACTTCCCATTATTAAGTACGAAGCATTTGCTTCCAAAGATTCTAAAGTAGGACACAGTCAGTTTTTTTCCTTCAATAGCTCATAGGGGGTCATACGATGGCTTATGATGATGAGTGCTCTATTTTGCACGTGACAAGCTGTGTTGACTGCTTCAGCCCAGAAGTATTTCGGAAGTGAAGCGTCGTTCAACATGGTTGTACATACTTCAATTAAGGTTTATTCCTTCTCTCAACTTCTCCATTTTGTTGTGGAGTGTGCGAGTGGAAAACTCATGAAAGATACCTTGACTTTCACAGAATTCTGTCATGGTACTAGACTTAAACTCTGTTCCGTGGTCACTTCTGATTTTGACCACTGAGCAGTTCAGTTCGTTCTGAATTTGCCGGACAAAATTAGGGAAAGACGCGAAGGTGTCAGACTTGTGTTTCTGAAAGAACACCTAAGTAAAATGTGAGTAGTCATCATCGATTACTAATGTATAGCCTTACCTCCTAAGCTGTGAATAGGCATAGGACCGAATAAGTCCATGTGAAGCAAGTATAAGCTTCGAGAAGAATCATTCTCAGCAATACCCTTGAAGGTACCCCGTGTCTGCTTTCTTATTTGACAGGAGTGACATGGACTCTCTTTAAGACACTTAATGCTGGGGGCATCACGCACTAAGTTGTGAGAAAATAACATATTTAAGGTTTTAAAATTAATATGTGCTAGTCTTTTGTGCTATTGGTCACAGAGAGACGTACTACTTTTTACCGTAAAACACACTAGGGTAGAAGTGTTTAAACAAAGAAAATTTAAACAAAAAATATTTCTGCTCCGAATGCCTGTTAAGACCATCTCCAAATTTGCAGATGATTTTATCAGACACTTGTCCTTGAAGAACTCAACGATGTAGCCTTTGTCACATAGTTGACTTATGCTTATAAGATTTTGGTGTAATCCTTCAACATAAGCAACGTCTGTAAAAGAGACTATGCCATTGAAAATCATACCATAACCTTTTGTTGTTCCCCGATCTGAACCTCCAAAGATGACTTTTGGTCCATCTTTGACTGGGGTATAATCACGCAAAAGGCGTCTTGTCCCGGTCATGTGTTGAGAGCATCCACTGTCCAAATACAAGATCAGAGTTCTATTGGCCTTTGGACATTCCTGCAAAAATAAATCAGTGTACCTTAGGAACCCAAACGTATTTGGGTCCTTGGTTCCTAGTAAGCATACTCCCCCTAGGAACATTAGTCTTGCGAGTGGTTTGTCTCGCATAGCTAACTCTAGGAGTTACAAGATTGGCAGGGTTATACAAACAATATGCGCCAAAACGACCAATTTTGTCGCAGCACCAAAAGTCGAATCTTTTGTACCTTTGCTTGTACTCCTACTTTACCCTTAGAATGTAAGGTCTAGCCGGGGTAGCATTCTTAGAGGTGGAGTCCTCCTTATTACAGCATATATAGGGGCTTCCCATATCCTTAGCTTTAGGAACATCAAATGTAGCTTTTGGTGCCTTATTATTGTTATGGCCATGCACATATGTACCATAACTCTTCATCTAAATTTCCTCAAATAGTGCTTTGAACACGCTGGCACCAAAGTCACAGGGATGGGTCCATCCCTAGTATCTGTTCTTGGGCTCTACATGAGTAGGCCAAGCATGATGACCATATGATGACTCAAGGTCAAACTTGTTCGTCGAAAAGATTACTTTCCTGAACGAAGGTTGATCCATGGGTGCCTTCCCCTTTTCTTTGGCACTAGCCTTCTTGGTAGCCTTACCTTTTCCACCGACGTGGCCAAGACCACTACCCTTCTTCTGAGCAGAGAACTCATCTATGAGAGGAAGAACTGTCTTCGGCTTAGAGTTACTCTCAATGAGTTTTATCTCCACCGCAAGATATTCATCCAGCTCCTCAAGATATTTCTCCTTCAGTTTTAACGTCTTAGCAGATTCCTTGAGTTCCTCTTTCAAGGAGTGGACTTCATCTCTGAAGAGGAAGCAATTGTGCAATTTCTTCCTTCAAATTTCCTTCCACTGCCTTAAGGGAGGCAATCTATTTAACTTACTTTCGGACTACCTTTCAGCATTTGTCGAAAGCCTTTAACAAGTGCTCGTGTTATGCCATCAACTCTGATTCGTTCTCATCAGAGGAGTAGTCTTCATTACCATTGGAGGAAGTTTCAGATTCTGAAAGAATGGTGTGCAAGTTTACTTCCCATGGTATTCAGAGTCGCCCACTTCTTCGTTAGATTGAGCCATAAGCCCAAAGTAAGCTTCTTCGTTTTCAGAACTTGACTCGCTCGAGTCATTATCGCTGAGAGTCTTCGACTTTTTGGCGATGAAGATCTTTTATTCTTTCTTATTCCCATTGAAGGATCTCTTCTGATCCTTCCTGGAGCTATCCTTCTTCTTAAAAGGACACTTCGCAATCATGTGACCTAACTTATTGCAAAAGTAGCAAACAATGTCAGAGGGAGAAAATTTATTAGATTTCGATTTACACTTGTCCTCCTTGTTGTAGCTTTTCTTCATACAATCACCGTCACGATGTGATCTCCTGGAATCTGAAGAGAAAGACTTATTCTTCATTTATCTCCTCTTGCTCAGCAACTTCTTGAATTGCTTGGAGATTAGGGACAACTCTCCGTCCGATAGATCGGAGCCTGATGTGCTGGACTCAGAGTCTTAAGGAGTGTTAGGAGCTCGTGTCCTTATGGGTGACACAACTTTGGACTTCCATGAACCTTCATCCTTTAAGGCTGTAGACTTCTCTTTGCTTGAAGATCGGTTGGCTTTCTACTCCTTATTTTTGGTGTTCATTTAGAGTTCGTAGGAGAGCAATTTGCCGAAAAGATTCTGAGGGTCGATATCTGGCAACTTCCCGAATTCTCTGATGGCGACAACTTTTGTATCCCAGTCCTTTGTCATGAATTTGAGGAATTTGTCGTTCAGTTCACCATGAGTGAATTCACTGCCATAGTTCCTGAGGCCGTTGAATATCTTGAAAAACTTCTCAAAACTATCAGCTATGGAGTCGATGACACCTTGCATGAAGGCTTCGTACTCCTGATTCAACAATGATTTGCGATCGTCTCTCAATTCTTTAGTACCTTCCATAAGTACAACCAGGCAGTCCCATATCTCCTTGACAGATTTGTAGTGGAATAAGTTCTGGAGAATTGAGTCGTCCACTGCACTAGCTATTATATTCTTTGTCTTCTTGTCTAGGGAGACTAGGGCAATATCATCCTTAGTAAGATCCATCATCTTCTTGGGAATCTGAATTGCTGGATTTATAGTTGAAGCCTGAGTAGGGATGTGTGGTCCATCTTCCATGATCTGAAAAATTCTCGGATCTACAACTTCTATGTAGAACCGTACTCTTTCTTTCCACATGGGAAAGTTCTCTTTGGTGCACTGGTAGCTTCATAGAAGACATATCTTTGCTTCGATCCATGGTGACTGTGCGGAATCCCTTAACGCTAGATAAGGGATCTTGATTAAGGTGTTAGCCTTATCGACCAAAACCTCCCTCAGATAATAATTGAAAGTATCTAGCATCTACCTAAATCACCTAGAGGGGGGTGAATAGGTGATGTTTGCATCTTTTTGTGGAATAAAAATAATCGTAAATAAAAAGCACACAACACAGAAATTTTATAGTGGTTCCCCGAGTTGGGTACGTCCACTATCCCACCTCGCCTATCTCCCACGAAGGGCAGATTCAGCAATTTCACCAAACTCAGATTTTGTCAAATCTTACACCTCGGAGTCGCAACTCCTACACCTCAGCGATGAAGCTCCTACCACTCGGAGAACAAACTTTCCTACAATTCTATCCGCAAACCGGATCTACACACTCGATCCACAATATGATCTACTCTCTCGATCCACAAACAAATCAACAAAACTTGGACAAAAAATCTCCTATACAATTTAAACATAATATTATAACAATAAACAACTACAAGTCTTGATCCGACGTTCTTGGAAGGGTTGATCTTGAATCTAGGAGAACTCGAAAAACTTGCAATCTTCTGATCTTGAACCTTGGATCTTGAACCTTGGATCTTGAATCTTCAACCGACTTGGACTGGAGTAGAAAGAATCTTAAAGGAAGAATCTTTCAAGTCGATGATGTCGTAGAAGAAGAATATTGCTCGATGTCACAGCCCATCGGAAGTATTTCGCGAAGCATGTATCGAGTCGGCCGACAGAAATCTATTTCGGGAAGTTCTTGTAGATCGAAATCAGTAATTAGGTTATGGATCGTTAGTGATTTTGAAATTATCCTTGGTATTTATAGAGAGATTTCAATATCAAATGGCTATACAAGGTTTCCTAAAAAAGAAACCTAGAATAGTACTGTACATGGCCGTCTGTTTCAAACAAGAAAAAAAATCAGAAAAACGACAAGTATTTTTTGGCGAGTTTCATCGAGTATCAGTATGATACTCGTCGAATATGAAATGATATTTGCCGAAAATGCCTTAGACAGAATAGAAAAAAAGTTTACATAAGGCCCAACATACCCGCGAGTATTGCCCAGGATACTCGTCGAATTGGCGAGTATCGCATGGGATACTCGTCTAATTCGGCGAGTATCGCTAGTGATACTCAACGAATTCAACGAGTATCACCAATGATACTCGACGAATTTGCCTTGGCGATTTTTCCGATTCTCTGCGAATTTTCCCTAATTATATACGACGAATTAGACGGGTATCGGGAAGCATACACGATGAATTCGGCGAGTATCAAGGGGATACTCGACGAATTTGACGTGTATGACTCACCATACTCGCCGAATTTTACTTAGGTAAAATTCTCCATTTTGACTTCATGACTTTGGTCTTCCTTGATCCTTCTCCTATACTTGGGATAGAAGTACACTCCATTAGAGAGATTACACGTGAGTCAACACATTGTCCTACAAAATGAAGGATTACATTGTATAGTCTCGTGTTTAGTGACCCACTGTAACCTGACATTTGTGTGTACTTGGCATTGTAAAACTGCAAGTACATAACTAAAAAGCAATATCAAATACAACCTCAATTCATCTTAGCTTGATTGTACCCTTCTTCAAATCAGGGTTATTGTGGATACAATATCGAAACATCAATATTAGTCAAAGATGAAGGGGGAATCCAGTGACCAGTCTGCTAACTCAGCAAGATCCTCACAAATACCGAAACTCGGTATCCCGTTGCAGACAGAATAGCTTTATCCCTCGTTTTCTCCATAAGGAAGCTTCGACCATACTTACAAGCACATAAAATTAAAGCACTAACTGAGCTCCCACTCCGTGCAATTCTTCAGAAGCCAGAGGCATCCGGTTGTGCAATAGGCTATCGAACCCCTAGAATTTGATATTCATTTCTTGCCTCGACCAGTCATCATGTCCAAAGTGTTGGCTGACTTCCTTATTAAAGGCACTATTCCTCCCAAGGCTGGGCTTGCGCCTGACACTTCCTCTCCATGCTGGGCTCTCTACATCGATGGAGTCTTAGGAGCCGAGGGAGCTTGAGTAGGGCTACTCCTTATCAACCCAAAAGAAATTACTTTGGAGTACGACCTTATACTGAAATTTCTAGAAACAAACAACGTTGCTGAGTAAGAGACCCTAGTTACTGGCGTTAGGCTCGCCATCGACTATGGGATAAATAACTTGACCATTCATACTAATTCTCAACTTGTGGCCTCCTAAGTCGAGGGGGATTTCGAAGAAAAAAGAGACCAGATGGCACATTACCTCTCGCTCGTAAAGTCTCTCCTCGTTAAGATCCCATAGTACCAGGTGGTACACATCCCCAGGGAACACAATTCCAAAGCAGATACACTCGCTAACTTGGCCACATCTCCTTCCAGTTATAAAACCCCGGGGCAACGAGTGAACGAAGTAATGGCCCCTAGCATTCTAGTATCATGAGACATAGCTCCAATTGAAGCACCAAAATCATCTTAGGTCGCCCCGTTGCGGGCTTATCTCGAGTATAGGAACCTCCCGGAGGACTCCATAGAAGTACGACGTTTTCAAATGCGAGCTGAAACTTTCGCCCTCATTTATGGAGAGTGGTTTAAGAGATCCTTTTATGGACTTTATTTAAAGTTATTTCCAGAGTCCGATGCATAATATACCCCGCGGGGGGTTCATAGAGGAGTTTGTGGAGGACACCTGGGCGGAAGGGCCTTGACTCAAAAGATTTTGCGCTAAGCATTCAACAGGCCAACTATGAGGAAGGATGCAACAGAATTTGTCCAAAAAAGCAAAGGTTGCCAACTTCACGCCAACATTCTCCAACAACATCCAGTGGCCCTTGCACCTCTTCAAGGTGTCTGGCCATTTGCGCAGTGGGGTATCAACCTTCTTTGTCCCCTACCTGTAGTGTCAGGTCAAAGAAAGTTCATCATCATGACTAATCGACTACTTCACCAAATAGGTAGAAGCTGAGCCACTGACAAAGATAATGGAAGAAAACACCAATCAATTTGTCTGGAAGAATATTTTCTGCCACTTCAGGATCCCTTCCACCATCATTACTGATAATAGAACCTTGTTCAGGGGAAAGTCATTCACAAAAATGTGTTAGGATTTGAAGATCAATTTGCGCCACACCGCTGTAGCGCATCCGCAGACAAACAGATAGATCGAAGTAACTAATAGGACCATTCTCAAAGGGCTGAAGACACGGTTAGAAGAAGCTGAGGGGCAGTGGGTGGACGCGCTCCCTAACATGATATGGGCTTACCGCACTACCGAGAAAATCCCTACTGGGGAAACCTCGTTCAATCTTTTTCACAGGTCGGAGGCGTTCATCCCCGTCGACATCGGTGTTCGAAGTACACGAATCCTCAACTTCAATCTAGAGAAGAACAACGAGTTGCCCAGAAAAAATCGTAACTTCTTCTCGGAGATTAAGGATATAACTGTCATGCGCAACACCGCATACTAGGGACGAGTGGCACACTTATACAACTAGAGGGTAAAACCCAGGCCAATAAATGTGGGGGACCTTGTCCTATAAAGCATCGAAGTAGCTGGTAAAGGGCCACAAAGGGATAAGCTCTCACCACTATGGGAGGGACCTTTTGTCATCACTATCATTGTTAAACCAGGAACCTACAAAATTAGAACAGAAGAAGGAAATACTCTTGCCCACACTTGGAATGCGTAAAATCCGCATCGCTTCTATCAATGAATTCTTAGACTTACATTCTCTAACAATCCTTTCTTGGCCAGGCTCGGCCAAGATAGTATACGAATGTAAAATTCACGAGCCACGACTCGCGCAAACTATCATTGAATCGATTATATTGCTTTATGTTTTCCTTATTCTCATCTCGAGACTTTCTCGGCAAGGCTAGGCCACTCCCCAAATCGAATACTTACATTCTCTGTCGAGAACCTCAAGACCAGGCTAGGTCGCGCAACCAGATCGAATACTTACATTCTTCGGTGGTTGGATCGAATCAGTACATTCTCCACTATTACTGCAGGCCAACTCCTCGCCATCGCCAGAGCCTTCCCCCTCGCAGTCGTACAGTAAGATCAAATCCTTACATTCTCCGATACCCAGATCGAATATTTACATTCTTCGGCAATCGACTTATAACCAGGCTAGGTTGCGCAACCGGATCGAATACTTACATTCTCCAGCGGTCAGATCAAATCATTACATTATCCGCCGTTACTACAGGGCAACGACCTGCCATTGATAGGGCCTGCCCCCCTCATGGTCGTGTAGTTGGATTGAATCCTTACATTCTCCAACACCAGAATCATATACTTATATTCTCTAGCAATCGGCTCATAGCTAGGCTAGGTATGCAACCAGATCGAATACTTACATTCTCCGGCGGTGGAATCGAATCATTATATTCTCTGTCGTTACTAAAGGCCAATGTCACGCCATCATCAAGGCATTCCCCCTCGTGGTCGTACAATCGGATCGAATTCTTACATTCTGCAACACTCGTAATGAATTGTTATATTCTACGACAATCCTCTCTTGGCCAAGCCCAGTCCCTCAGTAGGATCAAATCCTTATATTCTCTAACACCAAGATTGAATACTTTCATTCTCCAACAATCCTCTCTTGGCCAGGCTCGGCCTCGCAGTCGGATTGAATCCCTACATTCTCCGACACCTTGATCGAATACTTATATTCTCAGACAGTTCTCTCTTATCCAGGCTCAGCCCCGCAGTCGGATCGAATACTTCCAATCTCCGACAGTCCTGTCTTAGTCAAGCTCAGTCCCACAATCGGATCAAATCCTTACATTCTTTGATCTTCGGATTGAATCATCACACTCTCCTGACATTGCCACATGCTTACATTTTGCGAGCTATCGGGATCTGTACAAAAAAACAAGAGGAACAAAAACAATATTATTATATCAATATAGGCACAAATGAGCTATAAAAAATCACCAACGAGAGATGAAAAACATACATCATACTCAACAAAGAAAAAGTAAATGTATCCAAGCATATATAGATAAAAGTACAAACCGCTACTTGTCGGCCATATCAACACCAGGTTCAGGGCTCACTGCCTTCGTCATCAGAAATATCATCACAGTTATGGTTGGATACATCGCACTTCAGACGCTTGGCTACAAGGCGAAAATCCTTCGACACCTTGTGTCTGAGCACAAACACGCATAAATCTTCTATCTAAGGATTAAACTCCCGAGACCAAACATCCTCACGGACCTCCTCAGCAAGTAAATCATGATCGCGCATGTAGTCTAAGGAATCCCTGTACTCCTCCAGTCCAGCCGCCTTCATCTAAAGTACCTTCTCTTCTGAAGAAAGATACGCCATCTTAAATTTGGAAGCTTCCAACTCTGCCCTCAAGCCGGAACTCTCCTCCTGATCAGTATTCAATGTACGCACGATCTTCTCCGCCAAGGACTTTCTCTGTTTTCAATGATGCTCAAGCTTCCTCCATCTATGACTTCAACTCTAATCTGATCTGTCAAAATCGGGATACCTCTCGATCTAGATACCATCTGGAGGTGGCAACTAAGCCTTCGCTTCCCAAAGCTTCTCCTGGAGAGCTAAATATCCATCCTTTAAGCTCATATAATGATCATTCCACGTGAACGCTATATGTGCCCGAGCTTCGATCTGCACATAACAAACAAAGGGTTAATGTTGTACGAAGTAATCAGTTCAAATAAAGAAAGGAGAACGATTCACTTACCACATCACGCAATGCCTTCAAATAAGAAGACATTTGGGGGGGGGGGTAGTAGCCTCTTTGCAAGAAACTCGGGGTGGGGGGGGGGGAGTAGCCTCTTTGCAAGAAACTCGGGGGGGGGGGGGGCAAACACCTCTATCACCTCAAGATCTAAATCAACTAAAGTAGGCTTGTCACAAGGGGCCTCCTCAGTTAGGTCCTCTCTTCGACGTGGCAAAGTTTGCGACTGCAAAACTGCAACACAATCACTCTTCAAAATAAGCTTCCTCTTGCGAACTAATGATGCAACACGCTCGACATAACCTGAAAGGCCACACTGGGACAACCACTTCCTCTTGCGAACAAGTGGTTTGCACACTCCCGAGAATATGAGGATCCCAATATCGGCATAAAGTACCGCTCCAGCCCTCTCTGACGATTGCAATGATCAAGCAAGGGATTCCAGAGCTCAGGTAAGCCCTAAGAGTGAAAGTCTTTTCTAAGGGTAGCTGAACTCCTAGAGGGGGTGAGTAAGAGAGTTTTGATTATTTTTGAAACTTTGAATTTATGAGCTTTGTGTGTGTTAATGTTAATTGTTAGCTTTCAAAAATACACAACAACACACAAGAGTTATAGTGGTTCCCCTATCTAGGGTACATCCACTTCCCCCTCCACCTATCTAGCAATGTGCTAGATTCGGCTAACTTCTCCTATTTTCTCAACTCCTTGAGTTTAAACCTCAGATCCCTCAGGATCTTACACCTCAGAGTGAGACTCACCCCTATAGCTCAGACTAAAGATAGTCCTACCTTTGGCTCAATAGCCTTACCTCATAGATTAACCAAATATCCTCATAGATTACCTAGGCTTACAGCTCAGATCTCTCAATGATCCTATTATTGAATACTATTTTGTTAAGATTGACTACAAAGAATTATGTCTCTAAGTCAGCTTCTTGGAATGTGTATAACTAGCCCTAACTCTTCACAATAACAAGAATGTGGATCTTCAAGTTTGTTCTGCTTGTGCTAAGAAGATCTATTGCAGAGCTCTGTTCTTTCATGCTTGAATATGTTCTGAGTCAAAAGAAGTAACCATGAAGAACAAAAACAACTTTCTTGAGTGCTCTGCTAACTAACACTTTCAGAAGATTAGGGTTTCAGTTCTTGTTGAAGACACCATAGAGTTTTTCAACTTCAAATACTTTTCCGGCAAGAATTGAAGATCTGTCTACAAAACTCTTTATAATTTCTCTAAAAGGACATTTTATATCCCGTAGTTCAACGACTATCTGTCCCATATGGGCATGCCGAATAGGCAGCTGTAAAGTTACTTTTAGCTTTAGCTACTCTGCAGAAAGTATACGGCGCCATTTGGCTTCTAGTGTGCAAATCAAGCTTCATTTGAATTTGGATGGCGTCAGCATGACTCAGCGCTTGTGGACTTAACAACTTTCATAAAAAATCTACACAGGCATTGAGTGAAGTCTTGTGAATCAACACATAGAGGCATTGAGTGCTGTCTTGAGACTTAACGGATATGGACTTAACAGAATTCTTCTGATAGAAAGCATTGAGTGAACCTTATTCACTCAACGCCCCTAGACTTGGCAGTTTTCCTGATTGAAGGTGTTGAGTGAACCTTCTACACTCAACGCTTCTGGCCTTGTATAGAATTTCCGAATAAAGGTGTTGAGTGAATCTTCTACACTCAACGCATCTGGACTTTGCTGAATTTTTGATAAGGTGCTGAATGAGCCTTCTTCACTCAACTCTTCTGCACTTGGATAGATTTCCTTTGAGTAGGCATTGAGTGAAATGTCTTCACTCAATGCTTTTGGACTTAACCATATTTAAGTCCAGCACCACTGAGGGTCTGAATGCCTGAGCTTCTGACAATGCTTTTAGGCCTATGGTATTGAATGAAGTGTACTGACTCAATGCTTATGGACTTAGGAAATTTTTTGCATCTCAATTGTGTCCTGTCATGATTCCAACCAAAGTTCTGACTGAATCAATCTGTCTAATCATAGAATTATAGACAACCTACATATATTGAACTTTAAAATATATCAAATACAAATATATGTATACAATTGACTTATGGGCCTTCTTCAAATCTGGGACATTGTGATCAATGGACCCAATAATCTCCCCCTATTTGAAGAAGTCAGAACCCTAGTCAATAATATACACTAACTCACAGCAAGATAAACTTCACATAATTTATGAGCAAACAAAAACACACAATTAAGATTAGATTAACATAAAATGAAACACAAAATGTGATAATTATAAACAAAATGAGTGCTAAATGATAATGTTCCATATTCCTAAAGCCCTAAGGAATCTACTACATAAAACAGTTTAGGTTTTTGGTTCCCTAATGACTATGCCCCTACTAGGCCTCTTAGTTGCCTTCTCATCAGCTTCAATCTTCTTTTGCCTTTGCCTTTTAAAATTGCTATATGGCTTTGGAAAATACATGCTAGGATTAGGAATATCTGATGGAATAGTATCTTCTCTCTTATCTTTTCTGAATTTCCTTATGATCTCTTCATTTCTTTCTAGATTAGCCAATTCTAAGGATCTGTATAGCTTTCATCTTTCAGTCTTGTTTTCTTTTATCTTGTCCCAGGCTAAAAGAATGATAGTCCTTGATTGAGGACTCCATATCTCAAAGTTAGGCCTGGACTCTATTTATTTTTTGTATATCTTCTTTTTCTATCTGCTCTCAGCTTCTTCCTTAGTAGTAAACTTGCCTTTTCTCTTTGATATTTGTTCAGTGGTGGGGTTGAAGGCAGGACCTACAACAACACTAGTTTCAGCCCCATCACTCTCAGTTTGTCCTTCAGGAGTAGGAACATCATCATATGCATACTGTTCTAGACCCAATGATCCCCTAATAACATTTGTGGTCCATAGAGCATTGTCTGTATCTGCTTTGATCATTGATTTCTCCCCCTTTATTAATTCTTCTGTGATGACTGTAGACAAATAATTTACTCCATTGGTAACATGATTCTTGATTTCTAGCATGTGATCATCTAGGAACTATGTGCAAGCATCCATCCTTCTTTCCAGAGTGATTTTACTGGCTTTCATGATTTGCTTTTGAACATTGTGTACCATTTCCATATTGCTTGTGGTGATATTTTGATTTTCTATAATGTAATTTTGCTTTTGCCAAATCTCCTCAAGTTTGCTTTCAGTATAGGTCACAGAAGGAGCAACTCTATTGAAGAATGCAACTATGTTGGCTTTCAGCGGAATCACCTCAAATCTAATAGACTTGATCTCTGTAGATATATCTTGTCTCAGTTCCTCAATGGAGTCATCTACATAGTACTCATGCTGTCTTCTATGGTCATCAAGAAGTCCTTTCAGTTGAGCTAGAAAGGTTGAAGACATAGCATCAGCTTGTTGAGATGCCCCATGAAAGCAGACATCCTCATCCTCCCTCCATATTTCTCCCATAGATTCTGAGCAGCCACTACATAATCACTTGACTAGGGAGCTCTTTAGGATTCTCCCCCTCAACCTCAACTTAGTCCACATAAATTTGCTGATCTTCAATAGCTAAATTGGGCACATTTTCTTGCATTATCTCTGGAACTTTCTCCCCCTCAACATTAGCATTGGAGGGCAGAAATTGAGATCCATCTAGATTCTAATTTATTATTTCCTGTAGTTTATCCAGGAATGAGTCAATCTGTTCTTGTAGAGTCATAGAAGATTAAACTTGCTCCCCCTTAGCAGGAGCATCCACTTTGAGATTCTCTTCCTCAATCTCCCACAGATTCTGGTTATAACATCACCAACTAGTTTCTCAGCAGTTTTTGCTTGAGTGTCTTCAGACTGAAAAACACTAGCTGGTAGAGTCTTTATTGTAGGTTCTGATGACATAAAATTTGAGCACTCACATATCTTCTAGTCTCAGTAGTAGATTCACACAACTAAGGGTCAAGAGGTTCTTCACCTATACTATCAGAGGAGCTGCTTTTTGAACTCTCTTTAGTGATGATGACAATTTTCTTTCTTTTTCTATCAACATGATGTTGGTGTGGGAACAATACTTTGTCTGTAACGCCCCAAAATGCATTAAGGAATGGATAGCATTCTAAGGCCAATTTGGTGCCTGGTTAGGTTCACACAGCCTGTGACACGGGTGTGTCTAAGGCTGTGTCGTGCCTGAGGTCGACAAAATGCAGTCGACGATCATCGGAGTCAAGCCAGGTCGGGCACACGACCTGTGATACAAGCATGTTAAGGGACATGTCCTGCTCTGTGCTATGACGGGCTGTGTCGAGCGAGTTACACAGTTAAAGACACTGGCGTGTACAAAGGCGTGTTGGGCACACGACCTGTGATATGAGCATGTCACATGGCCGTGTCCTATTTGGGATGTGACAGTTTCAGCGTTGATTGGGGCACACAGCCTATGACACGGGCGTGTCCATGGTTGACATGGGCGTGTCCCAAGCCATGTCATAGGCCGTGTCCTATTCTGTGTTTACTGGATTACGGTAAATGTGGAACACGGCCTATGATACGGGCGTGTCATAAGCCGTGTTCGGCCCAGGAAAGTTATTTTCAGGGCGAATCAAGGCCGTTTGTTTCCTTTAAATAGGATCCAAGGGTCCAGATTGGTCCTTGCTATTATAAGGCCGGGAATAGGGGTGAAACCCTCATTTCTCATAAGGCTTTCTCTTTCTAAAGTGTTAGAGAGAGGGGAGAGCAAGGAAGAAGGAGAAGGAGAAATCCGGCCGCCGGAGGAGCTTCGAAGCTTCAAATCGCGAGCCGAGTCCAGATCCATGGAGTTAAGACCGTTGCAGCGCTTTTCATCCGTCTAGTTTTCCATGGCATCGAAGAGAACTGCTAGGGTAACGATTCTCTTCTTGGGCATGTGAAGTACTCTTCCTTTTTGTATAGGAAACTCCCTCCCACGAGTGAGCGATGAGTGTGAGGTTTTCCTTCTGGTAGATATGGTCTATCCTCGTCATTTTGCATTTAGAGTCTGGAATCGAAGTACGGACGTAGGCATTGTGTGTGAAGCCTATCTTGACAAGTTGGTCTGGATCAGTGATGTTTTTATTATGCTTGTATTGCCAGAGAAGACTCTGTACCGTTTGTTTTGTGGGTTTTTTACGTGATAGATTACAATAGGGAGCCTTGGGGACTAACTCCAAGGTGCACCCAGAAAATTGGGCAGAAGTGCATTGCTGCCATCTTGGTGGCCTGGGAGCCAATCGTGTACATAACCGGGTTTTGTAATATTGTTTGATCGATTTGGGATTCGGGGAAGCTTAACCCGCGCTGATGGCTTAATTTATCGTAGCGGTGCGAGCAACGGGTTAGGTGGAACCATACCCGATTTATGTGGTTATGTTAAAGAGACCTAAGGTACGTGACACTTCCCGATGACTTATATGGCTAGTCTTAGGCTTCAGCCGAAAGAGACTTTAAGCTCACGATATTGCCGTCCTAGGGAAGGTGGTTGACCGAGTTCACAGAGAATATGCCCTGAGAGCACTGGGTGTATGGCCGTGTGTGCCTACGCCCGTGGAGAAGTGTGCATAATTTGTACTTTTGCTATTTTGTTTGGTTATACTAATAAAATGCAGGGAAGGAGCACCACCGCCTCGAGTAAGGGGTGGTGTCGTTATAATTTTGTCAACTTTAGCTGACCATTGCTTTTGTTTTCCACCGTTGTAGTGGAATGTTGTTTGCAGGTGCTGCAGAGCCTAGTTGCAAGTAGCGGGCTGAAGCTCTTATTGCTAACCTGGCCATTGAAGGCCAAAGCAAATGTTTATTGTATTACTGTTCATGTGTGGCCGGCCTGCGTGCCGAAGTTTTTAAATCATGTAATAGTTAAGTAAACTCTTGTAAGGCCATAAGGCCAAGTACTTTTTGTATTTGTACGCACATTCCTATGTTGGGTTTTTAGTGGACATTCATACCGTGTCTTGGGTTCTTTTCTTTGCAACATTTAAAATGCTTCCGCTAGAATGTGCTCTGTGTAGAACTTGTGTTATTGGAAGGATGGTTTTATTTAGTAACCCTTCGGTCTGTCTGTGGTATATGACGTCGAGCCCCGGCCGAACCTACTAGTATATGCCATATGACAGATAGGGGTGTTACAATTTGGTATCAGACTACCGGTTTCGGTCTTGCTTATTTGAATTCATGGGAAAATTCTTTTCAGGGGTGGTGAGCACATGTATGTGCGTCATCGTTATAACATGAAAAGAACACATGAATGTCCACTTAAGAATGAAAATACACATGTCTGAGGAACATGCGTGTTCCTATAATTGCTTTTTGCAATTTTGTTTAGTCGCTTAATGGTGTGTTGTACGACTATAAGTGACCAGCAGTGGCACAGGGCAGTCAAAATGCCCGTTTTTTGAGAAAAGTAGTGCACCCAGCGACGTGCCTGAGACCCCTCCTTCTACTGAAACCACAAGAAGGGTTGTTGAAGCGGTGTTCGTTGTGTCTAGTGCACATCATGGAAGGAATGTGTCAGCAGTTGAACATTCTTTTAGTGCAGGGTATACACTCAGTTGAGGAATGTTTACAGGAATTTCTTATGATAAGACGCTCCCAGGCTTTGAGTTGGGGAAGGGCCACCAGATGCCAGTGTGTATGGTGCCAAACCCTGCAGGTCTTACAAAGGCTGCATACCGCAGAACACCGAAAAAGAGTGCTAGAACATCTACTAGCAAAGCTACTTACGCTTGTCATACTTGTGGAAAGGAAGGGCACTTTGTACGAGATTGTCGGGATGGTGCACAAAAGACAAAGAAAGCTATGTCAGGAGTATTTAAGGACTTGAGTGCGAAGAAGCCGGAGTTCAAGGTGCCGACCTCCTCAAAGTATGGGTTCCGTAAGTGTTATAAGAAGGCAAGGACTTCAGTTCCAGCCCCTTCTTCTAGTACTTCTGGGGCAACTATAAGCTGAACCCTGGGCGCATGTTATAACTGTGGGAAGCTGAGACACTTTGCCCAAGATTTTTGGAGCGGACGTCCAAAGTCTGAGAGGAAGCCTGGAGCAACTTATCAGGAGAAGGGCAAGGCGTTGGAGTCAACTGCATCACACTATGCTCTGGTCCAACCGAGAGTGTACAACCTTGGCCAGTAGGAGGCCATGAAGCCGACTTACGTGGTGAAAGGTACGGTTTAATTGATAATAGTTTTTCTTTATATACCTTTTGCCTTTTGTGTGTTAGCTTAAGACTGGTGGTGCTAGACTTTATATTGATCTTTTATTTTCCAGCAAGAGCACTGTTCGATACGGGAGCTTCACATTCTTTTTGTCCGAAGAGTTTGTATCGCGCATTGGAGTACCTTCTTCGATGGCAAGGGACAAATTGGATGTGTTGCTTCCTACAGGTGCTCTATGCATGTGGATAGAGTGTGTTGCGCAAGGTAAGGTTTGGGAGTCATGTTTATGACTTGCGAGCATCGCTACTGCCAATAATAGTGTTCGATGTGATCTTTGGAATGGACTGGATATCGGAGCAGCATGCATATATTGATTGCAATCGTAAGGTGGTCATATTGGGACTGGATATAGATCGTGAGACGACGTTCTCAGGCTTGAAGGGGGTCAAACTAGACGTTGATGTCTGCTCTGTAGGTGGTTAAGGCGGTTCGGTGTGGTGCCAAACCTGTATCATGCTCTCTGTATCGGTTAGCGCCTAAGGAGATGACGGAACTAAAAATACAGCTTCAAGAGTGTTAGAGCAAGGTTATGCGTGTCCAAGTTCGTTTCCTTGGAGCTCGCTGGTCCTCTTGGTTAAGAAGAAGGATGGAAGCATAAATCTATGTATTTTTTACCGGGAGTTGAATAAGCTAACGGAGAAGCATAAGTATCCAACCCCAAGGATTGATGATCTATTCGACCAGCTGGTAGGGGTTGACTGTGTACTCAAGTTGGATCTAAATTAAGATACTATCAATTGCGGATAAGGGAAAGTGTCATCCCCAAGATGGCTTTCAGCACACGGTATGAGCGTTATGAGTTCACCGTCATGTTATTTGGGCTGACGAATGTGCCATCTGTGTTTATGGATTTGATGGACAGAACGTTCAGAGAATTTTTTGACCAGTTCGTGATAGTGTTTATCGACAATATTTTGGTGTACTCGCAGTGCGAGGAGGATCATTTCAAGCATCTGCATATGGTATTGGTGACATTGAGAAAGAACCAACTTTACGCCAAGTTCTCCAAATGCAAGTTTTGGTTGTCCTCGGTTGCGTTCCTTGGTCATATAGTTAGTGGAGAAGGGATTGCGGTAGATCCGGAAAAGGTAGTTGCTATACGGGAGTGTCCTGTGTTGTCTACGATGGTGGAGGTCCGAAGTTTTCTGGGGCTTGCCGGCTATTACAGGCGCTTTGTGGAGAACTTCTCACGCATAGAATTGCCCCTCACTACTTTGACAAGGAAGGATCAGAAGTTTGTTTGGACGCCTGAGTGCGCACAAGCTTTCATAGAACTAAAGTGTCGTTTGACAACAACACCTGTCTTAAGTTCGACTTGTGGTTCTGAAGGCTTATAGTTTTACTGTGATGCTTCAAGCAACGACTTAGGTTGTGTGCTGCCATAGCATGGGAGTCTCATAGCATATGGCTTGCGCCAGCTGAAGGTTTAAGAGAAAAATTATCCAGCTCATGACTTGGAGTTAGTGGTCGTGATATTCGCTCTGAAATTTTGGGAGGCAGTACGTGTATGGTGTGAAGGTCGATATCTATACCGATTGTATGAGCTTGAAGTATACTTTTGGATAAAAAATATTTAATCATGCGACAACGGAGGTGGTTGAAGTTTCTTGGGAGACTAAACCTTCAAGGTACATTACATGCCTGGATAAGGTAATGTGGCTGTAGATGCGTTATGTCGCATAACTCATGCACAGGTTGTTTTGTTGTCGATGCATGCCAAGTGTTTTGTTCCTAAGTTGGAGGCCATTGAGACCTCTTGAGCTGGAATGAAGTTTAGTGCCAAAGTACAATTGAACTGGACGAGGTGCAGTGCGACCTCGCTGATAGGATTCAGTGAGCTCTGGTCTTGGATAACAACATGAAGCAGATCATGGCTGAAGCTTTGGATGGGTTAAATTCCAAATTTATGATTTTGTAATGGACCATTATGGAGTGATAGTTGTTTGTGCGTCCCAAGTGTGGTAAAACTACAGGAGGAATTGAGTTGCAAGGCTTATCGTGCCAAGTACTCGATTCACCCGGGGAGCACGAAAGTGTGTGAAGCATGAAAATGTTGATCTGGTGGCCAGGACTCAAAAAGGACATAACACTATGTGGCAAAGTGAAAGTGCACCTTGGTGAAGGCGAATGGCAGAAGCCAGGTGGATTTCTTGAAGTCCTTACCTATCCCGGAGTGGAAGTTTGACGATATTTCAATGGATTTTGTGCATGGGTTGCTAAGGTCGCAGAAGGGAAATAATGCCATTTGGGTGATCATAGATCGATTGAAGAAAGTGTTGCACTTCATTCTGAAAAGGAAGGATGATTCAGTGGATAAGCTAGCAAAACTCTATGTAGATAAAATTGTTCGACTTCACGGTGTTCCCCGCAGCATCGCGAGTGACCGAGATGGGCGCTTCACGCCCAATGACTGGAGGTTGGTGTAACAAATGTTAGGAACCAAGCTGAGTTTCAGCATAGCCTTTCATCCGCAGACGGATGGTCAAACCAAGAGGGTCAATGAGACGATGGAGGACATGCTTTGCATGTGCATCTTGGATTTCAGAAAGCGGTGGGAAGATCACATGTACATGTTGGAGTTTTCTTATAACTGTAGCTACCAAGCGAGTATTCAAATGGCGCCCTTCGAGTCCCTTTATGGTAGAAAATGTCACACGGCGTTGTCTTGGTTGGTGACGGGTGAGTCAAAGCTGTACAAACGACAAGAAGTGGAAGGCGCCACTTCATTGGTACAAACAATACGAGAACGATTGCTGATCGCTCAGGACAGGCAGGCCAAATACTAAAATGACAAGCATAGGAGCGTTGAGTTCGCTGTTGGCGACTGGGTATATTTGAAGATTAAGCCGTTCAAGGGTGTTTCACGGGTACAACACTTAAAGGAGCTGCGCCCGAGGTTCCTTGGACCATTTGAGATTCTAGAGCGAATTGGTGAAGCGGCTTATCGACTAAATTTATCAATGGAACTGAGTGGTCTACATGATGTATTCCATATATCAGTGTTGCGGAAGGCGGTGCAAGAGCCTTCACAAGTGATTGCGGTCGATTAGGTACCAGTTATTAATGGGTTGATGATGAAGGTCAAGCCCGTTCACATTGAGGACTTTGAAGTCAAACGACTTCGTAACAAAGGCATCAGGATGGTAAAATTCTGATGGGATAACTGCAGTCGTGAGGAGCTTTTGTGGGAGCGAGAGCAGACCATGCTTGAGGAGTATCGCGAGTTATTTCACTCAGGTACCGTTTAACTTTGTGTATCTCTTCCTTCGTGTAATTTCGGGACGAAATTCTTTTAAGAGGGAGAGAATTGTAACGCCCCAAAATGCATTAAGGAATATATATCATTCTAAGGCCAATTTGGTGCCTAGTTAGGTTCACATGGCCTGTGACACAGGCGTGTCCAAGGCAGTGCCGTGCCTGAGGTCGATGAAATGCAGTCGACGATCATCAGAGTCAAGCTAGGTCGGGCACACAGCCTGTGACACAGGTGTGTCAAGGGTCGTATCCTGCTCTGTGTTATGACAGGCTGTGTCGAGTGAGTTACACGGTCAGGGACAAGAGCATGTCCAAAGGCATGTCTAGCACACAGCCTGTGATACGGGCATGTCACATGGCCATGTAATGTTTGGGATGCGACGGTTTCAACATTGATTGGGGCACACGACCTATGACACAGGCGTGTCCATGGTTGACACAGGTGTGTCCCAAGCGGTGTCAAAGGCCGTGTCCTATTCTGTGTTTACTGGATTACGGCGAGTGTGGAACACGACCTATGAAACGGGCATGTCAGAAGCCGTGTTCGGCCCACGAAAGTTATTTTCAGGGCGAATCGTGGTCGTTCGTTTCCTTCAAATGGGATCCAAGGGTCTAGATTGGTCCTTGCTGTTATAAGGCCGGTAATAAGGGGTGAAACCCTCATTTCTCATAAGGCTTTCTATTTCTAAAGTGTTAGAGAGAGGGGAGAGCAAGGAAGAAGGAGAAGGAGAAATCTGGCCGCCGGTGGAGCTTCGGAGCCCTAAATCGCGAGCCGAGTCCAGATCCGTGGAGGCAAGACTGTTTCGGCGCTTTTCATCTGGCTAGTTTTCTATGGAGCCAAAGAGAACTGCTAGGGTAACGATTCTCTTCTTGGACATGTGAATTCCTCTTCCTTTTTGCATAGGAAACTCGCTCCCGTGAGTGAGCGGTGAGTGTGAGGTTTTCCTTTGGGTAGATATGGTCTATCCTCGTCGTTTTGCATTTAGAGTCTGAAATCGAAGTACAGATATAGGCATGGTGTGTGAGGCCTATCCGAACAAGTTGGTCTAGATCGGTGATGTTTTCATTATGCTTGTATTGCCGGAGAAGACTCCGTGACGTTTGTTTTGTAGGTTTTCTACGTGGTAGATTGCAATAGGGAGCCTTGGGGATTAACTCCAAGGTGCATCCAGAAAATTGGGCAGAAGTGCATTGCTGCCATCTTGGTGGCCTGGGAGTCAACCGTGTACATAACCGAGTTATGTAATATTGTTTGATCGATTTGGGATTCGGGCAAGCTTAACCCGCGCTGATGGCTTAAATTTTCGTAGCGGTGTGAGCAACGGATTAGGTGGAACTATACCCGATATATGTGGTTAAGTTAAAGAGACTTAAGGTACGTGGCACTTACCGATGGCATAGATGGAGAGTCTTAGGCTTTGGCCGAAAGAGACTTTATGCTCGCGATGTTTCCGTCCTAGGGGCAGTGGTGGACCGAGTTCACCGAGAATATGCCCTGAGAGCACGGGGTGTGTGGTCGTATATGACTATGCCTGTGGATAAGTGTGCATAATTTGTACTTTCGCTATTTTCTTTGGTTATACTAATAAAATACAGGGAAGGAGCACCGTCTCCCCGAGTAAGGGGTGGGGTCGTTATAATTTGGTCAGCTTTAGCTGACCATTGCTTTTGTTTTCCACCACTGCGGTGGAATGTTGTTTGCAGGTGCTGCGGAGCCTAGTGGCAAGTAGTGGGCTGAAGCCCTTGTTGCTGACCCGGCCCTTTAAGGCCAAAGCAAATGTTTACTGTATTACTGTTCATGTGTGGCCGGACTGTATGGCGATGTTTTTAAATCATGTAATGGTTAAGTAAACTCTTGTAAGGCCATAAGGCCAAATACTTTTTGTATTTGTACGCTCATTCCTACTTTGGGTTTTTAGTAGGCATTCATGTTGTGGCTTGGGTTCTTTTCTTTGCAACATTTAAAATGCTTCTACTAGAATGTGCTCTGTGTAGGACATGTGTTTTTGGAAGGATGGTTTCATTTAGTAATCCTTCGGTCTGTCTGTGGTATATAGCATTGGGCCCCGACCAGACCTACTGTTATATATCATGTGACATATAGGGGTGTTATACTGTCCCACCTTTCAAACATCCAAGATTCCATCTTTCGCATGTGATGAATCTTAGATCCTATCCTCATACTGAGGATCCCTGGAGCAGAGCACAATAAGTATACGGATAGAATTCTACCTAAGTTGGGTTCTTGAATGCACTCCACTATTCTCTCAAAAAGAATCCTTCCCCAGCCAGTCCTCTTAGACAGAATCACTCTTGTCATTATCTCAAACATCTTTCTAATAATCTTATCATGAGACCCTATTTTGCAGATTAAGGCCTTGCCTACTACATTAGCTAAGAACTTCCCCTTCAGATTAATCTCTTTCCTCAATAAAGAACCAGAGGTGTACTTTGATAGGCTACACCATTTAAGAGCTGACTTTACATTCTCAAAAATAGTTCATCTTCCTCATCTGTCGGCCCAAACTTAATCAGGTGCAGAGCTTTGCTTAACCTCCTTGAGGAAATCTTAATCTTGTTTCCACTAATTGAAGTTTTAATCTTAAATGAGGAAGAGTCCACTTTGGCATTTGAGTATAGTTCTAACACTTCTCATTTCTAGATTGAGCTTTGTTCTGACAGAACAAATTCTAGGTCGGCGGCAGTCAGTAGATGAAGAACTAGCTATATTTCTTCTAGTGCATCCTTGAACCCATTCCTTACAAGTTCAGATCCCTTGACTAGAAAATCCACTCCTTTAGGTGTCATTGAACCTTTGAAACTTTGTAGAGTTGAAGAGCTTTCTCATGAACACTTCGACAAGGATGTAGAGAGTCAAATAAGCCAAGGAGCTATGTGTATTATTCTAGGCACATATTTCTATTTATTGTTACCCATATTTGAGAATGTGGAGAGCCACGTACCAATCGTTATTTACAAGATTTGATCAACGACTAAGATTAATCCCTGAGTTAGCCGAGATCTGAACCGCTCCGAATAAATGCGTTGAGTGCACTCGACCCTTTCGATGCTTTCAACGCTTGAAGTTGTCTCAATTCTCTCGACGCCTAGACAGTTAGTCGATATCTTTCTTGATTATCTACAAAAGGTTAATCCATCCAAATGCACATATGCATGTAAAGATGATGATCCTACTCTAAGTTCAACATACCCAACTCAAATTTGCAGGTGTTGAACTTTACTTCATCTAGAATCTTAATGAAGATATAAGCCACTTGTTTATTTGTGTGGACAAACTCAAGACTGATGTCTTCCTTCTCAACATGTTCTTTAATGAAATGATATCTAATCTCAATGTGCTTGGTCCTGTTATGAGAGACAGGATTCTTAGGAATTGAGATAGCACTAGAAGAATCACAATATATTGGAGTTTTACTTAGCTGAAGATTATAATCTTGGAGTTGATGCTGAATCCATAGTAGTTGTGCAAACAACTCCCAGCTGAAATGTACTATGATTCTGCAATGGAGATGGCTATACTAGTCTACTTCTTGCTACTCTAACATACTAGTCTTCTCCCTAGAAACTGAGTGCCAGAGGTGCTTTTCACATATTCTCTACAACCTGCAAAAAAATGTGTATTTGAATACCCAATTAGTTCAAATTCACTATTCCTAGGATATCATAGACCAAGATCAGGCATGCCTTTGAGATATCTCAGATTTTTTTAGTAGCAAAATAATGGGACTCTTTAGGGTATGCCTGGTATCTAACACAAACACATGTAACATACATAATGTCTGGCCTACTAGCAGTCAAGTAAAGGAGGGAGCCAATTATGCCTCCATACAAGGTTTCATCAACAGGTTTCCGAGTCTCATCCTTGTCTATGGACACACTTAACCCCATAGGAGTTTTCATTATGGAGGCACTCTCTATTCTAAACTTTTTGATTAACTCCTTGATGAAATTAGACTGAGAGATGAATAATCCATGCTCTGAATGTCTAACTTGGAGGCCCAAGAAATACTTGAGTTCACCCATGCTGCTAATCTCAAACTACCCTTACATAAGTTTGACAAACTTCTTACAAAGTCCATCATTAGTAGACCCAAAAATTATGTCATCTACATAAATTTGGACTAAGATTATCTTACCCTTGACTTCCCTTAGGAATAATGTCTTGTCTATCTTCCTCCTTAAGAATTTATTCTCAATGAGAAAACTAGATAGGGTTTCTTACCATGCCCTAGGGGCCTGCTTCAACCCATATAAAGCTTTTCTTAACTGGAAAACATAATCAGGAAAGTTAGAATTAAAAATACCAGAGGGTTGCTCAACATAGACCTCCTCTTTCAGGTCACCTTTTAGAAAAGTTGACTTAATATCTATTTGGTAGACTTTAAATCCTTTATATACAACATATGCAAGGAATAGTCTTATAGCCTCTAGTCTAGCAACTCAAGCAAAGGTTTGATCAAAGTCAATACCTTCCTCTTGTATGCATCCCTTGACAATAGTTTGGCTTTGTTCATGATTATAACACCATTTTCCTCAAGCTTGTTTCTGTAAATCCATTTGGTTCTAATGATGTTATACACATGAGGTCGGGGAACCAGCTTCCAGACATCGCATCTCTTGAATTGGTTTGGTTCTTCTTTTATAGCCACAATCTAAAATGGATCTATATTGGCATCTTCAAGATTATTAGGTTCAACTTGAGACAGAAAGCTTGAATACATTGCAAAATTTAGGTTTCTGCTTCTTATTATGACACCCTGGCTTGCATCCCCAATGATCAAGTTTCTAGGATAATCTCTTAGATGCCTGACTGCAGCTGGTATTCCTTCTGCAACATCTTGAACTTTAGTATTTGGTGCTTGATAATCTTTATCTGTGTCCAATTTACCTGGACCATCTTCTGTAATTATCACACCCTCATCCTCTTCTTGTTCAGTAGGAGGTGTGTCATTGATACTCAGCTTGTCCATCTTCAGTACTTCACCTGCAGATGTAGAGGAGCTGGCAGCTCACTATGAATCATAGAGGACTCATCAAATACTACATTGACAGACTCTTTTACAACTTGATTCTTCAAGTTGTAGACTCTATAGGCTTTGTTGTGGTTGTTATACCCAACAAAAATTCCCTCATAGGATTTGGCAGCAAACTTTTTCAAGTAGGACTTCCCATTGTTAAGCACAAAGCATTTGCTTCCAAAGATCTTGAAGTAGGCAAGATTTGGTTTACTGCCTTTCATAATCTCATTGGGAGTCTTCTTGTGGTACTTGTTGATAGTGGCTCTATTTAGGACATGACAAGTAGTGTTCACTGCCTCCCAGAAGTATTGTGGGAGAGAAGTGTCACTGAGCAATATTATTTCAGCCAATATGAGAGTCCTATTTTTCCTCTCAGCTATCCCATTTTGCTAGGGTGTTCTTGGAGAAGAAAACTCCTGAAATATACCTTGCTCTTCACAGAACCTTATCATGCTTTCAGATTGAAATTCAGTGCAATGGTCACTTCTAATTTTGACCATAGAACAACCCTTTTCATTCTGAATTTGCTTAACAAAGGTCACAAAGATGTCAATGGTCACAAACTTTTTCTTAAGAAAGAATACCCAAGAAAATCTTTAATAATCTTCAACTATCACAAGAGAGTAGACTTTCCTACCTAGACTGTGAACTGACATAAGACAAAATAAGTCCATATGCAGGAGGTATAAACACCTCTAGGAATATTTGGTCCCAATGCTCTTAAAGGAGGCCTTTGTCTATTGCCTTTTTGGCAAGCAGAGCAAATGCCCTCTTTGGTTCATTTCAGACTGGGTATATTTCGTACTAGCTCTTCACTGAAGAGCTTGCTAATTGCCTTGTAATTCAAGTGAGCAAGCCTATTGTGCCATTGCACACAATAAGAGACTTTCACATTTGCAATAAGATACACTGGAGAGTCTGTACTTATACATAAAAAATTTAAACAGTAAATATTTCCACTTCTAGTACCTGTCAAAATTACCTCTTGGTCACTTGACTTTTGATCAGACACTTATCCTTATGGAAGACAATGACATAGACAATATTACAATGTTGGCTTATGATAATCCGATTGTGTTTCAATCCTTCTACATAAGCGACTTTTGTAATGGAAATTATGCCATTGGTGATCATACCATAGACTTTGGTAACTCCTCTGCCTGAACCACCGAAGATGATTTTAAGTCCATTCCTCACTGGAGTGTAATCTTTTAGATGGCTCCTTATTCAAGTCATATGTCTGGATAACCCACTGTCCAAGTACCGTATTGGCATTTGATGAGTACTTTGACTATCCTGTAATCAAAAAATAATTTACCTTAGGAACCCAAAAAGGTTTGGTTCCTTGGTTCATGTTAGCTTGAGAATAACTATTTCTACCTGCAGTGGCCCTGACAAGAATACTCACCTGTGCCCTTGACACACATGGGTTGTGTCAATAGTCTATGGAAAATTGACCCACCTTGCCACAACACTAACACTCATGGATATTTTATCTCCTCTTCTGAACAGCCTTTGATGTATGTAGGCAATCAGTTTTTATCTTTTCAAAAGGGAGAGCAACAACCTTCTTTCTATTTGTTTTAGTAAGAATTTGATTGAAAGTGAGTCTGCCAGTAGCTGCACTTGGAATATTCTAAATTACACCAACAGATGTCTTCCATTGCTAGCTTTCTTGAGATTTGTGACACCTTTAAAATCAATGTTGTTACAAATGATGCTATTAGGCTAAGACTCTTCCCTTTCTCCCTAAGAACCAAGTCTAAGCAATGGATGAACACTCTTAACAAAAAATAGCATCACCACCTGGGATCAACTAACAGAAAAATTTCTGGCGAATTCCGCCAGCTAAAACCGCAAAACATAGGAACGATATTTCTGCCTTTGGACAAATAAATTCTGAAACCTTGTATGAAACCTGGGAAAGGTTTAAAGAACTCTTAAGACAATTACCCCATCACGCACTTCCTGTATGGTTGCAGGTGTAGACGTTTTATAACAGGCTAAATCAAAACACTAAGCAAATGATAAACGCAGCTTCCAATGGTACCTTAAAACACAAAACCTTGGAAGCAGCTCTTGAGCTTTTCTAGGACATGACCATGAACACATATCGGTGGAATGTGCCTAGGTCCTGCCCAAACAAACCTAGAGGTATCTTTGATGTAGATAACGTCTCCCAGCTAGCTCTGTAAGTGGAAGTTTTAAGTAAAAGGATAACGAAGATGACTGTTGCCTCCGTCCCTCATGTATGGGAATTTGCAACTCCTGCTCCTGAACAATTGGATTATGTTAATAATATGCCTAGAAATGCTTTTCATAATTTTTCTGATGCTAATTTTCTTGCTCCGGGTTTCGCTTTTCCGAATTGTTATAATCCCGCTTTACGGAACCACCCAAACTTTTCATTGAGTAATCCCTCGAACGCAATGTGCCCACCACCACAAAATGATTTTTCTACACCACCACCACCTCCTCAAAATTTTCCAAAACTTCCAAGTTTGGAGGAAATGTTTTCAAAATATATGAATGTTTAATTACGCTACTATAAGAACACTAGCCGGGGCCGTTAAAAGTTTAGAGAATCAAATAGGACAACTCGTAAATATTATTTCTGAGCGACCCACCGGGTCTCTTCCTTCCAACACCGAGCCCAACCTGAGAGAGCAAGCGAAAGCTATAACTCTTCGGAGTGGGAAGCAAGTTTCTAGTATTGTTAGCGAAGAGCCCAAGGCAAGCTCCATCCCCATTTTGAATATTCCACCACCTGTTGAATTAGAAGTTATCACTCCGCTCTCTGCTTTAGAAAAAGATCTTGCTCCACCACCCATTTTTAAAAATGATCCAACTCCACCATACCCTTCCCAACTTAACATACAATGTCTTGATGATCAGTATACCCACTTCTTAGAAATGTTTAAGAAAATCCACATAAATCTACCTTTCCATGAAGCAATCTCCCAGATACTGAAGCACGCTAAGTACCTAAAGGACCTCCTGACTTATAAAAAGAAGTTAGAAAACTTATCGCATGACACACTAAATGCCGAGTGCTCTACGGTCGTGACAAACGGTTTGCCAAAGAAGATCAGTGATCCGGGTAGTTTTTCTATTCCGTGTGTCTTTGTTGATCTTTTTGCAAGAACGCATTGGTCGACTTAAGTGCAAGTATCAAAATGATTCCCTCTCGTTATTCAATAAGTTAGGAATTGGTAGCCTCAACCCCACATACATGAGTATCCAGCTCGCTGATAGATCAGTTAAATACCCGTTAGGAATCGTGGAGGATGTCTTAGTTAAAGTCGACAAATTCATCTTCCCGGTGGATTTCGTTAAATTGGACATCGAAGAAGACGTCGAGGTTCCTTGATCCTTGGCCGACCCTTCCTTGCCACCTCCCGAGCTATCATTGACGTAAGCAATTGTAAGCTCTTCCTACGAGTAGGAGACGATGAAGTGACCTTCTCTATAACTCCCTAGATGAATAATACCCTAGAGAATGATGACTCTTGTTTTTTCTTAGATGCCTTAGGTGAAGAATCTTCCTACTGCCTTTCTAAAAGTGAAAATAAATTTTCTGATTTTTGTTTTTCCTCTACTCTTCCAATTGAATCTCTACAATAAGCCTCCATGGCCACTAGCTCCACCCCTTTCAATTTTTCGTATAAAGAAAAAGTCTACGATGATATTGTTTTTGAAAAAGAAAGAATTTCCAAAATGTCGTATGAAGAACCCCTACTGTAGAATTAAAGGAACTACCCGAACATCTTATGTATGACTTCTTAGAAAAAAATTCCAAACAGCTGGTGATAGTTTCAGCCTACCTAACTGAATTACAAAATGATAAACTCCTTCTATTTCTACGAAAACATCGCCGAGCCATCACCTGGCAGATACCTGATATCAAGGGCAGAAGCCCATCTTTCTACACCCACAAAATCCTAATGGAAGATAATTCACATAATTCAATCCAACCTCAGTGCCATATAAATCCGAACATGAAAGAAGTCGTAAAAGGCGAGGTTATGAAACTCTTAGACGCAGGAATTATCTATCCTATTTCAGATAGTAAGTGTGTTAGCCCTGTCTAGGTAGTTCCAAAAAAGGGAGGGATAACTGTAATTAGTAATGAAAATAATAATTTAATCCCGACACAGACGGTGACAGGGTGGCGAATTTGTATTGACTATCATAAGTTAAATGACATCACCCGCAAGGACCACTTTCCCTTGCCGTTCATCGATCAAATCTTAAAGCGATTATCTGTCCATATCTTTTAATATTTTATCGATGGCCTCTTGGGGTATTTTCAAATCCCCATCTCTCCCGAGGACCAGGATAAAACAACGTTTACTTGTCCCTTTGGCACCTTCTCTTATCGAAGAATGTCGTTTGGGTTGTGCAATGCGCGAGCTACATTCCAGCAATGTATGCTCGATATCTTTGACAAGTACGTAGAAAGCATAATGGAGTTGTTTATGGATGATTTCTCCGTGTTCGGCGATGCCTTTGATAGTTGCTTAGAAAAACATCGAAAAAGTCTTAGAAAAATGTGAAGAAACTAACCTTGCCCTAAATTGTGAAAAATGCCATTTTAGGGTGAGGGAATGGTTAGTTTTGGGTCATAAGATTTCTGCCCGAGGGATTGAAGTAGACATAGCTAAGATAGAAGTAATTGAGAAGCTGCTGCCGCCTACGAACGTCAAAGGTATAAGAAGTTTCCTAGGTCACGCTGGCTCTTACCGTCGTTTCATTAAATAGTTTTCCCAAATCACCAAACCCCTTATTCAACTCTTAGAAAAAGATGCCCCATTTATTTTTGACAAACCTTGCCTATCTTCCTTTGAATTAATAAAAGAAAAGTTAATTAATGCCCCAATTGTGATAGCTCCGGTGTGGGACCTTCTTTTTGAGATTATGTGCGATGCGAGTAGTTTCGCGATGTGAGCCGTATTAGGACAACGAATATCTAAAAACTTCCACCCTATCTATTATGCAAGTAAAATACTTATATTGGCACAAGAGAATTATACCACAACCAAGCAGGAGCTCCTAGCTGTTGTTTTCGCTTTTGATAAATTATGTCAATATATTACGCTTTCCAAAATTATCGTTTTTACGGACCACTCGGCCTTCAAGTATCTTATTGCAAAGACGAATGCCAAGCCACGGTTGATTCGCTGGGTCTTACTCCTCTAGGAGTTTGACTTAGAAATCTGTGATAAGCGAGTTGTCGAGAATTTGTTCGACGACCATCTCTCACAATTAGATAATCTGTATATAGAAAATTTAGATGAAAAATCTTTTAATGATTATTTTCCTAATGAGAAGCTTCTTTCAATTAACACCTCTCCTTCCCCTGGTTTGCAAACATAAACAACTATTTAGTGGCTCGTGTCCTCCCGAAAGAGTTCTCCTCTCAGCAAAAGAAGAAATTCTTTTCTGAGATGAACTATTTTTGGGAGGACCCGCATCTTTTCTGAGTCTATGCGGACCAATTAATAAGGAGATTTGTCTCTTTTGAAGAAGGATTAGATATTTTAAAAAATTTGCATGAGAGACCGACTGGTGGTCACTATCAAGCTAATCACACCGCCCACAAAGTGCTTTGCGCGGGTTTTTTATGGCCTAGCCTTTTTAAAGACGCGCAAGCCTTTATGAGTAGGTGTGATAGTTGCCAACGATCGGGAAATATTTCCAATAAAAATGAAATGATGCAAAAAATTTTCCTTGAGTGCGAAGTTTTCGACCTCTGGGGAATTGATTTTGTTGGCCCTCTTCCTTCTAGCTTCGGGAACAAGTTTATTTTAGTTGTGTTAGATTATGTTTCACGATGAGTTGGAACCCAAACTCTTCCTACTAACGATGCTCGAGTCATAATTACGGTTTTGAAAAAAATATTTTCTCGATTCGGTACGCCACGAGCCATCGTTAGCGATAGGGGTTCACATTTTTGTAACGCGCAGTTTTCCAAAACTCTTATAAAATACAATGTTACACATAAGCTTTCAACATCCTACCACCCGAAAACAAACGGACAAGTCGAAGTAGTGAACAGAGAGCTTAAAAGAATTTTAGAAAAGACTATTTCCACCTCTAGAAAAGACTGGTCAACCAAATTAGACGATACTCTATGGGCCTACCGAACAACGTACAAAACCGCCATCGGATGTACGCCGTATCAGTTGGTTTATGGAAAATCATGCCATTTACCTGTAGAATTAGAACACCGTGCTTTTTGGCCCTTAAGGTTTTAAATTTCGATCCCCACTCTATCAGCGATTTTAAAAAAATTCATCTTAACGAACTCGACGAGTGGCGTTCTTTTACATACGAAAATAATAAATTTTATAAAGAGAGGACGAAATGTTTTCACGACAAACACTTAAGGCACCCAAAAACTTTTAAACCAGGAGACCAAGTTCTTTTATACAATTCACGTTCACGTTTATTTCCGGGCAAGTTAAAGTCATGATGGTTTGGGCCATTTACTGTTAAAGAAGTTTTTCCATATGGAGCGATTTTAATTTCACACCCTGATAAGGGTGAGTTCAAAGTGAATGGTCACAGTCTTAAACTTTAATTATGTGGTGATGTCAGTCCAAACAGTATTAATTTTATTCTGCATGATCTGAACTTTAACTAACATAAGACTTTTTATTTTTGTTAAAACTTTAAATATTATTTTGGACAATAATCTTTTGGATTTTGTTACGTCGAGATCAAATGACGTTTTAAACAAAGGGCACTCTTGGGAGGCAGCCCAAATTATTTTTTCTATTTTTTTATTTTACACTTTTTGCCCCGGACGTCACTGACAAGCTGAAGCTTCTGCGTTCGCCTGCTTTAATGCTACTGAATCCATCACAAAGTCTAATGAAGATATTTCAAGAAGTTCCAAAGTGTAAGCATGGGGGAGCGACATCACTCAACTTTCGCAACGCATAAATCCGGAGAAGTACCTGTTTTTCAATTCTATACTTTCATTTCTATTTTAATTTCTCTCTCTCCTTCCCCTCCTTTCTCCATTGAGGACAATGTCCATTTTAATCTTGGGGGAGGATTTCCTCCTTCTCTTATCTTTTTTTTGTTTCCTTTTAAAAAATCAAAATAATTTTTTTTATATATCTTAAAAATAAAAAAAAAGATAATATCTTTAAAAAAAAGAGAATATTTATAAATCTAAAAATTTATATTATTTGTTTTTACTTTAATATTTTAGACGAATTTTGGTATTTCAATAGTACCCCTTATTTTTTTCTCTCAAAATTCCCTATAACAACTTAGCTAATTATGATCTTTCTAATCGTTCTTTTTAATTATGTTTCACAAGTAAAATGTTTGTCATGCTGTGTTTCTAATTCATGGTAGCATGTTAATGTGAAATGTTTTTCTAAAACTCGCATTTTTATTATGGTTTTCGTTCTTTATTTTCTTTACTTTTTAAAAATCTTTCATCCACTCTTTTCCTTTTTGTTTTTGGATAATTTTTGTAATGCCAACTTTTGATTAGCGTAGTAGATGTGAACGATCCAAGATGTCTATTATTTCTATTTTCAAGATAATTTCATTAGTCTTCTTTTATTATCTAGGACTTGTTTTTTGAAAATTTTCAAAACTAAATTTTTAGATAAATTTTTAAACATGAAAATGATTTAGGCCATTTTTGTTTTTGTTTGAGCCTTCTTGCAAACCTAAATTTTTTATCCCTAGTTAGCCGATTTTGAGCCTTGTTCCGATTTCAATTGATAGCTCCACTTTTCATTTCATTTTCACCAAAGCTAAATTTTCCAACCTATCTAATCATACTAATCTTTTGAGTTTCATTAAAAATTTTCATTATTATGATAGGGTTGTTTTTGTGATATGTTTGGAGAACTTTTTGAAAAAAGTATGCTACAAAAAGTGTTTACTTTAGTTTGGCCAATTTTTTTTAAAAAAAGAAAAATTATTTATGCCCTTTGTTTTGAAAAAAAAAGGAAAGAAAAGAAAATGGAAAAGAAAAGGAAAGAAAAATATTTTATTTATAATGAAATTTTTGAAACTCTTTATTTTGGTTTAGTGTGATTTTTAAGCCTCCTTGTTTATCTTTGAATTCCACTCCTAATAATAATCCTAAACCAAATGTTTCGGTCCTAATAAGCTCTTTTGATTCATGTTTTTGATTTTTATTTATTAGCTAAGTGAAGAAGAGAAGTAGATTAGTAAAGTTTTGGATTTAAATTTATATTTTTGTTATTTGATTGATATAGTTATAATGTTTCTCTTGACTTTAGTAACAACTCAATACATTTTTTCATTTTGTTACTTTGTTTAAACCTATTTAAAGAATTTTATTAAAATTTTGGATGATTTATTTTAGTTAGTAAAGTTTATAAATTGTTACACCAAGCCTAAGTAACTGTTTTAGGTTTATGTTTCACCTTCTCCCTACTTAAAATTTCTCATAGTACTTGTGTTAGCATATTTAGAACTTTTTGATTAGTCACTTTTTATGTTAGCTAGTTTTTATATCTTTGCTTGGGAACAAGCCCCAAGCAAAGCTTAAGCTTGGGGGAATTTGATAGTACATTTTGTAGTCTAAACTATTAGGGTATTTTCAGAGTTTTAATACACAAATCATGTTTTGTAAGCTTATATGTTGACCATCTTTTGTATATATTATTGCCACTAATATTTTCTTCTCTTTTTGCAGGTTTTCACAACTTTCGACCAAAAATGACTTGACACGCCCTCCTTGGGCGTGTCACAGGGCGTGTAACCTGATCCCGAGGAAGTTTGCTGCCAGAACCTAGATCCCAAGAAAAACACCTGACACGCCCCCCTTACATGCCCTCCCTGGGTGAGTCTATTAGCGTGTCACCCTCATCCAGAAGCCTGTTGCCGCCATTAAAGATTTTCCATTGCTGCACGTCAACCCGTACGTGACACGCCTCCTTCACTGGCGTGGTCCTGGGGTGTGTAATACCTTTTCCGATGACAGAAGGATTTCTAACCAATGATTTTGATGTGACGTGCCTTACACTCCCCCCTACACGGGTGTGTTCCTGGGCGTGTCCACCAAAGTACAGATTCAATCATCATTCTCGCCAGAATCCAGAGCCCGAGGTCAACCCCATACCTGACACGCCCCCTGACACACCCTCCCTAAGCATGACAGGGGGCGTGACCGATGCAAAGATAAATTTTATAAATTCAGTGGCTCCCTCTTGTGTCCAGGAAGAAGTAGGTTGAGAGGGGAGGTGCTGCCCTTTTATTTCCTGAAGTTTTTTTAGTGTTCTTCCTCTCTTTCTTTCTCATTTTATGCTTTTCCTAATTCTAAGCTAGTGTACCCCTTTTGTAATTGCTTTAGTAACTTAATATTAATACTAGCTTAGGTTTCATTTCCATGCAATTGTAATCTTTCATTTCAAAGTTGTAGCTCTCTTTTAGCATTAATATAAAGTGCCCTTTTTCTTTGTTTTCTTAACGTTCTTCTACCCATCTCTCTTCCTCCACTTCTCCATGATTAACTAATCCTCCTTGTACTCGATCTTGATGATCCGATGTTCGATTTGATTAAGTTATGATGCTTTAAGTTTACTTTTTCTTTTTAGATTTTAGGCCTTCGATTTACTCTTGATTTTTCATGTTTGGAGTTATATCATTAATATATAATTTCCATCTTTTTTTTCACTCTTAGCTAGACGAGAGGCTCGTAGTTTGAAGTGATCACTAGAGAATAAAGAGAGTTGCACGCACCCCTCGAGAGAGGCAGACGTTAAATCTCCCGGATTGGAGTGAAATCTAATAGCGGGGTTCACAGCGTAAAGCGAGCTTTAGGCCTCCGACTTAGACGAGAGTTCGGTCAGACCTTCCTAAACTCAGGTGGGCACGTCTTCGAGAGAATTGTGTTCATGCTTTATGAACCTCCATGGTCAAGGACCTTCACCTTATTAAGATTGGGTTTATTATTGCATTTTTAATCAGCTTTTTCCGAGGTGATTCTCGATCGAGTGTTTTTCTATTTCATCGTTTCAACCCCTTGTTGTAATCGCTTTTAGTAGCTCTCTATTTAACTGCAATTAGTTCTCTTTTTAGCGCAAATATTTCTTTTCTTAATTGCTATTAGTTTTCTCTTAGCAAACCCTAAAACAATCCTTCGATAAGATAATAGTCTTCATGTGACTAAGATTAATCAACGGTTCCCAGATTTTAATATGACACCTATGTACCCTTGCTACAATTTGATAGGTATACTTGCCTAGTTAGATTGCTAGTTCAGTTCTTATTCTCTTCACGATTAGTAGACACCATTTTTGCTCATTCACAACACTTCTAGTTCTCAACAGCAGTTCGAGCACTTCTCAGCATTTAGCAGCAGCTCATACAATAATCTAGCACTTATCTGTCGTTTTCTTTGACCTAGAGTATGCTTTTTATATGCCTCACCAATTTGCAATGGATCTTAAGTTGATTTGACATCACATGGCCGAGAATGGAAAAGGCTATCCTGCTTTATTAGCTTTCTGCAAAAAATGGATCGCGCTAAGTCAATGGCTAGATTTGAATTTGTCTCATTGGATGGGCTGAGACAGGCTTCTGTCTCGGCGGTAGATAACTATGTCATAGTGGTTCCACTGAGATAAGTCTTCTTTCTCAACAAGGCTAAGACTGGCAGTTGTCTCATCGATAGATGGTTGCGTCCTAGCGGTTACGCTGAGACCAGTTAGTTTTCTCAACAGATTTTCACAAAAGAGCTGAGACATTTACAACAACTTCTAGGAATGTTCTAACCATGTTTAGAACAACTTAAACCTATAAATAATTAAAGTAGAATGTTTATAAAATACACTATGCACTTAGCATTGATGGTGATGGATCTTTAAATCAAAGGAATATTGAAGGGCAATATTCCCAATAATCTCCCCATATTTGAAGAAGGCAGAACACACAACAATTCTAAGATGCATTAACACATAAAACATATCATGATGCATTGGAAAACTAGATTCATCAACATCATGATAACATTGTAGTGATCTGGATTAAAAATATAAGCAAAAATCAAATGCATTTAACCAATCATAAATCAAACTAAACTATTACATGATAAATTAACAAATGTAACATGTTCAAAGTTCCCAGGTTTAATACAATGAACCAACATATTAAGATTAACAGATAATTTTTTAACAAAAGTTAACTGTACTACAATTGAAGGTTTAACACGTAGTGTTCAAACACAAAATTAAAAGAACTATAACTAAGATTCAGATTTCATCTTCTTTGTTGCAGAGCTTGAGCCTTCATCTTGAACAACACCTAGTAGTTTTGCACTCTAGGATTTATTGTCCTTCCTCTTGAAGTAGAGAAAAGCTTTATGTAGGTATTTGAGAGGCATCTTTCTTGGATTATTCCCCCTCACCAAATTTTCTTTGAAAAACCTTTCTCTTAGAGAATTCCTTTTAATATGCTTCATCCATTCTTTAGAGGAGTACACACTGTCAATGTTCTTGAGTAGCTAATAATGGCTCAACCAAGCATTGATAATGATCTTCTCTGAATCATCGCTTAGGTATTCATAATCAGGATCATCTACATTATCAGCTCTCCTCTTATCCATGGGCTCTTCAGCTAATAGAGTTCCCTCTCTTTTTCTCCTGGCTACAAGCTGTGCATCCTGTGCCACTCTAGCTTGAGTAGGTAAATCCAGATCTTTTGGCCTGATGTAGAGCAATTTTTGTACCTTGAATAACTTTGAATGCTTGCTCATTAATGAATTTGGCCATTTTGGCATTGCTCTCCTCCCCCTTTTTGGCTTCTTCAATAATCTTGTTATCCAGTATAGGGTATTGGCCTCAATTGTTTTGGACAATGTTTGGAAACAATTTTCATTGTCAGCTAGCGATTCATCTTTGAGCAGAATTGCTTCCTCCATGGTTTTGATGGCATTATTAGTGATGTGGGTGTAGACATGATCTGCTGCACCCCTGATAACATCATCAGTTTTCCTCATAAAGTTCTTTATATAGCCCATATCAGTTGTAGAGAATTTTAGGCTTTTGTCCATGGATCTGAGAATGTAGGATTGGGCCTTGACTAATTAAGCAGCTTTGTCAAACAAGCTGGTCACTTGGCTGTTCAGGTGAATAGTTTAATCCTTGGTAGCCATTATCTCTGCCATCAGATCAGCTTTGACTTTAGAAATGGTTGGTCTATGTAAGCCTTCACTGATGTAGTTTATTCATGCAATAGATCCTTTATAGTTCTGAGGAGGGAGTCATATAGATTTATTGATGGTGGAGTAAGGATATTGGGTGAAATTTTCTCTTGGTCCTTTTAACCAAAAGACTCAGGAAGTGTTTATCTCTTAGCCAGCAGGGTGGATGGAATGACCTCATACTGAGTGTGGACTTGTGAATGCTCCCCCTCAACTTCATCATTATTTTTTTTGAAGAACTTCATTCTTATCCAAAGCTTTATCTGCAACAATATCTGAATAATCATTCTTGAATGTGTCATAATCTTCTCTTATATAGGCTTGATCATTATCTGAAATAGCCAGTGTATTAGTATTAATCATATCTATATCAACATCACTACTTAAGTCAACAACATTACCTGTAAGAGTAGGGGCATCTACAGCAACCATAATTCTTGTAACCATTTGATCAAGAGCTGGCTTATTTATTAGCCCAAGCTCCCCCTTAGAAGGTGCATTCACCTCTTCTTGTATAGAGGATTCTAAGTAATCTTGATGGTCTTGTGCTGGCTCAATGATCACTTCTTTGTTATTTAGAACATCTGGTGCAACACATTCTGTAGGAATGTTTGATGAGTCTCGTTTATATAGGGATTTGCGGGCTCATCTGGGCTGGTTTTTATGCCTTTGCACATCACTATTGCATAGTTTTCACTGTTATTTCTTTCCTTATGCGCTTCATGTGTTGTGTGCTTTTCTAGCCCTTGGGTGCGCAATTGCGCATTTGATTGTTGGGGGTATGCACATGGTTCTCCTCGGGGATCGTTCTAATAGTTTTACTGCAATTCTGTTTTGTTAGAGGATGCCCCATTATTTAGTTATCATTGCTTACAGGTGGTCGTTTTTCCCATTTCAGAATTCTGAATTGAGGAAAACGCACGGTCATGCATTTTCTTAGCGCACGATTTCGTCGTGGTCATGCGTTTGATGGCGTCTAGTGGAACTCGACCAATGTAAATGCACGATTAAACGGACAATTTCACCATAACCGTACGAGAAGATAACACATGGTTGTCCTGTACATTTCATTTTAGCACTGATCTGTGGTTAATCGTGTGTTTTCCTTCACGCACGGGCAAAAGCGCCCGTGCGCGAGTAAAACGCATGGTTCCACTATTTTTCTTGCATTCCTTTGTTTTGCCGTTACCCGTGCGATTTCCTTCACGTACGGTCGGAATCGCCCGTGCACGGGTAAACGCATGGGTCAAAGCTTCATCTTCTTAGGTTATTTTTTTTGCGTGAATATCGCACGGTTCACGCACGGTCGTGTGTCGAACCGTGCGAAGCCAATTTTCTTGATGATTTACTATATTAGATGCAGATTTTGCCAATGACGAAGATAGTTCATCCAGCCCGCCTTTTCTTCTCCCTTGAGCGGGAAAACAAAGCTTCAGCCCCTTTTTTATCTCTCTTCCTTGGAGGGAAGATCCGGCCACCCGCTCCACTCCATTGAGCTTGCAAAAGCTTTGCCTTAGGCCTTCGTTGCCATCGCTACCTTCTAGCTCCGGTTCAAGATACTTGATGCAGCCCGCCAAGCTTCCATCTGCCTCCAAAACCTCAACACAATGAAGACAGGATTGAAGGATGAAGTGACAAAACCTCTCGGATCCTAGACTCCTTTCGAAGACCGAGCACGGACGAGGATTTACACCCCTAGTTTCCGGCCGAGAACCTTGGAAAGCTTCTACGTTTTGGTTGTCATTTCTTTTCCATTTTCTGAATTTCCTTTCTGTTGAACTTCTGCTAGCGATATTGTAGTTTCATAACCTTGTTTTGCTCAAGATTTTGTTGTGTGTTTGTTTGGTGATATCCTGAGCATTATATGTGTTAGAAAGCTTTATCTTTACACTAGTATAAAGTGCATTTGGGTCATTCTAGCCTTTGTTAGAAGTGTGTGCTGAGAAGAGGTGTTTTCGACCCTCACTTGTTCATTCGCTTCCGCTATTACTCTTCAGAGTGATTCACCCGGGCGATGCGGTGAAGGCGACCCGCACTGGTTTTTTATTGTTTTAGTGTAGGATATCCAAAACAAAACCCCTTGTTCACTTAGCACTTGCACTCGTTTCTCTAAATGCTAAAACAAATGCTCCCTACTTGCACTCCGCGATAGACCGATACTCAGGGATGCTACTCCTCATTATTATTACTTGGCCATGAACGGTAGTCTTACCGTGAGGGCATAAAGTTTTTGGCGTCGTTTCCGGGGAGTGCAACCGTTGCGTGTGGTTTTCGCTTTTTGGTGAAAAGTCTGTAGGTGTTTAAGTGCGTTTTAAATTTTTTTTTGTGTTTTGTGAGTTTATGACAGATCTGAACCCCACTGAAAGGAAGATTTAGGAGCTGACACTGAGATTGCAAGAGCTAGAAGAGCTCGTTTATGCACTGCTGCTGCAAAAGCGAGAATGGATGATCCGATGTGCGGAGAAAACAGTCAGGGAGATAGAGTGATTGATGCACACGAGGTGGTCCAACCTCGAATAAGGATGATGTGGGATTTCACTACCCCTACGGTAGGGAGTGTTTATCCTTGGTTTGGGCCAGCAATCGCCAACCATCACTTTGAAATCAAGCCGGCAATCCTAAATATGATTAGGAACAACACCCAATATTCCGGGCTACCGAGTGAGGATTCTCAGCTACATTTAGCTAAATTTTCGGAAATATGCGGAATCTTCCGTTATGTGGGAATCTCTGATGAAGTTTTGAAGTTAAAGTTGTTCCCTTTCTCGTTGCGGGATAGGGCCAAGACTTGGCTGCATACAAATGCTCCAGGAACTGCTACAACTTGGGAAGCCTTGTCTTCCTTATTTTTGGCTAAATTTCATCCCGTCGATAAGATTGTTAATGCGTGCAGGGAGATAGCCATGTTCCGATAACAGGAACATGAGACCCTTTCCGAGGCATGGGAGAGGTTTGCCGATTTGCAACACTGTTGTCCGAACCCTGGCTGTGAGCCCTGGAATTTGGTAGAGATATTTTATTTTTCCATTGACCCAATCTCCGGGCGATGATCGATGCTGCTGCAGGAGGCACAATTATGAATTTGGCTCCCGAGGAAGTGCTGAGACATCTAAGATATACAGCCTCCCACATCACTTATTGGACCGCTGGGAGGAATGACTCAAGAGGGGCAAGAAATTTGTTCGATGTGAATGTCGTGGTGCAACACGCTGAACCTTGCCATCCTTTCTTGGAAGGAAAAATGATGCTGACAAGATCTACCCCGCTGCCAGTTCCTGTGCTGAACATCTTGTGCCAATGTTGTGGGAACCCCATGCACCACACTTATGAGTGCACTGTGGGGGAGCATGCTATTGATCCGGCAAGTATGAGTTTTGAAGAACATATAAATTTTACTAATAATCAAAATCGCGCTGCTCCTTATAACAATGCTTATAACCCAAATGCTAGAAATAACCCGAATTTCTCATGGAATTAAAATGCTCTTGGTCAAAGATGGCAAGGAGGCCAGCATCAATTTGATGCTCAAGCCTCTGGTAGTCAACCGCGACCACCTCAGGCGGGTTACAATCAAAACATGTAAGGGACGAGCAAAAGTGCTTTAGAAGAGATGATGGAGAAGTTCGTGGAGATGGCCCAGTCGAACATGGCCACTCAAACTGCCTCCATGAGGAATTTTGAGACACAGCTTGGGCAGCTTGCCCAGGTGTTCTATGAATGCACTCGTAGTGCCCTCCCATATGACACAGAGAAAAATCCCCGTAAACAAGGGAAGTGTGGAAACAACAAGGTCGATTCCTCCTAAAGCTTGGAACTATTGGGGCAGCTCACGCCTACTCCCTTAGGATCACACTCGAGGCGAAGAACTAGACCGGAGGCTCCAGCAAGGAGGTCCCACCTCGTAGCCAAAAGAGACTAAAGCTCTTCCCCTCCCTAGCCAATGCTTAGCTAGGTGCCTTAGAAGAAGTGGAAGGAGTCAAGAAAGCTTGCCCTTCTAAGGCACCTTACCGGTCTATTTATAGGCCTATGAACTGGGACTGCAAATAACAAATTTACACCACCCTGAAATTACCAGAACATCCCTGGCTAGGTCTGCCAACAGCCAAACTCCGCTGTCCACAAGGGCTAAATGCAGACCACCCGGGGTAAAAGGGTAAAACACCCCTGGGGCCCAAAAGGTGGGTCCGGCCCTACCTGAACCGGCCTTGAACCAAAGTGGCACCGGGCGAGAACTCCCCCATAGGGTCCTCTCGCATGGCGAGAGGGCAACCCCGGGCAGGAGCTCCACTCCTGGAGTCCTCTCGCGCGGTGAGCTGGTCACTCGCCGGGAAAGCTTCCCGTCTCGGCATTCACCTATCTGAGACCACGCTCCACTTAGGCCATCCCGCTTAATGCAGTGAACCTCACTCCAAGCCCTGCCTCCTGGAACCTCTCGCCTGGTGCCTCTCGCCTTGCTCCTCTTTCCTTGTACCTCTCACCTGAGCCCTCTCACTCGGCTCTCGTTGCCTGGGCCCTTTCGCTTGGGCCCTCTCGCTCGCCTGCGAGTCCGAGGTTGTACACAATCCCTGCTATTTTCGAGGTTGTTTACAAGCTCGGAAAGATAGTTCAACCGAGGCTCGTGCTAGTACGGCGAATTTATTGGGGGGGATATTTTGGTGGGCCCCTTGCCTAGTCTATAAATACAGAAATCGCCTCCCCGCAAGGGGCCGTTCCCTTTTCTCTATCCTCTTGCAGCATCTGCCTCTATGTCTCTCAGTCAAAGTTTTCGGGACCGCATCGCAGCCGTGCGCCAGCGGAACAAGGCGACGGAGGCGGGTCTGAACAAGATCCCCGTGCGCGATTCTCCTTCGGAACCGCCATCCACCTCTCTCCCAAAAAGGCAAAATTTCCGGAGCCTCCCCTCCCGGCAGGAGAACCTTCTCGCTCCTTTCCGAGGGGGTATGTACCTCCCACTCTAGCTAGTCTGAAAGGAAAAGAGGTAAGTCTTTCAAGCCTGCTATGATCTCTTTGCACCACACATTTTTTACTTGCTACCTTTTCCCAGAAATTCTCGGCGCCTCCTCATCGTCCTGAGACCATTCGCATCAACATTTCAGAGCTTCCTTCCAGGCCTCTCTCGCCCCAAGCCTCCACTTCCCCCTCCACCCCCGTGACGAGGAGGGATGACCCTTCTACCACATCGGGCTCCACCCGCCGATTCGTTAAGAGGCTCTACCTCTGACACCTGCTCTCTTCTTCTTATCGCCTGCTTTTTCCTTGCCGCTTTATCTCTTTGGATCCTCCATAGGTGCGAGTGGAACCCCTGTCGAGGACTCACTGGCTGCCGACTCGCCGGTCGATGATTACTCCAGGCAGCTGGCCCCTTCGCCTCCTCCTCCTATAGATGAGATCGAGGACTACCTGGGCGACCCCACGAACCCCATAGAGATGAAGCGTAAGGTGGCCGAGATGCTGCGGAAGCACGCGCGCATCATTCAAGTGTTGGAAAAAGGGAAGCAAGCCGCAGACCACCGGATTGACTGGCTAGAGGTGGAATGCGCTCGCCTGTCTTCGGAGATAGACGCTGACATTGAGGTGGACCAGACAAACCCTCAGGCAATCTTGGATGACGTCGACCAACAGCTCCGTCTCGCCCGCAGTGGTGTTGAGTCGGCTCGCGCCTTCCACCTCCCAAGTCGTCCTCCCTGCGTGAGAAGCCGCGGGGGAGGACGATGGAGGTGGGATTAGAATTGACGAGAGCTCCGCCTTCTTTCCTTTCGCCTCTCGCCTCTCTCTTCTTATCTCTTTCGTTCGCCTTGTCTCTGTAATAAAATATTTGTTTATATAGAGCCAGCTGTGCGCTCTTGGAACTTGCCACCCATCTTTATGCGGGATTAAATTTATCAATTTGGTGATTTGCCTGTTTAATTGATGTGACAACGTTAATACCTTCTTTTATGCTAATTTTTAACCTTTGATACTTTTATTTTCCTCTGCATCAATCTTTTCACCGCCTTCTTGGGCTGATGGCCCACTTAGGGTTCCACCGCCCGAGGCTTGGAGAGAGAGAAGGGTCGGCCGACGCTTGCCCTTCCCCGGCATAGTTCTCTATCCGCTTATCCTCCTACTTATGAGGGCTATAAATACCCCCGCTGCCAGGGCTGGAAGCGTGTTTCCCTAGAATTCTGCCCGCGGCTCCCCCTCTTTCCCTAGCTAGTCTCGCGCTCCGGCCCCTCACCCTTCCTCTTTATTGTTCTTCGTTTCCTCTCGCTAGTTCTCCACTCGCCAACTTCCCCTTTGTCTCGCGCACTCATGGGAAAAAGGAGGCCAGAGGATGGTGAGGTCCGCAGTCGCTGTGCGAAGAGATTCTCCGACCACGATTTCCCTCTCGGTCGCCTCTCTGCCGATGAATACGAGGCCTTCCGGAGCGACTTCTTGCCAGAGGGCTACGAGTCACGCCCTCCTAAGGTTGGCGAGAGCGTGAATACATTCTACCCGGGCGAGCTCACCTTCCCCATCTCGCACTTCGAGGTGGGGCTCCGGCTTCTCCTCTGGCCTGAGGTGAAGCAAGTTCTCAAGTACTTCGGCATCGTGCCTGCCCAGTTGAACCCCAATGCGATCTCGGTTATCGTCGCGTTCGTGTGCTACATGTGGCGAGAGAGAATAGAATTAAGTCTGACCGTCTTCCGGAAGATGTTCGTTTACCACGCCAATCAAGACGGGGTCTCCTTCTTCACTGGGCTGAATCTGAAAGTCTGTGAGACACCAAACAAGAATCATCACTGCTAACCTGCTTCATCTTCATCCGCGGGAACTTGGGCGGCGTCCCTCTCACGACCGTCTCGCCCGCGGAAATCTTCTATGTTACTCCGCAGGTTGGCGGCACGGACAAGCTTCTTTGCGAGTACCTCGCTGGAAAGAACTTCGAGGTCAGGTTTTTGAGACGGGTGCTTGCCTCACTGCTACCCGTTCTCCTTGGAGAAGGTATGCTCGACCCCCTCGTCTTTTTATTGCCTTCAGTACTTTCCTCTCGCTGAGCCTTTTCCCTAACTCCGTCTCGCTTCCCCTAGGAGAGAGGAACGTGCCGGCGCACCCTCCCTACAGAAGTAATATCAAGCCATCTAAAGATGTGGCTCTCGCCAATATGGCGGCCGAGGTGGCCAAAGATTCGTTGGCCCCTCCTCCCCGAAAGAGGGTGGATGAGGACTCGGCCCCCTCTCGCCTCAGCCCCTCAAACAAACTGAAGATGAAGTTGAAGAAAGTAGTCTCCTTCCCTTCCGAGAAGGGCAAGGTCCCTGCGGACACAGCGGCGATGCCGGGATCCTTGAGCCCCATATCCCTGGGATCTGAATATTCCCACTCGCCTCCCTTGACCTCTCCGCTCAGGGCTGTATCGCTTCCTGAAGACGCGGCCCCTCTTGCACCGCCCGCGAGCTCTTCTCGCCAACCTCCCCGGTCCCCTTCTCGCGGGGAGGCTCTTCTCCAGTATCCTGCTCCATCCGCCCACCTGAACTTCAACATGGGACCGTCTGTCCCCGACGGTGCCAATGAGCCTACAGTCATCTGGGATAAGGGGGCACATCGGATCTCCATCTATACCCTTCTTCCCTCATGGAGAGAGCAAGCTGAGTCTTCTGCCCACGCCTTCTCCTTTGGCTTCGGCCTCTATGGGGGTCTCGCCCCTGACGCGCTCGACGCGGCAACCACGCGAGATCTTATCTTCAGGACGGCCCACTTGCAGCTGCGTACCCTTAAGCTCTCTCATCGACTCTCGCGCCGCCTAATTTTCAACACTCGAAGCTTGAAGGAGATAGACACCAAACTCGCTGCCGAGCGCGAGAAGTCTGGGGATCTCACCAAGCGACTGGAGGTGGCCGAGAGCCTTCTCGCCAAGGCCAGTGGTGGAGTGGTGAGTTGATACTTAGCCGGCCTTCTCAAGCACTCTCTCGCTAGATTTAACGGTTTGTTCTTTTTGCAGGATGCTAAGACGGCTGAAAGGCTGCACTCGCGAGTTGAGGAGTTGGAGACGGAGGTGAAGGAGCTGAAAACAGAGAATGCCTAGCTCAAAGAGGCTTCCACCTCTCGCTCGCAGGTCCCTCCACCTCCTCCTATGCATTATACGTACGACGAGGTCGAAGAATTTTGCCGGGAAGCCAACATACGGACCACCGAGCTCATCCTGAAGATGATGCGAGAGATGGGTGTAGTTAAAGATGATTGCGAGGAGATCACCGCCCGGGACCTCGTGCCCGAGATTTATGGCGAGAACGAGGAATCTTCGGCGATCGAGAATGTTTAGGGCTCCTTGAGCACAGTAACCTTTTTCTTTCCTTTTTGCTATGATTACAATGCCTCTCCTGATTTAGGAATGTACTGTATTAAAACACGAATATGATTCATGTGTGTATATATATATATATATATATATATATATATATATATATATATATATATATATATATATATATGCTCGCGCCTGAAGCTAGCCTTTTTCTTTTCTTCCTCCTCTCTTTTTTTCTTTTTCTCTCGCTTGGATAGCTCGCGAGATCCTCGAGATCTTTGGCAGCGAGAGGGGGTTGTCTTTCCCCTCGCCGGCTGTTACCAGCAGACCTGGCCTAGGGGGCGAGCTGGCGAGCCTCTGCCACTCTCGCAAGCGTGGGGACACCTTCTCCTTCCTCTCGCGCTGCCTACCGGCTCCTCTCGGCGCGAGTTGACCTGGGGGGTCAATTATTCCTCCCCCTCTCTTCTTTTTCTGTATGTAGGAAGTCATCTTGAAGTATCAGTCCCCCTTTTGTTAGTAACCAGGGTCAGTGTTTCCCTGATTAATCAGCTTCTATGTCAAGACCTCAGTTACCTGCCTCCAGAAAACACCAAACCAAAATTATAGCCGTAAGACATTTATGCTCTCCAACTGCAGCTTCTATGCCCCTATCCAGTATTGAAATGGAAACAAGTCCTTGCTCACAAAAACTGTAGCACGGTAGAGTAAGAAGGTAAGTGGGGATGAGGAGGAGGTAACCACTCCGCAGAAGGGGCCTGATCCCCCTTTTGTTATTGTTTCCAACCACCGAGTGAGCCTACAACCATGCCAGCTTGATGAGAGCCTGGTCAGCGGGTCATCTCGGGGTCTTCTCTCCTCTCTCCTCCAACCATCGAGTGAGCCTACAGCCCTGCCAGCTTGATGAGAGCCTAGTCAGCGGGTCTGCTAGAGGTCTCCTCTCCTTTCTCCTCCAACCACTGAGTGAGCCTACAGCCCTGCCAGCTTGATGAGAGCTTGGTCAGCGGGTCTACTCGGGGTCTCCTCTCCTCTTTCTCCTCCAACTGCCGAGTGAGCCTACAACCCTGCCATCTTGATGAGAGCCTGGTCAGCGAGTCTGCTCGGGGTATCCTCTCCTCTTTCTCCTCCAACTGCCGAGTGAGCCTATAGCCCTGCCAGCTTGATGAGAGCCTGGTCAGCGGGTCTTCTCGGGGTCTCCTCTCTTCTTTCTCCTCCAACCGCCGAGTGAGCCTACAGCCCTGCCAGCTTGATGAGAGCCTGGTCAGCGGGTCTGCTCGGGGTCTCCTCTCCTCTTTCCTCCAACCGCCGAGTGAGCCTACAGCCCTGCCAGCTTGATGAGAGCCTGGTCAGCGGGTCTGCTCGGGGTCTCCTCTCCTCTTTCTCCTCAAACCGTCGAGTGAGCCTACAACCCTGCCATCTTATTGAGAGCCTGGTCAACGGGTCTGCTCGGGGTCTCCTCTCCTCTTTCTTCCAACCGCGGAGTGAGCCTATAGCTCTGCCAGCTTGAAGAGAGCCTGATCTGCGGGTCTGCTCGGGGTCTCCTCTCCTCTTTCTCCTCTAACCGCCGAGTGAGCCTACAGCCCTGCCAGCTTGATGAGAGCCTGGTCAGCGGGTCTGCTCGTGGTCTCCTCTCCTCTTTCTCCTCCAACCGCCGAGTGAGCCTAAAGCCCTGGCAGCTTGATGAGAGCTTGGTCAGCTGGTCTGCTCGGGGTCTCCTCTACTCTTTCTTCCAACCGCCGAGTGAGCCTACAGCCCTGCCAGCTTGATGAGAGCCTGGTCAGCGGTTCTGCTCGGGGTCTCCTCTCCTCTTTCTTCCAACCGCCGAGTGAGCCTACATCCCTGCCAGCTTGATGAGAGCCTGGTTAGTGGGTCTGCTCGGGGTCTCCTCTCCTCTTTCTCCTCCAACTGCCGTCTTCTAAGAAGGATGCCCTGAGGTGCATTGTGCTAGGAATTCATGACACATCCAAAAAGTAAGATCATTAAAGTCATACTCAAGCATATTCAGAGGAAAATTATCATTATGGATAGAAACGCTTCAGATCATCACCGCTGCGGGTGCGATCTAGGGGTACCCCATCCACATCCTGGAGGTGAAACCTCCTGACTTCAAAACTTCTTTTATAATGAAGGGACCCTCCCAATTGGGGTTGAGCTTTCCTACCGAGGCCCCCTGCCCGCAGCATCCACCTTCTTGAGGACCAAGTCCCCCTTTTGAAATTTCTTGATCCGGATGTGCTTATCAAAGTACCTGGACATCCGGCGCTTGACCTCCTCCTGTCGGATTGATGCTAGCTCCCGGAGCTCCTCCACGAGGTCGAGTGAAAGCCTCTGTTCCTCTCCATTATCGACCTGCCACCTTTCATCTCCACCCTTGCTGCTATTACCCTGGGAGATTCAACCTCAAACTCCACAGGTATGACGGCCTCCGAGCCATGGGAGAGCTTGAAAGGCGTCTCTCCTGCGGCCGTATTTGGAGTAGTTCGCAGAGACCACAGGACGGAGGGGAGTTGTTCCACCCAGCTCCCCCTCAAGTTCTCCACTTTCTTCTTTAAGAGATTCACAATGATCTTATTTGCTGCTTCCACCTGTCCGTTGCTTCGAGGGTGATGAACCGAGGCAAACCGAAGGTCTATGCCGAGCTGCACACAAAAGTCAACAAACTCCCTGCTGGCGAATTATGTCCCATTGTCAGTGACAATGGCTAAAGGGAGCCCGTGCCGGCAAATAATCTCTCCCCACACAAAGTTCTTGACCACTTGCGATGTCACCTTCGCCAAAGACTTCACCTCCAGCCATTTCAAAAAGTAATCCACCATGACTAGTAGGAACCTCCTCTGACCGCTAGCTTGAGGAAACGGCCCCACTAGGTCCAGTCCCAATATGGCGAAGGGCCATGGAGAGGTGATCGTTCGCAGCCTCTGTGCTGGGAGGAGCTGCAAGGGAGCAAACTCCTGACACTTTCTACACCTCTTAGCAAGCTCCTCCGCATCTTTTCGGAGGGTAGGCCAGAAATAGCCTTGCCTTAGTAACCTCCCTTCCAAAGTCCGACTCCCTGAGTGGCTTTCGCATTCCCCCGAATGGACCTCCTCCAATACCTTTGATGCTTCCTTCTCGGATACACACCGGGCTAGCAATCCGGACAATGTTTTTCGGTAAAGTACTCCTTCCTTCAATAGATAATAAGCTGACTTGTACCTAATCCGCTTCCTCTCGAGATCCCCCTCGGGTAGATGTCCCGACTCCAAGAAATCCACAAAAGGATCCATCCAAGACACCTCCTAGTAGACCTCTATTATCTCTCCTTCTTCTATGGAAGGCCTGAAGAGTTCGGTCATAGTCCCTCCGGCCTGAGGACCATGCTTTGCGAGCAAGTCTTCCTTAGCTCTCTCTCCCCAAGGAAGGTGCTGGATGGAGAAGCTATGAAACTGCCCAACAATACCCTTTATCTTTACCAGGTACAACTGGAGGGTCGGTTCCCTCACCTCGAACTCTCCGTTGATATGTCTTGCCACCATCAAGGAGTCCGTGAAGACCCTAATATCCTGTATGCCCAACTCCCTTGCCAGCCGAAGCCCGGCGATGATTGCTTCGTACTCGGCTTGATTGTTCATGAGGGTGAAGTGTATCTTCAAGGCTTGCTTGATCCTAGTCCCCTCGGGGCTCGTCAAGATGACCCCTCCCCCAAAAGAATTCTTACTAGAAGCTCCATCCACCAACATCTCCCAAGCTGCCCCGGGAGATACCTCCACCTCCTCGACCTCTACCGCATAATCTGCCAAGAAATCTGCCACTACCTGTGCTTTAATAGCCTCTCAAGGGACGTAGGAGAGGTCGAATTCGCTGATTTTGATCGACCACTTGTCCAATCTTCCCGAGTGCTCGACCCCCTCGAGGATGTGGAGAAGAGGGTGATGCGTCACAACCTGAATAGCATGAGCGTGGAAGTATGGTCTGAGCTTCCGGGCCGACACGATGAGAGCGAAGGCCAGCTTTTCTAGGATGGGATATTTCAGCTCTGCCTTTTTGAGGACCCTTCTTACATAATAAATGGGGAATTGCTTCTTTCCTTCCTCTCGGACGAGGACCGAGCTAATCGCCCCCATCCCTACCCCCAAATAGAGGAACAAACTCTCCCCTTCCCTCGGCCCTTGAAGTAGCGGCGTCTGGGTAAGCTGCTGTTTTAGAGCCGCAAAGGCCTTTTTGCATTCTAAGGTCCACTCGAACTCCCTTCCTCCCCTTAGAGTTCGAAAGAAGGAGGAGCATCTCTCTCCTGCCCTAGAGAGGAACCTACTCAACCCTGCTAGCTTGCCAGTAAGACGCTGGACCTCCTTGACATTCTTAGGAGATCCCAGCTCTAGTATCGCTTTTACCTTGTCAGGAATGGGTTCCACCCCCGCAAGAGTAAGGAGGTGTCCCAAAAACATCCCCTTGCTGGCCCCAAATACACATTTCAAAGGGTTAAGCCTCATCTTATACTTCCTTAAAGTTGTAAAAGTATCCTGCAAGTCCAAGACATGGGACCCGAGGTTCCGACTCTTAACCATCAAGTCATCCACATAGACCTCGTGGTTCCGCCCCTTCTACTCTCGAAAAATCCGGTCCATCATCCTTTGATACGTTGCTTCCGCATTTCTTAGCCTGAAGGGCATCATGTTATAACTGAAGCACCCGTCCTCCGTGACGAAGGTTACGTCCTTGACGTCCGGAGGGTGCATGCGAATCTGATGGTACCCTGAAAAAGCATCTAAAAAACTCATTAGTGAGAAGCCGACGGCTGAGTCAACCAGCGCGTCGATTCGAGGCAGGGGGTAACAATCCTTAGGGCAGGCTTTATTTAAAAGAGAGAAATCAATACACATCCTCCATTTCCCCTCCTCCTTTTTTACCATTACAACATTGCTCACCCACTCCGGATTCCTGTTGGCAGATATGAATCCCGCCTAGAGCAGCTTCTCCACCTCTTCTCTGATAGGTCTGGCCATCTTGGAGGCGATGGCCCTTTTTTCTGTTTGATGGGACGGACCTTGGGGTCAAGGTTGAGACGGTGGCATGCCACGTCCACGTCGATCCCTGGCATGTCCGCTACGCTCCAGGCGAAGACGTCGATGTTCTCTTGCATGCACCTCTGGATATCCTCCTGGTCTTTGGGAGTGAGCTCTCCGCTGATCTTTATCTTTTCCTTCCTTCCGTCCTTTGGGAGGATCTCCACCTCCAGAACTTCCACAGCCGCCCTCAACCTTGAAGGTTCTTCTTCTTCTGGCTCCCTCAGATCCTCCTCCAGATCCTTTGCCCCATATTCTACTCCCAAGCCTTCCACGGCAGCTACCCTCTCCTGGGCCCTCCCTTTCGCTCTTCCAAGGTCCCCCTCTGGTGATGCCCTCTTTCTCTTCTTTTCCCCAATACTTTCTTCATTCCCCCTACGCTCCCTCTCCCTAGCCACTTGCTCTCCTGCCATTGCTGGCTCCCCCACAATGCCTCTTTCACCTCCTCCTTCACTCTCCGACTCCTCTCCTCCAGCCATCTTTTTCTCCAGCTCCTCTACATCCCCCTTCCATGAGATGGTGTTGACCGCCGTCACGTAGCACTCCCGAGCCGACTTTGGATCCCCCCTTACCCTGATCTTGTTTCCTCCCGAATTAAGTTTCAAGCACTGATAGAACGAGGATGCACAAACCTAAAGGCGCTGATCAAAGGGCGCCCGAAGATCGCATTATAGCTGCTGGGGGCATCCACTATCACAAAACGACAGTTCCTAGACAGCCCCCCAGCATCACCTAAAGTCCTACTCCTCCCTCGACCTCCTTCCTATCCCCTGAGAATCCAAACAATGGCCCATCCGCCGCCAACACCCTTTGGGCCTCCACTCTCATCTCATTGAATGCCTTCTTGAAGATCACATTGACGGAACTCCCGTTGTCCACCAAAATTCGGGACACCGTGAAGTTCTCAAAGGCGGTCAAGATTACCAGCGCGTCGCAGAAAGGGTCCTCGTGATATGGTAGGTCCCTTCTGGAAAAGGTGATTTTCTCATCCGGGGGTGGGGCTTGCGACGTCTAGGCAATGCTCCGACGATACATAGTGTGAAGACTTGCCTTACGGGTGGACTCGATCCCCACCCCCCATGAATCACCCCAATCCCTCCTCGCTCTCCTGTGTCCGACCGATCCACACATCGATCCTCCTCCGCGGCTCCTAGCATCTCCACTATCTGCACTGGTGACCGTTGGTCTTCTCCTCCTCTACCCCTATTGAACTCCAAGAACTCTGGGCACGTGGCCGTCGCATGGCCCTCCTCCTCATGGAAGTCGCAATATGGCAGAACTCCTCCCCCACATCTCCCTTCTTGGGGGTTCCTCCTCCTCCCCAAAATCGCTCTCCCACGCTCTCTTCCTCTTCCTCTCCCTAGGCCAATGGTCATAGCTTACTGAGGCGGAGTTGGGAGCGGACTTGGGCCATGCCCCCACCCTGGCGGATGAAGTCTCCCTGGTCCCGGATAAAAGTTCCTTCCCCCCTGCGGAGGACCCCTTCCTGGTCCTTGAACTGGGCCTCCCGGTTGCCTCCAGCCTGACTCTAGGTGCACGGGCCCCCTTGGCTCCTCCCTTTTCCTTCCCTCTTACTGTCTGGTTCCTCATGACTCTCTCTGCTCCCCCTCCGTCAACCTTGCTAACTTCCTCGCAAATGCCGGGTTTGCCGCCTCCATGGTTATCTCCTTTGCTGCCTTCTCCATCAATCCCTTAAAGGACAATGGTGCCTTCCGGGTTAGGCTCATCTTTAAGAAGCCTTCACTCAACCCCACGATGAAGGCCATCTGGAGGGCGAAACCAGGAACCTCCTTGATGTCTAGGATCTCCTCCTAGAAACGATCCACGTACAGAGCCAAAGACTCGTCCGCCTTCTGCTTGATCAGGAAGATGGACTCCGGGTTCTTATTCCTCTTTTTCGAGGTCGAAAAGCGCAGCTTGAAGCTCCTGCTCAGGTCTTCGAAGCAATAAATAGAACCCGCTGGGAGTTGATGGAACCAGTCCCTGGCCTTATCCTTCAAAGTGATGGCTAAGAGGCGGCACTTGAAGGCGTCTGTCATAGGTCTGATGGAGACCGCATCTTCAAACCATTGCAGGTGTTGGAGGGTATCATCCTTCCCCACGTAGTAGGTCATATCCGGCTCGCGGAACCATTCTGGAACGGGTGCCTAGAGGACCAACTCGCAGAAGGGAGATCCTCTCACCGGTGGTCTCGCCAAGTGTACTCACGCGACTAGCCCCGCGGGCGCGAAGGCACTCACCGGGTTGGGGAAGAGCTCCCTTCCTTACACCTCTCGCCGGCTTCCTTCCGCCGCCACTTCCATTCCCGGTCGCCTCCCGGGTGCATCCTCACCTATCCGTGCCGGCTCGACCCCCTCGCGGAGCGCGTGGTCCAGCACTAAGGGCGGGTGTGGGGGGGGTATCTCGCACTCCCCTCTCTGTGCAAGCTGCTTCAGCATGTCTATGATCCCTCCGATGGACGACATGAACTCTGCCCTCCCAACGTACCCCCTGGCTCGGGGACCCCTCATCTTCTCCTCCTACATCTCCCGCAATGAGGTAACCCTTCGTTCTTCCGCACAAGCTGCTGTTCCACGCTCACCGCACAAAAAATGTTCGAACCAACAAGGTCGATTCCTCCTAAAGCTCGGAACTACTAGGGCAGCTCACGCCTACTCCCTTAGGATCACACTCAAGGCGAAGAACTAGATCGAAGGCTCCAGTGAGGAGGTCCCACCTCGTACCCGGAAGAGACAAAAGCTCTTCCCCTCCCTAGATAATGCTGAGCTAGGTGCCTAAGAAGAAGTGGAAGGAGTCAAGAAAGCATGCCCTTCTAAGGCACCTTACCGGTCTATTTATAGGCCTCTGAACTGGGACTGCAAATAACCAATTTACACCACCCTGAAATTACTAGAACATCCCTGGCTAGGTCTTCCAACAGCCAAACTCCGCTGTCCACAAGGTCTAAATGCAGACCACCCGGGGTAAAAGGGTAAAACACCCCTGGGGCCCAAAAGGTGGGCCCGACCCTACCTGAACCGGCCTTGAACCAAAGTGGCACTGGGCGAGAACTCCCCCATAGGGTCCTCTCGCATGGCGAGAGGGCTACCCCGGGCGAGAGCCCCACTCCTGGAGTCCTCTCGCGCGGTGAGCTGGTCACTCGCCGGGAAAGCTTCCCGTCTCGGCATTCACCTATCTGAGGGCACGCTCCACTTAGGCCATCCCGCTTAATGCAGTGAACCTCACTCCAAGCCCTGCCTCCTGGCACCTCTCGCCTGGTGCCTCTCGCCCGGCGCCTCTTTCCTTGTACCTCTCGCCTGAGCCCTCTCGCTCGGCTCTCGTTGCCTGGGCCCTCTCGCCTGGGCCCTCTCGCCTGGGCCCTCTCGCTCTCCCGCGAGTCCGAGGTTGTACAGGAAGAGTGTTTTTGAGGTGGGAGAGTGCAGTAACAATGAACTAGCCGTCAAGTGTGAGATAAATGAAATATAAATGGTAGCTGTTTGCGATTCTGGTTCTACGTGCAACATCCTTGCCTTACAATATGTTGTGAAACTGGATTTAAATGTCGAAAATAATATCCAGAAATCACTTGTGCTTGCCGATGGTTCGGTTGTCCAAACAGATGGGGTAATTAAAGATGTGGAAGTGAAACTTAACGGGGCTATTGTATTCACCGACTTTCAGGTACTGGGACCGGAAGTAAATCACTCAAGACCCATTTTGGGGGTTCCATTCCTTAAATCCAGTAAGGCAACACTATGTTTTAATGCTTGCGGAATTACCTTAGCTTCTAAGGATGAATTACCGTCTCCGCAATCACTTCCCGCTCTAGTCCCATGTGAATCTGAAAATTCTCGAAAAGTTAATGATTTGCTATCTGACAAACTATTTAGTGCTGATAAGGAAGATGTGGTGCTTAGCGAACCAGATATAGTTATGCAAGTGAAGGAGTCACTAAAACCCGCTGAAGCAAAATCAAGTTCGGAGCTGCTGAGTGTAGAATAAGATAATGTTAAGAAGGAATACGGAATGAGCACGACTACTGAGAGCGTGCAGAAAGTCGATTTAAAAACTGTCATTGGGCCAAGTAAATTTTGTAAAACTTTTCAATAGGTGACGTGGGCTGATCTGCCTCCCTCTGCAGGTGAGGAAATGATGCCCTCGGTTTTTGATGGTGATCTGGATGCTAAAATATTGGGGGTAAATTTACCGCCCTGGCGTTCTCCTACAGTTGAATTGCGAAGAAAGGAGTTGCTCCTGCGTAAGGCGCATAGTTTTGCTCGCCGACGTGGCAAGGAGGAGGGTAGTGGCAAGGGAGATTTTTCTTCTTTGGGTCCTAAAGCTTTCCCCTCTTCCTCATTCCGCATGTCAGGAGAGATTTATCACAAATCAGCGTTTAGCTGAGAAGTGGAGGATCTCCAGGGCCGTCTCCTTTGTCCAGTTGCTTCTAATGCTTGTGTTGCTATAAATGCTATTTTTAATTTTGGATTTTTCCTCCTATCTGCTTGTTATACTTTTGTTACCTGAACAATACTATATAACTGCTAATACAGGTATTTGGTCCACCTTAAGGACGGTAAAGAAAAGGGCTTATGGGAGACTACCTGAGTTTGCCGCCTTTAGCCTTGTTTCAAGGCTATTGCTTGCCTTTCTTTGCGTATTTTGATTTTTGCTTGTGCTGCCTATTTTTGTTTGGTTGGAGATTTGCTCTTGCAGGTGATTTTTACTTAGGCCGTAGGCTGGTTGATCAAGTTTAAACACCTAACTTCTGGTATGCACATCTCTGAGCATTGGGTAACCTCTTCCCTCACCTCCTTTTGATTTCATTTCCATGATCATTTGTTGTATTGTCTAGATTAAGTCTGGGGGAGAGACTGTCGTTATTACCTGTTGCAATTGCACTACAGATGTATACCAGTAGTTGCTTTTATTTCAATTTTATAGTTCACCGTATTGCGCACCTACACCGCACGAGCGCGCACTTAAGCACGCGCTCGGCCAAAGTTTAATTTGTTTCTTTGTTGCTAACTCTAAGATAGCGGTGCTGCCTTAGGATTTTAGGATAGAGTAGTTCGAAACTCATGCAGTGCTCCTAATCAAGTACTCAGGTGGTGTAGAAATAATATATATTCAATTTTTCATTATGCTCTAAATTTATACTTTTCTACATTTGTAATGTTTGTTTGCACTACCCAAAATTGTGGAATCGGGAGAGATCGAATGGTAGAGTAGGAATGTGTGTAGTCGCAACTAGTCTCGTATTGCTCGAGTCGGGAGGAAGGATCACCTTTTTCGGTGTCTAAGAACTTGCCCTAAGCTACTCTCGAAGAGTTGGTGCAGGGTTAGTCAAGCGTGAGTGTGAGGTGGGCCGTCATTTGTTTAGTTTGAGCCTTGTAACATTCCCGACGTCTATCCATTGCTATCCTCATTGAGCCTATCCCTTCCTTTGTCAACCCTACGCCTCGCTACCAAAGCCTTATAGCCTCACCTTCTCGCACATCTGGATGTGAACGCTCGGTTAGTTTGTCATATTGTCTATTATCTTTTGTATCCGTTCTGTGTGGCTGCCATGTGGTATTAGTGCAGCTTGTGGTGTTGCCGTGTTTTTGTATTTAGTTGCGACTATTTGATTTTTTTAGAAGAAAGAAAAAAAAGAAAAAAAAAAGAAAAAGAGATTAAACGAGATTTCCCAGTTGGGAATAGCTTGAATATTTATGTTGCCGTTAAGTTATGATTTGTTGTTGGTTTTGTAATCGTGATTGGCGTGCACGCACCATAGAAAAATCCAAGTCTGGTGGCGCGTCGCGCGTGTTTGCCATTGTTTATAGCTGTGAGTGTTTTCAGGCGGTCTCATTTTGGATGTGCTTGTCTGTCATGTTTACCCTTTGTATACCCTGCCTTCAACTAAGTCCCATTCTATCCTACATGCCCTACTGATTCACGTTTGAGTCTGACTAGTGTTGTGGAGAGAGTGTAGACGGGCAAGCGTATGGTTCCCGACATTGGTGGATTCCTTTGGAGGTGATCTCGAGCCCCAATCTTTGGCAATGCTCAACTGAGTGGCCTTCCTAATTTCTTCCTACTTGGGACCGAACGATTCTCCATCATTATATTTTTGAGTAGTTGCAATAAGTATTAACCTCTGTCGAAATTTATAAGCTTAGTAGCATAAGCAAGAATTTTTTCTATTATATTTTCTACGCCCATGAGTATGTGATTTCTTGCTTTACTTTATTCTAAATTTTCTAAGCCAGCTAACTATTTTCGAGTTCACAGAGAGATGATTTGCTCGAGATGAGCAAATGTTTAAGTCTGGGGGTGTGATGAGTCCCATTTATATAGGGATTTGCGGGCTCATCTGGGTTATTTTTCATTCCTTTGCACATCTCTATTGCATAGTTTTCACTGTTATTTCTTTCCATATGCGCTTCATGTGTTGTGTTCTTTTCTATCCCTTAGGTGCGCAATTGCGCATTTGATTGTTGGGGGTATGTACGTGGTTCTCCCCGGGGATCATTCCAGTAGTTTTACTGCAATTTTGTTTTGCTGGAGGAAGCCCCATTGTTCAGTTGTCATTGCTTACAGGTGGTCGTTTTCCCATTTCAAAATTCATAATTGAGGAAAACGTATGGTCGTGCGTTTCCTTAGCACATGGTTTTGTCGTGGTCATGCGTTTGATGGTGTCGAGTGGAACTCGACGAATGTAAACGCACGATTAAATTCACGGTTTCACCATAACCGTGCAAGAAGATAACGCACGATTGCCCTGTACATTTCATTTTAGCACCGATCTATGGTTAATCGTGTGTTTTCCTTCACGTACGGGCGGAAGCGTCTGTGCGTGAGTAAAATGCACGGTTCCACTGTTTTGCCTGCATTCCTTCGTTCTGTCGTTACCCGTTCGATTTCCTTCACGCACGGGCGGAATCGCCCGTGCACGGGTAAAACGCACGGGTCAACGCTTTATCTTCTCTGGTTATTTTTTTCGCGCGAATATCGCACGGTTCACGCACGGTCGTGTGTCGAACCGTGCGAGGCCATTTTTCTGATGATTTACTATATAAGATGTAGATTTTTCCAATGATGAGGATAGTTCGTCCAGCCTGCCTTTTCTGCTCCCTTGAGCGGGAAAACGAAGCTTCAGCCCCTTTTTTCTCTCTCTTCCTTGGAGGGAAGATCCGGCTACCCGCTCCACTCCATTGAGCTTGCAAAAGCTTTGCCTCAGGCCTCCGTTGCCATTGCTACTTTCCAAGCTCCGGTTCAAGATACTTGCTGCAGCCCGCCAAGCTTCCATCCGCCTCCACAACATCAACACAACGAAGACAGGTTTGAAGGAGGAAGTGACAGCTCCTCTCGGATCCTGGACTCCTTTCAAAGACTAAGCACAGACGAGGGTTGACACCCCTAGTTTCCGGCCGAGAACCTTGGAAAGCTTCTACTTTTTGGTTGTAATTTCTTTTCCATTTTCGTGATTACCTTTCTGCTGAACTCCTGCTAGCAATATTGTAGTTTCATAACCTTGTTTTGCTCAATATTTCGCAGTGTGTTTGTTTGATGATTTCTTGAGCATTATATGTGTTAGAAAGCTTTATCTTTGTGCTAGTATAAAGTGCATTTGGGCCATTCTAACCTTTGTTAGAAGTGTGTGCTGAGAAGAGGTGTTTTTGACCCTCACTTGTTCATTCGCTTCCGCTATTACTCTTCGGAGTGATTCACCCGGGCGATGCGGTGAAGGCGACCCACGCAGGTTTTATATTATTTCAGTGTAGGATATCCAAAACAAATCCCCTTTTTCACTTAGCACTTGCACTTGTTTCTCTAAATGCTAAAACCCATGATCCCTACTTGCACTCCATGAGAGATCGATACTCGGGGATGCTACTGCTCACTATTATTACTTGGCCATGAACGGTAGTCTTACCGCGAGCGCAACAATGTTCTCGGACTCAAAAGCAGTATGGATTTCATCAATATGCTCTCTACCAATTTGAATCATATCTGAGTCCAGAGGAACATGTATTCTAGCAGAAGATTGGTTGTGGTCAATATCAACCGAAGTCCAACATCTACAGGAGATGAAGACTCTATCTCATAACCTGAATTGGAAGAACTGGCAGACCCAACTATCTCCTTTACTTTATCATTGGACCCGATATTCACCTTATAAGGTTGACTCATTGGAATAATTCTCGTAAATCTGTCCAAGGTCTTTATGTCCATCCTTTTGAGATATTGGATTTTTACACCTTGCTTCTAGTTGAAGCTATCAGGATTGATGTTTTTAGTTGTCTACCTAAATCACCTAGAGGGGGGTGAATAGGTGAGGTTTGCATCTTTTTGCGGAATAAAAATTGAATGAACGAAGCGTAGAAAATAAGCACACACAACACAGAGAACACCAGATCTATAGTGATTCTCCAATCTTGGGTACGTCCACTCACCACCTCACTGATCTAGCAACACGCTAGACTCGTCTACTTCACTATTACCTCGGATTGAAAACCAATCCTACAACTCGGAGCAACGCCCCTACAACTCGATCCACAAAACAGATCTACACTCAGAAGAAATACTTCCTACAACACTCGGAGACAAAATATCCTACAAGATAAAGATTTTGTAAATTAAATTATAGAAAAAGAATATCTCAGATCTGAATCTTCAACCTTTCTTCTTTCTTGAATCTTTGAAGCTTTCTCAGAAATAGGTTGAAGAAGACAAGACGAAAACTATTCTCAATCTGAAAAACTAGATCAGCACGATCAAGATGAGGATCTGTGAGAATAAGAATTCCTTGATCTGTTGATCTTATCTTGCTCAGAATCTCTGGAATCGGAGAAGGAGTGGTGGTGAGATCGTCGATGATGAGCGGCGGCGGCTTCCCAATTTGGAATGAAGAAAATTGATTCAAAAAACTTTATCTCTGTTAGGGTTAGTCAAATATGATAAGACCTTATATAGGAATAGTCTAACAGTATTAATCATAAATGACATAACACGTGGACCAATAATCATGGAGATTAATTTGAAATCGGGTCCCGTCAGACTTTATAAAATTTAAGAAAAATTGTCTACATTACTCGAGTGGAATATGACTACTCGAGTAATCACTTTGACTTCTTGAGAAAAGGATGTAAAGTTATCGAGAACAATCCTTAGAGAAAAATCTTGAAAAAAAAACTTCTGGCTATTCTAGTAATAGAATTGACTTCTCGAGAACTAGCTGGACTTCTCGAGAACTAATGCTTCACTACTCGAGAACTAGATGTACTTCACGAGTACTCGACTTTTGTTACTCGAGACAAAGTCTTGCATTACTCGAGTAATAGCTTTAGCTACTCGACTATTAGACTTAGACGAATTTCTGAGTTAGATATTTCAGAAAACTCGTGAAAAAGTAGAGATGTACTAGAGTACTCAGCAGTTTCTCGAGAACTAACTTTAAATCATCTCGAGAACTACTTCAGTTACTTGAGAGCTAGACTTAGCTTACTCGAAAACGTATTATAATTCTACTTGAGTACTTTAGTTACTACTCGAGTGAAACACTTAGAAAAATTCTGCTTTCTGAAAATTTTCTTTCTTCAAGGAAATCTGCAACCAGTCTTTCTCCTACAGGTTTAGTGCTTGAAAATGAAGTGTATCCCAATAGAGAGGCTACACATGAGTCAACACCATGGATCACACAATGAGGGATTACATTATATGGTCCTGTGTTTGGTGACTCATTATAAACTTACATTGGTCTACACTTTGGCAATTAAGTCCTGTATGCACATAACTCAAACAAGACATCAAATTCAACTTAATTCATCTTAGTTTAAGGGTGACTTCATACAAATCTAGGTTATTGTGGATACAATACCCAACAAGGATATGTGTTGATCAGGAATATTGATAGAATTCTTCCTATATTAGGTACCAGTAGAAAGTCAGCTAATCTTTGGAAGATGATGTTTGTCCATGAGGTCTGCTTGTGCAGAATTATCCTTGTGATAATCTCAAACATTGGTTTGGAGATAGTGTCATGAGACCTAGGCTTGAACAATATGGATTTCCAAAAAATGCCAGCCCATAATTTAACTCTTTGGTTAAAGAATTTCCTTCTTAGTTATCCAACTTTGGCATCATTGTACTCACACCATTTAAGTGCTTTATCTTTGTCCTTGTTGGAGGTGACTTCTTCTTCATCATTGACGGTGGAAAGTAGCTAAAGGTCCTTACGTAATTTCCTTAGAGTAATCTTGATCTTCATCCCTCAAATCTTAGATTTTAGTGATGTCCTTAAATGGGTGGTGTCTATAAATCATTACGAAAAGAAATCCGAACTAACAATCCAATGAAGGCAAGTATACCTATCGAATTGTAGTAAGGGGACACAAGTATCATATTTAGATCCGAGAACCGTTGAGTACTTACACTCATACGAATAGCTATTATCTTATCGAAGGATATATGGTTTGATTACTAAATTGGAAGAAGGAAATTACTTACAACTATTAAGAAAGATTACTACTAACGATTAAAAAGAGGGGTTGAACAATGGTCAAGGGATAGTACTCGATCATAAATCACCTCGGCATAAGTTAATCAAAGATACGATAACAAACTAAAACTTAATAATGTAGAGATCCTTGACCATGGGGGTTCCCAAAGCTTGAACAGGCTTCTTTCGAAGACGTGCCAAACTGAGTTTATGAAAATCAGACCGAACTCTCGTCCGTATTCGAATACCTAAATCTCGCTTTAAGTAGTGAACCCTACTATTGGATTTCACTCCAATTCGGGAGATTTACGTCATCCTCTCTCGAGGGGATGCATCCAACTCTCTTTACTCTTGAGTGTTCACTTAAAACTATGAGCCTCTCGGCTAGCTAAGAGTGAAAACCTAGATGGAGATTATATATCGATGATATAATTCCAAAAATGATATTTCAAGAGTAAATCGAAGGCCTAAACCTTAAAAAGAGAAAGAAAACTAAAGCATCATAACTTAATAAACTCAACCTTGGATCATCAAGATCGAGTACTAGGAGGATTTAGTTACTCATGGTGAAGGGGAGAAAGAGAGATGGAGAGTAGAACATCATAATAGCTAAGTAGAGAGAAAGAGAAAAGAACACTTTTTATTAATCTAAAAGGGAGGTTACACTTGGATGAAATATTACAATTGCATAAAAATGAAACCCTAAGCTAGCAATATCATTACACTAGAAAAAGAAGTACAAGAACACTACAAAGACTTGCTTGAAAAATTAGGAATCTTAAAACTTGAAATGAGAAGGAGAGAGAGAGAGAGAGAAGGGCTTAAGTGAAAAACATGAAAAACTCTAAGAAATAAAAATGGAAGCACCTCCCCTTTGTACAAAATTTTGATGGGGAACACCTTGGGGACCTCTGAATTTATAGAAGTTTTCTATCTCGATCACGCCCCCCTACACACCTGGGTTGGGCATGTACCTAAGGCGTGTCATACATGTCGTTGACCTTGGGTAACAGTATCTGGCGGGAATGATGATTGCCTCAGTCATGCCCCCCGTACACTCCCAGGTCGGGCGTGTACCTGGGGTATATCAGGCAAGTCGTTGACCTCAGATAATGGAGTCTGGCGGGAATGATGATTGCCTCGTACGAAGGCAGACACACTCTGGTACACGCCCGTGTAGGGGGTGGGGGGTGGGGCGTGTTCAGTACGGGATACTGTGTAACAATGAACTTTCTTTAATGCCGGCTTGTCCTCAGCTCCAGGTGGAACATGCCCTTTTAAACGCCCGTGTAAGGGGTTATACGGCCGTGTAACTAGGGCATGCAGGAGAAATCTTTGGGAACTGGTCTTTGGCAGAAATCTTCCTCGGGAATGGGTTAAATGCCCAGGGAGGGCGTGACATAGGGGCGTGTAATAGGAATGTTTTCCAAAATTATGCAAAAATAAGAGAAAATGATAAAAAAGGATTAACTGGAACAAAATATACTAAAAAAAGTTAAAATAAAAGCTTAAAATACACAAATTGCTTATTAAAAACCTAAAAATATCCTAATAATTTAAATTACAAAACATATTTTCAAATTCCCCCAAGCTTAAAGTTTGCTTGTCCTCAAACAAAAATATATAAACTATCTAATATAAAGGTGACTAATCAAAAAGTTCTAATATATGCTAAACACAAGTACCATGCAAAATTCTAAGTAGGGATAAAAAGAAAGGGAAACCTAAAACAAATACTTAAACATGGATTACAATTTACAAACTTTACAAACAAAAATTACTCATCCAAAATTTTAACAAAATTCTTTAAATTGAATTAAGCAAGGCAACAAATTAAATAGAGCATTGAGTTATTACTAGATCCTAAGAGACATTTTATACTCATATCAATAAAAGAACAAAAATCTAAATTAAAACCTAAAACTTAACTAATCTACTCTTCTTCTTCACCTAGCTAATAATCAAACCTAGGAGCATGAATCAAGAGGACTTATTAGGATCGAAATGTTCGGCTTAGGTATATGATTAGGAGTGAATTCAATGATAAACATGGAGGCTAAAATCACACTAAACCAAAACATTTGTTTCATTTAAAATTTTAACATAAAAGGGTGAAAACATGCATTTAACAAGACCATAATAATTTTTTTCTTTTTATTTTTCAAAATAAGGGCCATATATATATGTATATTTTCATTTTGAAATTGGCCAAACAAAACTTTTCTTTTGAGAATACATTTATTTATGAAATTCTCCAAATATTACACAATAAAACTATCACAATATAAAATAATAAACGAAACTTAAAAGATTAGTGTGATTGGTTAGGTTGGAAAATTTAGCTTTGGTGAAAGAATATTGATAAGTGGAGTTAGCAATTGAAATATGAAAAAGGCTCAAAAGCGGCTAACTAGGGATATAGTTTTAAGGTTGGCGTGAAGGCTCAAATGAAATCAAAAATTGCGTACATCATTTCCATGCTCCTAAAATTTATCTAAAGCATTAGTTTTGAAATACTTCAAAAAGTAAGTCATAGATATTAAATAGAGACTAATGAACTTATCTTGAAAATAAGAATAATAAGAGTCTAAAATCATTCACATCTACTACACTAGCCAAAGTTGACATTACAAAAATTATCTAAAAACAAGAAGGAAAATAGTGGATGAGTGATTTTTTTTAAGGAAGTAAAGAAAAAAAAGAACGAAAACCATAAGAAAAGTGCGAGTTTTAGAAAAACATTTCATGTTAACTTGCTACCATGAATTAGAAACACAGCATGACAAACATTTTACTTGTGAAACAAAATTAAAAAGAACGATTAGAAAAAATTAAAATTTGCTAAGCTAATATAGGGAATTTTGAGAAAAACAAAATAAAAGGCAAGGGGTACTATTGATTTTACCAAAATTAGTTTAAACTACAAAATTAAAAACATAAAATATATAAATATTTTAATTTTGAAAATATTCTCTTTTTTTGGAATTTTAGATATTATTATTATTTTAATTTTTCTTTAAGAAGAAAACACTAACAAAGTTTTTTTATTTTCAATTTTTGATGTAAAGAGAAAAATAAAGAATAGAAAAGGGGGAGGAAACCCTCCCCCAAGCTTAAAATGAACATTGTACTCAATTAAGAAAGGAGGGGAAGGAGGGAGAGAAACTAATAAAGAAAATTGAAAGGACATAATTGAAAACAAGTAGTTCCCCGAATTTACGTATCGCGACTGGATGTGTGATGTCGCTCCCCCATGCTTGCGCTTTGGAACTTCATGAAATATCATCTTTGAATTTGTGGTGTATTCTGCAATGTTGGAGCTGGCAATCGCAGAACCTCAGCTTGTTAGAGTCACCCGGGACAAAAATTGAAAAATAAGGAAAATAGAAAAAACCTTGGGTTGCCTCCCAAGAGCGCTCTTTTTTTAAACGTTGTTTGAGCTTGACCCCAAAAATATTGTCCAAAAATAGTAATAGTTCACAAAAAAAAATATAGTCTTAAGCTATTAAAGTTCATGTAGAAGAAAATTAATATTGTCAAGACTAACATCATCACCAGATAAATAGAGTTTCAGACGCTTCACATTTACTTTGAAGTCACCCTTGTCCGAGTGAGAGATTAAAATTGTTCCATAAGGAAAAAGTTCTTTTACAGAAAAAGTAACAGACCATTGAGATTTGAGTTTGCCCGGAAATAAATGCAGACGCGAATTATAAAGCAAAACGTGGTCGCCTGACTTGAATGTTTTTGGGTGCCTTAAATTTTTATTGTGAAAATGCTTCGTTCGCTCCTTATATAATTTGTTATTTTTATACGCATAGGAGCGCCACTCATCGAGTTCGTTAAGGTGGAATTTTCGAAGATCGGCGACGGAGTGGGGATCGAAATTTAAAAATTTTAAGGCCCAAAAAGTGCGATGTTCAAGTTCGACGGGTAAATGGCACGACTTTCCATAAATGAACCGATACGGCATATAACTGATGGAAGTTTTGTATGATATTTGGTAAGTCCATAGAGCATCGTCTAATTTAACTGACCAATCCTTACGTGAAGTGGAAACTGTCTTTTCTAAAATGCGTTTAATTTCCCTATTTACTACTTTGACTTGGCCGTTAGTTTGGAAGTGGTAAGCGGTTGAAAGATTATGCGTAACGCCGCATTTTAAAAGAGTTTTAGCAAGCTGAGTGTTATAAAAATGCGAACACCTATCACAAACGATAGCCCTAGGAGTTCCGAATCGAGAACATAATTTTTTTAAGAAAGTGATAACAACTCGGGAGTCATTGGTAGAAAGAGCTTGGGCCTCTGCCCAACGAGAAACATAATCTACTACAACTAAAATTTATTTGTTCCCAAAAATAGAAGGAAAAGGGACTACAAAATCATTTCCCCAAAGGTCGAAGACTTCGCACTCGAGGAAGTAATTTTGTGGCATTTCATTTTTATTAGAGATATTGCCCGACCATTGGCAGTTATCGCACCGACTTACAAAGGATTGCGTGTCTTTAAAAAGGTTAGGCCAATAAAACCCCACACTAAGAACTTTGTGAGCGGTCTAATCTACATTATAGTGCCTGCCAGTCTTTTCTTCGTGTAAGTGTTTCAAAATACTTTTTCCTTCTTTGAAAGACACATATCCTTACTACTTGGTCTGCACAGACTCGAAAGAGATGCGGGTCCTCCCAAAAATAGTTCTTCAGATCAGAAGAAAATTTCTTCTTTTGCTGGGAGGAGAACTCTTTTGGGAGGAAACGAGACACTAAATAGTTGGAGAAGTTTGCAAACCAAGGAGAAGGGGATGTGTTAATTAAAACTAGCTTCTCATCAGGAAAATAATCTTTATAAGATTTTTCGTGTAAATTTTCAATATACTGGTTATGTCAACACGAGAGATGGTATGCGGCCAAATTCTCGGCCCCCCTCTTATCTTGGATTTCCAAGTCGAACTCCTGGAGGAGTAATATCCAACGAATTAACCACGACTTGGCATCTGGTTTAGAAAGCAAATACTTGAGGGTCGAGTGGTCTGTGAAAACCATACTTTTCGAAAGAGTAATATACGGGCGAAATTTATCGAAGGCAAAAATAACAGCTAAAAGCTCATTTATCGTCATGGTGTAATTTTCTTGTGCGGATGTGAGCATTTTACTCGCATAATAAATGGGGTGGAAGTTCTTTTATATGCATTGTCCTAACATGGCTCCCAACGCAAAGCTACTCACATCGCACTTGATCTCGACGGGAAGGTCCCAGACCAGAGTTATCATAATCGACACATTAATTAATTTATTCTTAATCAATTCAAAAGCAGATAAAAAACATTATCGAAGATAAATGGGGCGTCCTTCTTTAGCAGATGAGTAAGAGGTTCAGTGATTTTGGAAAAATCTTTTATAAAATGTCGGTAGAAACCAGCATGACCTAAGAAACTCTGTATGGCTTTTACGTTTGTTGGTGGTGGTAGTTTTTCAATTACTTCAATTTTAGCTATATCAACCTCAATTCCTCGCGAAGAAATCTTATGTCCTAAGACTAACCCCTCCTGCACCATAAAATGACATTTTCCCAATTCAGGGCGAGGTTAGTCTCTTCACATTAATCTAAAACTTTTTCTAAATTTTGTAAGCAGACATCGAAGGAGTCACTAAACACGGAGAAGTCATTCAAAAAGACCTCCATATTAACTTCAACGTACTTATCAAATATGGCTAGCATACATCATTGGAATGTTGCTAGCGCATTACATAACCCAAACGACATTCTTCGATAGGCGAAGGCGCCGAAGGGACAAGTAAACGTTGTTTTCTCCAGATCCTCGGGTGAAATGGGGATTTGAAAATAGCACGAGAGACCATCGAGAAAACAGTAAAAGCTATGGCCTGATAAACGTTCTAAGATTTGATCAATGAATGATAAGGGAAAGTGGTCCTTACGGGTGGCATCATTTAATTTACGATAATCTATACACATGAGCCACCCCGTCACCGGCTGTGTCGGAATTAAATCATTATTCTCATTCAAGACTATCGTGATCCCTCCCTTTTTTGGCACTACATAAACATGGCTAACCAACTTACTATCTGATATGGGGTAGATAATTCCTGCATCTAAAAGTTTCATTACCTTGTCCTTTACTACTTCTTTCAAATTTGTGTTCAATCGGCACAGAGGATGGACATAGTTACGTGAATTATCTTCCATTAGAATTTTATGAGTGTAGAAAGATTTGCTTATGCCCCTGATATTAGAAATCTGCCAAGCTATAGCTTGGCGATGTTTTTATAAAACTCGATGAAGTTTATCATTTTCTAATTCTGTTAGATAGGCCGATACTATTAATGGCATTTTGGAGTCTTTTTCGAGGAAGGGGTATTTTAGATGTTTAGGTAGTTCTTTTAGTTCTAGGGTATGGGGTTCTTCGTAAGATGATTTGGAGGATTTTTCTTTATCAAAAATCATTCATACACTTTTGACTTATAAGGAAAATTTGAAGGTGGTGAATCAACGACCATTGTCGTTTCTTGCAGACACTACGATGGGGTAGTCGAAAAAGAAAAAAAGAAGGAAATTCATTTTCGGAATGGCAGTAGGAAGATTCACCACTTAAAATATCCAGGAAGAAACAAGAGTCATCATTTTCTAAGGCATTTTTTATAGATGGGCTGATGGAGAAAGTATCCTCGTCATCTCCGACTAATAGGAAGAGCTTTCCTTTGCTTACATCAATAATAGCGCGGGAGGTGGCAAGGATGGGGCGGCCAAGGATTAGGGGAACTTAGACATCCTCTTCATTGTCAAGAATGATGAAATCCACCGGGAAGATGAATTTGTCGACTATTACTAGAACGTCCTCCACAATTCCTAATGGATACTTAATCGATCTGTCAGCAAGCTGAATACTCATACGCATGGGGTTAAGGCTACCCAATCCTAGCTTATTGAATAAAGAGAGGGGCATTAAGTTTATGCTCATGCCTAAATCGGCTAACACGTGTTTGAAAGATAGGTCACAAAAGACACACGTGATAGAAAAACTACCCAGATTGTTGATCTTCTTTGGTAAGCCATTTGTCAAGACGGTAGAGCACTCAGCATTTAACGTGACGTATGATAAGTTCTCTAACTTTTTCTAATTTATCAGAAGGTCCTTCTAGTATTTAGCATACTTGGGCATTTGAGATATCGCTTCATGGAAAGGTAAATTGATGTGAATCTGCTTAAACATTTCCAAGAAGCAATTATATTGATCATCTATTCGCTGTTTGTTAAGTTGAGAAGGGTATGATGGAGTAGGATTATTTTTAAATACGGGTGGTGGATTAATAAAATCATTTTGTGTGGGTGGAATATTCGAAATAGGGGCGGAGCTTGCCTCGTGTTCTTCGCTAACTTTACCAAAAACTTGCTTCCTACTCCGAAGAGTTATAGCTTTCGCTTGCTCTCTCGGGTTGGGCTTGGTATCAGTAGGAAGAGACCTAGGGGGTTGCTCGGATATAATTTTTGCTAGCTGCCCTACTTTGTTCTCTAAATTTTTGATAGATCCAGTGAGGTTTCTAATGGTTGCGTCTGTTGCGTTTATGTATTTTTAAAGTATTTCCTCCAAAGATGGAGTTTTTTAAAATTTTGAAATGGTGGAGGTGGTATAAATTCATGTTGCGGAGGCGGGAGAATAGCGTTCGTCAGATTACTCCACGAGAATTTTCGGTGGTTACGAAAAGCGGGGTTATAATTGTTCGGATAAGCAAAACCGGGTGCAGTAAAATTATAAGCAGCAAAAAAATTATTAAAAGTATTTCTAGGAATATTACCAACATAATCAATTTATTCGAAGGCAGCAGTTCCTGTTTCCCATACTTGAGGGGCGGAGGCAGCAATCATCTCCGTTATCTTCTTGCTAAGTATTTCCCCTGGCAGGGCAAGCTGGGAGACGTAATCCACTTCATACATACTTGCAGGTTTGTTTTGGCAGGATCTTGGCACATTCCACTGATAGGTGTTCATGGCCATATCCTCTAAAAGCTCAAGTGCAGCTTCCAGAGTTTTGTGGTTTAGAGTACCACCAGAAGCGACATCTATTATTTGCTTCGTAGTTTGATTTAGCCCGTTATAAAACGTCTGCACTTGTAACCATACAGGCAGTGCGTGATGGGGGCAACGTCTTAAAAATTCCTTAAACCTTTCCCAGGTATCATATAAACATTCAGATTCAATTTGATGGAAGGAAGAAATGTAGTTTATAAGTTTTGCAATTTTTGCTGGCGAAAAATACTTCGTCAGAAATTTCTCAATTAATTGGGCCCAAGTGGTGATAGAAGCTCTAGGTAGAGTCATAAACCACTGCTTAGCCTATTATTAAAGAAAATAGGAAGAGACTTAGCCTTATAGCATCATCCGTAACACTATTTATTTTGAAGATGTCACAGATTTCAAGAAAGCTAGCAATGTGTGCGTTCAGATCTTCATCTTGTAATCCATCGAACTGCACATGCTGTTGTACCATTTGAATTATGCTAGGCTTTAGTTAGAAATTATAGTTTGCTACGATGCAGCGCACAATACTACTCTCAGTACCCTCCATATTCGGCCTTGCATAATTGTACATAGGCCTATTCAGGGCTTCCTCTTGGTTGGGCACTTCCATATTTAGAGTAGATATAGACTCTGAATCCTCAATCGGTTCTCTGAGAGTAGGGCCTTGAAATCACGATATTCTCTGAAGTGTACGCTCAATTTCTTGGTCCAAATCCAAAATTTTCGACGGATTCGCGCGGGTCATACACTAGAAGAAGAAGAGAAAGAGATGGAAAAAATAGAAAAAGAGAGCTTACTTTTTTTTTGAAATTTAAATTTTTTAGAAAGGGGGAGAAAGAGAGCTGATAAAAGTAATAGATTCGTGATTTCAAAATATCAACGTAAAGTTATCCCCGGCAACGACGCCAAAAACTTGGTGTCTACAAATCGTTAAGAAAAGAAATTCGAACTAACAATCCAATGAAGGCAAGTATACCTATCGAATTGTAGTAAGGGGACACAAGTGTCGTATTTCGATCCAAAAACCGTTGAGTACTTATACTCATACGAATAACTATTATCTTATCGAAGGATTTAGGGTTTGATTACAAAATTGGAAAAAGGAAATTACTTGCAACTATTAAGAAAGACTACTACTAACGATTAAAAAGAGGGGTTGAATAATGGTTAAGGGATAGTACTGTAACACCCCAAAAGAAGTAGGAAGTAACAGGCTGAACGTCGAACGGAGTTCGACGTACGTCGAACGGAGTTCGACGAACGTCGAACAGAGTTCGATGAACGTGGTGCTGTATTCCTTCAATGAATGTGGTGTTATATTCGTTCGCCGAACGTGGTGTTGTATTCTTTCGACGAACGTCAAACAGAGTTCGACGAATGTCGAAAGGATTTCTCGAGTAACCGCGGCGCCAACTGGCTGGTCAAAGCAGTTAGGTTGATTTTTCAACTCCAATCAAGGCCAATGCTTCGTTTTGATTGAGTGATCGTGTGGCTGGGATTTACCTGAGGCCACATATGTAGAGGGGTTGGGATGAGGAAATCATTATTTACTTCTCACTCTCTCTTCATTTCATCCAAGTTCTTGAGATAAGAACTAAAGGATGGATCTATGGGTTTCGTCTGACCGTTGTGACGGTATTGGAGGAGATTCCCTCATCAGAAGCAAGATCTGAGGCTATATCAGCTAAGGGGAAATTATGGCGCTCATTTCCATCTGCGTAGAAAAGCTTTACCATGGCCCCGAAGAGAACTACAAGGGTAACGACCTCTTGCTTGGGTAAGTGAGGTCTGACTTTTGCATGTGCATGGAATCCTCCACGAAAAGGTGGAATTTTTAAGAGAATTCTATGGGTTGACACATGTTATCCCCAATTAAATTTGCATATAAATCCGGAAATGTATAGTACGGAATAGGCATGCTGTGGGAAGCCCATCAATACAGGTTGGTCTGGATTGGTGATGCTTTATTTTACGAACCGGATAAGACTCTCGTATAAATGAGTATTTTACGGAGTCTGTGGGTTATGCCTGTGAAGTGTAGTAACAGGAAGTACTGGAGTGGAGTTCCAGGAAAATACCCTAGAAATTCATGTGATGTATACCATGGAAAGACTAGTGTTTTTGGTAGTACAGGATGCTGCAGGGTTTGGGTTGAGTTTGGGCACAGAAAGAGAGCTTCTGTTGGCCCCACCAAGCAGCCGTGATGAATGCTGGCACAAACTCTCTTTTTGTTTGTGAAGCAAGTCCTTGGAGGATAGTGTGGCTATTATGAGCTGCGAGATCTTAAAGGTCATCAGGCCAAACAGACAAGGGGAATCCAACCCGCATCAATCTAGACATTGAATTAGCAATTTGAGCAACGAGCAAGGGCTGAACTGTCTCCGCATTATGGTTGTTTGACTTGAGTGCCTGGGTTATTGGTGTTCTTTAGGATCACATAATGAGAGTCTTGGTTTGTATGCCATCAAGACTAAAGTCTCTGGCCGTGGGCCTCGAGCATGAATGCTCATTGTTTGCCATTGGGTCTGGAACCTCTGAATTGTGGTGGGACCCTGGTTTTCCGGTACACCGATAATACACCCTGAGTGCACAGAGCAAGGCGACATTTGTGATATATTGAACTGTGCGTGAGTGCACGTTTTGTGATATATCTGCTTGTGAAAATACTATGCCTGCAGGGATGGAATACCACTGCCCCGAGAAAAGGGTAGGGTCGTTATAAATTGTTCAGCTGAATGCTAAATGTTGCCTTGTGTTCCACCCTTATAGTGGATTGCCTCTGTGCAGGTTTTGGGGGAGCCGAGTGGGAAATAGCGGGTGAAAGCCCTTCCTCCTAAGCTGGCCCTCAAAGGCCGAGTGGAAAAGTTTTACTATTTTCATGTGTGGTCGGCCTTCGTGCCGATATATGTAATCCACACCTGTGAAGTATGACTGTAAGGCCTTAAGGCCATAGACTTTTATGCATTTCTGTATACATTCCTATGGTATATATAAATGTGGTTGTTTATATAGTGGACATTCCTGATTGTTGAGTTCAGTAGTAACCCCTAAAGCTTCCGCTAGAATGCTCCGAGTTAGGATGCATGTAATGGTTTTTGATATTAATAAGTAACTTCGCCGACTGTCTATGGAATATGGCGTGAGGCTCCGGTCGGACCCTCTGTTATATTTCATATGAGGACGGATGTGTTACAATTTGGTATCAGCTTGTCTTGGTCTTAATCTTGTGAATTCGTGGTCGAATTCTTTTGAGGGGTGGCAGGCACGTGTATGTGCGGCCGTTATAACATAAATGAACTCAAGAATGTCCACTTATGAATGAAAATACACTTGTTTGCAGAACCTGTGCATTCCTATGCATCATTGTTGCTTTTGCAAGGTTGCTAAATTGTGTCTTGTATGCTTCTAGGTGACTCGAAGTTGTGAGGGGCAGTCTGAGCCCCAACGTTCTGTTGAAAGTGTGGCACCAGCTGAGGTTCCCACACCTCTTCCTTCTATGGAGACAGTGTGTTTAGTTTCTGAGGCATTATTTGCAATGATCCTTGCAAAGCCTACTACGCAGGAGTAGCTTGTAATTGTGCAAAAATAGGTTGGTGTGAGGCCAGAACCTGTGGAGGCTGTGGTAGATGTATGAGCACCGGAACGACATTTGAAGCAGTTCATGAGTTTAAGTCCTCCTACGTTTTCGGGGGAAGGATCTCCAACGCAGGCAGAGGACTGGCTTGCTTGAGTCAAAAGAATTTTGATGGCATTACAAACTGAGGAGGATTAGAAAGTCACCTTGGCCACTTCCCTGTTGGAAGGAGAGGCTCAGCTTTGGTGGGACGAAATGGAGCTGCACCGCTTACCAGACAGCCAACTGACGGAGGTCTCGATAAGGGAGTTTTCAAGACTATTCTTGGCAAAGCATCTGCCGTTAGCGCAGTGCATAGCCATGGAAAATTATTTCCATCATCTAACTCGGGGAGAAAGTAGCGTCGATACCTACTTACATGAGTTTACAAGATTGGGATGCTATGCGGGGTCTATCTTCGCAGAAGAAGAGCATAAAACCAATAGGTTCTATGAAGGATTGTGGGATGAGCTTAGATTTCTGCTCTCGAGTTCGGTGAACTAAGGGTTTCAAGCATTTGTAGATACGGCCCGTGTATTGGAAAAAGATATGAGGGCAAGAGGGACTTAGTGGTGATAAAGTTCGAGTTCAAAGCGCTGCGTCCTGAAAAGTCGGGCTACAGCAAGAGATGGAGTAAGAGGTCCAAGTTTCCTAGCAAGGCTCCTTCTACAGTTATGATTAGAGCAACTTCTAGGAAATAACCTCGTACCTGTTATATATATGGAAAGGTGGGTCATCTAGCCCGTGACTATCGGGTTGGTCCGCCAAAGTTTGAAAAGAAGGCAGGATCGTCGTATGCGGAAAAGGGGAAAACAGTGGTGGAGTCCACTACATCCCAGTATGCTCCAGCCCAACCAAGGCTATACAACTTTGGACAATATGAGGACATCAAATAGGCCAATGTGGTCACATGTATGAATAGTATATAGATTTGATGCTTTATATACTGTATATCTTGTGATTTGTGTGTGCATAACTTGAGTTTTATAGGCTTTGTCCTTATTCGGGACTGTCCGACGAGAGCATTATTCGATACAGGTGCTTCACATTCGTTTTTATCTGAGGACCTCGTGTCACGGATCGGAGTGCCAACTCGCATGACGATAAATAGCGTGAAGGTATTATTACCTAACCACTACCTGATGGGTGCGCATAGGTTTGCTTTGTGGAGGCACAGATAGGAAGTCGGACTTCGGGTTGGAAGCATCCTTGCTGCTGATATCTGAGTTTGATGTGATCTTTTGTATGGACTTGCTTTCGAAGCAGCGTGCCTTTATTGATTGCAACTAAAAGGAAGTCAAACTGGGATAGAATACCGAGCTAGAGACTAAATTCGCTGGTATGCGAGAATCAAGCAAGATATTGATGTCTGCTCTCCAAGTAGTCAAGGCTGTTCGGAAGGGCGCGAAGTTGTTCTTCATACTTTTAGAGACTGTTGAGCCAAAGACCAATTTGAGTGACGTTCCGATTGTATCGGAGTACGTAGATGTGTTTACGATGGATCTTCCTGGGTTACCACCCCAACGGGAAATAGACTTCGCTATCGAGCTTGTGCTAGGTGTGAAACCTGTGGCCCGCTTACCGTACCGAGTAGCTCCAAAGGAAATGGAGGAACTTAAGATTCAATTGCAAGAGATGCTAGAGCATGGTTATATACGCCCAAGTATGTCACCTTTGAGCGCACCGGTTCTTTTTGTGAAAAAGAAGGATGGAAGCTTGTGGCCGTGCATCGACTATCGAGAACTTAACAAGTTAACAGAAAAGAATAAGTATCCGAAATTCTCAAGACAGCGTTTGGAACATGCTATGGGCATTACGAGTTCACTGTGATGCCGTTTGGGTTATGTAATGTGCCATCGGTGTTCATGGATCTAATGCACCGAACGTTCTGAGAGTAGTTGTACTTATTTGTTATTTTCTTTATTGACGACATATTAGTGTACTCTCAATATAAAGAAGACAATGTGAACCACTTACGGATGGTGTTGCACCCTGAGGAGGAACAAGCTCTACGCCAAGTTCTCAAAGTGCGAGTTCTGGTTGTCATCAGTGGCCTTTCTTGGCCATGTGGTTAGTGGAGAGGGCATTACGGTGGATCGTACGAAGATAGTTGCGATACAGGAGTGGCCAGTGTTATCTTCTGTAGTCGAAGTCAGGAGTTTCCTTGGACTGGTGGGCTACTACAAGCGCTTCGCAGAAAACTTTTTGCGGATAGCCTTGCCTCTCACCACATTGATAAGGAAAGAGCAGAAGTTCTTCTGGATGCCGGAGTGCGCGAGAGCTTTTGAAGAGCTGAAGAGTCGTTTGACTACGACGCCCATTCTGAGTTCGCCATGTGGTACGGACGGCTTTGAAGTGAATAACGATGCATTAGGGAGTGGCTTAGTCTACGTACTTCTTCAATTTGTTAAGGTGATAGCTTATGGCTCACGCTAGTTGAAAGTGCATGAGCGAAACTATCCCGTCTACAACTTGCTATTGGCGGCGGTAATTTTTGCACTAAAACTGTGGCGTCCCTATTTATATGGCGTTAAAGTGGATATATTCATAGACCATAAGAGCCTGAAATATCTATTAGATCAGAAGGATCTCAATATGCGACAACGATTCATTACACTCCCGAGAAGGGAAACGTCGTCGCAAATGCATTGAGTTATAGGACTCCTGCAAGGGCAAATTGGTTGCAGATGCATGATGAGCGTCTGATCTAGGAGCTGGAAACTTTAGAGATTTCTTGTGTTGACAAGAATTCCACTACAAATGCATGCCTGAACTGGACGGATGTACAGTGTGACCTTGCGGACAGGGTTCGACGAGCAACAGAACATGATGAGAGTCTATAACGCTATGCAATGGATGGGTCAGATTCCCAGTTTTCCTTGGATGAAGGCCTTTTGCAAAAATACTGTTGCTTGTGCGTCCCGAATATGGGTAAGCTAAGAGAAGAATTGATGTATGAAGCTCACTTCATGAAGTATTCAATTCACCCAGGGAGCACAAAGATGTACAAGGACATGAAGAAGATGGTCTGGTGGCCGGGCATGAAGAAATACATAGATTTCTATATGGTAAAATGTCAAATGTGTGCCTTAGTGAAAGCAGAATGTCAGGAGACTTGAGGTTTCCTGAAGTCTCTACCGATTCCGGAATGGAAGTTTGATGACATTTCGATGAATTTCGTGCATGATTTTCCGAGATCACAACGCGGGAATGATTCTGTTTGGGTGATCGTGGACCGATTGACTAAAGTGTCTCACTTTATTCCGAATAAGAGGGACGATTCAGTGGAAATCTTGGCTAAGCTTTATGTCGAACAAATAGTACGATTATATGGTGTACCTCATAGCAACGTAAGTGACAGAGATGAGCGCATCACTTCGAATGATTGGAGACTAATCCATCAATTCTTGGTGACAAAATTAAAGTTCAGTACAACCTTTCATCCGCAAACGGATGGTCAGACCGAGAGGACCAATAGAACTATGGAGGATATTATGTGGATATGCGCCTTGGATTTCAGGAAGAGGTGGGAAGACCATCTCTATATGGTATAGTTCACGTACAAAAATAGCTATCAAGCTTGCATAAATATGGCGCCTTATGAAGCTCTGTATGGTAGGAAGTGTCGTACACCGTCATCTTGTGCGGAAATAGGCGAGTCTAAGTTGTATTAGCGTAAGGAAGACGAAGAGGCTAATTCGACTATACACTCTAGTTGGGAGAGACTACTGATAGCCCAAGATAGGAAGATAAAGTACTATAATGCCAAGCACCAAAATGTAGAGTTTGCAGTTGGCATGTGGGTATACTTGAAAATCAAACCATTTAAGGGCGTGTCCAGGATTCGGCGCTTGAAAAAGTTAAGTCCGACATATCTTGGTCCGTTCGAAGTTGTGGAGCGAGTTGGAGAAGCTGCCTATCGGCTAGCTATTTCAGCAAAACTGAGTGGCTTGCATGATGTGTTCCACATATCAGTGCTTCGAAAATCCGTGAAAGAGACAGCTCAAGTGATTGTAAATGATCGAGTACCGGTCGAATCTGAGCTAACGACGAAGGTTAGACCCATTCGAATCGAGGATAAGGCGGTTAAGCAGCTACAGAACAAGACAATAAGGATGGTCAAGGTCAGGTGGGACAATTGTGGTCGTGAGGAGAGAACATGGGAGTGAGAGCAAACCATGCGTGCTGAATTTCCAGAGTTGTTTGTATAAAATGCTGTAACATTTTTTGTAAAGAGAATATATGTTGTAACATATTTATTGTTGTCTTTCTTATTGTTGTATACAAATTTTGGGACGAAATTTCTGTAAGGGGGGGGGGGGGAATTGTAACACCCAAAAAGGAATAGAAAGTAACGGGCTAAACGTCGAATAGAGTTCGACGAATGTGGTGTTGTATTCTTTCGACGAACATGGTGTTGTATTCTTTCGACTAACGTGGTGTTATATTCTTTCGACGAATGTCGAACGGAGTTTGACAAACGTCAAAAGGATTTCTCGAGTAACAGCAGTGCAAGCTAGTCAAAGCGGTCAGGTAGACTTTTCTACTTCAATCCAGGCCAATGCTTCATTTTGATGGAGTGATCGTGTGGTTGGAGTTTACCTGAGGCCACATATGCAGAGGGGTTGGGATTAGGAAATCATTATTTCCTTCTCACTCTCTCTCTCTCTTCATTTCATCCAAGTTCTTGAGAAGAGAACTAAAGGCTGGAGCGAAGGGTTTGGGCTGACCTTTGTGAAGGTGATGAAGGAGATTCCCTCATCGAAAGCGGGATCCGAGGCTAGATCCGTGAAGGGAAAAGTGAGGAGCTCATTTCCATCTGCATAGAAAAGTTTTGCCATGGCTCCAAAGAGATCTACAAGGGTAACGACCTCCTGCTTAGACAAGCGAAGTCCTACTTTTGCATGTGCATGGAATCCTCCACCAAAAGGTGGAATTGTTGAGAGAATTTCGTAGGTTGATACGTGTAACGACCCCATCCGTTAAATGACGTATAGTAGAAGGTCCGGCCGGGGGGCCCCACACTATATGCCACAAACAGACGGTGAGGTCACAGGATAATACCAAACCAAATACGAATCCTAACTCAGAGCATTCTAGCGGAAGCTTTAAGTTACAACTTTGAACTCTTAACCGGAATGTCCAATATATAAAACCACCTTTATATATAAACCACGGAATGTACACAACCACAAGAGTTTGGCCTTAAGGCCTTACAGTTCCTCTGTACATACAACATGTTTTACAAACTTCGGCGCGCAGGCCGGCCATACATGAGTACAAGAGAAAACAAAACAACGCCATTCGCTTAGCCTTCAAGGGCTAGCCGCAGCAGCAGCAGCAACAGCAGTAGGGCTTCAGCCCATCATTTACCACTTGGCTCTCCAGCACCTGCACGGGAACAATCCACCCAACCGGTGGCAAACAATGCAACGGTCAGCATTCAGCTGACCCAATTATAACAATCCTACCCCTTTCTCGGGGCATGAGCATTCTTTCCTTACAAGCATGGCATCATCAAATAGTAATTATGTGCGCGCAGGCACATTCAAGCCATCACAACCATCGGCCACCCGGCCCGACAGTCCGTGCACTCAGGGCACATTTTCGGTGTACCGGAATACCAGGGTCAACACCACCGTCTACACGGTATTTGAGCATTCTAGTCTTTCCGGCGCGCGGGCCTAAGACTCTCATTAGGCGCTCCAACAAAACCTATACCAGGCTTCCAAGTCGGACGGACCTAACGCAGGTACGGATCAGCCACCCCCCGTTGCTCAAGTCGCCGAACCACCTCGAATACGGAAGTATCCATGGCATTTTATAGGCGCGGGTCGGTTTCACCTTTCCTGTTCGGCAATCTGCCTTTTCATCGAGTTGTAGCCCAACGGCTCAACCATTCACAAAGTGGCAACCCACGGCCACAAGAGTTGCATCCAACCCTCTTCATTTCCTGGACATCGTCCAGTACTTCCTGCCGCACCAAGCAACAGGTAGGAACAAGGCATCACAAGCCATAGGCATCACAAGCCATTATCACGGAGCCTTCTCCGATATGCAAACAAGCATCACCAATCCAGATTACATCCAGATGGGCTTCACACAGCATGCCTAGAGCCGTACTCCAATTCCAGCCTCTAACAAGGGGGACTTCACATATCTACCCCAAGGGACACCACAACCCACCGCACACTCGCGGGGAAGGGTTTTCCCTATGCAATGCAGAAAAGAAGGACTTCACATGTCCAAGGAGGGAGATCGTTACCCTTGTCGATCTCTTCGGTGCCATCGAAAACTAGCCGGTGAGAAAGAACCGCAGCAGCCTTGCCTTCACAACGCCGGCTTCGGATCACGAATCGGACCACAGGAGCTCCGCCGGTGGCTTGCTCTCCTCCTCCTTCTTCTCTTCCTCTCTCTTTCTCTCTTCCTTAAGCCAAATGAAGAATGACCTCTTCATTCCTCTCTCACGACTTAATCCAGCCCAAGAAACCACCTGAGCCCTTGGATCAAAAGAGAGAAAACTGAACGGCCAAGATTTTCCCAAAAACCCATTTTTTGGCCGACACGGCCTGTGACACGCCCGTGTCACAGGCCGTGTACCCTCTAAGCGGCACACAGTTTGAACCGACTGAACAACACGGGTCATCGACACGCCCGTGTCGAACCTGACACGCACGTGTCAAACCTGAGACACGCCCATGTCTCCTGCTCCATCGAGCTGCAACCAGTACACGGGTCGGAACACGGCAGCTGACACGCCTGTGTCCAGCCTGACACGCCCGTGTTCCCGGACGTGTTCAAGGCCGTGTCCGGCTCTGACTTGAATAGGCCAAATTCGCAAAATAAATCGAACACGCCCTGGGACACGCCCGTGTCCCAGGCCGTGTACACCCGACACGCCCTGGGACACGCCCGTGTCCCAGGCCGTGTAACCTGACCTGCTACTCAAACTTCATGTTGAGTCTTTTGGGGCCTTTTGGGGTGTTACAACCCTCTCCCCCTTATCAAAATTTCGTCCCGAAATTTGCACGGTAAGGAAACAAAAACCAGCAATGCTATAACTCTGTTATAACAAAAAGTACACGGTCTACAGTTTATACAAATAACTCAGCTTGCATGGTCTGCTCTCGCTCCCATGTTAGCTCTTCACGGCCACAATTGTCCCATCGGACCTTGACCATCCCGATCACTTTGTTCCGCAACTGTTTCTCGCTCGATCCTCGATCCGAATGGGTCTAACCCTCGTCGTTAGCCCATACTCGACCGGTACCGATCATTCTCCACTACTTGAGCTGGATCCTTTACCGCCTTACGAAGGACTGAGATGTGAAACACATCATGTAATCCACCCAAGTCCGCTGAAAGTGCTAGTCGATAAGCAGCTTCCCCAACTCGCTCCACCACCTCAAACGGACCAAGATACCTTGGACTTAGCTTTTTCAAACGCCGAATCCTGGACACACCTTTGAAGGGTTTGATCTTCAAATATACCCAATCACCCACCGCGAGCTCCACGTTCCGGTGCTTGGCATTGTAGTATTTCGCTTGACGATCTTGGGCTATCAATAGCCTCTCCCGAATAGAGCGTATGAGCGAAGTAGCCTCTTCGACTTCCTTTTTCCCATTCAGTTTCGATTCGCCTGCTTCTGCCCAAGCTAACGGTGTACGGCATTTCCGACCATACAACGCCTCAAATGGTGCCATACCAATACTCGCTTGGTAGCTATTATTATAGGCAAATTCGACGAGAAATATATAATCTTCCCATCTCTTACCAAAGTCTAGGGCACACATGCGGAGCATGTCCTCCATCGTCCTGTTGGTTCGTTCAGTCTGGCCATCCGTTTGGGGATGAAAGGCCGTACTAAACGCCAATTTTGTACCCAACATTTGATGAACGAGCCGCCAATCATTCGATGTGAACCGCCCATCACGGTCACTTAACGATGCTCCGAGGAACACCGTGCAGTCGAACAACCTGCTCCACATACAGCTTGGTCAAGGTTTCCACTGAATCGTCTCTTCTGTTTGGAAGGAAGTGCGCCACTTTCGTCAACCGGTCCACAATCACCCAGATTGAATCACGACCGCATTGAGATCTCGGCAACCCGTGCACGAAATCCATCGAAATATCGTCGAACTTCCACTCCGGAATATGTAACGACTTCAGAAACCCGCCAGGCTTCTGGCATTCTGCTTTCACCAACGCACAGGTAGTGCATTCAGCCACATAACGTGCGACATCTTTCTTTAGTCCGGGCCACCAGAACAGCTTTTTCATATCCCTGTACATCTTTGTGCTCCTTGGGTGAACTGAGTACTTTGCAAAGTGAGCTTCGTACATCAACTCTTCCCTCAATTTACCCACACTTGGGACGCACACTCGACCATTTCTCCGTAACAACCCGTTATCCCAAGAGAATTGGTCCTCCGGCCCATCTTTAGCATAGCGCTGGAGACTTTCATCAAGCTCCGTTGCTCGCCGAACTCTGTCCGTATGATCATATTGCACCTCCGTCCAGTTCAAGCACGCATCGGTTGACGCACCCTTGTCAACACACGATATCTCCAATGCTTCCAATTCTTGGATCAAACGCTGATCATGCCTCTCCAACCAGCTTGCCCGTACCGGAGTCTTCCGACTCAAAGCATCAGCGACCACATTTCCCTTCCCGGGGGGTATAGTGAATCTCGAAGGTGTAGTCCCCAAGGAACTCCATCCATCTTCGTTGTCGCATATTCAGATCCTTCTGATCCAACAAATACTTTAGGCTCTTGTGATCCGTATAGATATCCACTTTGACGCCATATAGATAGTGCCGCCACAACTTGAGCGCAAAGATTACCGCCGCCAACTCCAAATCATGGACGGGGTTAATTCCGCTCATGCACTTTCAACTGACGCGAGCCATAAGCAATCACTTTACCAAATGCAGAAGAACGCAGCCTAAGCCGCTCCCAGATGCATCACTATAGATCTCATACCCATCGTACCACATGGCGATGTCAACACAGGCGCCGTGGTCAAACGACTCTTCAAGTCTTCAAAAGCTCGCGCGCACTCCGGCGTCCATATGAACTTTTGATCTTTTCTCGTCAGCGTGGTGAGAGGTAAAGCAATCCGTGAGAAAAGTTTTCCACAAACCGTCTATAGTAGCCCGCAAGTCCAAGGAAGCTCCTGACCTCGGCCACTGAAGACATCACTGGCCAAATCTCGGATGGCACTTATCTTCAACGGATCCACCGCGATACCCTCTCCGCTTACCACATGGCCTAAAAAGGCTACTGAAGAGAGCCAGAACTCACACTTTGAGAACTTGGCAAAAAGCTTGTTCCTCCGCAGGGTATGCAAGACCAACCGCAAATGGTTTGCGTGATCCTCTTCCGACTGAGAGTATACTAATATGTCATCAATAAACACAATAACAAACAAATCCAAATACTCTCGGAACGTTCGATGCATTAGGTCCATAAATACCGAAGGCGCATTACATAGGCCAAACGGCATCACCGTGAACTCATAATGACCGTAGCGTGTTCAAACGCCGTCTTGGGAATGTCACCTTCTGAATCCTTAGCTGATAATATCCGATTTCAAATCCAACTTGGAATAGACCGTTGATCCCGCCAGCTGATCAAAGAGGTCATCTATCCTCGGAATCGGATATTTGTTTTTCTCCATCAGCTTATTCAACTCGCGGTAGTCAATACACAACCGTAAGCTACCGTCTTTCTTTTTCACAAAGAGAACAGGCGCGCTCCAAGGTGACATACTTGGGCGTATATATCCCTGCTCCAACAACTCTTGCAATTGGACTTTCAACTAAGCCATCTCTTTTGGCGCGACGCGATATGGAGAGCGGGCCACAGGTTTCGCACCTGGCACCAACTCAATAGAGAAGTCAATCTCCCGCTGGGGTGGTAACCCAGGAAGATCTTTAGGAAACACATCGGCAAACTCTGACACAACTGGCACTTCACCGACACTGGCCTTTGGCTCAACAGCCTGAATTAGCGTGAAGAATAACTCCACGCCCTTCCGAACAGCATTGACGACTTGGAGTGCAGACAACAACGTTCCGCCAACTCCTCGCATACCAGCGAACTTCGTCACAAGCCCGGTATTCTGGCCCAGTGTAATCTCTTTGGAGTTGCAATCAATAAAGGCACGCTGCTCCGAGAGCCAGTCCATACCAAAGATCACATCAAACTCCGATAACGGTAGCACAGCTGCACTCAAAACCGAAATCCCGACTTCCTATTTGCACATCCACATCGCAAGCCCTATCCGCAAGCATCATACAGCCATTCGGCAATAGCACCCTTGTACTATCCACCGTCACATGACTCGGTACCCAATGCGAGATACGAAATCCTCAGACAGAAAAGAATGCGAAGCACCCGTATCAAACAGGGCTCTCGCTAAATTATTCCGAATCAGGACAAAGCCTGCAGCACACACACATCATGCACAAGCTAAACATAACCAAAACCAAAAGCACAGCAAGTAAACTAACTCAACTCGTACCTGTGACGACGTCACTTTGCTTAATCGCTTCCTGCTGGCCAAGTTGATAGATTCGGGGCTGCGCCTGGGAAGCAGAGGAATCCACCACCGCTTTGCCCTTCTCAGCATACGACGCACCGTCTTCTTTTCCCCTTTGGGATGCACAACCCGACAGTCACGAGCAATATGCCCCACCCGGCCACAGTTATAGCACGTACGAGCATCCGGCCTTGATGTCGCTCCCGACACCACGGTCGTAGTCACTTGCCCAGATGGCTTGGACCTCTTGCCCCCTTTCTTCTAGTAAAACGACTTGCCTGGGCGAGGTGCTTGAAACTCTGGCTTAGACACCACCAATCCCTTATTCCCTTGCACTCGCCTCATGTCCTTCTCCAACGCGCACGCAGTATCAACCAACGCCTGAAACCCTTGGCTCACAGAACTCGAAAGCAGGAATCTCAACTCATCCCGCAATCCTTCATAGAACCGATTCGTTTTCCTTTGGTCATCTGCGAAGATTGTTCCCGCATATCGTCCCAACCTGGTAAACTCGTGCAAGTAGATATCCACACTATCTTCCCCTTGCTTTAACCGTTGGAACTCATTTTCCATAGCAATACGTTGCGCCGCTGGGACATGTTTCGCCAGAAAAAGTCGAGAGAACTCCTCAATCGACACTTGTGTTAATTTCCTGCCCGCCAAATGGTGTAGCTCAACCTCGTCCCACCACAATCGCGCCTCCCCTTCAAGCATGAAGGTGGCTAAGGTGACCTTGAGAGTTTCCTCCGCCCTGATCGCTGTCATTATCCTCTTGACACGCGATAACCAATCTTCCGCCTGCGTTGGGGATCCATTCCCGCAAACGTAGGAGGACTGAAGCTCATGAATTGCTTCAACTGTCGGTCAGCTGCTCGTGGATCTACAGCCTCAACCGGCTCGGGTCTTACATCAACACGAACTGGCACTACCGCCGGCTGCGCTTGCCCGGTCGGCTGAATCATGGCAAATAGCGCCTCAGCCACTAAGCGAACAGTTTCCGCAGATGGAGGAGGTGTTGGCACCTCAGCTGGTGCTGCACTCTCATCAGAGCGCTGGGGCTCAGACTGCCCAGCACCACTACGTGTCACCTATAGGTGGACAAGACACACATTAGCGAACGTATGCAAGCAAAACAACACAAAAAGGAACGCGCAGATTCCTCAAACAAGATTTTGTACATTCCTTAATGGACATTCCAGAGTTCATTAGCATTACAGCAGGTCGCACAAACACGTGCTCGCCACCCCACAAAAGAATTCGACCACGAATTCGAAAGAGGAAGACCGACGAAAGCTGATACCAAAATGTAACGACCCCATCCGTTAAATGACGTATAGTAGAAGGTCCGGCCGGGGCCCCACACTATATGCCACAAATAGACGGTGAGTCACAGGATAATACCAAACCAAATACGAATCCTAACTCAGAGCATTCTAGCGGAAGCTTTAAGTTACAACTTTGAACTCTTAACCGGAATGTCCAATATATAAAACCACCTTTATATATAAACCACGGAATGTACACAACCACAAGAGTTTGGCCTTAAGGCCTTACATTTCCTCTGTACATTCAACATGTTTTACAAACTTCGGCGCGCAGGCCGGCCATACATGAGTACAAGAGAAAACAAAATAACGCCATTCGCTTAGCCTTCAAGGGCTAGCCGCAGCAGCAGCAGCAACAGTAGTAGGGCTTCAGCCCATCATTTACCACTTGGCTCTCCAGCACCTGCACGGGAACAATCCACCCAACCGGTGGCAAACAATGCAATGGTCAGCATTCAGCTGACCCAATTATAACAATCCTACCCCTTTCTCGGGGCATGAGCATTCTTTCCCTGCAAGCATGGCATCATCAAATAGCAATTATATGCGCGCAGGCACATTCAAGCCATCACAACCATCGGCCACCCGGCCCGACAGTCCGTGCACTCAGGGCACATTTTCGGTGTACCGGAATACCAGGGTCAACACCACCGTCTACACGGTATTTGAGCATTCTAGTCTTTCCGGCGCGCGGGCCTAAGACTCTCATTAGGCGCTCCAACAAAACCTATACCAGGCTTCCAAGTCGGACGGACCTAACGCAGGTACGGATCAGCCACCCCCCGTTGCTCAAGTCGCTGAGCCACCTCGAATACGGAAGTATCCATGGCATTTTATAGGCGCGGGTCGGTTTCACCTTTCCTGTTCGGCAATCTGCCTTTTCATCGAGTTGTAGCCCAACGGCTCAACCATTCACAAAGTGGCAACCCACGGCCACAAGAGTTGCATCCAACCCTCTTCATTTCCTGGACATCGTCCAGTACTTCCTGCCGCACCAAGCAACAGGTAGGAACAAGGCATCACAAGCCATAGGCATCACAAGCCATTATCACGGAGCCTTCTCCGATATGCAAACAAGCATCACCAATCCAGATTACATCCAGATGGGCTTCACACAGCATGCCTAGAGCCGTACTCCAATTCCAGCCTCTAACAAGGGGGACTTCACATATCTACCCCAAGGGACACCACAACCCACCGCACACTCGCGGGGAAGGGTTTTCCCTATGCAATACAGAAAAGAAGGACTTCACATGTCCAAGGAGGGAGATCGTTACCCTTGTCGATCTCTTCGGTGCCATCGAAAACTAGCCGGTGAGAAAGAACCGCAGCAGCCTTGCCTTCACAACGCCGGCTTCGGATCACGAATCGGACCACGGGAGCTCCGCCAGTGGCTTGCTCTCCTCCTCCTTCTTCTCTTCCTCTCTCTTTCTCTCTTCCTTAAGCCAAATGAAGAATGACCTCTTCATTCCTCTCTCACGACTTAATCCAGCCCAAGAAACCACCTGAGCCCTTGGATCAAAAGAGAGAAAACTGAACGGCCAAGATTTTCCCAAAAACCCATTTTTGGCCGACACGGCCTGTGACACGCCCGTGTCACAGGCCGTGTACCCTCTAAGCGGCACACAGTTTGAACCGACTGAACAACACGGGTCATCGACACGCCCGTGTCGAACATGACACGCCCGTGTCAAACCTGAGACACGCCCGTGTCTCCTGCTCCATCGAGCTGCAACTAGTACACGGGTCGGAACACGGCAGCTGACACGCCCGTGTCCAGCCTGACACGCCCGTGTTCCCGGCCGTGTTCAAGGCCGTGTCCGGCTCTTACTTGAATAGGCCAAATTCGCAAAATAAATCGAACACGCCCTGGGACACGCCCGTGTCCCAGGCCGTGTACACCCGACACGCCCTGGGACACGCCCGTGTCCCAGGCCGTGTAACCTGACCTGCTACTCAAACTTCATGTTGAGTCTTTTGGGGCCTTTTGGGGTGTTACAATACGTGTTATCCCCAATTAAATTTGCATATAGATCCAGAAATGTGTAGTACGGAATATGCATGCTGTGTGAAGCCCATCCGGACAGGTTGGTCTTGATTGGTGATGCTTTATTTTGGTAACCGAAGAAGACTCCGCGTATAAATGAGTATTTTATAGAGTCTGTGGGTTATGCCTGTGAAGTGGAGTAACAGGAAGTACTGGAGTGGAGTTCCTAGAAAATATCGTAGAAATTCATGTGTTGTATACCATGAAAAGAGCATTGTTTTTTGCACTATAGGATGCTGCAGGGTTTGTGTTGAGTTTGGGAGCAAAAAGAGAGCTTCTATTTGCCCTGCCAAGCGGTTGTGACGAATGTTGGCACTAACTCTCTTTTTGTTTATGCAGCCAGTCCTTGGAGGACAGGGTGGCTATTGTGAGCTGCGAGCTCTTAAAGGCCATCGAGCAGAACAGATAATGGGAAGCCGGCCCGCATCAGTCAAGACATTGAATTGGCAATTTGAGCAAAGGGCAAGGGCTTCACTGTCTCAGCGTTATGGTTTTCTAACTTCCCCCATCCAAAATTTCAAGTCATTTGGATGGCTGGATTGATGGGGACACTCAAAACAATCTCTGATCTAGCCTAGGTATAGAGCTCACCAAAATGAGTGTTGTGGTATGATCGGAACTCTAAATCGGTTAAAACTAATTTTAAAATAAACTAGCCTCATAGGGCTACAACTTTCATGTATACAATCTTTACTGTAGGGGAACCTAAGTATTTTTTATAATTAATTTAAAATAGCCGAGTAACTGTGATAGAAAACGAAATAAAATGAATTAAAAAATTCAATCACTGCACGAATCTTAAAGCAGATCGGATGATCCCTGGCCTTCTTCTTCCTCTAGCTAATGACCATGATTGACCGAAGCTTGAGCTTATTCCAAGTCCATTTGCAGGCCACTCGGCCACCTCCCTGGCCGGCCACCACCGCCACCACCTTCGTTGAGGTGGGGGCTATCACCAGGCGGCGAAACGGCCGCCGGAGGGGCGATTTCATGCGAAACCGCACGGCATAAAAAGCCATGAAAATCTATCATTTTTATCACCCAATTGGGTGCAATTGAGCCCGATTTTTTCCCTAAAAGATCTAAGATTCTAGCCCACGAAGAGAGGAGTAGAGGAGGACCTGTAACCGGGCTTGCCGACGAGTGTGGTGGTGGTGCGCCATGGCTTGTGGTGGAGCTTTTCGGTGCTCTACAACTACACAGCTAACTAGCTCTGTTTCTTCAGGTAAAGGTTGGAAACGTCTCCTCTATCCTTAGGGAAGATTTTAAAGCAGCAACATGGGGGAGGGGAGAGGTCATTCTTCAATGGCCATTAATGGCCATTTTGAGAATTTTGGCCAAGGAGGAGTTTTCTTAATTCAACCCCTTGGGTGGCCGGCCATGACTATTCAACTCCTAAAAACTGATGAGGGGGAATGTATCTAGCCTTTGGAATCAATTGGAGAGGCCCTTGGTCTCTCCTTGCCATGAATGACCCTTTTTAAACAACTTTCTCTCTCATCCATTAAAGGGAAAATTGAGTTTTTCTCTCTCCTAGTCACCATGGCCGAATTTGATGGAGATTTCAGCCTAGTTGCACCCCACTAACCCATAAGAATAATAAAAATGAGGTTAGCCCAAGTGGATTTGTGTTTGAGCTTGAGTTAGCCCTTTTGGGCTAATTTGACCTAACAGTTGGGTAGAGTTGGCCTTGGTCAACATGACCATTTGTGTTGACCCCAATGAGTCCTTGGTGACCCATTGGCTTCCCGTAATGTCTAGGAAGGCTTGGGTAGGGTTGGTTGGGCATCTTAGAGGTCACATGACCCTTAGTTAGTGCACTTTGACCTTTTTAGGGCTAGGGCTGACTTGGGTGAACTTAGCCTCTTTGGTTGACCTCAATGGGTCCTTGGTGACCCATTGACCTCCCTTAGGGATTGGGAAGGTCTAGATGGGTCCCTTTAGCCAAGGCGATGTCAATTTGGCATGGGTGAGCATAGTTTGACCAAATCAAGGCTTGGGTTGACTTTGGTCAACTTGACATTTTAGTTGACCCTAGTGAGTCCCTGTGGCTCTAATGGACCCTCTAATAGGTCAGTGGTGTTGTGTTGGGGTCATGGAGTCATGGTTAAGCCCTATGATCATCTCTATACTAGTAATTGGAATTCTACTATTTGTAGACCAAGGTGGTTCACACACTAATTCCCAGGTTCACCCCAACCTTTTGATACTTCCCGGGTTTTGTCATGACCCTGTCATGACAAAAACATCCTAGGGGTCTAGATGTCTGAGGGATGTTACAAGTGGATCTACCATTCATCAAGTGACCATAGATCCTCTCTTGGTCATACCTGTTTGAAGGTAACTAAACTTTCTTAAAAGGAATAGGAGGCTTGGAAGACAGAGGCTGAACAAGTGCTTTGCCCTTTCCTTTGGAAGGGGCAACTCTAGTATTTTACTTAAACCCCAACCCCTTCTTACCCTTGTGAGAGGAGAAAGAGTCAATCAATGGTAATATGGTATTGGGCTTAGAGAAACCAGCCACAATTCTCTTCTCCCTCTAGAGCTTCTCTTCAAGGTCCCTAAGGAGTCAATTCTTGTACTTGATGAAGCCTATCTGGATGAGATTAAAAACCTTAAGTTGGATAACTTCCCTGTCCTTCTGATCCATCAAATATGTTGTCTCATCCTTCTGGGAAGCAGCTATCTGCAAAAAGGTTATCTCCACAGCTTGCTTTTTAGTCAAATTCATGCACTTCTTAATGGCGTCAAGAAGTATACCATACCTATCAATCAATTGATTGACATCTTCCTCAGAAATAGAGGCCTCTTTACCACTGGATGAAGAAGCATCATACTCTGGACTAGTCTCATAGTCTGAGTTAGAAGATGAGCTTGATAAGGAATGTACCATGACTAGACCAGGCTATTCCTGGATGGATTCTTCATCATACCTTGCCATCAGCCCATAACAGTTGATGACATCTTCATCATCTTCATCATCCACCTCTAAATCACTGTATAAATATGATAGAGTGGCCCTGATCCCAATCCTGGCCATAGGATTGTCTTCAGCTTCTTCTTTAGTAGTAATAAAAACCAGCCCAATATAGGCTTCTTCTTCTTCAGACTCCGATGAAGATGAGTCAGTCCAGCTCTTCTCCTTCTTTGCAATATATGACTTATCCTTCTTTGCAATATATGACTTATCCTTCCTGCCCTTGTGTTGGTGAGCCTTTTTCTCACCAGTCTTTTTTCTCTTCACTGGGTTGTCAGCAATAACATCCCCAGGTTTAATACAATAGTAGCAAACAACTTTAGAAGAAACATGTTTACTAGGCTTGGAGTCATACCAACCTCCCTTGGAGTGCTTCTTCGTTACCTTGTAGTAATAATCCTTGTGGTGAGAGGAGGAGGAAGGTCTGCTCCTCCACTGCTTCCTCCGCATCAGTTTCTGAAGCTTCTTGGAGAAGACTACAAAGTCTTCATCTGACAATATGCTATCAGATGAACTTGGCCCAGTGCTATCTGAGTCAGCTGGCCTTCTTGGAGGAGAGGGAATCCACTCCTTGCACTTCTTGGTGCTCTCTGCTCTAAAGGCTAAATACTTTTCCTTGGCCTAGGATTTGCCGATGGACTCCTATTTCCTGACAACTTGTTGAATCTCATAAGAGAGCAGCTTTCAAAATAGAGTTTGGGGAGGAGTATCAGCTAGCTTGTACACCTCTCTATTCGCACATATCTTGGTGTCCCATTCTCTGGTTAGAGACCAAAGGAACTTGTCATTAAGCTCATAATGACTGAAGACCCTCCCATAGGTCCTCAACTTATTAACTGTCCTAGAAAATCTTTCATTGTAACTAGCTATATTCTCTTTATGGGACTCCCTGAAAGCCTCATACTCTTGGTTGAGCATGGACTTCCTGTTATCTATTACCTCTTCAGTTTCCTCAATGTATACCACCAAAGTGTCCCACATCTCCTTGGAGGTCTGATAGTGAACCAGATTCTAAAAGGCTGAATCATCTATGACACTAATAATAATGTTTTGTGCCCTCTTGTCCAATATAGCCAGTATGACCTCATCCTTGGTCATCTCTGAGTATTTCATTAGTGTCTATACTGTTGAATCTTGAACTTAGACCTTCATGTGTATGAAAGGTGACTCTTTGACAGTCACAAAGTTCCTTGGGTCAAAGGCTTCCATAAACAGCCTGACCGTTTCTTTCCTGATTCCAAAACTCTCCTTCCTGCAGATGGGGAGTTTCTTGGAACATAGCTCCTTATCGTTCTCTCCTGAACCTATAAGTATACTTGTTTCAGCTACCCTTGTAGATCTACTCTAACTGTTAAGTCCTTCTTGAGAAACCTCCCTCTGGTAACACTTGAAAGTCTTTAATTCCAAGATAGCAAATCACCTAGAGGGGGGGGGGTGAATAGGTTTTTGTTCTTTTAAAACTCTTCCTCTACTTAGTGTGTTGTGGGTGAGTAAAATAATGCTTCAAAGACAATCACACAAAATACACACATGATTTATAGTGTTTCCCCAAATTATGGGTACGTCCACATTCCCTCATCTTTCTAACAGCTTGTTAGACAAGGCCTTTTCTGCAAAACTCGGCTCCTTAAAGCTTACAATACAGATCTCTCTAGATCTCTTAGACTCCTCCAAGACCTACATCTCAGGCACAAAGCCGTACCTCAAAGCAAGCTTGCTCCTACAACTCATAGGCCATAAGACCACCTACCTCAGACTTGAGCACAAGTCCTACAGCTTAGGCTATTGAGGTTAGCCCTACAACTCAGAGAGTTACACTTTCCTACCTCAGATTTATTATGGTCCTGACTCAGGCCAAAGGCCCTACCTCAAGCACACAGTTCCTACACTCAGATCTACCCAAGGATCCTATAAACTCAGGCTCAACATCCATATACTAAAATCCATACAGGGATCCTACCTCATCCTTTATAAACAAGGCTTACAACTCAGATCCAAAAGGATCTTACAGGAAGAATAGATGGTGTGGTTGATATGACACGAGAGAAATTTCTTGTGTCTGCCTTCCTGGACTGAGTTAACAGCCAAACTTTCTTCACAACAACAAAAAATATATCTTCAGTAATAAGGTGCATGTGCTGAAGAATCTCAAAAACATGTTTTTGAACTTGCTGAAGAAGACTAAGGATTAGATAGTTCTTGTGTTCTTCAATCAGCTAACCTGGCCAGTAGGAACTTGAAAGATCTGCTCCTTCTTCTTAATTAGATCCTTATCTGAACTGGTTGTAGCAGAAGAAATTAGCTACAACTAATTGAAAGAACATTTATATCAACTGATTCAACTTCAAGCTTCAAGCTCGGCAATAATGGTGAGGATGATGAAGTTCACCCGCAACTTTTCGAAACGAGAAAACCCTAAAGTTATATTTCCTTCAGTCCATCTTATCCATTTTATCTTCCGCCAATTAACAGCTCCACGAAGCAGTGGGGACCACCTATGATTGACTGATGCACCTTGCTTTAACGGAATAAGACGTACAGTAGACCTCCGACAGTATTTGTCATGTTCTGTAGCTTTCCCGCAACCAATTTGAACTTTGTTGACCTTGTGGACTTTGGCTGACGTCATTAATTGTGGACTTAGCCAAATCTTTAGATTCAAATCCAGGCGTTTAGTGTGTTGAGATATTGACATTCACTCAATGATTATGTACTTAGTCAAATTCTCTATATCATAAGGTGTTAAGTGCGTTGAATGAACTGGATTCACTCAATGCCTCTAGACTTTGTCAAATTCTTTTGCACTGCAAGGCGTTGAGCGCGTTGAATAAATCTTCATCACTCATTGCCCCTGGACTTAGCTACAACTGTCTTTGTCTGCTAGGCGTTGAGAACGTTGACTGAAGCTTCATCACTCAATGCTTTTGTACTTAGCCGCTTTCTGTCTTCTCTCTTCCTAGGCTTTGAGTGCAGCAGCATGAATCAAAGCTTTTGCTGTCTAGCATTGTGTGGACTATCCTCAGTCAATGCCTGTCGAGTTAGCAATAATATTGTCTCTGTAACCTGTTTGCCTTTGACTGTCCGGTCTTTACTCGACGCTTTTGTTGTCTGGTGTTGAGTGAAATGGCTTCACTTAACGCCTGTAGACTTAGGCGATTTTCAGCCTTTCCAGCATCCTTCTTTGACTTTTGGCATTGAGTGAGCTGGCTTCACTCAATGCCTGTGGACTTAGACAGATTTCTTTCTCCCCACTTGTCACAACCCGCATTTTCTCCGAATTAAGAATTATCAGAGTAAGAGAAAACACGCGTCGTGATGCCACGTCAAGCAGGGGATAACTGCTGACGCTCAGGCAAAACCAACTACCAACTTAATAAAAGAAAATCATGTGATTAATGATTAGAAAATCAGTTATATTTTAGAGACCGTATCCCTCGGCTCAGTGGATCACCTAGTCCACAATAGAAAAACTATATTTATACGCTGCGGAAAAATACTTTATTTAGGTTTGACATCCTAAAGAGCACATAAGGGTTCCAAGAGAACCACTCATGCTATGCAAGACCCTACATTTAATTTATATAATATATAAGAAAGCGGTCTTTATACGTGATTTGGAAAATAGTGAATACGTCTTATAAAACATGCTGATCATGAGCTTTATTTATAATAATAATTATAGTTTAAAAATAACTAGCAACCTAGCATATAACCTTCTCAGAGCAAGTAGACTGTCTCCAGAAAATGGTAGCAGCAATAGTATATATCTAGTACAAGGTAAAAACTACCAGTGAGCACCAACAACCTGACACGAACCCACTGGCATATATGTATGTCTGTAAAAAAGTACTGAAAAACTACCTCACCAACACGGCAAACGGAACTCCAAAGTCTAAGAGACCACCAACACCACCACTGCAAACTAGCCACCCAACTGGCTACGGCTCAGAACCTGGGGTATTCCAAAAGAAAACAGAATACCTCAGCAAGCTAAACAAAGTAAAACTGCATGAAAGAGTCAACCAAAAGGGGAAAAGTACCAGAAAAACATGCAGTAGAAAGAGTCACAACTATCCAAAACAGGACCACAATAAATGCACAACGTGCAAAGAAACAGCAACGACCCAGCCCAGGAACCACATCCTATAGGGCCTACTAGGCTGCTAAGAGCCTGAATGCTACAAACTACCAAAGAAGAAACTTCTAACACCCTAAACTGTGGGAAGTGATAGTAGCAAAAACAACAACGAGGAACTGGATCGAAGGCAAACGCAGTCCCCCAATCCAACATGTCCAAGTCAAAAGCTCGAGGGTCAACACGTGAAAACACAAGGGATCTTCCACCCGACATGCCCAGCCCATACCTGGAGCAAGAAAAAACATGGGTGGCCTTGGCTTTATCACACAACTCCACCCCCATAAAGAGCTACAACCACCACTACTAACCACGACCCACGATTCGACCTTTAGGAAAATAAAGAAAAACGGCCGACAAGGAAAATCCAGAAATACAACTGGAAATCCACTCGAAAACGAAAGACAAGGTAAAGGAAGAGTGTTGAAATAACCAACACGACTAGGCGTTGAGTGAAACCCACTCAGTGCCTACCTAAACTTTGGCGTTGAGTGAGCTAGCCTCACTCGCCGCCAAAATAAAGCCACTACCCACAAACCCACTAAAGAATACGGAGCTCGACGATAGTCGAACGACCAAGGCAGAAGATCCAGAACCCGAGTAGTTGCCTGCCACTTGAGTATCTAAACTCCCGCACTCGAAACCAGCTAAATTCGCCTAGCAAAAGAAAATATACAGAGCGCACGATCAGTGACGCACGATCAGTGGTCGTGCGCACTCATCGGCTGATGATCGTGCGAAGCGAACCTGGAAACCTGAGAAAAACTTAGCGTCAGCGCACGATCAGTGACGCACGATCAGTGGTCGTGCGCACTGCTTGTCAGCGCTCGTGCGATCTCCGAGACAGAACTTTGGAAACTGAAAGTTATATGCGCACGAACAGAGGCACACGACCAGTGGTCGTGCGCCCTAACGGTTAACGACCGTGCGCGGCTAACCTGTACCGTTTGGAATTTCCCGAACGACACCGGAACGCGCACACGACTCACGCAACTGCAGTAGCAGCAGGAAACTACCAACGTCGCGCACCACTACTATACAAACTATGCCTAATCATTCGAGTAATACCTTAACGAAAATCGGCAACCACACCGGGCGTGTCCCAGGGCGTGTTCTATTTATTTTGCAAAATTGGCCTATTCCGGGCAGAGCCGGACACGGCCTTGAACACGGCCGGGAACACGGGCGTGTCAGGCTGGACACGGGCGTGTCAGCTGCCGTGTTCCGACCCGTGTTTTGGTTGCAGCTCGATGGAGCAGGAGACACGGGCGTGTCACAGGTTTGACACGGGCATGTCAGGTCCGACACGGGCGTGTCGATGACCCGTGTTGTTCAGTCGGTTCAAGCTGTGTGCACCGCTTCAGGGGTACACGGCCTGTGACACGGGCGTGTCACAGGCCGTGTCGGCCAAAAAGTGAAATTCTGGGGAAATCTTGGCCGTTCAGTTTCCTCTCTTTTGATCCAAAGGCTCAGGTGGTTTCTTGGGCTGGATAAGTCGTGAAAGGGGATTGAAGAAGTCATTCTTCTTTATTCTTAAGGAAGAGAGAAAGAGAGAGGAAGAGAGGAAGAAGGAGGAGGAGACCAAGCCACCGGCGGAGCTCCCGTGGTTCGATTCGTGATCCGAAGCCGGCGTTGTGACGGCAAGGCTGCTGCGGTTCTTTCTCACCGGCTAGTTTTCGATGGCACCGAAGAGATCGACAAGGGTAACGATCTCCCTCCTTGGACATGTGAAGTCCTTCTTTTCTGCATTGCATAGGGAAAGCCCTTCCCCGCGAGTGTGCGGTGGGTTGTGGTGTCCCTTGGGGTAGATATGTGAAGTCCCCCTTGTTAGAGGCCGGAATTGGAGTACGGCTCTAGGCATGCTGTGTGAAGCCCATCTGGATGGAATCTGGATTGGTGATGCTTGTTTGCATATCGGAGAAGGCTCCGTGATAATGGCTTGTGATGCCTATGGCTTGTGATGCCTTGTTCCTACCTGTTGCTTGGTGCGGCAGGAAGTACTGGACGATGTCCAGGAAATGAAGAGGGTTGGCGGCAACTCTTGTGGCCGTGCGTTGCCACTTTGTGAGTAGTTGAGCCGTTGGGCTGCAACTCGTTGAAAAGGCTGAGTGCCGAACAGGAAAGGTGAAACCGACCCGCGCCTATAAAATGCCATGGATACTTCCGTATTCGAGGTGGCTCGGCGACTTGAGCAACGGGGGGTGGCTGATCCGTACCTGCGTTAGGTCCGTCCGACTTGGAAGCCTGGTATAGGTTTTGTTGGAGCGCCTAATGAGAGTCTTAGGCCCGCGCGCCGGAAAGACTGAAATGCTCAATGACCGTGTAGACGGTGGTGTTGACCCTGGTATTCCGGTACACCGAAAATGTGCCCTGAGTGCACGGACTGTCGGGCCGGGTGGCCGATGGTTGTGATGGCTTGAATGTGCCTGCGCGCACATAGTTGCTATTGATGATGCCATGCTTGCAGGGAAAGAATGCTCATGCCCCGAGAAAGGGGTAGGATTGTTATAATTGGGTCAGCTGAATGCTGACCGTTGCATTGTTTGCCACCGGTTGGGTGGAATTGTTCCCGTGCAGGTGCTGGAGAGCCAAGTGGTAAGTGATGGGCGGGAGAGCCCTACTGCTGTTGCTGCTGCTGCTGCGGCTAGCCTGGAAGGCTAAGCCATTGTTTTGTTTTCTCTTTTTACTCATGTATGGCCGGCCTGCGCGCCGAGGTTTGTAAAACATGATGTATGTTCAGAGGAACTGTAAGGCCTTAAGGCCAAACTCTTGTGGTTGTGTACATTCCACGGTATATATATAAATGTGGTTTTATATATTGGACATTCCAGTTAAGAGTTCAAAGTTGTAACTTAAAGCTTCCGCTAGAATGCTCTGAGTTAGGATTCGTGTTTGGTTTGGTATAATCCTGTGACCTCACCGTCTGTTTGTGGCATATAGTGTGGGGCCCCGGCCGGACCTTCTACTATACGTCATCTAACGGATGGGGTCGTTACATTTTGGTATCAGCTTTTCGTCGGTCTTCCTCTTTCGAATTCGTGGTCGAATTCTTTTGTGGGGTGGCGAGCACGTGTTTGTGCGACCTGCTGTAACGCTAATGAACTCTGGAATGTCCATTAAGGAATGTACAAACTCTTGTTTGAGGAATCTGCGCGTTCCTTTTTGTGTTGTTTTGCTTGCATACGTTCGCTAATGTGTGTCTTGTCCACCTATAGGTGACACGTAGTGGTGCTGGGCAGTCTGAGCCCCAGCGTTCTGATGAGAGTGCGGCACCAGCTGAGGTGCCAACACCTCCTCCATCTGCGGAAACTGTTCGTTTAGTTGCTGAGGTGCTCTTTGCCATGATTCAGCCGACCGGGCAAGCGCAGCCGGCAGTAGTGCCAGTTCGTGTTGATGTAAGACCCGAGCCGGTTGAGCCTGTAGATCCACGAGCAGCTGACCGACAGTTGAAGCAATTCATGAGCTTCAGTCCTCCGACGTTTGCGGGAATGGGATCCCCAACGCAGGCGGAAGATTGGTTATCGCGTGTCAAGAGGATAATGACAGCGATTAGGGCGGAGGAAACTCTCAAGGTCACCTTGGCCACCTTCATGTTGGAAGGAGAGGCGCGGTTGTGGTGGGATGAGGTAGAGCTACACCATTTGGCGGGCAGGCAATTAACACAAGTGTCGATTGAGGAGTTCTCTCGGATCTTTCTGGCGAAACATGTCCCAGCGGCGCAACGTATTGCTATGGAAAATGAGTTCCAACGGTTAAAGCAAGGGGACGATAGTGTGGATGTCTACTTGCACGAGTTTACCAGGTTGGGACGATATGCGGGAACAATCTTCGCGGATGACCAAAGGAAAACGAATCGGTTCTATGAAGGATTGCGGGATGAGTTACGATTCCTGCTTTCGAGTTCTGTGAGCCAAGGGTTTCAGGCGTTGGTTGATACTGCGTGCGCGTTGGAGAAGGACATGAGGCGAGTGCAAGGGAATAAGGGCTTAGTGGTGTCTAAGCCAGAGTTTCAAGCACCTCGCCCAGGCAAGTCGTTTTACCAGAAGAAAGGGGGTAAGAGGTCCAAGCCATCTGGGCAAGTAACTACGACCGTTGTGTCGGGAGCGACATCAAGGCCGGATGCTCGTACGTGCTATAACTGTGGCCGGGTGGGGCATATTGCGCGTGACTGTCGAGTTGTGCAGCCCAAAGGGGAAAAGAAGACGGGTGCGTCGTATGCTGAGAAGGGCAAAGCGGTGGTGGATTCCTCTGCTTCCCAGGCGCAGCCCCGAATCTATCAACTTGGCCAACAGGAAGCAATTAAGCAAAGTGACGTCGTCACAGGTACGAGTTGATTTAGTTTACTTGCTGTGCTTTTGGTTTTGGTTTTGTTTAGCTTGTGCATGATGTGTGTGTGCTGCAGGCTTTGTCCTGATTCGGAATAACTTAGCGAGAGCCCTGTTTGATACGGGTGCTTCGCATTCTTTTCTGTCTGAGGATTTCGTATCTCGCATTGGGGTACCGAGTCATGTGACGGTGGATAGTACAAGGGTGCTATTGCCGAATGGCTGTGTGATGCTTGCGGATAGGGCTTGCGATGTGGATGTGCAAATAGGAAGTCGGGATTTCGGTTTGAGTGCAGCTGTGCTACCGTTATCGGAGTTTGATGTGATCTTTGGTATGGACTGGCTCTCGGAGCAGCGTGCCTTTATTGATTGCAACTCCAAAGAGATTACACTGGGCCAGAATACCGGGCTTGTGACGAAGTTCGCTGGTATGCGAGGAGTTGGCGGAACGTTGTTGTCTGCACTCCAAGTCGTCAATGCTGTTCGGAAGGGCGCGGAGTTATTCTTCACGCTAATTCAGGCTGTTGAGCCAAAGGCCAGTGTCGGTGAAGTGCCAGTTGTGTCAGAGTTTGCCGATGTGTTTCCTAAAGATCTTCCTGGGTTACCACCCCAGCGGGAGATTGACTTCTCTATTGAGTTGGTGCCAGGTGCGAAACCTGTGGCCCGCTCTCCATATCGCGTCGCGCCAAAAGAGATGGCTGAGTTGAAAGTCCAACTGCAAGAGTTGTTGGAGCAGGGATATATACGCCCAAGTATGTCACCTTGGAGCGCGCCTGTTCTCTTCGTGAAAAAGAAAGATGGTAGCTTACGGTTGTGTATTGACTACCGCGAGTTGAATAAGCTGACGGAGAAAAACAAGTATCCGATCCCACGGATTGATGACCTTTTTGATCAGCTGGCGGGATCAACGGTCTATTCCAAGTTGGATCTGAAATCGGGATATTATCAGCTAAGGATTCGGGAAGGTGACATTCCCAAGACAGCGTTTGGAACACGCTACGGTCATTATGAGTTCACGGTAATGCCGTTTGGCCTATGTAATGCGCCTTCGGTATTTATGGATCTAATGCATCGAACGTTCCGAGAGTACTTGGATTTATTTGTTATTGTGTTTATCGATGACATCTTAGTATACTCTCAGTCGGAAGAGGATCACGCAAACCATTTGCGGTTGGTCTTGCATACCCTGCGGAGGAATAAGCTTTTTGCCAAGTTCTCAAAGTGTGAGTTCTGGCTCTCTTCAGTAGCCTTTTTAGGCCATGTGGTAAGCGGAGAGGGTATCGCGGTGGATCCGTTGAAGATAAGTGCCATCCGAGATTGGCCAGTGATGTCTTCAGTGGCCGAAGTCAGGAGTTTCCTTGGACTTGCGGGCTACTATAGACGGTTTGTGGAAAACTTCTCACGGATTGCTTTACCTCTCACCACGCTGACGAGGAAAGATCAAAAGTTCATATGGACGCCGGAGTGCGCTCGAGCTTTTGAAGACTTGAAGAGTCGTTTGACCACGGCGCCAGTGTTGACGTCTCCATGTGGTACCGATGGGTATGAGATCTATAGTGATGCATCTGGGAGCGGCTTAGGCTGCGTTCTTCTGCAGTTTGGGAAAGTGATTGCTTATGGCTCGCGTCAGTTGAAAGTGCATGAGCGGAATTATCTCGTCCATGATTTGGAGTTGGCGGCGGTAATCTTTGCGCTCAAGTTGTGGCGGCACTATCTATATGGCGTCAAAGTGGATATCTATACGGATCACAAGAGCCTAAAGTATTTGTTGGATCAGAAGGATCTGAATATGCGACAACGAAGATGGATGGAGTTCCTCGGGGACTACACCTTCGAGATTCACTATACTCCCGGGAAGGGAAATGTGGTCGCTGATGCTTTGAGTCGGAAGACTCCGGTATGGGCAAGCTGGTTGCAGAGGCATGATCAGCGTTTGATCCAAGAATTGGAAGCAATGGAGATATCGTGTGTTGACAAGGGTGCGTCAACCGATGCGTGCTTGAACTGGACGGAGGTGCAATATGACCTTACGGACAGAATTCGGCGAGCAACGGAGCTTGATGAAAGTCTCCAGCGCTATGCTAAAGATGGGCCGGATGATCAATTCTCTTGGGATAACGGGTTGTTACGGAGAAATGGTCGAGTGTGCGTCCCAAGTGTGGGTAAACTGAGGGAAGAGTTGATGTACGAAGCTCACTTTGCAAAGTACTCAGTTCACCCAGGGAGCACAAAGATGTACAGGGATATGAAAAAGCTGTTCTGGTGGCCCGGACTAAAGAAAGATGTGGCTCGTTATGTGGCTAAATGCAACACCTGTGCGTTGGTGAAAGCAGAATGCCAGAAGCCTGGCGGTTTTCTGAAGTCGTTACCTATTCCGGAGTGGAAGTTCGATGATATTTCGATGGATTTCGTGCACGGGTTGCCGAGATCTCAACGCGGTCATGATTCCATCTGGGTGATTGTGGACCGGTTGACGAAAGTGGCGCACTTCCTTCCAAACAGAAGAGACGATTCAGTGGAAACCTTGGCCAAGCTGTATGTGGAGCAGGTTGTTCGACTGCACGGTGTTCCTCGGAGCATCGTTAGTGACCGTGATGGGCGGTTCACATCGAATGATTGGCGGCTCGTTCATCAAATGTTGGGTACAAAATTAGCGTTTAGTACGGCCTTTCATCCCCAAACGGATGGCCAGACTGAACGAACCAACAGGACGATGGAGGATATGCTCCGCATGTGCGCCCTAGACTTTGGTAAGAGATGGGAAGATTACATATTTCTCGTCGAATTTCCCTATAATAATAGCTACCAAGCGAGTATTGGTATGGCACCATTCGAGGCGTTGTATGGTCGGAAATGCCGTACACCGTTAGCTTGGGCAGAAGCAGGCGAATCGAAGCTGAGTGGGAAAAAGGAAGTCGAAGAAGCTACTTCGCTCATACGCTCTATTCGGGAGAGGCTATTGATAGCCCAAGATCGTCAAGCGAAATACTACAATGCCAAGCACCGGAACGTGGAGTTCGTGGTAGGTGATTGGGTATATTTGAAGATCAAACCCTTCAAAGGTGTGTCCAGGATTCGGCGTTTGAAAAAGCTAAGTCCGAGGTATCTTGGTCCGTTTGAGGTGGTGGAGCGTGTTGGGGAAGCTGCTTATCGACTAGCACTGTCAGCGGACTTGGGTGGATTACATGATGTGTTTCACATCTCAGTCCTTCGTAAGGCGGTAAAGGATCCAGCTCAAGTCGTGGAGGCTGATCGGGTACCGGTCGAGTATGGGCTAACGACGAGTGTTAGACCCATTCGGATCGAGGATCGAGCCGAGAAACAGTTGCGGAACAAAGTGATCGGGATGGTCAAGGTCCGATGGGACAATTGTGGCCGTGAAGAGCTAACATGGGAGCGGGAGCAGACCATGCGAGCCGAATTTCCCGAGTTATTTGTATAAACTGTAGACCGTGTACTTTTTGTTATAACATGCTTATAGCATTGCTGGTTTTCTTTCCTTACCGTGCAAATTTCGGGTCGAAATTTTGATAAGGGGGGGAGGGTTGTAACACCCCAAAAAGGCCCCAAAAGACTCAACTTGAAATTTGAGTAGCAGGTCAGGTTACACGGCCTGGGACACGGGCGTGTCCCAGGGCGTGTCGGGTGACACGGCCTGGGACACGGGCGTGTCCCAGGGCGTGTTCTATTTATTTTGCAAAATTGGCCTATTCCGGGCAGAGCCGGACACGGCCTTGAACATGGCCGGGAATACGGGCGTGTCAGGCTGGACACGGGCGTGTCAGCTGCCGTGTTCCGACCCGTGTTCTGGTTGCAGCTCGATGGAGCAGGAGACACGGGCGTGTCCCAGGTTTGACACGGGCGTGTCAGGTCCGACACGGGCGTGTCGATGACCCGTGTTGTTCAGTCGGTTCAAGCTGTGTGCACCGCTTCAGGGGTACACGGCCTGTGACACGGGCGTGTCACAGGCCGTGTCGGCCAAAAAGTGAAATTCTGGGGAAATCTTGGCCGTTCAGTTTCCTCTCTTTTGATCCAAAGGCTCGGGTGGTTTCTTGGGCTGGATAAGTCGTGAAAGGGGATTGAAGAAGTCATTCTTCTTTATTCTTAAGGAAGAGAGAAAGAGAGAGGAAGAGAGGAAGAAGGAGGAGGAGACCAAGCCACCGGCGGAGCTCCCGTGGTTCGATTCGTGATCCGAAGCCGGCGTTGTGACGGCAAGGCTGCTGCGGTTCTTTCTCACCGGCTAGTTTTCGATGGCACCGAAGAGATCGACAAGGGTAACGATCTCCCTCCTTGGACATGTGAAGTCCTTCTTTTCTGCATTGCATAGGTAAAGCCCTTCCCCGCGAGTGTGCGGTGGGTTGTGGTGTCCCTTGGGGTAGATATGTGAAGTCCCCCTTGTTAGAGGCCGGAATTGGAGTACGGCTCTAGGCATGCTGTGTGAAGCCCATCTGGATGGAATCTGGATTGGTGATGCTTGTTTGCATATCGGAGAAGGCTCCGTGATAATGGCTTGTGATGCCTATGGCTTGTGATGCCTTGTTCCTACCTGTTGCTTGGTGCGGCAGGAAGTACTGGACGATGTCCAGGAAATGAAGAGGGTTGGCGGCAACTCTTGTGGCCGTGCGTTGCCACTTTGTGAGTAGTTGAGCCGTTGGGCTGCAACTCGTTGAAAAGGCTGAGTGCCGAACAGGAAAGGTGAAACCGACCCGCGCCTATAAAATGCCATGGATACTTCCGTATTCGAGGTGGCTCGGCGACTTGAGCAACGGGGGGTGGCTGATCCGTACCTGCGTTAGGTCCGTCCGACTTGGAAGCCTGGTATAGGTTTTGTTGGAGCGCCTAATGAGAGTCTTAGGCCCGCGCGCCGGAAAGACTGAAATGCTCAATGACCGTGTAGACGGTGGTGTTGACCCTGGTATTCCGGTACACCGAAAATGTGCCCTGAGTGCACGGACTGTCGGGCCGGGTGGCCGATGGTTGTGATGGCTTGAATGTGCCTGCGCGCACATAGTTGCTATTGATGATGCCATGCTTGCAGGGAAAGAATGCTCATGCCCCGAGAAAGGGGTAGGATTGTTATAATTGGGTCAGCTGAATGCTGACCGTTGCATTGTTTGCCACCGGTTGGGTGGAATTGTTCCCGTGCAGGTGCTGGAGAGCCAAGTGGTAAGTGATGGGCGGGAGAGCCCTACTGCTGTTGCTGCTGCTGCTGCGGCTAGCCTGGAAGGCTAAGCCATTGTTTTGTTTTCTCTTTTTACTCATGTATGGCCGGCCTGCGCGCCGAGGTTTGTAAAACATGATGTATGTTCAGAGGAACTGTAAGGCCTTAAGGCCAAACTCTTGTGGTTGTGTACATTCCACGGTATATATATAAATGTGGTTTTATATATTGGACATTCCGGTTAAGAGTTCAAAGTTGTAACTTAAAGCTTCCGCTAGAATGCTCTGAGTTAGGATTCGTGTTTGGTTTGGTATAATCCTGTGACCTCACCGTCTGTTTGTGGCATATAGTGTGGGGCCCCGGCCGGACCTTCTACTATACGTCATCTAACGGATGGGGTCGTTACACACCCCCCCTCCTAACTCTCCCTCTCGGCTACACCCGAACCAGAGCAACAATCAGAGTAAAGGAAAACAACGGCTCCACGCCAACAATTTGGATTCCAATCATCATAAAATAGGGGGGGTTTCAGTAGGAAGAACTAAGCCCTATAGTTAGCAAGAAAATGAGAACAACAAGGCCTCTAACCTGGGCTAACCGGGATTTCAATTTCAGCAAGTAAAATCGAAAAAAAAACTTGGCAAGGGCAAGAATACCACTTGCCTCAAATCACAGCGAAGCTTTAGACTGCTTTCCTCCTCTTCGCACGGATCAAAACGGCCGCAACACCTAGAACAAACACTCAGCCATTAATGGAGGAAAACTCCAAAACTGAAAATTCCAATCCTCCCAAAACTCCACGAAAATCGAATTTCTTACCGTAGGAATGAAGGTCTTGACGAGAGCAATCCGAATCCACTCTCGGAATCAAATTCCGTCCTCAAACGCTCCGGGAATCGGCGTCCGAAGGGAAGGGTAGGCGGTTTCTCCGTTTCTCTCGTACAGGACCGGCGGTTTCCAAATTTTGGAGAAGATGAGCGGCTCTTTCCCTAATTCTAACCTAATGCTTATATATATATATATATATATATATATATATATATATATTAATATATAATAATATAATTAATTACAAAATTACATAAAGCACCAAAATGACGCGAAAACCGAACTACCTCGGAATTCGACGAAATTCGCACCGTAGCTAAATATCCACGCTACGAACACAACGGCGAAGTCAAAATTAATTTTCGACGAACAGAAATCGAGTTATACCCAAATAAAGCCAAACACCAACATCCCCCGAGAGGCCACACCGGGTCACCCAAAACGACTCGGCTTGCTAGGGAGATCTTGCCAACAGGCTACAGAATAGGGCACTCAATTCTAAGGAGCTAAACCACACTCCACAAATGGCACAAGCCACGAAAACGCGTCATCGTAACGCCAAACGAGAATAAAAATAATCGCTGAAAAAACGGGGCATTACAGTCACTCCCCCTAAAAGAAAGTTTCGTCCCGAAACTTTACGCACAACCCTCCTACTAGCGAAGGAAAAGTAACAAACAGAAGTTACAAAGGGAAACATACCGATCAAATTAGTGAAACAGGTGAGGGTACGCCCTCCTCATGGCCGACTCTAGCTCCCAAGTCGCGCTCTCCAATTCCTGATTTTTCCATAGAACTTTCACCATCGGTATGGACTTCTTTCGCAGCACACGCTCCTAAGTATCCAAAATACGAACTGGCACCTCAACAAAAGAGAGTTTGGGCTCCAACTAGGGCACAACATCCAAGAGTTGCCCACTGCTGCGCACACACTTCCGCAATTGGCTAACATGAAAAACATTATGAACACCAGGGAAGTTCGCTGGCAAATCCAATCTATATGCAGACACACCAATCCGCTCCAAAATCTCGAACGGGCCCACATACCTTGGGTCCAATTTCCGATTTTTACCAAATCTCTTTACACCAACCATTGGAGAAACCTTGAGGTATACATGATCCCTTACTAAAAACTCCAAAGCAGACCTACGCCGATTGGAGTTCTTTTCATACCTCTCCTGAGCTAAACGAAGCTTTTCACGAATAAGCTTCACGGCGACTTCCATCTCTTCCAGAGCATCTGGACCCAACAAAGGTTTCTCACCAGCCTCAGCCCAAAACAACGGAGTCCTACAGCGCCTCCCATACAAAGCTTCGAACGGAGCCATCTGCAAGCTTTCCTGATAACTGTTATTATAAGCAAATTCCATGAGTCGCAGACGCTCATCCCACGCTCCACCGTGGTCTAAAATATAGCACCGGATCATATCCTCAACAATCTAATTGACCCGCTCCATCTGCTCATTGGTCTGAGGGTGGTACGCAGTAGAATACCTCAGATCCGTACCCAAACCCTCCTGCGGACTCTGCCAAAAACGAGAAGTAAACCGGGAGTCTCGATCAGAAATGATGCTAACCGGCACACCGTGGAGTCGGATGACTTCATTCAAGTACAACTCCGCTATCTTCTTCATCGGGTAATCAATCTTATAAGGCACAAAGTGAGCACACTTCGTCAATCTATCCACTATAACCCAAACAGAATCAAATCCCCTCGGAGATCTTGGCAAACCCGTAATGAAGTCCATATATATACTCTCTCAATTCCAAGTCGGGATCTCTAGCGGAGTCAACTTACCACCAGGCCTTCCATGATCGGCCTTCACACGCTTGCAAGTGTGACACTCAGCAACATATCGGGCTATATCTCCTTTCATACCATACCACCAGGCAATTTTCCTTAAGTCACAGTACATCTTCGTAGATCCTGGATGGTAGGCAACGCTGGAACCATGAGCCTCACTGCAAATCATACTCCTAATGTCCCCAACAGCGGGAACGCAAAACCTGCCGCGGTACTTCAAAGTACCCGCATCATCAATAGCAAAATCTGGCAACTCTCCCTTCTCTGTCCTGGTAAAAAGGTGCAACAGATCCGGATCGTCCTTCTGATGCAGTCTAGTCAAAGAAATCCAGGACGGCTCTGCCACTGACAAACTACTCTGCAAACCACAGCATCCCACTGAAATATCCATAAGGAGGAACTCCTCAACTAACCGATCGGCAGAGAGGTTAAAGATCTTTCCCGTCTTTCGGCTCAGGGCGTCGGCCACCACATTGGCCTTGCCCGGATGATACTGGATTTCTACATCATAATCCGCCACATACTCAAGCCACCGCCGCTGACGCAGATTCAACTCCTTCTGCGTGAACACGTACTTCAGGCTCTTATGGTCAGTAAAAATCTTGCACTGAGCCCCATAAAGTAAGTGCCTCCACAACTTCAACGCATAGATAATCGCTGCAAACTCAAGGTCATGTGTAGGATAATTCTTCTCATGAGTCTTCAACTGCCTTGACCCATAAGCAATTACTTTTCCATCCTGCATTAATACGCATCCCAGTCCTATATGCGAAGCATCCACATACACATCATAATCCACGCCCTCAGTAGGAAGGGTCAGAACGGGAGCAGTGCACAATCTCTTCTTTAGCTCCAGAAAAGCTTCTTCGCACTTCTCGCTCCAAACAAAAGCCACATTTTTCTGAGTCAGCTTGGTCAAAGGTGCGGCTAGAGAAGAGAAACCCTCCACGAATCTCCTGTAATAGCCAGCCAACCCTAAAAAACTTCTGATCTCCTTAGGAGTATTCGGCCTACTCCAATCCATCACTGCTGCAATCTTTTCTGGGTCAACCGAGATCCCATCCTTGTTCACCACGTGGCCTAGAAAAGAAACCTAAGGCAACCAAAATTCCCACTTGCTCAACTTGGCAAATAACTTGTGGTTCCTCAACTCTGATAGGACCAAATGCAAATGCTGCTCATGCTCCTCAGCACTGCGAGAATAAACCAACACGTCATCAATGAAGACCACCACGAACTTGTCTAGGAAATCCTTGAATACCCGATTCATCATGTCCATGAAAGCTGATGGTGCGTTGGTCAAACCAAATGACATCACCAAAAACTCAAAGTGTCCATGCCTCGACCTAAACGCAGTCCGTGGAATATCTGCCTCACGGATCCTGAGCTGATGATAGCCCGAACGAAGATCGATCTTGGAGAACACCGTGCTACCATGCAACTGGTCAAATAAATCATCGATCCTCGGCAGAGGGTATCTGTTCTTAATAGTGACCTTGTTCAATTCTCTATAGTCGATGCAAAGCCGCATCGACCCATCTTTCTTCTTTATAAACAAAACAGGAGCACCCCAAGGCGACAAACTCTGCCTGATAAAACCATTAGCCAACAACTCATCTAACTGAATTCGCAACTCCTCTAACTCACGAGGGGCCATCCGGTATGGCGCCTTAGCAATAGGACGCGTACCCGGCTCCAAATCAATAACAAACTCCACATCCCGCTCAGGAGGGATACCAGGAAGATCATCAGGAAAAACATTGGCGAAACCACGAACAATAGGAATCTCCTCCAAGCGTGGCACGCTAACAACGGTTCCAACCGCCGAGACTAAACAAACACAACAATCAGAAAGTAACAATCTCTGAACACATACCACAGAGAGAACAGGAGAATCCTGACACGGATCAGCATACAGGCTGCCGGGCTGACCGTCGTCCCTGATGAAGTCCAAGCGCTTTCCATTGCACTGAATGACCGCATCATACCGAGAGAGCCAGTCCATGCCCAAAATGACATCGAAGTCCTCTAGATCAATCATCTTCAGGTCCGCCTTCGCAAGAAAATCCCCCAACAAAACCGGGCAATCCAAAATACCCAAATCTGACAACACAGATTCACCAGAGGGAAACTTGACACGGAAGGAATCCCGAACACGATCTAGAGACAACCGATGACGCTCCACAAAGGCTCTAGCCACGAACGAGTGGGTAGCGTCGGAGTCAAACAGAACACGCGCCCAGCGGTTCTTCACCTTAAATTTCCCTATAGGAACACACAAAGCTAAGGAACTAGCACAACAGTACCGCAAATAATCTAGCAACTAAACTACCAGGCTAGAAAGAAAAACAACAAACAACTAACCTGAGATCACCTGGGTCGAAGTCTGAGCCTCCTCGGAAGAAATCACGTTCAGCTTCCCTTTTCCCTTTTCCACACACTGAGGTGGAGGTAAAGCCTATAACGGAACTGCAGGAAGAGCTGGCTGAAACAGAGAACACCTCGACTTGATGTGTCCCTTCTGCCCACACTGAAAGCAGACTTTATCCTTAGTCCAACACTGGGCCGCATCATGGCCGGATCGCTTGCAAACAGAACAGGAGGCATCTCTCCTAGGAGCACCCTGAATCGCATGAACCTGCTCCTTCTTCTGAGCTGCCGCCTTCTTGAAACACCTCTCGATAGGATGGCCTGACCGGCCACAAAAACTGCACACCACCCTGCTCCTCTTTCCCGGAACAGCATCGGGTACTAGGGGTTTCTTCTCCTCTACCAACTTCCTCTTATCCTTCTTCAACTGTTGGCCTCTGCTCTTCGCCGTCTCAATGGCCTCAACCTTAAGAGCAGCCTCTACAACTCCAGCATAAGTCACTGACCCATAAGCACTGGCCAACTGCTGCACCTCACTCCTCAAACCACCGAGAAATCGCTTAACTCAATCAGCCTCAACGCTGACCAATCCAGGGGCAAAACGGCTCAACTTGCTGAACTCTATCTCATACTCACCCACCGTGAGTTGCCTTTGCTTCAGATGGAGGAAGTCGTTCATAAGGCGGTCACGCTCGACCGAGGGTAAGAACTTCCTCAACAGCATCTCCTTGAACACTTCCCAAGAGCATCCGACTACCAGGCTCTCCTTCTCTCTCAGCCACCAACTCTTAGCCAAACCTTTAAGCTGATAGGCGGCTATCATCACCCTCTGATCATCTGCAATCCCTGAGTACGAGAACATCTCCTCCATGGAGATCAGCCAGTCGTCTATCACCATGAAATCTGCCTTCCCATCATAAGTGGGAGGGCTCAGCCTCTGAAACTGCGAGATGAAGGCCATCTCTGCTGGCACCACCACTGGAGGTCTCAAGGGTGCAGGAGGAGGAGGAACAGCTAACCCCCCAGCAGGAACTTGCGCACCCTGAGCGTGACCTGCCACAACAGCCACCAAAGACTGAATCTGGGCTTGCACCTCCTCCAACTGCCTGCCCATAGCTCGCTACTCTGACGCAGACTCTCGATCACCGCATCATTCTGAGCTCCAGAAGATTCACCCTCAGACAGGGGAGTCGATCGAGTCGCAGGACGCCTAGCCATCCTAAAAATCAATACAATGCAAATCAGATTCAAATCCAACGACTAGAACCGATTACCAGTACAGACAATACATATGTAGATATAGACTGAAAGCTGCTAAACTTGCTCTGAGAGTTTATCTTCTTCACAAAAAATTAGATGATATGCCCTAACCTAGGATGGTTAACCACCACCTTACTAACTCTTGTGCCTAGATCGGATGCATGAATTTATGTTAATTTGAAAACTCATGTGTGTACATATGTCATCCTGCAAATCTTTAGCTCGGCGCGTTGTGCTTATGCAATGATATGATATGCATGATTGTGCTATGCATTCTAAAAAAAAGGCCCTAATGCATGTTATGAGCGGCGTACGCAAGAGAATGTTATGCATCCCATACTACATAACATTCTCATGCAACGAAAAAGAAAACGTGCTAGTCGCAGCTATGTGGTGAGGTTATGCATCCCATACTACATAACCCTCACATATTGCCCCTATGGTGGATCCATATACGAACACATATTATGCATCCCATACTACATAATATGCCCCGTATACTTCATGTTATGCTATGAGTGTAGTGTTCGTGCTTTTGCCAAGACGTGCTGATGACATATCGGTGTGTGAATGACATGATGTTGAACTACTAATAAGCGAACAAAGGAAGGTTGCTCAACTAACTTGTCAAGCAACCTCCCTCTGATACCAACTGTCACAACCCGCATTTTCTCTGAATTAAGAATTATCAGAGTAAGAGAAAACACGCGTCGTGATGCCACGTCAAGCAGGGGATAACTGCTGACGCTCAGGCAAAACCAACTACCAACTTAATGAAAGAAAATCATGTGATTAATGATTAGAAAATCAGTTATATTTTACAGACCGTATCCCTCGGCTCAGTGGATCACCTAGTCCACAAAAGAAAAACTATATTTATACGCTGCGGAAAAATACTTTATTTAGGTTTGACATCCTAAAGAGCACATAAGGGTTCCAAGAGAACCACTCATGCTATGCAAGACCATACATTTAATTTATATAATATATAAGAAAGTGGTCTTTATACGTGATTTGGAAAAGAGTGAATACGTCTTATAAAACATGCTGATCATGAGCTTTATTTATAATAATAATTATAGTTTAAAAATAACTAGCAACCTAGCATAAAACCTTCTCAGAGCAAGTAGATTGTCTCCAGAAAATGGTAGCAGCAATAGTATATATCTAGTACATGGTAAAAACTACCAGTGAGCGCCAACAACCTGACACGAACCCACTGGCATATATGTATGTCTGTAAGAAAGTACTGAAAAACTACCTCACCAACACGGCAAACGGAACTCCAAAGTCCAAGAGACCACCAACACCACCACTGCAAACTAGCCACCCAACTGGCTACGGCTCAGAACCTGGGGTATTCAAAAAGAAAACAGAATACCTCAGCAAGCTAAACAAAGTAAAACTGCATGAAAGAGTCAACCAAAAGGGGAAAAGTACCAGAAAAACATGCAGTAGAAAGAGTCACAACTGTCCAAAACAGGACCACAATAAATGCACAACGTGCAAAGAAACAGCAACGACCCAGCCCAGGAACCACATCCTGCAGGGCCTACTAGGCTGCCAAGAGCCTGAATGCTGCAAACTACCAAAGAAGAAACTTCTAACACCCTAAACTGTGGGAAGTGATAGTAGCAAAAACAACAACGAGGAACCGGATCGAAGGCAAACGCAGTCCCCCAATCCACCATGTCCAAGTCAAAAGCTCGAGGGTCAACACGTGAAAACACAAGGGATCTTCCACCCGACATGCCCAGCCCATACCTGGAGCAAGAAAAAACATGGGTGGCCTTGGCTATATCACACAACTCCACCCCCATAAAGAGCTACAACCACCACTACTAACCACGACCCACGATTCGGCCTTTAGGAAAATAAAGAAAAACGGCCGACAAGGAAAACCCAGAAATACAACTGGAAATCCACTCGAAAATGAAAGACAAGGTAAAGGAAGAGTGTTGAAATAACCAACACGACTAGGCGTTGAGTGAAACCCACTCAGTGCCTACCTAAACTTTGGCGTTGAGTGAGCTAGCCTCACTCGCCGCCAAAATAAAGCCACTACCCACAAACCCACTAAAGAATACGGAGCTCGACAATAGTCGAACGACCAAGGCAGAAGATCCAGAACCCGAGTAGTTGCCTGCCACTTGAGTATCTAAACTTCCGCACTCGAAACCAGCTAAATTCGCCTAGCAAAAGAAAATATACAGAGCGCACGATCAGTGACGCACGATCAGTGGTCGTGCGCACTCATCCGCTGATGATCGTGCGAAGCGAACCTGGAAACCTGAGAAAAACTTAGCGTCAGCGCACGATCAGTGACGCACGATCAGTGGTCGTGCGCACTGCTTGCCAGCGCTCGTGCGATCTCCGAGACAGAACTTTGGAAACTGAAAGTTATATGCGCACGAACAGAGGCACACGACTAGTGGTCGTGCGCCCTAACGGTTAACGACTGTGCGTGGCTAACCTGTACCGTTTGGAATTTCCCGAACGACACCGGAACGCGCACATGACTCACGCAACTGCAGTAGCAGTAGGAAACTACCAACGTCGCGCACCACTACTATACAAACTATGCCTAATCATTCGAGTAATACCTTAACGAAAATCGGCAACCACACCCCCCTCCTAACTCTCCCTCTCGGCTACACCCGAACAAGAGCAACAATCAGAGTAAAGGAAAACAACGGCTCCACGCCGACAATTTGGATTCCAGTCATCACAAAATAGGGGGGGTTTCAGTAGGAAGAACTAAGCCCTATAGTTAGCAAGAAAATGAGAACAACAAGGCCTCTAACCTGGGCTAACCGGGATTTCAATTTCAGCAAGTAAAATCGAAAAAAAAACTTGGCAAGGGCAAGAATACCACTTGCCTCAAATCACAGCGAAGCTTTGGACTGCTTTCCTCCTCTTCGCACGGATCAAAACGGCCGCAACACCTAGAACAAACACTCGGCCATTAATGGCGGAAAACTCCAAAACCGAAAATTCCAATCCTCCCAAATCTCCACGAAAATCGAATTTCTTACCGTAGGAATGAAGGTCTTGACGAGAGCAATCCGAATCCACTCTCGGAATCGAATTCCGTCCACAAACGCTCCGGGAATCGGCGTCCGAAGGGAAGGGTAGGCGGTTTTTCCGTTTCTCTCGTACAGGACCGGCAGTTTCCAAATTTTGGAGAAGATGAGCGGCTCTTTCCCTAATTCTAACCTAATGCTTATATATATATATATATATATATATATATATATATATATATATATATATATAAATAATAATAATATAATTAATTACAAAATTACATAAAGCACCAAAACGACGCGAAAACCGAACTACCTCGGAATTCGACGAAATTCGCACCGTAGCTAAATATCCACGCTACGAACACAACGGCGAAGTCGAAATTAATTTTTGACGAACAGAACTCGAGTTATACCCAAATAAAGCCAAACACCAACATCCCCCCGAGAGGCCACACCGGGTCACCCAAAACGACTCGGCTTGCTAGGGAGATCTTGCCAACAGGCTACAGAATAGGGCACTCAGTTCTAAGGAGCTAAACCACACTCCACAAATGGCACAAGCCACGGAAATGCATCATCGTAACGCCAAACGAGAATAAAAATAATCGTTGAAAAAACCGGGCGTTACACCACTTCTCCATTTTGTGACCACCTGTCACAACCACTAAGACAACTTATCTAAACTTGTACTATGGAACATCCTGCACATGATGATCTTGATGAGATCTACAACTTTCATGTTGATCACTTTTTCAAATGAGAAACATTTTGGGCTCAGAATTCAAAAATGTAAAAATTACAAAAAGCAAGATTTATTTGCTAGTAGTAAATTTTGGGAAGAGAAAAAAATGCCAAAAATAGTTGAATCTATTTTTTTATGATTTGCTAGTAAAAAAAGTAGATTTGCTAATAAAGCACCCTATAAATAGTGGGATGAAAATATTTGATGAATGCGGCGATAGTGCTTGAAATTGTGATGTAGACATGGCATGAAGCAAAAATAAAGCTCAAACCTAGACATCAACCGAATTTAATGTTGGTGCGAAGGCTTCACAATCATAATTTTGTCACTACCTATAGTTTGTAATTACATATCCAACCCTTGCCATAAATTATTGGCAAATCAGCATGAGCCATTTATAGGTCCCACACGAATTGGGCACAAAAATATAACTTGAACAATTGCTCAAGTAATATGAACTCTCCTTATACCACTTAATACTAAAATAGAGCACCACTATAAGCACTTAACTCTTAATATGCACTGACTCAACATGACTCAACATGTAGTTATTATATTCCTCATACTACTTGAATATTTCCAAGTAATATTCATTGACTCAACATGACCTAGTCATGTCAAGTATTGATTCTACATCTCCAATCTCCCTCATTCCAAGTATTGAAACACCTCTCCACCTTTCTAGCTTCTTCAATAGGCATATATCTATTGAAGGAGGTCATAGGATCATGGGAGAATTTATCTCTTGGTCCTAGCCTACTTCTACTACACTAGTGATCAAACTAGTTGACTAGAGAACATACCTCTTGTATTGATACCACTGATACAACACATCACTACAACCACTTGACACTTGAGTGGTCCATTGATCCACTTGAGCTAGATGTTATCATTGATCCGCATGAGCTAATGCCACTCCTCCCCCTTTTCATGACTTCTACAGAAGCAGCTATAGTCAGGGAGGTGTTGGTTGTCCCACTTCTCCTATAGCACCATTGTCCTTTCAGTAGTAGTACTGACTACACAGCAGCACCAATGAATATATTTGATCCACTATAACTGTTGTTAGACTTGCTACCCCTCATCATGACCTTGTTGACTTTCTCCCCATCAATAGGAGCATCTTCTATCATCCTTCTACTTGAAAAAATTAATACCAATGAAGGTATACCACTTGAAAAGTCTTCATACCACTAAAGGTCTTTTCCACCTATAAGAAGTAGTACAACCTGAAAAAATAACAACACTAAGAGCAACTGAAGCTATACCAAGTTCAATATACCCAACTCAAACTTGAAGGTGATGAACTTTCCTTCATCCAGTTGCATGGTGAAGATGTAAGCCACTTGCTTGTCTGTAAGGACAAACTCAAGACTGATATCTTCACACTCCACTTGCTCCCTAATGAAATGATACCTAATCTTAATGTGCTTAGTCCTGCTATGAGAGACAGGTTCCTAGTAATTGAGATTGCACTAGTAGAATTACAATATAAAGGAGTTCTACTTATCTGGAGGTTGTAGTCCTAGAGCTGATGCTGGATCCACAGTAACTGTGCACAACAGCAACCTACTAAGATGTATTCTGACTCAGCTTTTGATATTGCAACACTGGTCTGCTTCTTTCTGCTCCAAGACAATAGTCTTCCTCTCAAGAACTGACAGGTGCTAGAAGTGCTCTTCCTGTCTTCTTTACAGCCTGTAAAATCTGCATATAAAGAGCCTATAAGTAAAAAATCCCTATTTCTAGGGTACCATAGGCCAAGATCTGGTGTGCTCTTAAGATACCTAAAAATCCTCTTAGTAGCAGAGTAGTGAGATACTTTAGGGCTAGCCTAATACCTAGCACAAACACATGTAGCATACATGATGTCTGGCCTATTTATAGTAAGATATAGTAGGGAGCCAATTTTTTCCTCTATACAAAGTTTCACAATAGGTTTCCCTTCCTCGTCTTTTCCTATAGGCATACTCGACCCCATTGGAGTTTTCATGGTGGAGGCATTCTCTATACCAAACTTTTTGATCAACTCCCTAGTGAACTTTGACTGGGATATGGATAATCCATCATTAGTAAGTCATACTTGGAGGCCCAAGAAGAACTTAAGTTCACCCATATTGCTCTTCTCAAACATCCCTTGCATAAGTTTTACAAACTTCCTACAAAGGTTGTCATCAGTAGATCCAAAGATTATGTCATCTACATATATCTTGACTAGCATGATCTTGCCCTTAGTTTCCCTTAGGAATATGGTCTTGTCTATCTTCCCCCTTGAGAATTCATACTCAATGAGGAAGCTAGAAAATGTCTCATACCATGCTCTAGGGACTTACTTCAGCCCATATAGAGCTTCCCTAAGTCTATAAACAAAATCAGGTGAGTTAGAATCAACAAAACCTGGAGGCTGTTCAACATAGACTTCTTCCTTTAAGTCACCATTAAGGAAGGCTGACTTCACATCCATCTGTTAGGCTTTAAATCCCTTGAATACAACATATGCAAGGAAGAGTCCTATGGCTTCCAATCATGCTACAGGGGCGAAGGTTTGATCAAAATCAATACCTTCTTCTTTTGTGTATCCCTTAGCTACTATCCTAGCCTTATTCTTGATTATATTGCCATTTTCATAAAGTTTATTCCTATAAATCCACTTGACTACAATGACATTTGTCCTTGTAGTGTGGGAACAAACTTCTAGACCTTGCACCTTTTAAACTAGTTCAGTTCCTCTTTCATTGCAATAATCCATAACTGATCTATGTTGGCCTCTTCAAATCTCTTGGGCTCAACGTATGACAGGAAACTTGCATACATTGCTATATTAAGGCTCTTGCTTCTTGTCAACACTCCTTGTTTTGCATCACCAATTATCTGGTGTCTTGGTATCTCTTAGATGTGACAACTGGAAGCAATCTTCTTTCAGTATCAGCTTCAGTAGAAGCTTCTTGCTGATCTTCATCCACATCAAGTGTGCCTTGCACTTCATCTTGAATATCCACTCCATCATGGATTTCTGGAGCAGCTTCCTTGATTCTTAACTTGCCCTTCAATAGCTCTGTACCTGCAGTACTAGAAGAGGAGCTTGACAACTCTTTGTTTATTATGATAGACTCATCAAAGACTACATGAATAAAATCTTTTACAACTTGGCTTTTTAAGTTGTAGACCCTATAGGCTTTACTATGATTATTGTACCCAACAAAAATCCCATCAAAGGACTTGGCAGTAAACTTAGTCACATAAGACTTCCCATTATGAAGAACATAACACTTGCTACCAAAGATCCTGAGATAGCCTAGGTTTGGTTTTCTTCCCTTCAAGATCTCATAGGGAGTCTTCTTGTGGCTCTTTGTGATAGAGGCTCTGTTAAGGACATTACATGCAGTATTCACTACCTCGACCTAGAAATATTCTGGGAAAGATGTATCACTCAACATGGTCCTTCCAGCCTCTAAGAGAGTTATATTTTTCCTCTCAATAATCCCATTTTGCTGGGGTGTTCTTAGAGAAGAAAATTCTTGATGAATCCCTAACTATTTACAGAACTTTGTCATGCTATTAGACTGGAATTCAGTCCCATAGTCACTCTTGATTTTGACCACAGTACTATCAAACTCATTCTTAATTTGCTTGACAAATTTCATGAAGACATCAAGGGTTTCATTCATTTTCTTAAGAAAGAACCACCAAGTAAACTTAGAATAGTCATCAACTACCACAAGAGTGTACACTTTCCTACTTAGACTATGAATTGGCATAGGACCAAACAAGTCCATATGCAAGAGGTATAAGCACCTCACAGAATATTTGGTCCCAATGCCCTTGAAAAAAGCCTTAGTCTGCTTGCCCTTTTGGCATGCTGAGCACACTCTTTCTTTGGTGCATTTGATCTTAGGACCATTCCTAACTAGCTCTTCACTAAAGAGTTTGTCAATTATCTTATAATTCAAATGAGCTAGTCTCTTGTGCCATTGAAAACAATAAGAAACTTTCTCATTTGCCACTAGACAAATAGGAGAGACTGTATCTAGACAAAGGAAATTTAAGCAATAAACATTTCCACTCCTAGTGCCTGTCAAGATGACCTCTTGGTCACTTGACCTCTTAATCTGGCACTCATCCTTATAGAAGACAATGTCATAGCCAAGATCAGAGAGTTGTCTTATGCTTATTAGGTTATGTTGCAACCCTTCAACATAAGCCACTTTTGAGATGGTGACTATGCTATTGGTAATCTTACCATAGCCTCTCATCACTCCTCTATCTTAACCACCAAAGATAACATTGGGTCCATCTTTCACTGGGGTGTACTCCCTTAAGTTGCTCATTGCCCTAGTTATGTGCCTCGAACAACCACTGTCCAATTACCATATAGGGGTATGGGCACTTGCACTAACCTGCATCACATAATTTATTTTACCTTAGGAACCCAATGTATATTGGGTCCTTGGTGTATGTTAGTCTAAAAATGGACTTATCTACCAGCAACTTTTTTGACTGGTGGATTAACACTAGCTCTTGGATTAGTAGGATTGCACCAGTAATCTAAGGCAAAATGCCCCACTTTGCCACAACACCAGCACTCATTGATATTTTACCTTCTCTTTTGTGCAGGTCTTATAGTTGGGTTAACTACTAACTGTACAGAAGGAAGAGGTGAAACAGCCTTCTTCAAGTTCCTTTCAGCAAGGATCTGACTAAAAGTATGTCTTTCAGTAGGCTTTCTTGTCTTGCTCTGAATGCTATTTATAGAAGTCTTCTTTGTAGATGACATGTTGTTTATAACATCAGAGATAGCTAGATCTAGCTTGCAGATAGACTTGCCCTTTGTTTGGGTATTTGCTTGATTGCCTTGAGTGTTAGCCACTGCCGCTTTCTTTAGTGAAGGGTGTTGGAACCCCACCTTTTTTTAGGGTTGATTTGGGCTAGGTTCACTCTTAGGATTCTCAGATGACCCACATGTATAGTCAAGGGTCATAAGTCTTTTTTTAGATCTAGGTTAAGTCAACAAACCTAGAGTGATTGGTTTTCACATTCAGAAAACTTAGAGATAGAAGACCTCAAGAGAAAAGCAGTTTTCCAAGAGTCAGAAAAAGCGTTCGACAATAGCTGAACTCAGCTCGACAATCGTCAATCTCAGATCGACGAACTCAGGATTTCTTCTCTGAGTTGAGCTCGACGAAATTTCATCTGAGATCGACAATTTGTCAGCTTATATCAGAAACTCAGTTCGACAAAGTGTTATCTCAGCTCGATGAAGTTGGAGCTCTGTTCGACGATTTTCTACTATAAGTCTATCTTATTCAGCTCGACGATATTGGATCTCAGATCGACGAAATATGTTGAGTTCGGACTATTTTATGACAGATTCAGGTCGACTATCTTTCTCTGCAGCTTTCCAAGTATTGACCATGGAAATTTGATTTCAAATTTATTAATATATGCCTATAATGCTCTGATAATTAATGCTCCATATTCTCTAGAATATTGTTATTCCAAGGCAGCATTAATTATGGTATTCACAGAGTAATTATTTGGCTTATTTACTAGGACAGTTGAGGAAACACATTTAAGGCCTTTTCATAGTCCGTTCAACTCCCAGGATTTTTGTAGTAAATTTAGAATAAGATTTAAAATTCAAAAGCTTATTTTCTGCAAAGGATATATAAGGTTTCTTCTTCTTCTTCAACAACAAGAGATAATACTCAACAAAAAATACAAAAGCATTTTTAATTATATATACAAAAAATTGAAAGAAGAACACATCTCAAATACATCTTCAGTCTTCTTCAGTTTTCCTTCAGGAATTTCAAGAGACGGAAAACTTCATCATTCTAAAAGTTTCCTGAAGATCAATCCTAAATCTGAAGGCCTACACCCTGAACAATGCTCTTATTCTCCTGAACTCTTCTACATCTCAGGAGGAGCTTTGAAAACAACACAATCCACTAGTCTTCTCTCTGATTGTTGATAGAGAAGTCATCATATTTATTTTCTTTCTTTCACCACTATACAAAGGGTTTCTTAACTCCCTTCAAAAGTTATTCCTTTTGGTTTTCAAGTCTCTTGATCAAAAGACTTGATTTGGTTTTTGGGCACATAGTCAAAAGCTCAAAGGGTTGCTATATCTCCCTTAGAAAATAGATATTCTTGTGGCAGGGCACCTGATCAAAAACTTGTAGTGGATTCCTACTAGGGTGGTAGAAGAGTGGATGTACCAAAGTTTAGGGGAACCACTATAAAATATTTGTGTCATTTAGATTGCTCTATTGTTTATTTTTGTGTTCTGTGATTGTCTTTGTTTTCATTTCTCTTTATACATATACTTATCACTTATTTTAATCCGCTGTAAAAATTAATAAAAATTTTTAAATACTCTATTCACCCTCCCCCCCCTCTAGAGTTAAGAAAGATCTATCCCTTCTCTTTCAATTGGTATCAAAGGGACAGGTTATTTGGTTTCACAGACTAACATCTGAATCATAAGATCTTTGATAGATCCAATTTTCTCTAGTGTCTTTGCCTATCGTGGCACAAAATAAAGAATACTCAAGCACCAGACCTCAAGTATTCAATCTGAACAAGTTTGTAATTTGGAAGGCAAGGATCAGATTATATTTGAATTCAATTGATGAAGATATCTATAATTCTATCTTGATAGGTCCCCCTACACCTTCTACAATAACATCCATAAGCACCAATGTAGTTCCACCACCTGAGTGGACTGATGTATAGAAGAAAGCAAAGATGGAATATGCTGAAGCAATGAATATTCTGGCACAAGTAATGTCAGATGACATATTTCAGAAGGTTGCTCAATGCACTTCAGCCAAAGACATCTGGGATTCCCTAAATGCAATGGCTTCTGGTTCAACAGATGAAAGAAAGGATAGAAGGTATCACTTGATTTCTCAATATGAGAATTTCACGAAGGGTGAATCAGAATCAGTTGCTGAATGTACACCAGACTCAGTCTCATCATCAATGAGCTGAAGACTCTTGAAAAGGGCATCACATTGATAGAAGTCAATGATAAGATCCTTATGTTCTTTGATGAGTCCAAGTTATATACATATTTTTGGACTCATTTGGGCTAGTTTTCTCATTGATGCACTACACTTTAGAGCCATAATTGTTCATATTTGTTATTATGTTAATTCCATGATAAGTGCACTTTTGGCCAGCTTTTAATGTGATTTCATAGTTATTATTCTTTTACCCTACTTATTGTTTTGCTATGTTTGGAGGATGTGGTATGCCTGTCTTGGTTGCTCTGCTATTTTTGTTGCAGGTACAAAGGTGGTGAGCATTTTCCGGATTGTTTTGGAAAGTTTTCCGTCTAAGGGCCACTGGTCGTGCATTTTTTCATGCGCACGGTCAATGGACTCCTTAGCACATGACTACTGATCATGCGCAGTCTATTCATCGAATTCCCAAACAGTCTAGGAACACTGTACATGATCATTAGACTTATAGCGCACGACGACTGGTCGTGAGCCACTGATCGTGCGCATTATTCTCCACTTTTCAAAGTTTTGTCTGGGGAAATTGCACGACCATTGGACATAGTGCGCATGACCACCGGTTGTGCTCCACTCCTCATGCGCATTATCCCAGTTTTTCTTGAGTTTTTTCTTTACTAATCACACGATCATGGGATCCAGTGCCATGACTACCGGTCGTGCGCCACTAATCGTGTGCATATATATTATTTTTCTGTCTGCTACAGGTTTCTCTAGAGCAGAGTGCACGATCATCAACCGTCAGTGCGCATGACCACTGGTCGTGCGCCACTGATCGTGCGCTCTGATTTTCTGTTATTTTATTTAAGCCCGTGCACCGCGATTTAGCTCAATGCCTTTCATTTTCTCCACCCCCTACTGCACGCGAAGCGCCGATTTTCACCCCCAAAGTGCCTCCACTCATCTCCATCCTACAGGAAGCTTTCTCCGGAGATCCGAAGCCATCTTCAACTCTTCGGAGAGTTTCCGGCCACCAGCAGCTTGCAACAAGACTCTTTCGATACAACTCATTTGGGCAATGGCAGAAAAGAATGAAGGAAAAGAGAGAAAATGGAGGGAGACAAGTGGATTGACAACCCATTTACCTATGGATGCAACCAACAGTCCGAGTCGAGAAGTGGATTGACAACCCACCGCTCAGGCCAAGAACTACGGCTAGGCTTTACTCATATCATTTTATTCTACCATTTTCTCATAGTGAAGTGTATTTTTAAGCTTGTAATGAACTTGAACTTACTTTATTTGTCTATGAATGAAGTTTGTTTTGGATAGTTGCATTCTTTATTGTTAGCCGTGTTTCACTCGTCTCCATCCACATCCACTCCACTCGCGCACTAGAACCACACTAGCAAAGGCTAGTGTAGGTAGTTGAAGAGGTGATTGCGACCCTCACTTTCCGCACATATGATAATTCCATCCGCTTGCTCTCCGTCCATCCGCCTAACGAAGCATGGCATAGCGGCCTGCACTAATTCCATCCACCAAGCGAAGCGGTGCTTACGACCCACATTAGTTTTCTTTTTGTTTTGATAGCATTAGGAATCATTAACCAACCCCCCTTGTTGTTTCGTATTAATCTTAATAACGATCATTCTACGCCGGTATCACGATACCCATCCTTCATTCCCTCGAGATCGATATTCAGGGAAGCTATTCCCAAAATTATTACTTGACAGCGACTGGTGCACTTGCCGACGCATCAAGTTTTTTGCGCCGTTGCCGGGGAATGCAGGCATATTGTTGATTTGTGTTTTGTATGAGGTCGTTGACAGACAGTAGTGTAACCGTTGTGTTCATTTTTCTTTTGGAAAAGTTTGTAAGTGTTTTTGGTATTTTTTGATAGTATTTTTGTGCGTGTTGTATGTCAGATCCCAACCTTGGTGATATAGTCGGAGATTTGGGAGTTGAGCTTGAAACCGCACGAGCGAAGAGAGCTATCGCATGCGTGCTGCTGTTGCTGAAGAAAGGATGGAAGATTTAGGCCGAGGTGGAAATGGCCATGGTGAACTTGTTGTTGAGGGCCAATAGGTGGTCCAACTATGCATTAGGACAATGCGTGATTTCACGGCCCCTACTCCGGGAAGTGTTTACCCTGGCTTCAGACAGTCCATTGCAAACAACCATTTCGAGATAAAGCCCTCCATTCTGAACATGATCCGAAATAATACGCAATATTCAGGCCTGCCGAGTGAGGATCCGCAGCTCCATCTGGCAGAGTTCTCAGAAATTTGTGGCACCTTCCACTATTCCGGAATTACTGATGATGTAGTAAAGCTGAGGCTATTCCCATTTTCGCTGAGGGACAAGGCCAAAACCTGGCTACATACCATTGCGCCCGGGACTGCTACTACTTGGGAGGCTCTTTACTCTAAGTTTTTAGCTAAATTCCACCCGGTGGATAAAATTGTGAATGCCCAGAGGGAAATAGCTACCTTCCGGCAGCTGTACCAGGAAACTTTATCTGAACCAAGGAAGAGGTTTGCTGACCTGCAGTGTCGATGCCCACAGCACGACTGTGAGTCGTGGAATTTAGTCGAAATATTCTATTTTTCTATTGAGTCAAATTATAGGGCTACGATCCACGCGGTAGCCAGTGGCACTATAATGAACCTATCTCCTGACAAGGCGTTAAGGCTCCTTCTTGATACTGCCTCCCATAACACCTACTGGACCGCTAGAAGAAATACCCCTAGAGGGGCAAGATATCTGATTGAAGTGAATGTGGTGGTGCAAAAAGCTGAGGAGAGATATCCTATGATGGATGGAAGAATGATGCTTACTTGATCGAACCCTCCTCCAGCTCGGGTTATGGACATTTCTTGCCAAGGTTGTGGAAATCCAGGCCATCATGCTTATGAGTGCCTTGCTGGAGAAACATTTGTTGATCCGTTAGGTATAACTTCTGACGAGAGAGTTAATTTTGTAAACAATCAGAATTGCGCCTCTCCCTATAATAATGCGTATAACCCTAACGCGAGAAATCATCCTAATTTGTTGTGGAATCAAAATGCCCCCGGTCAAAGGTTGTAGGGAGGCCAGCATCAATTTGATGCACAAGCCTCTAACAGCAAGTCGCGACCGCCGCATCTGGCTTATAATCAGAACACGCAAGGGACACGTAAGAGTGTGTTGGAGGAAATGATGGAAAAATTTGTGGATATGGCTCAATATAATATGACCACTCAAACTGCTTCCATGAGGAACTTGGAGACTCAGCTGGGGCAACTAGCCCAGGTGCTCTCCGAGCGTACTCGCGGCACCCTCCGAAGCGACACAGAGAAAAATCCCCGTGAGCAAGGGAAGAGTATTGGAGAGGCGGATGAGTGCAATATAAATGAAGTGGCCTTGAGCTGTGCGATTAATGCGGTGGAGATGGTAGCTTTATGTGATTCTGGATCATCGTGCAATATTCTTGCTTTGCAAGATGTTGAGAAACTGAATTTAAATATTGAATCAAATGTTCGGAAGTCACTAGTGCTAGCAGATGGGTCAGTTGTTAAGACAGACGAGGAAATTAAGGAGGTGGAAGTGAAACTGAATGGGGCTTTTATACTTACTGACTTCCAGGTGTTGGGACCCATAGGAAATGCATCGAAACCCATCTTGGTGGTCCTATTCCTAAAAGCTAGTGAGGCTATATTGCAATTTAATGCGAGCGGCATCACCTTGGCTCCCAAGGTTGATTTGCCTTCAACGCCGTCCCTTCCCCCTATTCCTTCGATTGAACCCAGAAAACTGCAGGAGTTGAATGTTTTGTTATCTAATGATTTATCTAGTGCTGCTGAGACAGGTGTTCTATTGATTGAGGAAGAGAAGGATAAGAAAGTTGCAGAACTGCTGATGTTAGCTGAAGGAGAGGTGAATATGGAGTTGCTTAAAGTGAAACAAGACTTGGAAAAGAAGGAACGTGAGCTGAGCACAGCTATAGAGAGTGTGTAGAAGATAGAATTAAAAACTTTATTGATCGGAACAAATTTTGTAAGAATTTAAAACAGGTCACTTCGGCTGATATATCACCCGCCGCGGGTGAGGAAAGAATCCTCGTGGATGGAAAGCCTAGACCTGCTACTGATTCAGATGGCGTGGTTATACATCTGTGGCGATCCCCATTCGTGGATTTAAAAAGAAAAGAACTACTCATGTGCAAGGCACAAAATTTTGCCCGCTGGTGCGATAAGGAAGCGGTTAGGGGCCGGGGAGATTCGTCTTCCCTGGGCCCTAAAGCTTTCGCCTCTCCCTCATCTCGCGTGACTGGGGGGATCTATCACAAGTTAGCATTCAGCCGAGAAGTGAAGGATCTCCGGGTGCCCTTTTCTGTCTTTTCTAGTTTTTATTTTTTGCTTAATGATGTGTTTAACTTTAGACTTTTTCGTTCTGTATTAAACTTATGCTCTGAACATTATATAACTGTTAATACAGGTATTTAGTCCACCTTAAGGACGGTAAAGAAAAGTGGCTTATGGGAGACAACCCAATTTCTCTGCTTTCAATTAAGGTTTTTGTGATTATGTGTTTGTAGTTTTTGTGCTTGGAGATGATCTTTTTCGTAGGTTGTGCTTGCTTGGGTCGTGGACTTTCTGCTGAATTTAACGCCAATCTTCTGGTATGCTCATTTGTTGAGCATGGGTAACCTCTCCCCCAACTCTTATTTATTAGATTTTATTGCAATTCTTGGTTAGGTTGCTTAGTTTAAGTCTGGTGGGGGAGAGTTATGCAAGTTACCTATGCACATGCACTGCTATCACTTTCATACCATAAGTATTTTTATTTTTCTATTTTCATGATTTCTTGTTCGCATTGAGCACACTGAATCACCCATATGAGCGCGATCTTATCCACATGCACGACTCGAGTCAAATGGATTGCTTGCGTGTAAACTTTAAAATAGTGGTGCTGGCTTAGGATTTTAGGATAGAGTAGTATGAAACTCGTGCAGTGCTCCTAATCGAGAACTCATGGTCTGTGTAGAAATAGTTTTGATTTAATTTTTCTTTATGCTCATTGATGAGTTGTAAATATACCTATATTTTCGTATTTTATTTAAGTCATTTTTGTTTATTTTTTTCTTTTTTATTAGTTTTATTCAATAAATTGTCTCTTTTTGTAAATATTATTTCTAACTTAGCTTTATTTTTTATTCAAGAAAATGTCAAAAAATTGACTAACACGCCCGTGTCACATGACCGACACGCCCGTGTCACGCCCTTGACGATCGCCGACCACAGGTGCCAGCTCGACGATCGGCGATCATCAAACCGAGCTCGACATGCCCCCAGACACGCCCGTGTCAAAGTGTGACACGGGCGTGACTTAGCCACCTGGTCCGACGTGTCACGCGCGACTTTGTGGCCGGACCGCGCCCAGATCGACCTCCCCGACACGCCCCACTTACACGCCCGTGACAATTTTGTCACGCCCGTGTCCGCCACGTGGACCGCCCCGAAGTCAAAGCTCGCGTCAAATCCCAAGATCCACCTCCCCGACACGCCCAGCGTCACGCCCGTGCCCTGGGGCGTGACCGCCAAGTTTTCAGTCGAAGTCAACTTTCCAGTCAAATCACCTGACCAGCTCATGAACAGTAGTGACACGCCCCCCTGTCACGCCCTAGTCACGGGTATGACCAACCCGAAATTTTGCCAATAAAAATCCTGCTGCTGTATGAGATTTCGGTCCACTATTTTGGTCCATCTTGCCTAGGGGAGGTGCTGCCCATTTGGATTCCATACTATGTAAGAGAAATTTAACCCCCTCTCTCTCTCTCTTAGCTTAGTTTAGGATGTTTGTTTTAGCTTTCCTTGTAACCTATTTTTCATTAATACAATGTTAGTTTTTTTTCTCTCTTATGTTGTTTGGAATCCATTTGAATGCGTCGAACTTAAGTAATTTTTTGTTCATCTTTTTCGTGCTTTTTATGTTTTCATTTTTTTATAGCTTTCATAACTCATTTAGTTTAGGAAATTTTCCGCATTTCTAGCCGTTGTAATGCCCATTTTATTTTCATAATTTGCACGTGTTTATCTTTAGATTTCTCTTTTTATGTTTGTTTTCATTCTTATAGATTTATAAAAAATGGTTTAAAAGGTGGTTTTTATTTTCTTTAACTTAGAAATTTTTAGGATCGTAAAACTTTTCGTTCTTTTTTAGTTTTATTTTCACTTTTTATCCATTTCTATAAAGTTATAAGAATGACAAAGTACTTGTTTTAATTTTTCGCCAACTTTCATTTTGCGTTTATTTACAAAACTTTTTGTCCGGTTAATTTTTATTTTCACTTTTTATGCATTTCTACCGCATTCTAGCGATAGAAATGAAGTTGTTTTAATTTTTCAGCAACTTTGTTTTTCTTATTTTTGCAAGTGTGCGTGCGTGTATGAGTTAGATTTTATTGCTTTATTTCAATTTCTGTAGAGTGTGTGCGTATGCATTTATTTTCGCCTACGCATTAAGAGTTAAATCGCGCTCTGCTTTCATTTCCCGCCCACTCGTTTGAGTGGGACTTGTCTTTTTACTGCTTTCATTTTCTTCCTACTCACTTGAGTAGGAAAACTTTGTGTGTGTGTGTGTGTTTACTTTTCTGTAGAGTGCGTGTGTGAGATTTTAATTTCTATAGAGTGTGTGTGTGTATGAGATTAATTTACCTCCGCCCACTCATTTGAGCCGGGATTCGCATTTACTGCTTTCTTCAGTCCTACTCGTTTGGGTAGGACTTGTAATTTTCAGCTTTCTTTACTGCTTTCTTACTGCTTTCTTTACAGCTTTCTTTATCGCTTTCTAGCGTAAGTGTCCCCATTCCGATGAGTGGCTAACCGCCCTTAGCCCTCAATATCGAAGAGCATTAGGACAGATAAAGTAGCTTTAAATAATTAAAGGTCTTGTTTTCTATTTAATTAAATTTCTTAAGGTTTTCCCCGGGTTAACGATGCGTAGGACCGCATATCGATGTGCGGGCTCTATTTCCGTTATCCATACCCAACGCCGAGAGGCCGCACATATGGATCGATCACCCTTGGGTAAAGAGAGCTTCGTGCTAAACCTCGAGAGAGGAGGCGCGTGACTCTACCGAATTGGGTTCCCCACCCAATAGCGGGGTTCTCAGCGTAATGCGGGCGTTAAGAGGAATCCTTCGTCGGTCTAGCGATCGGTCGAATAGTCTTAGCGTTCAGGTGAGCGATATCCCTAGACTAAGGTGAGCTCATATCTAAGGAACCTCCACGGCCGAGTCTCCGCCTTAATTAATTTGAAAATTAGGATCTCTTTTTATTAAAATTTATTTTAGTTCAATTCTCTTTTTTATAGTGTCGCGCTGAGTTCTTCATCGGCCTTCTGCACTTTAATATTATTATGCATTTTTAATATTTTTTAGGTCATATTTTCTTTTAAAACAAAACTAAAAATTATCGGTAGAATAATAGGTATTTCAGGGAAAGAGTAGAAATAGCTAAGCCGGCCCCGAGAACAATACGACCCCGATATTCCTCCACACGGGAATATCCTGTACTACACGCAATAGGTGCACTTGCCTCCCTCTCGTTAAAACTCGGTTTCTAACAAAATAAAAACGCTCTTCTTTTCTTTATAAAATAAAATCCCATACATCTTAAAATAAAATAAAAAGAAATCTACGCGTTTTAACCATCAAGTTTTTGGCGTCGTTGCCGGGGAAATTATCGTTTTACTATTTTGAATTCCTGAAACCCATTAATTTTACCCTTTATCTTTACTTATATAAAAAAAAAATTAACCAAAAAAATTATAGTTACAGTAAACATAATAATATCAATATTGATATTAATAATAAATACTTAAAAATCTAAAACTTAAAATATTTAAAAACTTTAAAACTTAAAAAGAAAATCAGAAAACTAAAAGACTAAAAAAAAAGTTCAATCAAAATACTTAAAAATAGAAAAACAAAAACATAAAAAACTTATAAAATTTTAAAAATAATAATAATAATTTAAAAAAACCTAAAAATCAAAAAAAAATTGATGAAACAATTTTTAATTTTATTTTTTTTATTTTCATCAAAAAATTAAAAAATTAACAAATATATATATATATATGTATATATATCTTTCATATTTTTTTTTATTTTCCTTTAACTTCTTTTCATTTCTTTTTATTTTTTATTTTCAACAAAAATCAAAAAAAAAAGAAACATAAACTTAAAATTTTTAAAAAATATATATATATAAATAAATAAAAAACTAAGGAAAAAAATAACTAAGAAAAAAATATATATAAAAAAAAATTAATTATATATTTATTTTGTCGTTTCGGTGCGCTTAACTATTGTGAGCGCTAGGGGATCGCGTATCCGTCGCACATTTATCCCACTCACTTACCCCTCGCGCCCCCTTTCACCCGCACACTTTTCGCCGTACTTTTATTTTTCTTTTTTCTGCTTTTACTTTAACTTTTGCAGGTCTTAATTTAACGGGCTTCCCCTAACGCGGTTTAGGGAAGATTTCTAAATCCCTGTTTTTAATTTTTTGTACATAACTGCTTAGTCCTTTTTGTATATACATCTCGTTCCTCATGCTTAGTGCAACATTGGGGACAATGTTGGACATAAGTATGGGGGTGTTTCCTATTTTATGTCTTTTTATTTCCTGCACTTAATAAAAAAAATTTCCAAAAAAAAAATTTGCAAAAATTAAAAACTTCAAAAAATATTTTCGTGCTTTAATAATAATAATAATAATAAAATTTCAAAAAATGAAACATCGCTCTGCGACGTTCGACTCATCGAACCAACCACAAATAAGAGTCTGTTCGCGGGCGATTCTTTTTCTTCTTTGTAAATATTTTGTAAATATTCTCGTCTCTTTCCACTTCTCTTTCCTATCTTCTAAAAATTCTCTCTCTTTTCTTGTAAATATTTCTGTAAATCTAAAAATTCAAAAAAAGTTATAACTCAAAAAAACTCAACAAAAAATTTTTTTGCATAACCTTTAAAAAATTCCAAAAAAATGAAAATAACCCCAAAAATATGAAAAAAATTAGAAAAACTCAAAAAAAAAAAAAATATTTTATCTCAAATTAAATAATTCGAATACCTCATTTCTTAACCTCTTTGCACTCCAAAATAATCGTTTCGAGTTTATTTATAAGCGAATTTTAATTAATTCTTTATTTACTATTCGTTTATTAATTGTAGCTCGATAACTTAGATTTTTGGGGTTAAGATTTTAAAGAATTTTTTTTATGACTTTTTCTTATTATAGGGAACTTGTTTTTCTCACTATCACTTCTAATTTTTTGAATAAAAGCATGTTTTTATGTTAGAAAATAACATTTATGGATTTTACATTATTTCTACTTATGCTTTTAGAAACGTAGGAACGTTCAAATTAAAAAGGTTGCTCTCGAATTTTTTTATTAAACTCTAGTTTTCTTTTAAAAATTCATCCCTTCCACTTGCTTTTCATACCTTAATTGGCATGATTCCCCACTCACCCTTAAAAGATCTTATGTCAATAGGGATAAGATTTCGTCCCGTAAACATAAGCACCCAATAGTTTAAAAAGATTATATGCTAGGAGTAAGAGGATAAAATTCATTACTCCTATACACATGCATTGGGTTTATTTATATTTATGATGAAAAAAAGAAAAAAAATGTGTTAGGAAAATAAGATTTCATTTTCCTAATTATTCAAAAAAAATGTGGAGGTTCGAGAAAAAATTACCTCGCCTCAAAATCAAAGCCTTCTTCATATCCGCCAATCCACTTATATAGTTTTCATGATTCTAGAATTAAATTAAAACTTTTTGAGAGCATAATTTTTAAATTGAATTATTTCCTGTCAATTTCTTTTTAGCTAAAGTTTTTTCGATAATTCCAATCCATTTTTTTTGTTAAACTAACAAAATAATTTTCGCTTTTTATTTTTTCATTAAGAAGTATTTTTTTTGAAACAGTTCCTCTATTTTAACTTTTTCATAATTTAAGATTTAATTCCGAGACCCCGGAAATTCATTTCAATCTTTCGTACAATTAAGTTAAGCGTTAGTTAAATTTAGGATTCTTTTTTATTCCTTATAGGTTCATCTCCAACTTTTGCTCTGGAATAGCAAAAGCTTAAGTATGGGGGTATTTGATGAGTTGTAAATAAACCTATATTTTCGTATTTTATTTAAGTCATTTTTGTTTATTTTTGTCTTTTTTATTAGTTTTATTCAATAAATTGCCTCTTTTTGTAAATATTATTTCTAACTTAGCTTTATTTTTTATTCCAGAAAAATTCCAGAAAATGTCAAAAAATTGACTGACACGCCCGTGTCACATGACCGACACGCCTGTGTCACTCCCTCGACGATCGTCGACCACAGGTGCCAGCTCGACGATCAGCGATCATCAAACCGAACTCGACACGCCCCCAGACACGCCCGTGTCAAAGTGTGACACGGGCGTGACTCAGCCACCTGGTCTGACGTGACACGCGCGACTTTGCGGCCGGACCGCGCCCAGATCGACCTCCCCGACACGCCCCACTTACACGCCCATGACAATTTTGTCACGCCCGTGTCCATTACGTGGACCGCCCCGAAGTCAAAGCTCGCGTCAAATCCCAAGATCCACCTCCCCGACACGCCCAGCGTCACGCCCGTGACCTGGGGCGTCACCGCCACGTTTTCAGCCGAAGTCAACTTTCCAGTCAAATCACCCGATCAGCTCATGAACAGTAGTGACACGCCCCCCTGTCACTGTAACATCCCATTTCCGGCTAGGCCCCTAGGAGTCGGTTGGTCGTGACAGGACCCTAGGAAGCCTAAAAATTTAAATCAATCGACTGAGATTTCGGGTCACGGGTTGGTCACGCCCGTGACTGACCCGTCACGCCCGTGACCTGGGGCGTGACTCCTTCGACGATCGTCGATCCCAGGGAGACGATCGTCGGGCGCAGAATTTTCAACCCGGCCCTGTCACGCCCGTGACCCAGGTGTCACGCCCGTGACCAAGGGTGTGACCCCTTCGGCGATCGTCGATCTCAGCACGACGATCGCCGAGCGTGGAATTTACCTCATGACCCTGTCACGCCCGTGACCCACAATGTCACACCCGTGACATAGGGCGTGACCACGTTCGACGATTGTCGATTTCAGTTCGACGGTCGTCGACCCAGAATTGACCACCCGGGCCTGTCACGCCCGTGACCCAGGTGTCACGCCCGTGACCACCCTTCGACGATCGTCGATCTCAGTTCGACGATCGTCGAACCCAGAATTGGCTATCCGGGCCTGTCACACCCGTGACCTATGTGTCACGCCCGTGACAAAGGCCGAAACGTCAGCCAGACTGGAAATTTCGGTAACCGACGTTGTAATCAATTCGGATTATGGGGAGTTACACTAGGAGTATTTATGGGCCGTTTCCTACTTTAATTATTTAAATAAATAAGGAAATATTAGTCCAATAGGAAATCTCCACCTTACAAACATCTCTTCGTTTCCAGCAATTCAATTACCAGCATAATAACCGAAACGTTATTAAGAAGAAATATTAATGGCCATGAACGTTTCAACCTTTCCCCTCCCTCCTTTCTTCCCTTTAAAAAGGCCCCTTAGGCTCAAGGATGAAGTTTCCCAGCCCTTACCTAAAGTTTTGAGCCTCCTACTGTGCTGTAGAAGAATTCTGACGACGCCACCACCGCGCCATGACAGTCCAACGTCCATCTCGCCGTCAAACCATGAATAAGGTCCTCCTCTACTCTTTCTTCTATGGATAGATCTTAGAAATCATTAGGAGAGATATCGGGCTAAAAAGAGCCGGATCGGGTGAGCGTTTCCATGTTTTCCGAAATTTGCATGGTGGCGGGTTCGCCGGAAACCGCCTCTCCGGCGGCCGTGCCGCCGCCCGACGGTAGCCCTCACCTCAACAGAGGTGGTGTTGGTGGTGGCCGACCAGGGAGATGGCTGGATGGCCGGGAAATAGCTTTGGAAAAAGCTACAGGAAACTAAGCCTTCAAGCTTCTGGTTTCGGGCTGTTGAAGAAGATGAACAGTGCCATGAGAATTAAATTCTATTTTTAAAACAAATTCTGAATAAAAATATCTGTCACTTTAAATAATTTGGAAAAAATACTTAGAGGCTCCTACAGGAAAAATGGTCAACATAGAAAATGTAGCCCTTGAAGTCCAATTTAGTTTAAAATTAATTTCACTCAATTTGGAGTCCTGGTTAGACCACAGCACCCTTTTCGGTGAGGTCTGTCCATAGGGCTGTCTTGATGTTAGAAAAATTCCCCACTCCGATCCAGTCATCAAAATGACTTGAAATTTGGGGTGTGGCCTATACTTACCTATATCTAGGTGCTATCCAAAAATGAGAATTTTTGGAGAATGTTTGTCTATAGTTTTTAGAAAAATTCAATAATCCTAGCTTAATTTAATTAGATGTCTAAATGACTTCCAAACCCTCCCAAATTTTGGTGAGTGGTCTCTGGGTTTATCATAAGGTTCTGGTAAAAATTTCATCTCATTTGGAGATATTTTGAATAGGGTTGGGTTCAACCCAAGGATGATCCTTATAGGATAATTTAGGATCAAACACCCCCTTGGTGTTTGAGTGGCCATATCGCTTCCACAGGGGCTGATATTTTGTTCACTGACTTTTTAGGGCATGACACACCCTCCAAGGTAGTTTGGAGCGGTTTGGTGTAGGTTAGCCCTAGAACCCTAGGGTTGGTCCCTTAATGGGGATTTGTAGGGTTGTGAAGGTCATGGGGTCAAATGATCTTGGACTGACTTGAAATTTGGTGGAGAGAACCATAGGGCCAGTATAGTTCTCTGGACAAAATTTTAGGGTATTTGGAGAACTTTAGCCCACCTAAAACCCTAACCCTAGTTTAGGTCACCAACCTTAATTTGAATTATTAAGCTATTAAATGAACTACAAATCAAGCAAAAATTTGGGTAGAGTGAGGATATGGTCCAAGTAGATATAATATAATTTTGTTGAGATTTTTGGATTAATTTATACAGTACTTCATTTACAACTCTAATGGTGCCCTGGATATTTATTTTGATGATTATGGAATTTCTGTTCACTGGAATATTATGAAATCTTGGATTACGACATCTTATAGCATATTATATCTTCTGTAATTTTCTTGGAAATTTTATCTGAATATTTTGGGTACTTTATTCTTTAATGTGCTAAATGTGTTATACAGTCAAAAATACAAATAGTGCCCAATTATTGATTGGAAAATTATGAAATTTGATCAGTGGGTGTTTCAAATTATGATAGTCACCTAGTAATTTTCTCTGGAATTTTAGATGGATAAAAACAGTACCTCCTTCATTAAGTTATGAAAATTAGTATCTTACTTTAAAATAAATTCAGAGTTCAAACGATGGAGAAAAATTATGGTACTTGGTTTATGATGGTTTTAGGTCACTATATAGCTTACATAATTTTCTTGGGATTTTTGGATAAATATTTACAGTACTTCCTTCATGATATAGTAAAAGTGGCCTAAAATGATAAATTAGGAAATATAGGCATAAACATCTCTGGAATTTCTCAAAACTTGGAATTACTGCTTAAATGTCTCATATGATTTTTACTGACTTTATGATGATTTATTATTGACTAGTTAGTGCACTTCATGTTCATACAAGGGCAGTCGGGATCTTAGAATAAATAAATTAAATGCCAAATGAAATAGGAAAATTATTAATTTCTGGATTTAGACTATTTAGGTCATGGTAGACCTCCAGTAAATATTATATGGGATTTGGAAGACAATTGGGAGTACCACCTGCATACCTCATAAAGATTAGGACGGTCTGCGTTTAGTAAAACTGCAGAAGCGGAGCTAGAGTGGGTAATGAACTTGGAGATGGAATTTTTGGTAGTTTGCTGGTTTGGACAGGAAGAGTCAAGTCACCCTAGGAATAGCCCACCGTAATGCGAGAAGGGAATGGGTTAAGGGAACCAATCAAGTATAATAAGTGCCTTGGAAAGGGAGTTTTGGGATTCACCCCATCATAGCTCCTAGTACCGCTGCGAGCCCTTCACCGGGTAACCCTCGGGAAGTCCAAGGTTAACCTTAAATCTTAGGAATAAAATGATCAAGAGTAACCCTAATAATAGTTGTACCTCACACCTACACTTATACACTTAGGAAGAAGAAATGGCATGGAATGGGTAGAGTAGATCCGTAGTCTAAGGGCCTACTAGTAGTGATGGTGGTTGGTTTGTGATTGGGAAGTCCAGGGAGCGGGATGCTCGGGGACTTGGTATAGGCTTAGTAGCCTAGAGAGCTGGAGGCTCGGTAATATAAGAACTGATACAAATATAATAATTGACATGGTTGCATGTGCATATAAGTGGTGGGTCATCGGTACTAGGCGATCGATCACACCGACAGCGGTACGTTGACTCGGCGAAAAGCCTGGTGTGTACAGCCAGCACAAGTACGCGGATACTCTAGGTTGTGTTCTTCTAGGGGCGTACGGAAGGGCTAGGCCTGGTAGTGTGGTTACCCGCCTAAGAGTGGGGGGCCCGACTCACTGTCTCCGTTTGCCACAATGGAGGTTCCTGGGGGTGAAGCTAGCCGCCCGAACAGGGGGAACTAAAGGTCTGTGCGCATAGAGTCGTGTGGGTGTGTTGCACTTGCTTGTGCATTTCATAGCATAATTGTGTATCATAGCATAGACATGCCACCTAACGTATAAAATGGTATGGGACGTTTTATACGATAGGCCCTGCAAAACGACCCCTTGTTCTATAGGGGTAATCCCTATAAATCAATGGTTATATTTCTGGTGCTTTTACTTTTTGCTACTCCTTGCTGTTTGACAACCGACACCCCAACGTATAAGTGGTATGGGACACTCTATACGATGGGAGCCCTGCAAAAGATCCCTCAGCTTATGCGCTTCCACGCATAAGTTAAGGTTACATTTCTTACTTTCTGTTTCTATCTTATTTACTATAGAATTGCTAGCATAGGTCCGCTGTCACCTGTTTATTTGATTTAATCTCCACCTTCATGTCCTTCCCTTTCTTCCTCTCCGCTCGGTACCTAGGAGCCATGGGGGAAGGGGTAGGGGATGATAGGGCTTAGTCTTTATGACTAACGGTTTTCGAACCACAACATTTTAGGTGTACCATATGGAAGGGTCACGGCTATTGCAGTTCCTGACAGAGTTGGCCCCGCGACCGTGTTACCATTGTCACCAGCTGGGACATACACAGGTCAAATGCCCCTTGATGGGTGGGACCCCACCAGCTCAGCAGCCAGGAGGCTGAAGACGTAGACGCAGACGTGGATCGCGAGGCGGCGACGGCAGGCCGAAAAGTAAGAAGCACCCAGAGATGCAGTACCAGCAGAGTACAGAGTCGGTGGAGCTGGGCCAGTCCAGCTTGGGTGCTCTCGGTTCAGTTACAGTTACGGTGACACTTAGTTTTAGTTTTTCTTCCGCGAGTGACTTGTAGTGAGGATTACATGTACTGGGCACAAGCCCCTTTCTATACTCTGATTATTATTATTGTGGACTCTCCCTTCGTGGAGATTTATTTATATACATGTGGTTATTGTGGACTTGCTCTTACTTATTATGCTACTATTCTGCGATCGAAAATGGGCCGGCAGAATTGGCGTTTTGTGGTGGCCACCTTCCCGTGAGTCGGTGCCACCGCAAAGCGGCAATTCTGGGCTAAGACCCCGGTGGTTTGAAAAGAAAAAAAAAAGGGGGTCTTACAGTCACGCCCTAGTCACGGGCGTGACCAACCCGAAATTTTGCCTATAAAAATCCTGCTGCTGTATGAGATTTCTGTCCACTTTTTTGGTCCATCTTTCCTAGGGGAGGTGCTGCCCATTTGGATTCCATGCTATGTAAGGGAAATTTATCCCCCTCTCTCTCTCTTAGCTTAGTTTAGGATGTTTGTTTTAGCTTTCCTTGTAACCTCTTTTTCATTAATACAATGTTAGTTTTTTTCTCTCTTATGTTGTTTGGAATCCATTTGAATGCGTCAAACTTAAGTAATTTTTTGTTCATCTTTTTCGTGCTTTTTATGTTTTCATCTTTTTATAGCTTTCATAACTCGTTTAGTTTAGGAAATTTTCCGCATTTCTAGCCGTTGTAATGCCCATTTTATTTTCATAATTTGCACGTGTTTAGCTTTAGATTTCTCTTTTTATGTTTGTTTTCATTCTTATAGATTTATAAAAAATGGTTTAAAAGGTGGTTTTTATTTTCTTTAACTTAGAAATTTTTAGGATCGTAAAACTTTTCGTTTTTTTTAGTTTTATTTTCACTTTTTATCCATTTCTATAAAGTTATAAGAATGAAAAAGTACTTATTTTAATTTTTCGCCAACTTTCATTTTGCGTTTATTTGCAAAACTCTTTGTCCGGTTAATTTTTATTTTCACTTTTTATGCATTTCTACCGCATTCTAGCGGTAGAAATGCAGTTGTTTTAATTTTTCAGCAACTTTGTTTTTCTTATTTTTGCAAGTGTGCGTGCGTGTATGAGTTAGATTTTATTGCTTTATTTCAATTTCTGTAGAGTGTGTGCGTATGCATTTATTTTTTCCTACTCATTAAGAGTTAAATGGCGCTCTGCTTTCATTTCCCGCCCACTCGTTTGAGTGGGACTTGTCTTTTTACTGCTTTCATTTTCTTCCTACTCACTTGAGTAGGAAAACTTTGTGTGTGTGTGTGTTTACTTTTCTGTAGAGTGCGTGTGTGATATTTTAATTTCTGTAGAGTGTGTGCGTGTATGAGATTAATTTACCCCCGCCCACTCATTTGAGCCGGGATTCGCATTTACTGCTTTCTTCAGTCCTACTCGTTTGGGTAGGACTTGCAATTTTCAGCTTTCTTTACTGCTTTCTTACTGCTTTCTTTACAGCTTTCTTTATCGCTTTCTAGCGTAAGTGTCCCCATTCCGATGAGTGGCTAACCACCCTTAGCCCTTAATATCGAAGAGCATTGGGACAGATAAAGTAGCTTTAAATAATTAATGGTCCTGTTTTCTATTTAATTAAATTTCTTAAGGTTTGCCCCGGGTTAACGACGCGTAGGACCGCATATCGATGTGCGGGCTCTATTTCCGTTATTCATACGCAACGTCGAGAGGCCGCACGTATGGATCAATCACCCTTGGGTAAAGAGAGCTTCGCGCTAACCCTCGAGAGAGGAGGAGCGTGACTCTACCGGATTGGGTTCCCCACCCAATAGCGGGGTTCTCAGCGTAATGCGGGTGTTAAGAGGAATCCTTCGTCGGTCTAGCGATCGGTCGAATAGTCTTAGCGTTCAGGTGAGCGATATCCCTAGACCAAGGTGAGCTCATATCTAAGGAACCTCCACGGCCGAGTCTCCGCCTTAATTAATTTGAAAATTAGGATCTCTTTTTATTAAAAGTTATTTTAGTTCAATTCTCTTTTTGATAGCGTCGCGCTGAGTTCTTCATCGGCCTTCTGCACTTTATTATTATTATGCATTTTTAATATTTTTTGGTCATATTTTCTTTTAAAACAAAACTAAAAATTATCAGTAGAATAATAGGTATTTCAGGAAAAGAGTAGAAATAGCTAAGCCGGCCCCGAGAACAATACGACCCCGATATTCCTCCACACGGGAATATCCTGTACTACACGCGATAGGTGCACTTGCCTCCCTCTCGTTAAAACTCGGTTTCTAACAAAATAAAAACGCTCTTCTTTTTCTTTATAAAATAAAATCCCACTCATCTTAAAATAAAATAAAAAGAAACCTACGCGTTTTAACCATCACTAATAGATTTATACTTTTTTTGCAGATGTAAATATTGTTTGTACTACTCAAAATGTTGAATCTGGTGAAATCAAACGGTAGTGTAGGGATGTGTGTAGCCATCACTAGACTCATTTTGCTCGAGTCGGGAGGAAGGATCATCTTTCTCAGTGGCTAAGAACTTTCCCCAAGCTACTCTTAAAGCATTGGTGCATGGTTAGTCAAGCGTGAGCGTGACGTAGGATATCAGTTTGGCAAGTTTGAGCCTTGTTTACCTTGCCCTAATGACTAACCGTAGTAAGCCAAGTTTGTGCCTACCCCTCATTTGATTCATCTCCACCATCATTCACCAAAGCCTAAAGCAAATCCCCCTATCGCAACCAAATCCATGATCTCTAGTGAATTTAATATTTTGACGATGTGTGATGCATGGAATTCAAGTGATATGGTGGATGAATTCAAGAATTTATATGTGCAAAAGTTGGGGAATGCAATAGAAAAAAAAAGAAGAAAAAAAGAAAAAGCAGAGAATATAACAAAAAAATTTAAAAGAATTACAAAGAGAAATGGAATCCCCATCAAGTTATCATGATATTGATCGGGTTAGGCCGTGTACACACCCAGTTTTCAAGCTAAGTCTGGGGGTGTGGTACACGTGCAATTGTGATGGGCTGTATTGGTTTAGCTCGTTGTTGGCTCTCTTGGGTTGCGTGTAGCCTCCATGTTTATCTTTGACTACCAAACCTTAGCCTAAGCCCCATGATTATCCTAAAGCCCTACTGATTGACACTTGAGTCGAACTAGTACCGTGGAGAGAGTGTGAACGGGAAAGCGTATGATCACCGATATTGGTGGATTCTTTTGGAGGTGATCATGAGCCCCGGTATTTGGCAAAGCTCACCTTAGTGACCTTCCTACTTTCTTCCTACATATGACCGAACGATTCCTAGAATTCCAATTTTGAGGAGATACAATATTTATTTACGCCTGTCAAAAAGTATAAATTCTATAGTATAATTAAAAGTTTGTCTATTATATTTTCTATGCCCATGATATATTTGATTTCTCTCATTACTTTATTTGGAAATTACTAAGCCAGCTAACTATTTTCTAGTCCACAGAGTGATGATTTACTCGGGATGAGCAAATATTTAAGTCTGGGAGTGTGATGAGTCCAAGCTATATATATATATATATATATATATATATATTTGGATTGAACTGGGCTAGTATTCTCGTTGATGCACTACACTTTAGAGCCATAATTTTTCATATTTGTTATTATGTCCATTCCATGTTAAGTGCACTTTTGGCCCGCTTTCAATGTGATTTCATAGTTTTTATTCGTTTGCCCTAGTTGTTGTTTTGCTGTGTTTGGAGAATGTGGTACACCCGTCTCGATGGCTCTGCTATTTTTGCTGCAGGTACGAAGATGGTGAGTATGTTCTGGACTGTTTTGGAAAGTTTTCTGCCTAAGGGCCACTGGTCGTGCGTTTTTACACGCGTACGGTGAGTGGAATCCTTATCGCACGACCACTGGTTGTGCACGGTCTATTCATAGAATTCCCAAAGAGTCCAGGAACACTGCACATGATCATTGGACCTATAGCGCACGACCACTGGTCGTGAGCCACTTATCATGCGGACTATTCTCCACTTTTCCCAATTATGTCTGGGGCAATCGCATGACAATTGGACATAGTGTGCATGACCACCGGTCATTCTCCACTGCTCATGCGTGTTATTCTTGTTTTTCTTGAGTTCTGTCTTTTCTAATCGCACGATCATGGGATCGAGTGCGCACGAACACCGGCCGTATGCCACTGATCGTGCGCATATATATTATTTTTTGTCTACTACAGGTTTCTTTGGAGTAGAGCGCACGATCAACAACTGTCAGTGCGCATGACCACCAATCATGCGCCACTGATCGTGCACTCTGATTTTCTGCTGTTGGATTTAATCCCGTGCTCCGCGATTTTGGTCAACGCCTTTCATTTTCTCCACACCGCTGCCGCGCGTGAAGCGCCAATTTTTACCCCCATAGGTCCTCCACTCATCTCCATCCTCCGGGAAGCTTTCTCCGGCGATCCGAAACCATCTTCAACTCTTCGGAGAGTTTCCGGCCATCATCGGCTTACAATAAGACTCTTTCGGTACAAATCATTTTGGCAACGGGAGAAAAGATTGAAGGAAAGGAGAGAAAATGGAGGGAGACAAGTGGATTGACAACCCATTTACCTCCGGGAGCATCTAACGGTCCGAGTCAAGAAGTGGATTGATAACCCACCGCTCTACCAAGAACCACGGCTAGGATTTCCTCCTATCAGTTTATTCTACCTTCTTCTCATAGTGAAGTGTATTCTTAAGCTTGTAATGAACTCGAACTTACTTTATTTGTCTATGAATGAAGTTTGTTTTGGCTAGTTGTATTCTTTGTTGTTAGCAATGTTGCACTCGCCTCCATCCACATCCACTCCACTCGTGCACTAGAACAACACTAGCAAAGTCTAGTGTTGGTAGTTGAAGAGGTGCTTGCGACCCTCACTTTCCGAACTTGTGGTCATATTTTCTTTTAAAACAAAACTAAAAATTATCCGTAGAATAATAGGTATTTCAGGAAAAGAGTAGAAATAGCTAAGCCGGCCCCGAGAACAATACGACCCCGATATTCCTCCACACGGGAATATCCTGTACTACACGCGATAGGTGCACTTGCCTCCCTCTCGTTAAAACTCGGTTTCTAACAAAATAAAAACGCTCTTCTTTTTCTTTATAAAATAAAATCCCACTCATCTTAAAATAAAATAAAAAGAAACCTACGCGTTTTAACCATCACTCATAGATTTATACTTTTTTTGCAGATGTAAATATTGTTTGTACTACTCAAAATGTTGAATCTGGTGAAATCAAACGGTAGTGTAGGGATGTGTGTAGCCATCACTAGACTCATTTTGCTCGAGTCGGGAGGAAGGATCATCTTTCTCAGTGGCTAAGAACTTTCCCCAAGCTACTCTTAAAGCAATGGTGCATGGTTAGTCAAGCGTGAGCGTGACGTAGGATATCAGTTTGGCTAGTTTGAGCCTTGTTTACCTTGCCCTAATGACTAACCGTAGTAAGCCAAGTTTGTGCCTACCCCTCATTTGATTCATCTCCACCATCATTCACCAAAGCCTAAAGCAAATCCCCCTATCGCAACCAAATCCATGATCTCTAGTGAATTTAATATTTTGATGATGTGTGATGCATGGAATTCAAGTGATATGGTGGATGAATTCAAGAATTTATATGTGCAAAAGTTGGGGAATGCAATAGAAAAAAAAAGAAGAAAAAAGAAAAAGCAGAGAATATAACAAAAAAATTTAAAAGAATTACAAAGAGAAATGGAATCCCCATCAAGTTATCATGATATTGATCGGGTTAGGCCGTGTACACACCCAGTTTTCAAGCTAAGTCTGGGGGTGTGGTACACGTGCAATTGTGATGGGCTGTATTGGTTTAGCTCGTTGTTGGCTCTCTTGGGTTGCGTGTAGCCTCCATGTTTATCTTTGACTACCAAACCTTAGCCTAAGCCCCATGATTATCCTAAAGCCCTACTGATTGACACTTGAGTCGAACTAGTACCGTGGAGAGAGTGTGAACGGGAAAGCGTATGATCACCGATATTGGTGGATTCTTTTGGAGGTGATCATGAGCCCCGGTCTTTGGCAAAGCTCACCTTAGTGACCTTCCTACTTTCTTCCTACATATGACCGAACGATTCCTAGAATTCCAATTTTGAGGAGATACAATATTTATTTACGCCTGTCAAAAAGTATAAATTCTATAGTATAATTAAAAGTTTGTCTATTATATTTTCTATGCCCATGATATATTTGATTTCTCTCATTACTTTATTTGGAAATTACTAAGCCAGCTAACTATTTTCTAGTCCACAGAGTGATGATTTACTCGGGATGAGCAAATATTTAAGTCTGGGAGTGTGATGAGTCCAAGCTATATATATATATATATATATATATATATATATATATATATATTTGGATTGAACTGGGCTAGTATTCTCGTTGATGCACTACACTTTAGAGCCATAATTTTTCATATTTGTTATTATGTCCATTCCATGTTAAGTGCACTTTTGGCCCGCTTTCAATGTGATTTCATAGTTTTTATTCGTTTGCCCTAATTGTTGTTTTGCTGTGTTTGGAGAATGTGGTACACCCGTCTCGATGGCTCTGCTATTTTTGCTGCAGGTACGAAGATGGTGAGTATGTTCTGGACTGTTTTGGAAAGTTTTCTGCCTAAGGGCCACTGGTCGTGCGTTTTTACACGCGTACGGTGAGTGGAATCCTTATCGCACGACCACTGGTTGTGCACGGTCTATTCATAGAATTCCCAAAGAGTCCAGGAACACTGCGCATGATCATTAGACCTATAGCGCACGACCACTGGTCGTGAGCCACTTATCATGCGGACTATTCTCCACTTTTCCCAATTATGTCTGGGGCAATCGCATGACAATTGGACATAGTGTGCATGACCACCGGTCATTCTCCACTGCTCATGCGTGTTATTCTTGTTTTTCTTGAGTTCTGTCTTTTCTAATCGCACGATCATGGGATCGAGTGCGAACGAACACCGGCCGTATGCCACTGATCGTGCGCATATATATTATTTTTTGTCTACTACAGGTTTCTTTGGAGTAGAGCGCACGATCAACAACTGTCAGTGCGCATGACCACCAATCATGCGCCACTGATCGTGCACTCTGATTTTCTGCTGTTGGATTTAATCCCGTGCTCCGCGATTTTGGTCAACGCCTTTCATTTTCTCCACACCGCTGCCGCGCGTGAAGCGCCAATTTTTACCCCCATAGGTCCTCCACTCATCTCCATCCTCCGGGAAGCTTTCTCCGGCAATCCGAAACCATCTTCAACTCTTCGGAGAGTTTCCGGCCACCATCGGCTTACAATAAGACTCTTTCGGTACAAATCATTTTGGCAACGGGAGAAAAGATTGAAGGAAAGGAGAGAAAATGGAGGGAGACAAGTGGATTGACAACCCATTTACCTCCGGGAGCATCTAACGGTCCGAGTCAAGAAGTGGATTGATAACCCACCGCTCTACCAAGAACCATGGCTAGGATTTCCTCCTATCAGTTTATTCTACCTTCTTCTCATAGTGAAGTGTATTCTTAAGCTTGTAATGAACTCGAACTTACTTTATTTGTCTATGAATGAAGTTTGTTTTGGCTAGTTGTATTCTTTGTTGTTAGCAATGTTGCGCTCGCCTCCATCCACATCCACTCCACTCGTGCACTAGAACAACACTAGCAAAGTCTAGTGTTGGTAGTTGAAGAGGTGCTTGTGACCCTCACTTTCCGAACTTGTGATCATTCCATCCACTTGCTCTCCATCCATCCTCCTAACGAAGCACGACATAGCTGCCTGCACTAATTCCATCCCCTTATTGTTTCGTATTACTCTTAGTAACGATCTTTCTACGACGCTATCATGATAGCCATCTTGCATTCCCGACTCGGACCGTTGGTTGCTTCCAGAGGTAAATGGGTTGTCAATCCACTTGTCTCCCTCTGTTTTCTCTCCTTTCCTTCAATCTTTTCTCCCGTTTCCCAAATGAGTTGTACCGAAAGAGTCTTGTTGCAAGCTGCTGGTGGCCGGAAACTCTCTGAAGCGTTGAAGATGGCTTCGGATCGCCAGAGAAAGCTTCCTGGAGGATAGAGATGAGTGGAGGACCAGTGGGGGTTAAAATCAGTGCTTCGCGCGCTGCAGCGGGGTAGAGAAAATGAATGCGTTGACCTAAATCACGGAGCACGGGCTTAAATACAATAGCAGAAAATCAGAGCGGACGATCAGTGGTGCACGACCAGTGGTCGTGCGCACTAACTTTTGATGATCGTGTGCTCTGCTCCATAGAAACCTGCAGCAAACAGAAAAATAATATATATGCGCACGATCAGTGGAGTACGACCGGTGGTCGTGCGCACTAGATCCCATGATCGTGTGATTAGCAAAGACAGAACTCAAGAAAAACTGGGATAATGCGCACGAGCAGTGACGCACGACCGGTGGTTGTGCGAACTATGTCCAATGGTCGTGCGATTGCCCTAGAAAGAACTTGGAAAAGTGGAGAATAATGCGCGCGTTCAGTGGATCACGACTAGTGGTCGTGCACTATAGGTCCAATGATCATGCGTAGTGTTCCTGGACTGTTTGGGAATTCAATGAATAGACCACGCACGACCAGTGGTCGTGCACTAAGGAGTCCACTGACCGTGCGTGTGTAAAAATGCACGACCTGTTTCCCTTAGGCCGAAAACTTTCCAAAACAATCTGGAACATGCTCACCACCTTTGTACCTGTAGCAAAAAAAGCAGAGCCACCGAGATGGGCGTACCATATTCTCCAAACACAGCAAAACACCAAGTAGGGCAAAAGAATAATAACTATGAAATCACACTGAAAGCGGGCCAAAACTGCACTTAACATGAATTGGACATAATAAGAAATATGAATAATTATGGCTCTAAAGTGTCGTGCATCAACGAGAAAACTAGCCCAGATGAGTCCAAAAATATATATATAACTTGGACTCATCATGCTTCCCAAGAACATGGGACTAAAGGATCTAGCCAATCAAAGAAGCAAGAAGCCAAAATGAGATTTCAACTATAACCCTGTTAGGCAAACTCAAATCCTATGAGCAGCTGATCAAGACCAGAGAAGCTGCTGAACAGAAGGCTCCTACCTCTGCAAGGAAGGAGCAAAGTATTACATTTAAAGCTTTTAAAGAATCAGAAACACTTCCAGCAAATGAAGAGTTGATGCGTCTCTTAGCCAAGAGATTCTACAAAATGGCTAAGAAGGACTTCAAAAGAAGGTCTTCTAGAAATGAAGATAGACTAAGGCATGACAAGACTCCTACCAAGGAGATTGCCTGCTATGGTTGCAGGAAGCCTGTACACATTCTAACTGAGTGTCCAAAGAAGAAGAAGAAGGATAAAAGGAAAGAAAAGGACTCTAAGAAGCACTATAACAAGCGTTCTACCAACAAGCATACGAAAAAAGAAAGAGGGTTTGTTGCTGAGACTTGGAGTGAGTCTGAAGAAGAGTCTTCATCATCCACCTCTAGTAAGGATGAAGAAGAGGTAAAAGCCAGAGAGATTTTCCTTATGGCAATTGATGCTTCATGCAGTCATTCAGCAGCTGATGAATCAGCATAAGAATCAGAATCAGAAGAGGATCAGGTAATAGCCTATTTTTATTTCTATTCCGATCATTTTAAAGATGAATTCAAACTTTTGTGTAATGATTTATGTTGGGTATTGTATCCACAATTACCTGGATTTGAGGATGCCACCTGTCTAGCTAAGATGAATTCACAATGTATTTAATGAACTATTTTTTAGTTGTGCTTGCAGTTATTCCATGCTAAGTACACACCAATGTCAGGGTGCAGTGGGTCAATATTCACGGGTCTGTGCAACGTAATCCCTCGTTGAGCAGATCAGTGTGTTGGCCTACGTGTACTCTCTCTATTGGGGTGTACTTAATTTCAAGTACAGGGCTATGATAAAGCAAGAGCAGACAAGGAGCAAGGATGGGCCAAAGACCAGCTCAAGGAAAGAAAGAGGAGAAATCGCCGAAGTAAAAATCGACGAGAATCACTAAGTGATTCTCGCCGAATCGGCGAGAATCACTAATGATTCTCGCCGAGTCGTCGAGAATCACTAGCTGATTCTCGCCGGTTGGAGCCGGCAGTCTCGACACCGCCTGAAATTTCTCTAAGGCAGAATCGTCGAGAATCACTAAGTGATTCTCGCCGATTCGTCGAGAATGACTTTGCATTCTCGACGATTCGGTGAGAATCAAGTGTGATTCCCGCCGATTCTCCCCGGCTTCTGTATTAGTACAGCCAGAATTCGGCTAAGTAGAAGTCGGCGAGAATCGTAAGTGATTCTCGCCGATTCGTCGAGAATCACCTACGATTCTCGCCGAATTTGACTTGGGCAATTTCCTGTTGTTCTCTGGACCGGTTCAAGTTATCTGAATTGTTTCGAACCGGGCTCAAGTCTTCTTATTGGTGGGACCCACAACGGTCATATACTTGACCTAATATATATATACACCGTATGTATGAACAGGGACAGATAGAAAAATACGCGAATTCAAAAAGGACGAGCCGCCGTCGAGCCCGATCCCGATCTTGCTCCGCCGATCGTCTCCGACGTTAGCGCCGTTGTCACCGCTGTTGATCTCAAGTTGCTCCAGATCTTCGTCGACAGAAGCTTAGGCTAGCATAGCGTCTCACGCGTCTAACCAGAGTTCCTTTGTCTCTTGATTCGTAGATCGGGAAAAACTTCCCCGTCCGAATCGATCGAGACGATCGATCCTAGTGTGACCGTTGGAAGACCTTGCTTCCTTTGCTACGAAGTTTGAATCACTAGCACAGCAGTTGCTCTCCGTCACCGCCGCTTACTCCGTGAACCTAGCCGCCGCACTAAGCCGCCGCCGGTTTCGGGAAGGTTCAATCCAAGTGAGATCTAGGGTTGTGGACTCTTCGTTGACTTCAAGAACACGTCATCGAACGAAGAGGGACACCTTTGTCTCCAAAAGTTGTTTGTATTTCTTACAAGCTATTTTCAATTTCTTTGTAAAGGACCGATTGGTCTCTAGTTGTAAGGGTTGGGTGTAACCCGTGTTTTGGGAGTGGTGACTCCTACGTGTGGAAGGGTTCCTTCCGTTAGTGCAAGGATTAGATTTCAATCCTGTTGGTGAAGTGACCGAGTCGTCCCTGGTTGGGAGATAGGTCGAAGGGGGAAAGTGGACGTACCCAAATCGGGGAACCACTATAAATTGCCTGTGTCCTCTCTGTGCTTTATTGTTTTATTTTCTTGTGCAAGTATAATTTCAATTCCGCTAACACGCTGCAAAGACACCTATTCCCCCCCCCCCCCATAGGTGAAGGTAGTTGACACTAGGTGGACTTTCAAGTGGTATCAGAGCGAGGTTACTCAACAAAAAGGTTCACACCTTGAGTAGAATCCTGCCACCAGTGTCAAAAGCATGGAGCTGGATTATGGGATCTCCCCGCTAAGACTTCTCGTGTGCACAAAGGACTATTATCCCATCTGGAATATGCGGGTATCCTTTTATTTGGAGGCCATCGACCCTCGCGCATCAATCATCTTGGAAGAGGGTCCATTCATTCACATGAAGGCCTCCTGCTCTGGAAAGGATATGCAGATCCCCAAGGAGACTACTGAAATGTCTGAGATTGAATTCTCTCTATTCAACTTGGATAAAATGATTCGTAAAATCATCCTGGATGTCTGGACTGGACCTTCCCGGTCAAAACTTGAAAAGTGTAGGACGGCCAAGTCCTTGTGGCAAACTGTATCAGACCTCATGGAGGGATCAGACAGAACAGGGACAAGTAGCCAGCAAGAGGATGAGGCATATATGGGGGTCAGCATTTCTGAAGAAGAAAGTGATGACCAATTTCACTGTATCAGGGCACCTGTGTCTTTATCAGAGACTGAGGAGGAAGTTGAGGAAGACTGCTCAGTTGAAGATGACTCAGCTGCCCCAGTCAGTTCTACCATTATCCCTGATCAGCTAAGTCAGGACCAGGTAACTTTGTCACCTTGCCCCTCTCTTCCTCAAGTTCCAGAAGACAGGAATAGTTTGGATGACCGCCCTTCAGAAAATCCTGATTCCTTGAAGAGAGCCCTTCAGCAAAGCAACCTACTTATTGAGGAGCAAGCTAAGGAGATTGCTCGGCTGAAGATCTTGTTGGTTCTCCAATTGGCATCCAACAAGGTTAAGGACTCCAAAATCTCAGATCTAGAGAGTAGTCTAGAGAATGAGAAGAGGATAGTATCCAACTTTTCCAAGGTTGATGCTATCAAGAGAAAGGAAGAAAATGGATGGATCTCCCGAATTATCAATTCATGGAGAAATGGGGAAACGGTATTCAGACCCCCCACACCAGGAAGGAAGGGTACTCATCATGCCTACAGGTATGATCACAGGAACAACCGTGGTCACTACAAGGGTGATCTGCCCTCATGTGGAGGCACCCAAAATGCAAGGGCTGTCATAGCCACCCAGAAGAGAATACCTCCGGCTTCCACCAAGCCCTTTGTATTCTCGGCCACAGCCCCTACTAGTCATGAATCTGCCAGCATCAACTCACAATGCGCCTCTCACCTCCCTAGGACTCTGGAAAGGGGGATAGAAATCATGTTGTTAGGACTCATGAGGTCCTTGGAAGGGGGCTGACTGAAAAGAAGGCACCACCTCCCAGGCCTCATGACGCCTGCCATATGCATTCTTTCCACCCTTCCAATAGTCACGGTGGAAGAGACAATTCTGTGAGCATATCTGGCTCTATTCCATTTAGACCTAGAACTATGACTACCTCTGTCATCCGTTTAGGTCACAAACGGTGATACAACATTCATGAGTGTTGGTGTTGTGGCAAAGCGGGTCATTTTGTCATAGATTGTTGGCACAACTATTCTGTATCAATGGCAAGGGGACTTCCACATCCTCGAGGCAATGTTAGTCTTCCCACCAGGATTCCTGAGGGAAGGCAGTCCAATTATTATGCTGACAGGAACCTAGGACCCAATACATATTGGGCTCCTAAGGTAAGGTAATATTCTTTGGTGCAGGGTAGTCTAGACTTCTGTGTCATGATGGGAGCTAGACAGAATATGTTCCAAGATTGGTCTGGAACAAGTATCTGGAATGAAAGAAGTACTATCAACAATGGGATACTCCAATTGAACACTTGGTATGCTCTAATCAGAAGGGCTGAATGATGAATCTTATAATTCCAGGTATCATTGATCAGCCTAAATGTTTGAGTCATATTATGTCGACATTTACATATATATATATATATATATATATATATATATATACTTATACACATCTATGTGTGTTATTCTATGGACAGATCAAAATTGTAAAAATAACCCTTAGATACATTATTAAAGGTGTGCCAGTAAATTCTCTGATAGATTCGAGAAGGCACATCAATAGGCATACATTACAAGCTGAAAATTAAAGCTGACACGTCATTAGGAGTCACTGAGAATGACAACTAACATCAAGAATATTGCGTTTATCAATCTCGACATAATCTATGAAATCTGCTAGCCAATGTTAGTGAGTTAGGAATCACAGAGTTGATGTGCCTCCTAAGCTGTGTGGTATGTTAAACCACACTTGGATTAAGAAATGATCTTTTCGAATTCTTTCCAACCCGTGACAAATACATGAAATTGATTTCTGCAATCCTCATCGAACCAAAGCTCTTATATAAACCCGGTTATAACGTACAATATAAATCCCGCCGACCCTGGTATCCCGCCTACCCTGATATAAATCCCACCGACTTTTCATCTTCCAATTTACGCGTTCCTTCCGCCAATCCCGTCGACTTTTCACATTCCCGTTTCTCGCCGAGACACTGTCCAAGCTACGAAGGAATCCCTTCGATCCTCTCAGCGGACTCCTCCGTCGACCTCGTAGTGACCTAACGACCCTCCCAAAGACTCCGTCTCGCCGCCGAGGACACGCCAACGCTCAGCTTCGGATCGGCTCGCCGCAACTCTGATAAAGCATCGTAGTGCCGGAACATTCACTGCATCTCCTTACAAGGTAATCCCCTTCTTATCCCTAACCGTGACTTAAGCTTAGTATAGATTGTATCCTCAACCTCATAGTTTCGGAGATCCTTAGACTTGGAAATTAATATTCCCCTTCTTCCTAGTTTGCTATGGCCCCACGGACTACTGCAGGCCTGGTCACTTGATGCGAGCTAGTGAGAACCGGTTTCTCCCAGGCCTCAGACGAGTTCCGCAACATAATCATCATGCTCGAGGAAGCAGGACTGACATTCGTGCTGGAGCACCCATGAAAGATCTTGGATAAGGAGGTACTGGAGTTCTTTGCCACTTCCAAGCTCCGTCATGAAGACACCTCCATCAAAAGCAAGGTTGCTGGGAAGAAGATCAAACTATCCGCCAGGAAACTGAGCCAATACCTGCGGCTATCCAGTTGTGGGGAAGAAGACTACCTGGAGGAAGAGGATAGAGCAAGGACACTTTCCTTCTGTGGACTGGCCCGGGGGATCCGGTCAATCAAAAGGAAAGATATGAACGAGGAGGGAAAGCTGCTGTCCAACATCGTTGGGAAGGTTCTAATCTGCAAACCTGGATCCCACGACCATATCTCAGGAGAAATGTTCAAGATTCTGGTGGCGATCGTCTGCCGGAAGTGGTTCAATTGGGGAGCCATGCTCTTTGAGAAAATTAAAGACACACTCCAAACCCCCAGCTTTGGCCGAATCATCAGTCTCTATCTGAATCAGCTGGACGGCGATACATTCGACATGAGCAAAGGAGTGCCTCTGCACTATTTGAAAAGGATGGACGCAAGCATATTCGACCGGTGGGAGCGTCGAATAGGGCAAGTCGCCAGGGAAATAGACCACGAGGATGCATCTCCTGCCGAGGACACCAGTGCTCCTGCACAGTCTATGGCTGCCCCCAGTGAAGTTCCTGATGCACTGATTACAGGAACTGAGGGGGAGTTTGTACTCTCTTCTGCAAACACCATATCAGATATTTCTCAGATAGCAAAAGATGCTGTGGAATCTGTGCAAGCAGACAGTGAGGAGGAAGTGGCAGATGTGGAAGAGGAAGAGGACGGTGAGGAAGATATAAATTACCTGGGCAATGAGGTGGCTGATGAAGAGGAGGTGGATGCAGTAGAAGAAGACATGCATAATTCTGCAGATCAGGCTGAGCACATGGAGACTGAGGTGGAGGAAGAAGTAATTGAGCGGGAGAAAGTGGTGGACCCTCAGGAGGATGCTGCTGGTTCATCAGAGGAACAAGCTCCTGAGAGGTCGGATGCAGGAATACAGGGGGAGCCCTCTCAGCAACCCGCTGTCCCCCCTGTAGACTCTATTCTAGTGTCCAGCTCTCCCAGTACTTCTGCTGGGGAGCCCGACCAGGATCTGCCTGCAGCTCCTTCCCTCCAAGCAAACCTGGCAAATCTCACTGTTAATGTTGTCCAAGGGATACTGGATGAGCTCAAGAGTACGTTTAAGAAATCCCACAAAACGGTGCTAAAGAGACTGAAGGAATCTGAGGATCTCATGCTCAAGAACATAGTTCAGATCAACCATAAACTAGATGTGATGGAGAAGAAATTTGATGAAAAGTATACAGAGGCAGGCACAGCTGTATCTCTTCTCATGAAAGGACTGAAGAAGAATACTGACGACCTGGGTGTGGTCAATCAGAATGCACATGTTGTGGCGACTAACATACAGAAATTCGATGCCAACATGGTGCTCCTCAATAAAAATCAACAAGACCTGCTGACTGAGTTCTCTAAATCTCTGAAGCACATTGATGAGTCCCTGCACTCCTATGCAAACTCCATTGCAATCGAAGCCAAAAAGGGGGAGAAAGAATATACTGCTAAAATGGAAGGGCTTCAGCACATCATCATCGAAAATTTCTACCAGTCTAATGTATATGTGTATGACAGTTGCCAGTGGTTGCTCAACCAAGCATTAGGCAACAATACAACCAATATTCCTGAGGTTAATCCTGTTCACGAGACTACTGAGAACAATACTGTGGATGACGAAGGAGCAAGTGCAGAAGTTGTTCCGTTAAGCGAAGCTGAGTCAAAGAAATCTGCTGAAAGGGCTGACCGAAGAACCTGGTTTGATCAAGATGCCTTAGCCAAAGCCAAAGGCAAAAGGCAAATCAAAGAAGGAAATTCAAAGGAAACACCAGCTGAAAAGAGGATCAGATTGACAGAGGAGGATGTGAGAAATGAAAAATGGAGTCCTGTATCAAAGAGTATCATCTTGGACACATTTTTGTTACAGCAGAAGGGGCACATAAATCGAAGTGAGGTATATAGCCAATACGAATGGGAGCGGCATAAAGAATTTGAAGCCAAACGCAACATATTCTTCAGGAATAACACAGTGGCAGATAAAGCCCCTCCTCCCAAATATCATCCTAAGCCTAAGGAATATTTCGAAAGACAGAGCAAGAAATTCCTGGCTCAGAAGCTTAAGGATGATCTTGCTAAGGAAAAATAGGCTTAGGATCTTTTCCGCCTCTTATTGCACATCAATGTTTCCCTATTATCTTACGAACAAGTATTATGAATTTATATATATATATATATATATATATATATATATATATATATATGTGATGTCATGTTTTGACTCAAGTATTGTTATGTTTGTTCTCGTCTACTTAAAATTTTAATCATTCTCTGGATGGTGGTATTCATCTTAGCTAGTAGGATTTTGGCTTCGTCAAATAGGGGGAGATTGTTGGGTATTGTATCCACAATTACCTGGATTTGAGGAAGCCACCTGTCTAGCTAAGATGAATTCACAATGTATTTGATGAACTATTTTTTAGTTGTGCTTGCAGTTATTCCATGCTAAGTACACACCAATGTCAGGGTGCAGTGGGTCAATATTCACGGGTCTGTGCAACGTAATCCCTCGTTGAGCAGATCAGTGTGTTGGCCTACGTGTACTCTCTCTATTGGGGTGTACTTAATTTCAAGTACAGGGCTATGATACAGCAAGAGCAGACAAGGAGCAAGGATGGGCCAAAGACCAGCTCAAGGAAAGAAAGAGGAGAAATCGCCCAAGTAAAAATCGACGAGAATCACTAATGATTCTCGCCGAGTCGTCGAGAATCACTAGCTGATTCTCGCCGGTTGGAGCCGGCAGTCTCGACACCGCCTGAAATTTCTCTAAGGCAGAATCGTCGAGAATCACTAAGTGATTCTCGCCGATTCGTCGAGAATGACTTTGCATTCTCGACGATTCGGTGAGAATCAAGTGTGATTCCCGCCGATTCTCCCGGGCTTCTGTATCAGTACAGCCAGAATTCGGCTAAGTAGAAGTCAGCGAGAATCGTAAGTGATTCTCGCCGATTCGTCGAGAATCACCTACGATTCTCGCCGAATTTGACTTGGGCAATTTCCTGTTGTTCTCTGGACCGGTTCAAGTCATCTGAACTATTTCGAACCGGGCTCAAGTCTTCTTATTGGTGGGACCCACAACGGTCATATACTTGACCTAATATATATATACCCCGTATGTATGAACAGGGACAGACAGAAAATACGCGAATTCAAAAAGGACGAGCCGCCGTCGAGCCCGATCCCGATCTTGGTCCGCCGATCGTCTCCGACGTTAGCGCTGTTGTCGCCGCTATTGATCTCATGTTTCTCCAGATCTCCGTCGACAGAAGCTTAGGCTAGCATAGCATCTCACGCGTCTAACCAGAGATCCCTTGTCTCTTGATTCGTAGATCGGGAAAAACTTCCCCGTCCGAATCGATCGAGACGATCGATCCTAGTGTGACCGTTGGAAGACCTTGCTTCCTTTGCTACGAAGTTTGAATCACTAGCACAGCAGCTGCTCTCCGTCGCCGCCGCTTACTCCATGAACCTAGCCGCCGCACTAAGCCGCCGCCGGTTTCGGGAAGGTTCAATCCAAGTGAGATCTAGGGTTGTGGACTCTTCGTTGACATCAAGAACACGTCGTCGAACGAAGAGGGACACCTTTGTCTCCAAAAGTTGTTTGTATTTCTTACAAGCTATTTTCAATTTCTTTGTAAAGGACCGATTGGTCTCTAGTTGTAAGGGTTGGGTGCAACTCGTGTTGTGGGAGTGGTGACTCCTACGTGTGGAAGGGTTCCTTCCGTTAGTGCAAGGATTGGATTCCAATCATGTTGTTGAAGTGACCGAGTCGTCCCTGGTTGGGAGATAGGTCGAAGGGGGAAGTGGACGTACCCAAATCGGGGAACCACTATAAATTGCCTGTGTCCTCTCTGTGCTTTTTTGTTTTATTTTCTTGTGCAGGTATAATTTCAATTCCGCTAACACGCTGCAAAGACACCTATTCCCCACCCCATAGGTGAAGGTAGTTGACACTAGGTGGACTTTCAACTGAGTGTCCAAAGAAGCAGAAGAAGGATAAAAGGAAAGAAAAGGACTCTAAGAAGCACTATAACAAGCCTTCTACCTGCAAGCATACGAAAAAAGAAAGAGGGTTTGTTGCTGAGACTTGGAGTGAGTCTGAAGAAGAGTCTTCATCATCCACCTCTAGTAAGGATGAAGAAGAGGTAAAAGCCAGAGAGATTTTCCTTATGGCAATTGATGCTTCATGCAGTCATTCAGCAGCTGATGAATCAGCATAAGAATCAGAATCGGAAGAGGATCGGGTAATAGCCTATTTTTATTTCTATTCCGATCATTTAAAGATGAATTCAAACTTTTGTGTAATGATTTATTTAAGTCTGAGAAGGAAATCAAACTTCTTAGAGATAAAAGGAAATCAAACTTCTTATGGTTGCAGGAAGCCTGTACACATTCTAACTGAGTGTCCAAAGAAGCAGAAGAAGGATAAAAGGAAAGAAAAGGACTCTAAGAAGCACTATAACAAGCCTTCTACCAGCAAGCATACGAAAAAAGAAAGAGGGTTATTGCTGAGACTTGGAGTGAGTCTGAAGAAGAGTCTTCATCATCCACCTCTAGTAAGGATGAAGAAGAGGTAAAAGCCAGAGAGATTTTCCTTATGGCAATTGATGCTTCATGCAGTCATTCAGCAGCTGATGAATCAGCATAAGAATCAGAATCGGAAGAGGATCAGGTAATAGCCTATTTTTATTTCTATTCCGATCATTTTAAAGATGAATTCAAACTTTTGTATAATGATTTATTTAAGTCTGAGAAGGAAATCAAACTTCTTAGAGATAAACAAATTGAATTTGATATCTTATTTTCTGAAAACATAAAACTAAAAGATGAACAAGATAGAGCTTCTGAACAAATTATTTCTTTAAAAACTGAACTAAATGAGGCTAAACAATTTGAAGAATCTCAAAATAGGAGAAGTATAAAATTAATGGACATAACCAGCACAGTAAATGCTAGGCTTAATAGTAAATTAGGTTTAGGAGCATCATCTAGTCAACCACAAATACTTATGAAAAATATTATTTCAACACCTATCAAATTCATATCAGAAAAGGGCAAAGAAAAATTAGAAGTCAATAACCAACAAATTGAAGTATTTCAAAAACCCAAACAAAAGAAAAAGAAACATAAAAATTTCAATAAAAACAATGTTCAACATTTTTCGTCGAACTCAGATCGATGAAATGTATATGGTTCGTCGAACTCAGATCGACAAACTATTAACACTGATTTTATATATGATAAATCGTCTAATTGCGATCGACGAAATTTATATGGATCGTTGAACCGGGATCGATGAAATTGGGGCATAGGAAATGAATACATTCATTCTCTGAGAAGAGTTCGACGAACTCATCCCTATTCATCGAACGCAGATCGACAAACTTAATGGAATTCGTCGAACTCAGATAATTTCAACATAAACTTAAATTCTTCTAGAAATTTTAATTATCCTAAATCATCTATTAATCCCTTTACCAAATGTATAATCCCACCTAGGAAATTTAATCCTCTAGGATATAAGAATTAACCAAAGTTCTCTTATATTTCTAGTTTTAAATTTAAGAAGGATCAAGGACCCAAGGTTACCTGGGTCAAGAACAGCTAATTTCTTTTCTTACAAGTACAAAACTATCCTACCATAGAGAAACAGTGGTATTTAGATAGTGAGAGTTTCTAGTGTCAACTTAATCCACCTATAGGGGGGATAAGTGTCTTGCAGTCTTTTGCGGAATTTAAATTACCTGCACAAATAAACAAACACAGCACAGAAAAGCACATAAGAAATTATAGTTGTTCCCCGATTTGGGTTCGTCCACTCTCCCCCTTCGACCTATCTCCCACCAAGGGATGACTCGGTCACTTCACTAACCGGATTGAAATCCAATCCTCACACTATGGAAAGAACCCTTCCAACCAAAGGAGTCACTACTCCTCCCCCACGGGTTGCACCCAACCCTTACAACTAGGAATCAAAATTCCCTTACAATAAACTAAACTTGAATGTAAAGAAAATACAAGCAAACTTTTGGAGATCCCGATGTCCTTCTTCATTCGTTGAAGCTTTCTTGAAAGAGACGAAGAATCCACGACCGGTGTTCTCTCTTGGAGAGGATCTTGACAAGATCAGCGGCGGCAAGTGAATGCGGCGGCAATGCTTTGTATATCCAAACTTCTTGACGAAGAAAGCAAGGTCTACCAACGATCTCAGTCGTCTCAATCGATTCGAAATGAAGAACAAACCTCTTAGACAAATCGAGAGACAAGAGATCTCGAGAGAGAAGCATGAGACGCTAGGCTTGCCTCGGTACTGTCATCGGAAGATCAAAGAATCTCTGAGATAACCCGCGGCGACTAGCTTGCGAGCGACGACGGTGATCGGTGAAGTTCCGCGATCGGCTAGGGCATGCTCGGCCTCGGTTTTATTTTTCATTGTTCGATCTATCGGTATGTTCAAATACGCGAGTATATATACTAGAAGCCAACCCTAAGTGACCGTTGTGGGGCCCACAAGGAGAAGCCCTAGTCCCGGTCAAAACGGCGCACATCAAACTTGGTTCGGTCCAGCGAACGGGAAATTTTCCTAAGGCAAAATCGGCGACAATCGCTGGTGATTCCCTTCGGAGTAAGCGCGAATCACTCACGATTACCGTCGAATTTGCCTTGGCAGAATTCCAGTTGGATTAATGGTCATCCGGTGGGAATCAGCGGGAATGCAAGGTGATTCTCGTCGAATCGGCGAGAATCACTTGGTGATTCCCGTCGATTCTGCCTTAGCAAAATTCTTGTAGGACGACAGTCAGCCGGATGGAGTCGGCGGGAATCACTGACTGATTCTCGACGATTCGGCGAGAATCACTAATGATTCTCGTCGAATCGGCGAGAATCACTTAGTGATTCCCATCGATTTTGACTTGGACGATTTTTATCTTCCTTCTTATGAACTTGGTCTTTGACAGATCTTTGCTCCTTCTTCTGCTCTTGATCTGCCTCGACCCTGTACTTGAAAATAAGTACACTCCAATTGAGAGAGCACACGTGAGTCAACACACTGATCTGCTCAACGAGGGATTACGTTGCGCAGACCCGTGTATATTGACCCTTCGCACCCTGACTTTGGTGTGTACTTTGCATGGAATAGATGCAAGCACAACTTTATAGAATATCGTCAAATATATTATGAATCCATCTTAGCTTGATTGGAGTCTTCTTCAAATACAGGTAATTGTGGATGCAATACCCAACAATCTCCCCCTATTTGAAGAAGCCAAAATCCTACTAACTAAGATGAATTACACCAACTAGAAGGATATACATAAACAATATGCGAGACAATACATCAGAATAATAAACGCATTCAGAACAACAATTGAATCAACATGTGATCAAATATATATATATATATATATATATATATATATATATATATATATATATATCCAAAGGTTGTTCATTTAAATGCAAGAAAAGATATACACACATAGAGAGAATAAAAATAGATCTAGATTCCAAGTCTATCTCTCCTTAGCCTGAGCATCTCTAAGTTGTTCAGCCATGTACTTCTTCCTTTGCCTCTCAAAGAATTCCTTCGTCTTCGGGTAATACCGGGGTGGAGGAGCTTTATGTTCCACAGTGTTAGTCCTGAAGAATATGTTTCTTTTAGCCTCATACTCTTTGTGCATCTCCCACTCATACTGACTATATACTTTATTTCTATCAAGCTCTCCCCGCTTATGTAGCATGAATGTGTCCAGTATGATGCTCCTAGATGTGGGACTCCATCGTTCATTCTTAACTTCACTTTCATTCAATCTCGATTTCCACTCAGCTGGAGTTTCTTTGGAAGTTCCTTCTTGAAGTTTTCTTTTCCCTTTTGCAATAGCCTCTTGATCAAACATAGCCATTTGAGCAGCTCTGGCAGTGGCCCTAACAGCCTTTCTGGCATCATCTTCACTCAAGGGAACCTCCTCAGCACTTGCAACCTCATCAGCAGCAACAGTAGCAATGTCATCATTAGGAGCAACCGGAATTTGTATACCAGATGCTTGCTGAACTAGCACGTGACAGCTTTCAAAAACATACTCATTTGACTACTCAAAGTTGTCGACTATGATTTGTTGTAATCCTGCCATATTAGCTGTATATTCCTCCTCCCCCTTTTTGGCTTCTTGAGCAATTGAGTTTGCATAAGAATGCAGTGACTCATCTATATGCTTGACATTCCGAGCAAAATCATCCAGCAAGGATTTCTAATTTGCGTTGAATGTGACCATGTTGGCATCAAACAATTTGATGTTGTTGGCCACAACATGTGCATTTTGATTCACCACTGTTAGATCAGCTGTGTTTTTCTGTAGCCCTTGCATCAGAAGATTGACGGCAATGCCGGCCTCTGCATACTTAGCTTCAAATTTTTGTTCCATCATATCCAGCTTATGATTTATCTCCACAAAATTTTTTAGCATCAGATCCTCAGATTGCTTAATCCGTTTCAGTACCTTGTTGTAAGATTGTTCAAAAGAGGCCTTCAGTTCATCCACTATACCTTTAATGATATTTACCGTGTGATTTGTTAGGCTGGGTCTTAGCGGATGAACCTGATGCATGTCCTGGTCGTGCTCAGGGGGGATAGGACTCTGGGAGTTAGGATTCTCTTCTACAGATACACTGGTGGAGCTAGATAGATTCACAGTCTCTTGAGGGGGGATTGGGGCAGCCTCTGTCATTTTTTCATATATACTCATCATCCCCTGCCGGGAGGTCTCCCCCTCAATTGTTGCACCAGATACATCAGGAACTGCTACCTGAACCTATTCCACAGAGGGGAGGTCAACATCAATTTCCCTCATGTCCATCTCATTTCCAGCTTGCTCATTATTCACATCATCAGCGGACGCATTCTTCACATCATCCTCATCAGCAGCATCATCCTCCATGTCATCCTCCACTTCCTCCTCGTCGACCTGATCGGTAGCGAGGGTATCCACTGCATCCTTCGCGATCAGGGTAATATTAGTAACGACGTCTTCTTGATCTGAAACTTAGACATCCATCCTGAGGGCATCAGAAAGAATGGGGAATGACTCCCCCTTAGTTCTTGCATGTAGTAGATCAGGAACTTCACTGGGCTCATCCAAAGGATTTCTAAACTCCAGAGCTCTGTCTTCTTCATCACCATGGGCTTCAGCCGCACCTCCTTGGCCAATTCTCCTCTCCCATCTATCAAAAACACTGGAGTCCATCTTCTTCAGGTAGTGAAGGGGAACTCCCTTAGTCATATCAAATCTGTCTTTGTTCCATCTGATTCAGATATAGACTGATAATTCTCCCGAAGTTGGGAGTACGTAGGGTATCTTTAATCTTCTCAAATAACATGGCCCCCCAATTGAATTTCTTTCTGCACACCACAGCTATCAGGATCTTAAACATATCCCCAGAAATATGATTATGGGAGCCAGGTTTGCAGATCAGAACCTTCCCTATGATGTCAGAGAGGAGATTTCCTTCCTCGTTCATGTCCTTTCATTTGATGGCATTGGTCCCTCGAGCTAATCCACAGAATAGTAGTGTCCTTGCACGATCATTTTAATCCAGGTAGTCCTCTTCTATAGAGCTGGAGAGCTGCAGATGATGTGATAGTTTTGCAGCAGTCACCTTGATCCTTATTCTAGCTATCTTACACTTTATTAAGGTGTCTTCGTGACGTAGCTTGGCGGTTGCGTAGAACTCAAGAACTTCCTTATCTACGACCTTGCATGGGTGCTCGAGAATAAAGGAGAGCCCTGCTTGCTCAAGCATCAAGATGATGTTCCCTAAATAATCAGAAGCATGGGCAAAGCTTGTCCTCACCAACTCAATCCAAGTGAGGAGCCCGACCATGGTTCGAGGTGCCATTATAAACCTAAACAAGTAACATCCAAGGAACTCAACTCTATCTAAATCTATAGATTGTAGGAACTGAACTAGTAGGAAATAGACAAGTTACAACCTAGCTAATGATACAAGGAGGAACGATCGTTACCTTGTACTCGGAGGGGGGAAGCAAAGTGATTCTCGTCAGGCGATGAGCGGAGAGAAGCCCTAGTCCAGTGAGAGGAGAGAAGCCCTAGTCAAAGGAGCAGCTTGCGTCGAGACGGAATGCTGGTGGTGGATCATCGAGACACAAGAGTCGAGCAGATGCCAGAGACGAGAACACCGAGCCGACGGGGAGAGGACAGCGGGTGGATAACATGCGACGGGAGCGACGGGAGCGACGGGAGCGACGGAAGTCGACTCTGGGAAGACACGATTTCGCAAGTTCCGCGGGGAAGCTGTTTCTGTAGAGCCGATGAAAATGTGAAGGGTCTGGAGGAGTTCTGCTATTTATTTCCGGATTTTGCCGTTGTTTCCGATATTTCCGCTGGTTGTGGAGGTTTCTACATTCCTACTTCCTTGCACTTATTTCTTATTAAGTACTTAATATTTTATCTAATAGATAGACTTATTATAAGATATCTTTATAATTATGCTAGGTACAAATATGAAATCGAGGTACTCATTCTATGATAAATTTGAACTTTCCCTCTATTTTTGTTCCTTTAGTGGCCCTAGTCTTTCCGGCAATTGCAATGGCTTTTTTATCTCTTTATGTCCAAGGAAATAAGATTGTCTAAATATGATGGTACAAAATCTCGTCACAACAAAGATTGCAATGGATTCTCCTTCCGCCAGATTATTCTAACCGACGGGAATCCTGTTTATTTCACCTAGATTTTCTTTTTCCTCCAAATTGAAATGGAATCTACACATGTGTTTCGATAAATATATATACATCTATGTAATGCGATTCAATTTTCGAAACTAAATGCGCGTACCTGGGATCATTAGGTTGATCAATCAGTTCAAGTAGGACAATGTAGTTAGCATTATCTCTTATCCCATATACTTGTTCCATAGCATCCCTAGAACATCTCTTTTCTAGGTCCTATCATGTTCAAGGGTACCTAGACTATCCTGCAAAAACGAATTACCTTACCTTAGGACCCCAATATGAATTGGGTCCTAGGTTCTTGTCAGCATAAAAAATCGGATGCCTTCCTATAGGATTTCTGTCAGGAAGGCTATCTATAGCCAAGGGATGTGGACATACCCTTGCCCATGGCACAGAAGGATTGTGCCAACAATCTATGGCAAAGTGACCCACTCTGCCACAACACCAACACTCATGAATATTGTATCTCCTTTTCTGACCAGGTCTATTAACAGAGTTAGTCATGACTCTAGGTCTGAAGGAGGCAAAGCAGGTTCTGCTCTACGATTTACCCTTTCTACCGGGACATGAGGGAGGGTTTATAAAGAACATGTGGTGAGTGTCATGAGGCCTGGGAGGTGGTGCCTTCTTTTCAGTCAATAGACATCTGGGGGCCCCATATATACTTGCTACATGTTTGCCAACCCCCTGTTCCTGCGTCCTAGGGTGGTGAGAGGTACTATGAGAGCTGATTCCTGCACTCTCATGAAGTGTTGAGGCTGAGGCAGTGAATACAAAAGGTTCATGATGAGCCAAATGTATTTTCTCATGGGTATCCATAACAGCACTTGCACTATGGGTATTTCCACATGAGGGTTGATCATTCTTGCAGTTACCATAGCTGTTCTTATGGTCATACCTGAAGGCATGATGTGTGCTCTTCCTACTCGGTGTGGGGTGTCTGAAAACAGTTTCCCCATTTCTCCACGATTTTATAATTCGTGAGATCCACCAGTTTTCTCCCTTTCTCTTAATAACATCTACCATGGAAAAGTTAGATACTATTCTCTTCTCGGTCTCAAGAGAAAACTCTAGATCCGAGATCTTTGAGTCCTTCACCTTGATGGATTCAAATTGGAGATCCATCATGGTCCTCAACTGAGCAATTTCCATTGCTTGTTTCTCCACAAGCAAGTTGATCTTCTGAAGGGAACTACGAAGGGAATCAAGAGTTTCAATCTTTTGATTGAAACTGTCTATTTCCCTAGCTTCAAAAGATGGATAAACCTCTGAACTTCTCCTATCTTAAGGAGATACAAGAGGAAGGGAGCAAGAAGAGGAAGATACCTGATCCTGATTGTGCTGATCATGATTGGAGTTATGGTCTGCAGAGACTGAGGTTTCAGCTTCATCACAACCGCATTCCTCAATCTCTTCTTCAGTCTCAGATAGAGACACTGGAGCCCTGATATTGAGAAGTTGTTCTGGACTTTCATCATCAGAGATGAGGACCCCTACATATGCTTCATCCTCTTGCTGGCATTCAGTCCCGGCAGTCTTCTTTCCCTCCATGAGGTCAGAGATTATTTACCACATGGATTTTGCAGTCTTACACTTGTCTAATCTTGTAAGTGAGGATCTTGACCAAATATCAGAGATGATCTGTCATAACAGCTTGTCCAAGTTGAATAGTGAGAGCTCAGTTTCAGTCATCTCTACGGTACTCTTAGGGATTTGGAGATCTCCAGATTCAGAAGCCTTCATGGGAATGAAAGGACCCTCTTCCATAATGAATAAAGCACGGGGGGTCAACGGCTTCCAGATGAAACTGAACTCTCATTTTCCAGATGGGAAAATATTCTTTTGTTCATGCAGGCAGTCTCAGGGGAGAGACACTAGTGTACAGCTCCATGCTTGAGTTTTATTTTCTTCTTGACACTAGAGATGGGATCTTACTCAAGGTATTAACCTGATTGTTGAGAAACCTCCCTCTGATACAACTTGAGAGTTTCTAGTGTAAACTAAATCCACCTATGGGGGGATAGGTGTCGTGCAGTTTTTTGCGGAATTTAAATTACCTGCACAAATAAACAAACATAGCATAGAAAAGGACACAAGCAATTATAGTGGTTCCCCGATTTGGGTACATCCACTCTCCCCCTTCGACCTATCTCCCACCAAGGGATGACTCGGTCACTTCACCAACCGAATTGAAATCCAATCCTCACACTACGGAAGGAACCCTTCCAACCAAAGGAGTCACTACTCCTCCCCCATGGGTTGCACCCAACCCTTACAACTATGGAATCAAAATTCCTTTACAATAAACTAAACTTGAATGTAAAGAAAATACAAACAAACTTTTGGAGATCCCGATGTCCTTCTTCGTTCGTTGAAGCTTTCTTGAAAGAGACGAAGAATCCACGACCGGTGTTCTCTCTTGGAGAGGACCTTGACAAGATCGGCGGCGGTAATTGAATGCGGCGGCGATGCTTTGTAGATCCAAACTTCTTGACGAAGCAAGCAAGGTCTACCAATGATCTCAGTCGGATCAGTCGTCTCAATCGATTCGGAATGAAGAACTAACCCTCTTACACAAATCGAGAGACAAGAGATCTCGAGAGAGAAGCGTGAGACGCTAGGCTTGCGTCGGTACTGTTGTCAGAAGATCAAAGAATCTCTGAGATCAGCGGCGGCGACAAGCTTGCGAGCGGCGACGGCGATCGGTGAAGTTCCGCGATCGGCTAGGGCACGCTCGGCCTCGATTTTATTTTCAATTGTTCGATCTATCGGTATGTTCAAATACGCGAGTATATATACTGGAAGCCAACCCTAAGTGACCGTTGTGGGGCCCACAAGGAGAAGCCCTAGTCCCGGTCAAAACGGCCCACAACAAACTTGGTTCGGTCCAGTGAATGGAAATTTGCCTAAGGCAAAATCGGCGAGAATCGCTGGTGATTCCCGTCGAATTCGGCGGGAATCACTCATGATTCCCGTCGAATTTTCCTTGGTAGAATTCCAATTGGATATCTGGTCATCCGGAGGGAATTAGCGGGAATGCAAGGTGATTCTCGTCGAATCGGCGAGAATCACTTGGTGATTCCCGTCGATTCTTCCTTAGCAGAATTCTTGTAGGAGGACAGTCAGCCGGATGGAGTCGGCGGGAATCACTGACTGATTCTCGACGATTTCAGCGAGAATCACTAATGATTCCCGTCGAATCGGCGAGAATCACTTAGTGATTCCCGTCAATTTTGACTTGGACGATTTTTCTCTTCCTTCCTATAAACTTGGTCTTTGACCCATCTTTGCTCCTTCTTCTGCTCTTGATCTGTCTCGACCCGGTACTTGAAAATAAGTACACTCCAATAGAGAGAGCACACGTGAGTCAACACACTGATCTGCTCAACGAGGGATTACGTTGCGCAGACCCGTGTATATTGAACCCACTGCACCCTGACATTGGTGTGTACTTAGCATGGAATAGCTACAAGCACAACTTTATAGAACATCGTCAAATACATTGTGAATCCATCTTAGCTTGACTGGGGTCTTCTTCAAATCCATGTAATTGTGGATACAATACCCAACAGATAGTGGATTCTCAAAGCATATGACAGGAAGCAAGGACAACTTAACCAACTACAAGTCAAAGCTTGGACCAAAGGTGATCTTTGTAGACTCCAAAAATGGTCAAACAGAAGGCTATGAGAATGTTAAAGTTGGAGCTTTCACCTTCAGGAAGGTAGTGATGCGTTGAACGGTAAATGTACCGGTCGCACAAGTAATATAAAATGGGCAAATTTCCCCAAGTATCGATCTCTAGGGAACACAACAAGGCGGAGTTCATTTTGAGGAGGACTTGAGATTTAAGTCTAAAGGTCTAACCTACGAAGGGGGGGGGGGGTTGTTGGTTGCGGATAAAGAAAGTAAAATACTATAATTATTCCTATGGAACACTGTTATGTGATGCTTCGCCACGCGGCATGGAAGACTACACAGGCCGCAATGTACCGAATCGCTGGGCGAATAGATAAGTGGGCTTGCGGATGATGTGGTTAGAACGGCGGAATGAGGGTCGTGAGCACCTCTTCAATACGCACACCTCTAGCAATCGCTAGAGCGGCAGAACCAGATGTGTTGCAGATGGAAATGCGGGCGCTACTCAAGCTACTAAAGCGGTAAAATAAAATAGGTTCACATAGACATGAAACAAATAATGTTTATAACTAAAGTGCACATCATCAACATAAACTGATTTAATCACACATATTCAACAAGAAAGCAAGAACAAGTCAAGAGAACGACCGAATCCGAAGGATCATCGAGGGGTCGCGGAAGGAATCGCCGGGTTGTAAATCCGCGTCCAAGCTCGGTCCTCAACTACGTCCGGGGAAGAAAAGGCTATCACTACCTTCCAATGGACCCGTCTTCTCCGTGTCACGATGCGAAAGAAGGTTGCAAGCTTCCCTTTGCTTATTGGATACAACATCAAAACTTGAAATGAGCTTAAAAGATAAAGGAGGAGGCCGAGAGCAAGCACCGGCAAGAGGAAAGCTTTGCGAGCATGGCTTGAGCTTCTCTCCTTGGTGGAAGATGAAGGGCAGAGGTGGAAAGACAAAGCTTTGCACTAAAAAGGCTGCTGGAATTGCTGGAGAAATGTTTCTCCCAAAATAATGGAAAATTTGCTCTTAAATAGAAGCAGGTCAGAAAAATAAGCACACACGGTGTGGCGCACAACCATGCGCTAACCGTGTGTTATTAATTTCGAGGCCAAGGTTACAGATGAATTTGCGTTGACTCGTGTGTTTTACTGGCGCACGGGCTCTTCTGCCTATGCGTGAAGGAAATCGCACGGGTAAACACAGAGCGCAGGAAAACAAGATAATACAGGGGAACCGTGCATTTTACTCGCGCACGAGCACGTATGCCCGTGCGTGAAGGAAACACACGATTAACCCCAGAAAGATGAAATACAGGGAAAAATATGCAGACCTTTCCTTTCCTTCTCGCACGGTTTGGATGAAACAGTGCGGGAATAAAACGCACGGGTAGCCACAGACGACCCCAGAACTGATGTTTATAATGCATGATTGCCATGAGACTGTGCAAGAAGAAATTTGCACGAACCGTGCATTTTACACAGGAACTAGAATTGGAATTCGGGATGTCACGACTACCTGCATAGCAATAAATCCATTAAAACAATCATAAAAAATCAGAACAAAGAAGTGCGAGGAGCTCAAAGAACTTACCCTCAACACAAGAGCTCACAATCACACACCGCATTGGGCAAAAACAATGCACTATTGGCTAAGTGAAGATCTAAACAAAAATATGACTTTTCCAATTGAAAAAGTAGTGCACATGCAAAATAATAAGCCCAGTTGAGTCCGAAAAACCCTATATAAATAAGACTCGTCACACCACCAGAATTAAACATTTGCTCATCCTGAGCTAAAATTATCACTAAGAGGAGTTGAAGAATTTGCATAAATAGAGTACCATGCGAAGTCATACCCTCATATACAAAAAGTAATAGTAGAAAACTCTTCTATGCATGAATAATAATTTCTAATTCCTGTAGACGTAAAGAAGATATTACAAGTACTCCTAAAGTGAATCACGGTGAATCATTCGGCTGCACGTAGAACGAAAGCAGGTGGACAATGAGGTGAGCATTGCCAAAGATCAGGCTTCAGTAGATTCTCCAAAGGAATCAACCAATGTCGGTAACCATATGCTCGCCCGTTCACACTCTCTCCACGACAATAGTTTGACTCAAGCACGAATCCTTAGGACTTGGAGTTTAATATAGGCTTAGGCGAAGGCGGGATACACAGATAAACAAGGCGGACACGCAAATCCAAAATGAGACCACCCTAAAACACTCACAGCATATTAAACAGCAAACACGTGTTGCGCACCACCAAACTTGGATTTTTTTACAGTTCGTGCACGCCCACCACGAACACAATACCAAAAAAATTTCACAACTCAACAACAATATATATATATATATATTTTCATTTTATTCCCTATTTGGAAATTTCATTTCATTTACTTTTTTTTTCTTTTCTTTTCTTTTTATCCAAATAGCCGAAACCAAATACGAAAACACGACAACACCACAAGCTGCACAAACACCCACATAACTGTCACACATAACGGATACAAATGACAATTGATCAAACTAACCGAGCGACCACATCCGGATTTGTGAGTTGGAAAGGCTATATGACTTTTGTAGCGAGGCGTAGGGATGTCAAAGGAAGGGACAGGCTCAACCGGGATAACAACGGATAGACGTCGGGAATGGTACAAGACTCAAACTAGACAAAGTGCCGAACTAGATCACGTGCGTACTTGACTAACCATGCACTCATGCTTCGAGAGTAGCTAGGGGCAAGTTCTTAGCCATCCAGAAAGATAATCCTTCCTCTCGACTCGAGCAATATGAGGCCATTGAAATCCCACAGAAAATTCTACACCACCGTTTGATTCATAACCAGATTCACACCTAGAGTGCCGTAAACAAAATCTACGCTAATAGAAAAATAGAAACTATATGATGGCGAAGGCCATCATGATGGAGCACTTGGAGCACTTGGAGCACTTGAGGATGGACCATCGAGGAGTGAGGAGGTTGAAGATATACCGGCAAAAGACTTGCGACGACGTAGCGGTCATGGCTACGGGCTTCGCCCTCGCAACAAAACTCGTGTTTGAATATTTTTCTTTATGGTGTGCTAATAGCCTTTTCATGTGTGGCTATGTTAAAACAATATTTTATTTCCTGCATTTCATTTTATGTGGTGTGTATTTAGCCACTAGTTTTTCATTTGGGATGTAAGCCTATATAAGGCTATGACTCTTTCATATTGAGATTTAGATTATTATTGAATTGAAAATTGAGATTTCCTAAACCTAATCTTCTTGCTCTCCCTCCCTCTCTCCCTTGCCCTAATCTTAGCCGCCGCCCCTCCCTTTCCCTCCTCTCCAAACCGACGGCCTACCCCCTCTCCCTCCTCAAGAGATCGGCCAATCTCCTTCCCCTCTCATCCCTAGCCGCCACCTTCCCTATATCCCCTACCCAAGCCGACAGCTCATTGCCTCTCCACCTCAAATCCGAGAGGTGATCCTCTCCTCAAGGAGGCTCGGCCACATCAAGGTCTTGCAAGGAAGGAGGTCTTCTAGAGGATCCTCGCCGGCGTGACGTGAAAAGGATTTCAAGGTTCGTCATCCATAACGCTCTTCCGTGGACATCAAAGGAGAAGCGATCATATCCGGTGGATCCGCGCATCTCGGATCTATCATTCCGAGAGGGGTAACGAAATTCTACACAAGAGTTTTCTCTTCTTAGATAATTCTAGTGGTGGACGAATTTTGCGTTGATTTCCGAAATTGTTATTTCTTCGTAGCTAACAAAAATAGATTAGTATTTTCGTTTGGTTTTCCGAAGGAATCGTAAAAGGATTTGGCACTCCTCGCTTTCTTTTTGTTGGGATAGATCCAACCACCTTTCGAGTCGTTTGTTCTTGGTGGATCTATTTTGGTACAACCCAAAAGCTCGTCCGGGATCAATATTATCCCTTTTAGCCGGAAAGAGTTCGGCCTATAGCCGACACTCGATCTAATTGCGGAACGGCGATCCGTATTGTTAGCGCGTGCGATAAGTAGAATAATTATTGTGGCTGCGTTTACGTTAGTGTGCGGGATAGAGGTCGTAGATCGTGTCAAGCGTCGTCGCGATCACGCGACGTGACTCGAAGAGACATCCCTACATCAATTTGGTATCAGAGGGAGGTTGTGCTGATTTCCCAATCGACACCATCCTCACTTTTATCATAGGGTTGTCTTTTCCTTTACGTTGTGCACTTTCGTTACGAACCGTGTCAAAATCTGAATTTTGGGCTGCGTTTAGTAAAACTCACAAATTTTATTTTTCCAGAAAATTACAAAAAAAAAAATTCTGAATTTTCTTCTCATTTTTTTAAGAAAAAAAGTCTAAAAAAAAATTTTCTGTTGCTCAATAGTTTTGCGTCAAAAAATTCAAACGCGTAATTTAAGTCAGGACAAAATTGTGGTGTGTACCGTTCGTTCATGCGCACTAGGCTGGGCACGGAATATCTTCCCTCCACCTCACACATGGCCAACACCCAAGGCGACGAGCCTGCTCCGGCCACGATCGCCGAGCTCCGAGATGAGTTTAACGCTAGGTTTGACGCACTGACTCAGTTAGTTGAAGGGCTCGCTGTAAATCAAGCGGCGCCTCGAAACAACGGCGTTGGCAGAAACCGACAGGGCCCCCAACCCCCGGCAGCCAACCAGCGAGAGGAACGACAAAATCACCCACGTGATTTAGACGATGAGTACCCACCCCGTGGTCATTATGAGTTTGATGTGACAAGGGCCGTGAAAATGAACGCACCCTCCTATGATGGGATGGGAGAGCCCCAACTTTTCCTAGACTGGGTCATGGACATCGAGTGCTATTTTGAATGGCACGACTTAACTGACGCTGATAAAGTGAAGGTCGCACGTATGAAACTACTAGGAAGGGCCAAAACATATTGGTTAAACGAAGAGAGGCGCCTAGGAACGGTAAACGGAACACCCCCACTTGGGTGGACCGCAATGAAAGCGCTACTACACGATCAATACGTTCCCACATATCACCGAACTCAGATGTTCGACGATTTAGCCACCCTTCGGCAAGAGAATACGTCGGTAGCAGATTATATGGGACGCCTTAAGGATATGATGGTGCGTTGCGATGTTCGTGAAATGCCCGAAGTTACACTCTCACGATTTCGTAAGGGCCTCAACCCGGATATACAAGGGAAACTCTTGCGTTATGGTCACACGGACCTTAACACCACCTTCAACGCCGCCTTGGATATTGAAAAGCATAACGCCTACAAGTCCAAAGGACGTAATTTCCAGAAAGGGAAATCCATCTTAGGCCCGCACCCTTCTTCATCCGCGCGTGATAAAGGAAAGTATCGATCAACTGACCCGGAGTCCATTGTCATTACCGCTAGGAATAATAGAAACCCCACCGGTGAGCGAGTACCAATAGGACGAGTTAACAAGACAAATGCCACGTGTTATTCGTGCGGCATTCAAGGGCACTATTCTAGTGAGTGCCCCACGAAAAGCAAGCCTTTAGCCTTACTAGACTCTTCGTCTGAACCTGCTGATATCGTCTATGGAGCTGGCGAAGAATCTGACGCCGAGCCAAGTGACATTGAGGACGATTCGTACATGATGGTGATGAGATGCATTTTAGCCACACCGCGAGCGTTGGATGAATATAACCGGACAAATATATTTACATTAAATTTTAAAGACGGTGAAAAATGGTGTAAGTTAATTATCGACAGCGGCAGTTGTATGAACGTAGTATCGGAGAATGCCATCACTCGCATGCACTTAGTAACCGAGCCGCACCCACATCCTTATAAAATTGCTTGGGTAAACAAGACATCCATAGCAGTCTCTAAGCGATGCTTGGTTCCGATAACTTTGAAAAACTACGTTGATAAAGTTTGGTGCGACGTCATTCCTATGGACGTGTGTCATGTGTTATTAGGACGACCATGGCTGTACGATTATGACGTGACCCACTTCGGTCGCGCAAACACATATGAGTTCAAGTTTAATGGTAAAACCATTATTTTGAAGCCGTCAGCGCCCAAGGATCCGTCATCTATCTCCAAAGACACGGTTGTGCCAGTGGAAAAGAAAAGGATAAGCTTGATTAGTAGAAAGGACTTAGAACGTGAGACTTTTATGGATGGCGTTATATACGCGTTAGTATGTTTACAAGCGAAGGAAGAGTCACAAACTTTTGAGAGCCTCCCATTATCGCTTCGAAATCTCTTGGAAGAATATAAGGATGTTTATCCGGTGGATCTACCACCCACGTTACCACCGATACGTGACATCCAACATGAGATAGATTTTGTCCCGGGATCGTCATTACCAAATCAGCCCCATTATAGACTCAATCCTTCCTCTCATGAAGAATTGCAAAAATTAATTTCCGATCTGTTGGCGAAAGGATTCATACGACACAGCAAAAGTCCTTGTGCCGTCCCCGCTTTATTAGTCCCGAAGAAAGACAAGACATGGCGACTATGTGTCGACTATCGGGCTATAAATAAAATAACAATTAAATATCGATTCCCTATTCCCCGTTTGGACGATCTATTAGATATGTTATCAGGAGCCGCCATATTCTCTAAGTTGGACCTTAAGAGCGGTTACCACCAAATACGAATACGGGAGGGAGACGAATGGAAGACTGCTTTCAAGTCTAAGGATGGACTTTATGAATGGCTAGTGCTTGGAGAAGGACTTACAAATGGACCAAGTACTTTCTCACGATTGATGACACAAATCTTTAAGCCCTTTATGGGAAAATTTGTAGTGGTCTATTTTGACGATATATTGGTATTTAGCATGTCGCCGGGGGACCATGAGACTCATCTAAGAACCATCCTTACCACGTTGCGCGCAGAGAACTTATATATTAACTTTAAAAAATGCGCTTTCGGTGTGCCTTCTGTTGAGTTCTTAGGATATATCGTGAGTTCAGAGGGCATTCATGTGGATCCCAAGAAAGTCCAAGCGATTATGGAATGGCCGGAACCTAAGAACATTCGAGACGTTAGAAGTTTCCACGGATTGGCCACGTTTTACCGAAGATTTATTCGGAATTTTAGCAGTGTTATGGCACCCATAACTGAATGTATGAAAAAAGGAGAATTCACGTGGACGAAGTCGGCCACTAGTGCCTTCCAAACGATTAAGGAACGAATGTCTGAAGCTTCTTTACTCCGATTACCAGATTTTAGCAAAGTTTTTGAACTGTCATGCGACGCATCGGGGGTAGGAATTGGAGGAGTACTAAGCCAAGAGGGACACCCGCTAGGATACTTTAGTGAGAAGCTAGCCGGGCCGAAATTAAACTATTCCAATTATGATCGTGAATTCTATGCGGTGATCCGATGTCTCCAACATTGGCGACATTACCTTATATCAAAAGAATTTGTCATATTATCGGACCACGAGGCCCTCAAATTTGTGAATTCTCAAAATAAGATTAGTCCACGGCACGCAAAATGGATATCCTATCTACAGGAGTACACCTTCATAATCAAGCATTTGAAAGGAACACTAAATCGTGTAGCGGACGCACTAAGTAGAGTCACACTGTTATTAAATACCATGGAAGTGTCGGTCATAGGATTCGATAGGATAAAGGACGAATATATCCATTGCCCCGACTTTAAGGACATTTATTTCGCCGCTAAGGATAACTCCCCTACCACTATTTCGGCATTCTATATTCGGGATGGATATTTATTCAAACATGTGCAATTGTGCATACCCCGGTCGTCTTTACGACATTTCATTATATGGGAGTTACATAGCGGGGGATTAGGCGGACATTTTGGGCGAGACAAAACGATCACACTTGTGGAAGATAAGTTCTTTTGGCCGGGCCTTAAACCCATGGTCAACAAAGTTGTGGGAAGTTGTCGTGTTTGTCAACTAGCTAAGGGAAACAAGACCAATGCGGGTCTTTACACACCCCTTCCGATTCCGTCGGTACCATGGCAAGATGTTAGCATGGATTTTATATTGGGCTTACCTATGACCTTTAGGCGACACGATTCCATATTAGTGGTGGTAGATCGATTCTCAAAAATGGCATATTTTATTGCAAGCAACAACACCTACGATGCTTCAAATATAGCAAAACTATTTTTCAAGGAGGTTGTAGCACATCGAGGTGTGCCCAAGACGATAGTGAGTGATCGAGATGTAAAGTTTACAAGTTATTTTTGGAAGACACTCTGGAAATTAATGGGCACTAAACTGATGTTTTCGTCGGCCTATCATCCTCAAACGGATGGGCAAACGGAAGTCGTCAACCGTAGCTTGGGAGGGTTACTTCGTTGTCTAGTAGGTGAACATAAGGGTACTTGGGATCTTATCCTCCCGCATGCTCAGCTTGCGTACAATAACTCTAAGAACCGGTCCACTGAATTGTCCCCAAATGAGATAGTGCACGGTTATAAAGCGCCAGTGCCACTTGACTTGATTCCTTTACCACCTTCTTTTAAGTCAAGTCAATTTGCACTAGACTTCGCTTCACATGTTCACACTCTCCACGAGCACATTGGCAAGACGTTAGCTAAGCAATATTCTATATATCAATCGAATGCTAATGTACATCGGCGAGTAGTCTCTTTGAACATAGGCGATTTGGTTATGGTTCGTCTAATCCCTGAACGGATGCCTTCGGGCACCATAAAAAAAATTAGCGAACAAGAAAGCCGGTCCCTTTCGAATCTTGAAGAAATTAGGCGAAAATGCTTATTTGTTAGAGTTACCTACTGATTGGGGAATCTCCCCTGTGTTTAACATTTCCGATTTAACGCTTTTTGTTGCTCCACCACCTGAATTGTCTATCTCTCCGTTTCATATTTCTACGAAAAATTCTAATGGGGTGGGGGGTGAGTTAAAATCTGGATCGCTTTCTCCTGCGAAGTCTACGGGAGGTACGCAGTTTATTGATGATGAAAATTGTTTTTCTGCTTCACCTAACGTTTTTCCGAGGTTTCCCCGGACAGATTTCTTGCCTGACAAGATTTTGCAGGATGATGTTGTTCCCACTACAGATGGCGACGTTCACAGGTTCTTGGTTCGTTGGCGTGGTCGTCCGGCTTCGGACGACTCTTGGCTCTCGACTGCACAGTTGGATCTTCTTGACGCGGACCTCCTACACCGCTATCTCTCTGACCACTCATCGGGGATGAGTCCTTTTGAGCGGAGGAGGATTGATGGCGAAGGCCATCATGATGGAGCACTTGGAGCACTTGGAGCACTTGAGGATGGACCATCGAGGAGTGAGGAGGTTGAAGATATACCGGCAAAAGACTTGCGACGACGTAGCGGTCATGGCTACGGGCTTCGCCCTCGCAACAAAACTCGTGTTTGAATATTTTTCTTTATGGTGTGCTAATAGCCTTTTCATGTGTGGCTATGTTAAAACAATATTTTATTTCCTGCATTTCATTTTATGTGGTGTGTATTTAGCCACTAGTTTTTCATTTGGGATGTAAGCCTATATAAGGCTATGACTCTTTCATATTGAGATTTAGATTATTATTGAATTGAAAATTGAGATTTCCTAAACCTAATCTTCTTGCTCTCCCTCCCTCTCTCCCTTGCCCTCATCTTAGCCGCCGCCCCTCCCTTTCCCTCCTCTCCAAACCGACGGCCTACCCCCTCTCCCTCCTCAAGAGATCGGCCAATCTCCTTCCCCTCTCATCCCTAGCCGCCACCTTCCCTATATCCCCTACCCAAGCCGACGGCTCATTGCCTCTCCACCTCAAATCCGAGAGGTGATCCTCTCCTCAAGGAGGCTCGGCCACATCAAGATCTTGCAAGGAAGGAGGTCTTCTAGAGGATCCTCGCCGGCGTGACGTGAAAAGGATTTCAAGGTTCGTCATCCATAACGCTCTTCCGTGGACATCAAAGGAGAAGCGATCATATCCGGTGGATCCGCGCATCTCGGATCTATCATTCCGAGAGGGGTAACGAAATTCTACACAAGAGTTTTCTCTTCTTAGATAATTCTAGTGGTGGATGAATTTTGCGTTGATTTCCGAAATTGTTATTTCTTCGTAGCTAACAAAAATAGATTAGTATTTTCGTTTGGTTTTCCGAAGGAATCGTAAAAGGATTTGGCACTCCTCGCTTTCTTTTTGTTGGGATAGATCCAACCACCTTTCGAGTCGTTTGTTCTTGGTGGATCTATTTTGGTGCAACCCAAAAGCTCGTCCGGGATCAATATTATCCCTTTTAGCCGGAAAGAGTTCGGCCTATAGCCGACACTCGATCTAATTGCGGAACGGCGATCCGTATTGTTAGCGCGTGCGATAAGTAGAATAATTGTTGTGGCTGCGTTTACGTTAGTGTGCGGGATAGAGGTCGTAGATCGTGTCAAGCGTCGTCGCGATCACGCGACGTGACTCGAAGAGACATCCCTACATCACTATAAGCATAAAAAGAATTTTAATCTACACAAACTCTAAGTGAGCATGAGTGCACGCTTAGGAACACTCTTGGAGTCAACATTTTACTCCATCATGCAATCCTAAATCAACACAACATTCTTTATTCTACGCACATGTGATAAGCAAGCTCGGCGCGTACAAGTGCTTAAGTACAAGTTCTCAAGTGGGTGTTGTGGAGTGCAATATAAATGCAAATGATATAACCATAATGTTTCTAGTATGCGAGTGAAATGTGCTCGTGAGTGGGTAATAACTCAAGTCTCACCCCCACCAGACTTAATCTATGCAACCAAACATAAGATTTGCAATAAAACAATGAAATATAAGTCGGGGGAGAGGTTACCCCATACTCAGCAAACGAGCATCCCCAAAGATTGACGTGAAATCATGAAGCCAAACTTGCAAAAATATTTAGCTCACCCCGCCGCACAAAGGAAAGACAACCTACAAAAGAGCTCCAGCAAAAATGTATACACAAAACAATAACAAGTTTAATTTAAGCAATGCTTACAAGTTATTAAACTAAACACAATCATCACATATATAAAACAAAACTAAACACAGTAACACAAGAAGGAAAGGCACTGCAAACAATATATCTACTAACCACCCTGGGGACAAAGCCCCCGCTGAATAGAGTGAAGTATATAATCAGTCAAACCATCGAAAATATAAACATGAAGAAAAACAAAAGACAACCCCATCCGAGGATAAAAGCAACAGTCACTCAGGCTGATCAGGAAAAGATGGAGGTAGAGGTGGAATATGGTACGAGAAGTAGAAGCTCGAGCAGGGACAGCAGGGGGCACCCCACGAAATTTAACAATGCCCTCTGTCATGTCGTGCTGCTGGAAAATCAGCTCTTCAATCTGCAAAATTCCGCGCGTAATAGTCAGGATAATCCTCCACAAAACTCCTATGGTGCGGGGCAGGGGCAAAAGAAGACGCTGGGGCAAATGGAATGGTATGGACCAGAGCGGCATCGTCGGGCCTGAGTGACTCCGAAGAAGAACCCGCAGCCGTAGAAGAAGCCCTAGCTAGTTGCTTACGCTCAACAGTACAAATAACGTAGCATCACGTACCGCCAGATGAAACACGACATACCAATTTGAAGGCGGTCATCATGGTCGCCGAAATGAAATCGCCACGAAAATGGGAGTCATGGCATGCAAAGCGTCAAAAACTCCAAATCCCTTGGCGATTCGCGTAATAAAGTGCGAACTACCGATGGACTTCAGAGGCACGTACGTGGCCTAGTGAATGAAGTAATCCACAAGAACCCGGCCGAGGTGGAGTGGGACGCCATGATGCATGTTGAATAGGTAGAGAAGATAAAACCACCCTGCTACATTCTGACTCATCGAGGTGGTGTTGATACTGTGCCCGATCAAGTGCTAAACATAGCGGAGCATGGGGGAGATTATATGGGACGACTAGGCTGACCACGCTTCATACTGCTATGGAAGCCCGCTTATCTCTTGCCAGAATGTGTGGGGAGAGGCACCAGTTGGGAACTCAAAGGGTCGAGTAAGAACGTCCGACTCCGTTAGTTCGTCAACCGTGTAGATCCCCGCATAAACAACAAACATACCCACACTAAAAGTGTAAGGATGTATGTTCATCCGGAATGACACCGCAGTGGACTCACAGGTAGCTGCATCACGTCGTTCAAGAATGTGGAAGGTGGAGAGGAATTTGAGTGTGAGTTCGCAAAATTCGGTCTCCACAATGGAGAAGAGATGATGCCACGAACCCACGTCGAGTAAACGGTACACCTCCATCTTTAGACCGACGGCCGTGAGCTCCTCGTCCGAAACGAAATGAAAATCCAAAAATGGTTTTTGGACCAAACAATCAAACCTCATGACCATCTCGGGTCGCCCAAAATGAAGCATCCGTTCTGATTCTTCAGTATTCACTGGAGCATCCGGAGCATCTTCCGGCTCTGCCAGAATCGTAGCCCACATAGAAGAGGAGGCACCACCGAAGCTGCGCAACTTGCTACTCAACTTTTTATATCCCATGACAATGAGGAGAGAGAGAGGAATGGAATGAGATGAGGAATGAGGGAGGATTTGGAGAAGGAGAAGGAGATCTTGCCAGAGAACATGGATGAGAAGCTGACAATTGTAGAAAACGCACTGGAATGTTGGCCAGCGTGCGTCAAAATCGCTCAGCCGGAATTTTTATAAAAAATATGCACGATCTTGCGTTTTTGCTGCGCACGTTTCCCCAAACTGCGCGTTTTGCAAAAAAAGCCAGATTCACCTCTTTTTCACCGGGAAGTCTCATCCTGCAACAGCAACGAGAAAAACAAAAGCAAATGGAACAAAGAACCTCCTGAGCGACTAGTCAATCTTCCCGAATTAGGTGCAAGCACACAAAAATCTCGCAAGCATGCATTAAGGCAAAAATAAAATAAATAACTTTCAAAACTATTTTTAAAACAGTAAAAATTAACTAACTATTCCTACTCCTAGATAAGTACTGGGGTTATTGTTATCCCAGTACGACTTATTCGAAAGACGAAAAGTCCTAGCTAATGGGCCTATGAAATAAAAAATGCACAGGTAACTGTTCCATTATCTGTTTTGGTGATGAGTACTGATACGGAGATAGAGCAGCTACCCCTCTACCTAAATAATAATACCTGCCCAATACAGGTAGAGGAAATAGGAAATAAGAAGAGGAGGAGCGCAGGACCTCGCTCATCTTATCACAAAGTAACTCCTTGCCTTGCAAGGGTCGTCAACCACAGATCTGCATAAGGCGATGAAGACGGCATGAGCACAAGGCTCATCGTCATCCAAACATTCCCATGGAGACTCAACCTGCACAGGCTCAGATAGGGAAGGGGGCCAAGTAATAAAAGAGATGAATGACTAAAGAATCAAAATAAGGGAGAGTGATCCGTGTATCACTCTCAACAGGATCCAAGCATAGATCATTGTTTGTATCATATGAGTCGTAAAAGGGGGAATCTTAGAACTCTAGGTCCGCGGTGGTAAGAAGGACCGCCTCATCAAATACAGAGGTGCAAACCTCCGCATCGGAAAGGTAATATTCCTCATCCCACCGGGGTGTGTCATAGTCATCTGAAGATCCATATTTTCCGTCGGAGAAAAAAGAATCCTCATCCCACCTCGGCGCAACCTCAGGAACCAAATCATCCAAATATAAGACATCATCAGCTGACTCACACAAAAATGGTGTAGCACCATCAGGCAATAATTGCAGAATGGCGAAACTGCTCTTACAATCAAGCACTGAATGATCATGCCCCATTGCAAAATCATTCGAAGATGCCACCCCGTCGACAGGAAAAATCTATGCGTCCTATACAGGAGTGCCCATGGATTCCTGGTCCTCTTTTTGCTGGCTAACACAAGAGTGATCGTCATCACTCAAGGGAAGCTCGTAAAAAGGGAGCAAGGGACCCATGAAGGATCTGTATGCAGCGAGAGATTCTTCTGTAATCTTAACGAGTAAAGAATGAGCCAAATGAGTGATGTAAGTGTATGGACCAGGCAACACCCCGATAGGCCTGTCCACAACAGTCTTCTATGAACGGGAGGTTATTTCGCACACGCACACAGAGGGAGAAGGCTCGCACAAACTAAGGCACTCCTTCAACATGTGGCCTACACCTTGACATAGCAAACAACGAATACAGTGCTAGGCATTCATAACAGCCATGGCGTCGATGTATTGGCGCAAAGTGTCATAGACACGGCACACGGCTACGGAATACATCGTGAACAAAAATAATTACCAACAGGGTGCTACACAAATATAATAAAATAACACGGATCTGCTTTCTAAACAAAAAATCATAAAAGGGCAAAAAGAAATAAACAAAATAAATGGAAAGCAGGAAAATAAATAAAAACAAGAAACAACAATCACAAGATCTCCTACAGAAAAATCACACGGCTGTGCTCCCCGGCAATGATGCCAAAAACTTTGTGTGTTGAACGACAAGTGTACCGGTCACACAAGTAATACAAAATTGGCGAATTTCCCCAAGTATCGATCTCTATAAACACATCAAGGTGGATTTAATTTTGAGGAGGACTTGAGATTGAAGTCAAAAGGTCTAACCTACGAAGGGGGGCATTGGTTGGTTGCAGATAAAAAAAGTAAAACAATATAAACTACTCCTATGTAACACCGCTATGCGATGCTTCACCAGGTGGGCTGGAATACTACACGGGCCTCTATGCAGCGAATTGCTGGGCGGATGGACGTGTAGGCTTGCGGATAAGGTGGTGAGAATGACGGAATGATGGTCATGAGCACCTCTTCACTATGCACACCACTAGAAATCGCTAGAGAGGCAGAACCGGATGTGGGGGAGGATGGAAATGCGGGTGCTACTCAAGAAACTAAAGCGGTAAAACAAAATAGGTTAACATAGACATGAAACAAATAATGTTTACAACTAAAGTGCACATCATCAACATAAACAGATTTAAACACACATATTCAACAAGAAAGCAAGAACAAGTCAAGAGATCGACCGAATCTGAAGGCTCGTTGAGGGGTCATGGAATGAATTGTCGGGTTATCAATCCGCGTCCAAGCTTAGTCCTCAACTACGTTCGGGGTAGAAAAGGCTGTCACAACCTTCCAATGGACCTGTCTTCTTCGTGTCATGATGCAGAAGAAGGTCTAAAGCTTCCCTTTGCTTGTTGGATACATCGTCAAAACTTGAAATGAGCTTAAAAGATGAAGGAGGAGGCTAAGAGCAAGCACTAGTAAGAGGTAAGCTTCACGAGCATGGCCAAAGCTTCTCTGCATGGTGGAAGATGAAGGACGGAGGTGGAAAGACGGAGCTTTGCCCTAAAAAGATGGCTGGAATGACTGGTGAAAAGTCTCTCCAAAAATGGTGGGAAATCTGCGCTTAAATAGAAGCAGGTCAAAAAAATAGGCACGCATGGTTTGGCGCACGACCGTGCGCTAACCAAGCATTATTAACTTCCCGGCCAAGCTTGTGGATGAAGATATGTTGACCCGTGCGTTTAACTCGCGCACGGGCGCTTCTGCCCGTGCTTGAAGGAAATCACACAGGTAATCACAGAGCGCTGGAAAACAAGATAATACAGGAGAACCATGAGTTTTACTCGCGCACAGGCGCGTATGCCCGTGCGTGAAGGAAACGCACTATTAACCCCAGTAAGCTGAAATACAGGGAAAAATATGCAGACCGTGCGTTTCCTTCTCGCACGGTTTGGCCGAAATCGTGCGGGAACAAAACGCACGGGTAGCTACAGACGTCCCCAAAATTGCTGTGTATAACGCACGATTGCAATGAGACCTTGCGAGAAGCAATTCGAACGACCGTGCGTTTTACACAGGAACTGCAATTGGAATTCGGGACGTCCCGACTACCTGCATAGCAATGAATCAATCCAAATAATCATAAAAATCAGAACAAACAAGTGCGAGGAGCTCCAAGAACTTACCCTTAACACAAGAGCTCACAATCCCACCCGGCATTGGGCCAAAACAATGCACTATTGGCTTAGTGAAGATCTAAACAAAAAAATGACTTTTCCAATTGAAAAAGTTGTGCACATGCAAAATAATAAGCTCAGATGAGTCCGAAAAACCATATTTAAATCGGACTCATCAGGTATCATATGTGAGTGGTCTAAAACATAACCTAATATCCATAAGCAAGTTATGTGATGAAGGTTATCCGGTATCCTTTAACCAATCTTCCTGTATTATTACTTTAGTAGATAACAAAACTATTTTAACTAGACTTAGACAAGGAATTTTTTATGTGGTTAATTTTAAGTCTGCTAGTTCAGAAATTTGCTTATTCAATTAGATTAGTAATAATAATGATTTATGGCATAAAATATTATGACAAGTTAACCTTAAAAATATTGCTAAATTATTTAGGGACAACCTTGTTAAAGAATTGCCTTCTGGCCCCTACAAGAAGGAAAGTCTCTGCAGGGCTTGTCAATTAGGCAAGCAAACTAAAAATAACTTTAAATCCATTAATAAGAGTGATTCACCCAGCATTCTGTACATGCTACATATGGATCTTTTTGGACGCATTGCAGTACAGAGCTTGAGATGGAAATCCTATACATTAGTTATTGTTGATGACTTCTCTAGTTTCACTTGGGTGTTCTTTTTGAGAAACAAGTTAGATAACTTCAAAGTTCTTACAGACTTTCTTAAGAGAATTCAGATTGAGTATTCTACTCTTGTTGCATTGATCGGAAGTGATCATTACACTGAGTTTGATTCTCTTCTCATGCAAGAATTCTGTGAGAAAGAAGGAATCAGGCATTGCTTCTTTGCTCCTAGAACTCCTCAACAAAATGGGGTAGCAGAAAGGAAAAATAGAACTCTAATATAATCTGCAGGGACATTTTTTGCAAATGCATAATTACCCTTATCCTTTTGGGGAGAGGCTATAAGCACAACAAATTATGTTCTGAATAGGAGTTTAATACATAAACATAAGGGTAAGACTCCCTATTAACTGCTCAAAGGGAAGCAACCTAAAATAGATTATTTTAGAGTTTTTGATTATAGATGTTACATACACAATAATAACAAGAAACATCTCAGAAAGTTTGAAGTCGAAGCTGCAGAGGGAATTTTTCTTGGATATTCCCAAGTCAGCAAGGCCTATAGGGTATTTAATTAATCAACTCTAAAAATGGAAGAATCTGTTCATATATCTTTTAATGAAGCTAACATGTTTTATAAGTAGAAGGATTTTTCTACCAGAGATTTATTGCAAGTACCCCAACTGTGTGAGAAATTTGGATGATTTAAACCTCACCCAAGAGGTTATATCACATTCCTCTCCACAAGTTTATGAAGAGAGTGAAGAAGAAATAGTTGGAATAGTTGAACAAACAACAACTAACTTAATTCCATAAGAGGAATTAATTCCCCAAGCTGTTGATGAACCAACTCCTCCTACTGATATTGTCACACTTAGAGATCATCATATATCTCAAGTGATTAGAGACATGTCAGTTGGTGTGCAAACAAGACATCAACTCAACCAAGACTTGATGCATGCTTTCTTCATATCTCAACTTGAGCCCCAATCCATAAAAGATGCAGAGCAAGATCCCCACTTAATTATTACAATGCAAGAGGAGCTCAATCAATTTGAGAGATGTAGAGTTTGGGATTTAGTTCCAAGACCCTATGACTACCCAGTCATTGGAACTAAATGGTTATTTAGAAACAAATTGGATATTCAAGGAGCTATTATAAGGAACAAAGCAAGGCTAGTAGCACAAGGATATTCACATGAGGAAGGAATTGATTATGATCAAACCTTTCCCCCTATTGCAAGGTTGGAAGCTATCAGGATATTCCTTGTTTATGCAGCCTAAAAAAGTGGAAAGTCTACTAGATGGATGTCAAGAGTGTCTTTTTAAATTGTGAACTCAAAGAGGAAGTATATGTGGAGCAACCACCAGGTTGAATCTCTCCAACTCATCCCTCTTTTGTTTTCAAATTGCATAAAGCTCTCCATGGTTTAAAGAAAGCTCTAAGAGCTTGGTACGAGGCCCTAGCAAACTTTATTTTAGATCATAAGTTCTCTAGGGGCATTGTAGATAGGACTTTTTTTAGGCATCATAAAAATGAAATTTTGTTAGTACAAATATATGTAGATGACATCATTTTTGGCTCTACTGATTTCAAACTATGCAAAAGGTTTTCTGACCTGATGCATTCCAAGTTTGAAATGAGTAGCATGGGTGAGCTTTCATACTTCCTTGGTCTTCATGTGAAGCAATCCCCTGATGGCATTTTCATCTCCTAATCTAAATATGCTAAGGATCTAGTTAAAAGATTTGGGATGTCAGATTCTTCAGCTATGAAAACACCCATGGCTTCTAATGTTGTGATTGATTCTGATGAACAAGGCAAGCCAGTTGATCAGAAAATATATAGGACTATTTTTGCGTAACGACTCCATCCGTTAAATAACATATAATAGAAGGTCCGGCCGGGGCCCCACACTATATGCCACAAACAGGCGGCGAGGTCACAGGTTAATACAAAAACAGGTACGCAACCTAACACAGAGAATACTAGCGGAAGCTTTTAATGTTAAAACTTAACTAAAATGATGAATGTCCACTATATATAAACAACCACATTTATATATACACACGAAGGAATGTACAATAAATACTCAAGAGTTTGGCCTTAAGGCCTTACAGTTATGCTTTACATGTAAGACCCCCCTCCCGGAACACAGAACACGGCACGAGAGGGGTCTTATGCCCAGAACAGCCGCCTTGCGGTAGCACTAACACTCGGGTTAGCCTGTACTACATGACGCCTATTCTGCCGGCCATAACTAATATCACACATTGCCAACCCAACCAAAATATAACACAGAAGTCAAATCCACACCATGCATATAGTCCATAAAGTATATGTGTTAAGAAGATACAACAAGCTTATAATATCAGAGTACGTAAATAGTTTTCCCAAAAAGGGTACAACAAAAACCTCTCACACTCACATTAGTAATCGACGGTAGAGACGGTACCGTCCCCTCAGGCCCTGTCGTCCTGGCCTGGCTGTCTGTCTGCATAACCTGTTTTTCACCTGCGGGGTTTCCTCCTAAAAAGGAAGACGTAGCAACCGTTAGTCATAAAGACTAAGTGGCCTCACATCCGCTCCCTCGGTGACTCCTCGGCACCGAGCGGAGAAAGGAACATGGTACAATATATATGAACATAGGTACAAGTAGGTGGTATATCACTATATATGTAAAGTAGTGTAATAAATGAGCAACAGCTCATCTACAACAGCATGAGAGTATGATATTATAACAGTAAGTAACTCAACTTATATGAATGCCCATACAAGCATATAAGTTGAGGATCGTTCAACAGTAAGTAACTCATCGTATAAGAGTGCTCATACAAACTTATATGATGAGGATCTTTGTGTATGCAATGAAGTGTAATGATATATATGTAATGCAATGACTCACCCATGATCACGCACATGCAATCGCTATGTCGACACAGACTTGAAGTTCCCACTTTTCGAGCAGGTAGCTAACCTCTAAGGCATCATCCGCTGTGGCAAGATGGAGATAATAGGGCAGGCATCTCCACTACTAGGCTGGTCTCAACACTACCTGGCCTAGGCCTTCGTATGTGATGCGTGGAAAATACGGCAAGCGCACCGGTCGCACAAGTAATAAAGTTTGGGATGAAATCCCCGAGTGTCGGTCTCTTGAGGAACACAGTAAGGGATGAGTTAATGTCGAGGAGGACTTGAGATTGAAGTCCTCGGGTCGGCTCAAAAAGGGGGGGGGGGTTTGATTGTTGCGGAAACAGGAAGTAAAATCTACAAGTTACTCCTATGCAATGCCGCTATGCAAAGCTTCGCTAGGCGGTATGAAGACTAGTCGGGCCGCTATGCACCGAATCGCTAGGCGGATGGGCGAGTAGGCTAGCGGATGAGGTGGAGAGAACGGCGAAATGAGGGTCGTAAGCACCTCTTCGCAACCCGCGCCACTAGCAATTGCTAGTGCGGCAAAGGTGGATGGAGGTGGATGGAACAAGGCGCACCTCAAGCAATATATAACGAAAATACAAATCACATAGACATGATATCGTATAAACGTATTCTACAATTAAGCGTACATCATCTATAAATGAAGTTTACAACAACACATAAATAACAACAAAGGAAGAACAAGACAAGAGATCGACCATATCCGAAGTCTTGCTGAGGATTCACGGTTGGAGTCCTCGGGTTGTCAATCCGCGTCCAAGCTCGGTCCTCAATTGCGTCCGGGGTAGAGAAGGGCTGTCACCACCTTCCAATGGCCCGTCTTCTTCGTCTCACGACAGCGGAAGAAATTTGCAAGCTTCCCTTTGCTGGATGGCCATGGCGTTGAAGCTTGAAATAAGCCCAAGAGATGATGGAGGAGGCCGAGAGGAAGCTCCGGCTATGATTTGGCGTTGAAAGCTTGCCCGGAGCCTCTCCCTAAGGTGGAGGATGAAGGGAAATGGCGAAACCCTTCGTCGGGGGCGAAAAACGGCGGAAGAAATCGCGGATTTTGGCGATCTCCGTACCCTAATTCGCGAAACAGGGCGTTTTATAGCTTGCAGAATAAATAGGGCGCACGACCACTGCCGCACGACCAGTGGTCGTGCGCGAACAATGTTAGCACCCGTGCGGCCAGAACCTGTAGAGCCTGCAGTACGAAATTAAAGCACGCGCACGATCAGCAGCGCACGATCAGTGATCGTGCGAGGCAAGCTGATGATCGAGCGAAAAAGACAGAACTTTGCAAAAAGGGCCATGACTGCGCACGACCGGCAGCGCACGAGCAGTGATCGTGCGCGGTATGGCAAGTGATCATGCGGAAGGTTCAAGACAGAGATTTCACAAATGAGGTCGGGCTGCGCACGATCAGTGATCGTGCGCCAAGAGGTCGATGGTCGTGCGTGGGTAAAAACGCACGACCACTGACTCCTTTGCCAAAAAATAGTGAAACGCCTATCCCGAATGCCCTCACGATCCCCAAACCTGCAGGAAAACTGCATGGGACATCGATCGTGCCAGCCACAGCAAACAATAATAATCATAGCAAGAATGAAATACACACACACACAGAAATAGGCTAAAAAGGGTGCACAAGACATGGAAAACCCTAGCGAACCAAAAGGAGTGCAAATGATGCTAAACGGTGTGCAAAGACAAGAAAATGAGCCTAGATGAGTCCGGAATTCGGTATGAAATAGGGACTCATCACACCCCCAGACTTAACTGTTTGCGCGTCCCGAGCAAACACAACCTAAGCAGACAAGGAAAAATAAATAGCTAACGAAGAAATTGCAGAACAGAGTACCATGCGAAGTCGCATGCCCGTGTGCATAAAAATATAGTAGAGGAAATTCTTAAGTATACAAAATATTTTATATTTTTCACAATGCGTATCAAAAAGTTATTACTACTCAAAAATAGAATCACGGTGAATCAACCGGTCACGCGGAGGAAGAAAGTAGACTGGCCACTAAGGTGAGCTTTGCCAAAGATCGGGGCTCAGGATCACCTCCAAAGGAATCCACCAATATCGGGGACCATACGCTTGCCCGTTCACACTCTCTCCACGGCACTAGTTAGACTCAAGCGCAAATCCGTGGGACTTTAGGAGAATCATGGGGCTTGGGTTACGGTGAGGCAAGCAATGATAAAAAGAATGGCTATGCACCTAACCCAAATGAGCTAGCCTAAAAGAATCCCTCAGCAAACCACAATATAACCAGGTTTGTAACATCCCATTTCCGGCTAGACCCCTCGGAGTCAGTTGGTTGTGGTAGAACCCTAGGGAGCCCAAAACTTGAAATAAATCGACCAAGAAATCGGGTCACGGGTTGGTCACGCCCGTGACCGACCCGTCACGCCCGTGACATAGGGCGTGACCACGATCGTCGGTTCCAGATCGACGGTCGTCGACCCAAAATTCGCCCCCGGGGCATGTCACGCCCGTGACCCCCCATGTCACGCCCGTGACATAGGGCGTGACACGCTCGACGATCGTCGATTCCAGTTCGACATCGTCGAACCAGAATTAGTCCCCGGGGCATGTCACGCCCATGACCCGCCATGTCACGCCAGTGACATAGGGCGTGACACGCTCGACGATCATCGATTCCAGTTTGACGTCGTCGAACCAGAATTAGTCGTCAGGCATGTCACGCCCGTGACCCACAATGTCACGCCCGTGACATAGGGCGTGACACGCTCGACGATCGTCGATCCCAATTTGACGATCGTCGAACCCAGAATTGGCTAACCGGGCCTGTCACGCCCGTAACCTAGGTGTCACGCCCGTGACCAAGGCCGAAATGATAAGCCGGGTTGGAAATTTCGGTAACCGACGCCATAATAAATTCTGACTATGGGAATGAAAATCAAGAGTATTTATGGGTCGTTCCCTACTTTAATTATGTTAATAATTAAGGAAAAGTGGGTCCAATAGGAAATTGCCACCTGGCAAACACCTCTTCATCTCCAACTTTTCAACTGCCATTCGTCATAACCGAAACGTCATAAGGGTGTTATTAATGGCCGCCAACGTTTCATCTCCAACGTTTCATCCCTTCCCCTCCCCATTTGCTGATCTATAAAAGATTCCTAAGAGCAGGAGGAAAAGGTTACACTCCCTCAAACTGTTTCAGACTTCCCCTTGCTGTTGAAGAATTTCCGGCGACGCCACCACCGCGCAAATGGCTTCCCGACGCTCTGCACGCCTTCAACCCGCGAACAAGGTCCTCCCCTGCCTCTTCTTCTGCGGATAGATCTTAGGAATCGTTAGGAGAGATATCGGGCTCAAAAGAGCCAGATCGGGTGAGCGTATTCGTTGTTTTCCGAAAATTTCATGGTGGCGGGTTCGCCGGAAACCGCCTCTCCGGCGGCTGTGCCGCCGCCCGACGATAGCCCTCGCCTCAACGGAGGTGGTGGTGGTGGTGGCCGGCCAGGGAGATGGCTGGATGGTCGAGAAATAGCTTGGAAAAGCTACAGGATATTAGGTTTTTAGGCCTCTGGTTCGGGTGTTGAAGAAGATGAACAGTGGCATGAGAAATAAATTCTATTTTTAAAATAATTTCTGAATGAAAAATCTGTCTTGTTAAATAAATTGGGAAAAATACCTAGAGGCTCCTACAGGAAAAATGATCAACATAGGAAGTGTAGACCTTGCAGTCTACTTTAATTCAAAATTAATTTCACTCGATTCGGAATCCTGGTTAGACCACAGCACCCTTTTTGGTGAGGTCTATCCAGAGGGCTGCCTTGACCTTAGAAAAATTCCCCACTCCAATTCAGTCATCCAAATGACTTGAAATTTGGGGTGTGGTCTAATCTTACATATATATAGATGCTATCCAAAAATGAGAATTTTTGGAGAATATTTTTCTATAGTTTTTAGAAAAATTCAATAATCCTAGCCGAATTTAATTAGATAGTTAAATAATTTCCAAACCCTCCCAAACATTGGTGAGTGGTCCCTGGGGTCACCATAAGGTTCTGTATAATTTTCCATCTCATTTGTAGATGGTTTGGACTAGAAATGATCAATCCTAAGTTTTGCCCTAATAAGGGGTCTTAGGATAAAAGTGCACTTTTGAAGTTTGAGTGGTGAGATTGCCTCAATAGAGGCTGAGATTTTTACCACTGGCTAGTAATATTCTCTAGCACCCCCCTCATGGAGTTTGAGGTAGATCGGGGTAATTTTACCCTAAGGACCAAGGCCAAACCCTAAGGATGGATCTTGGTGGTTTGTGAAGGTCATGTGGTCAAATGACCTTGGATTGACCCGAAATTGGGTGAAGGGAACCATAGGGCCAATATAGTTCTCTGGATGAAATTTTAGTAAATTTGGAGACCGTTGGGATACCTGAAAATCTAACCCTAGTTTAGGGCGCAAAACTTGTAGAGATAGGAAATGACACTAAATCATATTGAAAAGTGGTGAGATTTGAGGAGAGTGAATTATAGGGATGGTACAAGCTCTGGATATTTTTCTATGAATTTTATGTTCATTATTTTGGATACTTCCTTAAATAATTTAGTAGTTGTATGATTTGGTTAGAAAATTTATTAGGGAATACACACTCTCTGGAAAGTGATGAAATTTAAGCAGAGAACGTTTATTATGATTTTAAATCTCTGTGAATTTTTATGGGATTTTAGGAAGATTAATTCTAAGGCTCGCTTCATTAAGTATGTTTTACCTTGATTATTTGATTAAATCTTTAGTGGTGGTTAGCAAGCTAGTAAAATTATGATTCTCTGCACAAAGATCTTTTATATATCATACTAATGACTAGTGATTTTTCTATAATTTTTAGATGAATAATTTCAGTACTTCCTTCATTACGTAGAATTAATATGATTATACTAAATAAATTATTTAGAGGTTAAATACTTTCTATAAAATTCTGAGAATTTGTATTTGAGGTTATTTTGCTGTTATTTAATGATCATGATTTTTTGAGTAGCCATTACTTAGGAAGATCATGTAGTTCATGTTTAAAATGACCCGTGGCACGTCCTTTGAGAAAATTAAATAAATATCAGATTAATTAGGAAAATTATAAGTTTCTGGATTTAGACAAAGTATGATATGGTAGACCTCCAGTAAATATTATAGGAGATTTGGAAGATAATTTGGTGAACCTCCCCTTGGGTACCTCATATAGTTTAGGATGGTCTGCATATAGTAAAGCCACAGAATTTTGATAGTTGATGGTTGGTAGGGCAAACTAGGATCGAGTTCATCATTGGGAGACTTGTTGGAATAAGGGAGTACGGGAACGACGAAAGATCGTCCATCCCGGGAAGAAGAGGAAGAGTCTTAATACTCTAGGGTTAGAACTAAAGTAACTAAAAGAGGATCGGGTTAAGGGGGATCAACCAATAATAATAAGTGTCTTGCGAAAGGGAACTTTGGGCCGTAATGCCACCGTCTTGGTTCCTAGTGCCCCTTGAGAGCCCTTCACGGGGTATACCGGGGGCAGTCCTGGGCTAACGTAAACCATAGGAATAATAAATTAAAAGAGCAACTAGTATAACTAGGGTTTCACACACTCACTCCCCGATAGCTAGGAAAGTAGAAAAATAGGACTTGTTGCCATTCAGACAGTAGCTCTGAAGGTAGATGCACGAACAGGACTGTCCGGGGGGCCCGAGGGCTCGAGGGTTGGAGTACAGAATAAAGGTGGTGGGTCTTCGGTACCTGATCGTCGTTCACACCGACATCGGTACGCTGACTCGGCGGTGTGGGACACTTAGCCAAAGAAAGTCTGGAGGGTACATCCAGCAGCAGTACGCGGATACTCTAGGTTGTGTTCTTCTAGGGGCGTACGGGAGGGCTAGGCCTGGTAGTGTGGATGCCCGCCTAGGAGTGGGGGGCCTGACCCACTGTCTCCGTTTGCCACTACGGAGGTTCCTGGGAGTGAAGCTAGCTGCCCGAACAGGGGGAACTAAAGGTCTGTGCGCATAGAGTCGTGTGCGTGGGTTGCACTTGCATGAATCATGGCATAGCATATCACTACACTCATATTTGCATACAACCGACACCCCAACGTATAAATCGGTATGGGACTTTTTATACGATGGGAGCTTTGCAGAAGACCCCTTAACTTATAAGTTTGTATGGACATTCATATAAGTTAAGGTTACATACTTACTTACTTGTTGCTTACTTACTATTCTCTAGCTGCCTTTTATACAATTTGCTATTTATTAATTGTTCTACCTATTACAACATTTATACTGTTCACCTGTTATAACTTGCTAGTTAGGTCTACCGTCACCTGCTTGACTATTGTCCACTTTTGTAGCTTCCCTTTCCTCCTCTCCGCCCGGTGCTTAGGAGCCGTGGTGGGAGGGGTAGGGGATGATAGTGCTTAGTCTTTATGACTAATGGTTTTCGAACCAAACATTGCAGGAGCTCTGGATGGGAGATAGGGACCAGCACCAGCGGAGTACGGTGCGCATGGAGGTGGGACAGTCTAGCACCGGTGCACCTGCGACCAGCTCCGTGAGTGATTAGTATTTTCTTAGCTTCCGCGATGAGTGACTTGTAGTGAGGACTCTGAGGTACTGGGCTCGAGCCCATTTATCTACTTTTCTATTATATGTATTGATGGACTGGATATGATTCACTTTTATTTACATGTTTCTGTGGACTTGTTTACATTTTTTTGTATAAATACTTCTCTCTCTTGTGATCGAAAAGGGCCGGCAGAATTGGCGTTTTGTAGTGGATGCCTTCCCGAGATGTCGGTGCCACCGCAAAGCGGCAATTCTGGGCTAAGACCCCGGTGGTTGAAAAAGAAAAAAAAAGGGGGTCTTACAAGTGGTATCAGAGGAAACCTCGATCGAAAGAGATGTAGTCCACAAAAACCTTGGGCCACCCCCGTGCGAGCTTAGTTTGCGGACAAACTAGCAGCGGAAGCAGTGGTATGCCCATAAGGGAAATCACATGTGAAAGTCCATCATAACTCTTCTTAAATTCCATTCATTCGCTCTCTAACAAATGGAATTTTTGTTTGTAGCCTGCGACGAACACTACATCGCAGCAGGGGACACCTCAGGCTCCGAATGTGGTCCCGACTCCGCCAGCACCCGTTCCGTTCCAGCAGACGGAGATGGGGCAAACACTGACAGCCATCCTGGAGGCCTTCAGAGCTCAGCAAGCCCCGGCCCCACAGCCAAACCCCGGGGCCAATTGGATGACGGTCTTCTGAGGACTTTCCCCTCCATCCTACCAGGGGACGGAGTCTGCAGTACGTACGGAGGAGTGGTTGGACACCATTTATGAGATGCTGGCAGGGATTCGATGCCCCACGGAGGAGGCAGTCGCTTTGACAGTCTCCTGCTTAGAGTCACACGGAAAGAGATGGTGGAAATCTCAGCTGGACACCACCTTTGCAGGGATGGACTGTGCTGATATTACTTGGGAGGAGTTCAGAGTAGCGCTCTTGGGACATTTTGTACCTCAGTCGGCGAGAGATGACCTGGAGGATAGATTCCTGCGGTTGAGGCAGGGGAACAGGACCGTGGTGGAGTACTATCAGGAGTTCACTCACCTTGCCCGTTATGCGGACGCTTACCAGTTAGACGATGCTGGCTACGCCCGGAGGTTTTATAAGGGGCTACAGGATGACATGAGGCAGGCCCTCCTTTTCGTTTCAGAGGGGAGTCTGGCCAGGATTCTGGAGATGGCTAAGAAGAGAGAGGCGGATCAGCTTACAGTGAAGAATCGGAAGAGACCGGCTGATGATTCAGTGATTGGGGGTCGTAGAGACCGTCCTCGGGGCCAGTTATCGGGGAGAGAAGGAATGGGGATCAGCCTCGTCAGGAGTTTGGGCAGGAGCAGAGGACTCAGGGGGTATTGGCTCCCCAGCCTATACAGATGCTGGAAATGCCAAGGACGACAGGGCAGCCACCGGTATGCTATCAGTGCAACCAGCCGGGGCATATCAAGCGGAACTGCCCTGTGGGGCGAGCACCCCCACCAGCACATCAGGGCGCTCCACCTCCCCGACAGTTTGGCGGACGAGGACAGGACCGAGGACGAGGATTTCAGGATCGAGGTCGTAGGCCAGAGAGAGAGCAGGTGTATGCTCTAGACCTGACACAGCCTCGGAACCCGGAGCAGGTTATCACAGGTATGGCAGTACTTTTCAGATTTTCTTCATATAAACTACTATTTTAAACATAACCTGGTTAGAAATTAAGAGAAGATAAACTACAATAAGAATACTAAGACATTTAATTACCCCAGGCATAGTATTCGTGAGCGGCAAGCCCGCTCACACCCTCTTCAACACTGGTGCGTCGCAATCATTCGTGTCGGAGGATTTCGTGAAAGGACTGGCAGGAGTGGAGCTAAGCACCGGGAAGATGCTGAGGGTGCGCCTACCCGATGGATCAGAGATATTGACCTCTACCCATTGTGATATGGAAGCGAGGATCGGCGGAAAGGCGTTTGAGGCACCAGCGACGGTTTTGAGGATGCCAGATTATGATCTGATTCTGGGCATGACCTGGCTGTACTGGAACCATGCCCAGATCGATTGCGTGGCGAAGAGGATCACTGTGCGGCACGGCGACTCCTTCATTATTATCGAAGGTATTATATCAGCACCCCGTACTTTACTATCGTCTGTGTAGGCCGTTAAGGCCCACCTGCAGGGGGAAGAGGTTTATCAGGTCCTCTTTGAGGCGGTCGTAGCGAAGGATTCCATTGCAGATATTCCGGTAGTGCGGGACTTCGCCGACGTGTTTCCAGAGAAGCTACCAGGGTTACCCCCGCACCGAGAGAAGGACTTTCAGATTCAGCTTGTACCGGGGGCTAAGCCGGTATCCAGAGCTCCCTATCGAATGGCCCCAAAGGAGTTGGTGGAATTCCGAAGTCAGCTTCAGGAGTTAGTGGAGGCCGGGTTCGTTCGGCCTAGCTCATCACCGTGGGGAGCTCCGGTGCTGTTCGTTAAGAAGAAGGACGGGACCCTTCGACTGTGCATCGATTACCGGGCTCTGAACAGGTTGACAGTCCGGAATACTTATCCTTTACCACGGATAGACGAGCTTTTTGATCAGCTGGAGGGAGCTCATTGGTTCTCAAAGCTGGATTTGAGGTCAGGATACTACCAGCTCCGTATTCGGGAGGAGGACATCCGAAGATGGCCTTCAGCAGCAGATATGGCTTGTACGAGTTTACCGTGATGCCATTCGGGCTCACGAATGCACCCTCCGCATTCATGACTTTGATGAATCGGGTGTTCGAGGAGTATCTGGACGTCTTTGTCATTGTATTTATCGACGACATTCTCATCTATTCAAGGACGGAGGAGGAGCACGCGAGACATCTAGCCTTGACCTTGGAGAAGCTGCGTGAACACGAGATGTATGCCAAGTACAGCAAGTGCCAGTTCTGGCTAAAGGAGGTGGCCTTTCTGGGCCATGTCATCAGTGGAGCAGGTCTGGCAGTGGATCCGGCAAAGATCCAGGCAGTACGGGATTGGCCACCACTAAAGTCGGCCACGGATGTTCGAAGTTTCTTGGGACTTGTCGGTTACTACCGGAAGTTCGTAAAGGGGTTCTCTCAGATTGCCCTCCCTCTTACATCTCTGACGAAGAAGGAGTCCCCTTTTATTTGGACGCCGCGATGCGAATCTGCCTTCCAGGAGCTGAAGGATCGTCTCACCTCGGCTCCCATCCTTGCGCTTCCATCAGGGAAGGAGGGATTCCAGGTGTATGCAGATGCTTCCTATCAGGGGATGGGTGCCGTCCTTATGCAGAATGGGCACGTAATAGCCTATGCCTCCCGTCAGTTGAAGCAGCACCAGCAGAACTACCCCGTGCACGATTTGGAGATGGGGGCAGTCATTTTTGCTCTTAAGATCTGGCGACACTATCTCTACGGGGTACATTGTGATATCTTCTCCGACCACAAGAATCTGAAGTACGTCGACACCCAGAAGGAGTTAAACATCAGGCAGAGACGCTGGGTGGAGTTTCTTTCGGACTACCAGTATACCATGCACTACCATCCGGGGAAGGCGAACGTGGTTGCGGATGCTCTGAGCCGGAGAGCGAGTACGACTGGAGCAGGCCCGCAGCTGATGGCTTTGGAGTTGATTAGATCATTCGAGGAGATGCAGATTTCGCTAGTGTCTGAGGATGACCCGGAGCTGTACATGGAGTACCTGGGGTCGATGGCTACTACTGATGACATTCGAGACCGCATCAGAGATGGGCAGATGCGGGACGAGAGAGCTGAGCCGATATTCCGAGCCTTGGAGGAAGGCACGACAGGGGATTACTCTTTGAGGGATGGGCTCCTGTGTTTCCAGGGCAGAGTCTACATACCAACAGGAGGACGGATCCGAGAGGATATTTTGACGGAGGCTCACTGCAGCCGGTATTCGGTACACCCGGGGATCACCAAGATGGTAAAGGATTTAAAGAGGACGATGTATTGGCCGGGTATGAAGAAAGATATTACGTATTTTGTGACGCATTGTGAGGCCTGCCAGCTCGTGAAGGCGGAGTGTAGGAACCCGGCAGGTTTGTTGCAGCCGCTTCCAGTACCGGAGTGGAAGTTTGAGGATATAGCCATGGACTTCATACATGGGCTACCTAGATCCCGTGCGGGGAACGACTCGATCTGGGTGATAGTGGACAGGCTGACAAAGGTGGCCAGATTCATCCCAGTGGCAAAGGACACACCGGTTAGTGTATTAGTACGGAGGTTCATTGAGCAGTTCGTGTGTTGTCATGGGGTGCCCAAGACTATCGTTTCGGATCGGGATGGGCGGTTTACATCCAGGGAATGGAGGTCAATCCAGGCCCATCTGGGTTCTCGGTTGACATTCAGCACAGCTTTCCACCCTCAGACCGACGGACAAACAGAGCGCACAAACCGTACACTGGAAGATCTGTTACGACTGTGTATTTTGAACCGTGGCGAGCCTTGGGAGAGATTGTTACCACTGGTCGAGTTTTCATACAACAACGCTCATCAGTCCAGCATAGGCATGGCTCCATACAAAGCATTGTACGGAAGGAGGTGCAGAACCCCACTATCATGGGTTCAGGACGATGATCCGCAGGCACTGGGCTCGGAGTTTGTGGGAGATACAGATGCTCAGATTAGATTGATCCGAGACAGGATGTTGGAATCCCAGAGCAGACAGGCGAAATACTACGATGCGAAGCATCGCCAAGTGGAGTTCCAGGTGGGGGACCGAGTTTTCTTGAAGATACGGTCGATGCACGGAGTCTCGCGGGTGCGTGGGCGGAAGAAGCTCAGTCCAAGGTATATGGGGCCTTATAGGATCTCGGAGCGGATCGGCCCCTTAGCCTATAGACTGGAGCTACCGCCGGAGTTAGCGGGATTGCATGATGTCTTCCACGTCTCCTCACTTCGGAGGGCTCTGCTACGCCATGAGCAGCTGATTTCCTCTGCAGATGGCCCAGTGGCCTCGGATCGGTCAGTCGATTTGGAGCCTATCAGGATTGACGATACAGCAGTGCGGGTCTTGCGACGGAAGAAGGTCCCGTTAGTCAAGGTTCTGTGGAACAATCATGGGCAAGAGGAGCATACATGGGAGCCACAGGACTTGATGTGGCAAAAATACCCGGAACTTTTTCGTCAGGTATACCTCACAACCCCTCTGGACAATCAATTTGCCTTCCTGTTTTAAATTTCAAGAATAGGGGCGAATCTTTTGTTTATTGGGGTGATTATACCTAGTTAGGTGGACGAATTAATCTTAGATTCGAAACCGCACAAACAAACATAACGTAGAGAGATAATCTTTCAGTTCTCATGTAAGACCCCCCCCCCCTCCCGGAACACAACACACGGCACGAGGGGAGTCTTATGCCCGAAATAGCCGCCTTGCGGTAGCACTAACACACGGGTTAGCCTTTACCACAAGACGCCTATTCCGCCGGCTACAATCCATATCACAACAATTATGCCAACCCAACCATAACAGAAAAGTAAAGCTAAAAGCAGTTCAGTTCACAGCTAAGTTAAAGTCCAAAAATAGCGGAAGATAACAAGCACAACAGGCTTGTACAAATAAACAAGAGTCTAGAAATGTTTTGCCAAACGGCTACATGAAAACACTCACTACTGTCACTGACGGTGCCGATGGCACCACCACCTCAGGTCCTATCATCCGGGCCTGGCTGTCCTGCTGCATAGTCCGTTGCCGCTCTACCTGCGGGGTTTCCTCCTAAAAAGGAAGACGTAGCAACCGTTAGTCATAAGACTAAGTGGCTTCACATCCGCTCCCCCGGCAACTCCTCGGCACCGGGCGGAGAAAGGAACACAGGTACAATATATATACATAAGCAAGTAAACAAGCAGGTGACAGTAAGTATGGTGAAGTATAAACTACGCTACACAACTAGCAGTTCTACGAATATCAATAATATATAAATGACAGCAGGTATAATTAATCAGAATAGTAACTTAACTTATAAGAGTGCCCATACAAACTTATAAGTTAAGGATCGGCTTAACAGTATAGTAACTCATCGTATAAGAGTGCCCATACAAACTTATACGATGAGGATCTTGTGTATGCAATGAATGACATGTTATGAATGTTATGGTATGACCGAATCATGCGCACGCACATGCAAGTTGCTATGTCGACACAGACTAGAAGTTCCCACTTTTCGAGCAGGTAGCTAACCTCTCAGGCGTCGTCCGTCGTGGCCAGACGGCGACAGTGGAGCGGGCGTCTCCACTACTAGGTGGTATCACACTACCTATCCTAGGCCCCCGTACGCCTCAACGCTAAGAACACAACAGCGGAGCTCACATGCGTACTACGGCTCAGAAGGGGTCTTGGGTAAATGTGCACCAAGAACACAGCCCAACCTGGCCTTGATTTCGAACCGGATGGAACCTCGGAAACGCACGAGGTGCAAGCCCAACCGTTCTCATGGCACGGAGGAGATCTCGGGTTATGGACACCAAGTATCTAACCCTACCGCCCAAGGTCTACCCATTGGTTCCCATCGGTGTGACGACTGGCGAACCCGTAGACCTGCCACAATCATTATCTCAACGTCGCGACACGATGAATCGTCGCACATCACATGCCCCAAAACAACTCACTCGATGCTACCCGTAGGGAGACTTCAACTCTATGCATCAGATGTTAATAAACCCCTTGGGCTCGGATTACAGTTACAAAATACTCTTCACATAGTGTTCATCATGTTCACGCCCACCTATTCAATGGATTCACCTCAACACTACGCATAATAGATATGTTCAACACCAAATTGTATAATATAACCTATACCAATCTCAACTCCTAATATCTAACCTTCCCATCCAATCCATTTCTCTACCATTACATGGTTATTCCCCAATACACAACCAAATGAGTAACCATGCTAAATTATAGCAACAACAACATTATAGATATATGGGAGCAAGATATCAAATGAGCAAATCACAATCATTGCAAGAGTGCTAACATTATAAATTAACAAGTGCAATAATATAGGATAGCCCAATACTAAAACTGGGATTCCCGGAGCTACAGGAATCCGATCACAATGCACAACCCCTCGTTGGAAAGGTATTCGCGAGGGCTACGACTTTCGTGTTGAGTCGATCGCCCAGATCTGGTTGCAACATACCAGAAATTCAACTCGAATACGTACAGGAAACAGTTTCCTGTACAGGAATTTTCCCGAACGCAGCGGGCTCGAACCAGCTTTCCTGTGGCTACAGGTATCGCATGGAAACGAGCAACCCCTCGTTGGAAAGGTAATTTCAAGGGCTACGACTTTCGTGTTGAGTCGATCACCCAGATCTGGCCAAAACACCTCTGAAATTGGCCACGAAGGTCGCCGCGTGCAGAAATCAGATTTCTGCACGCATCTTAAGGCGAGATGAACGACATCCGTTCATCTTCTTCCTTGCAACGACCTCGCATAAACTTCTCCAGAAATCACACCCAACCTTATTTCTCCTTTCAAAGCCAAACCCCCAACGAAAACCCCTCTCATCTCCACTTTGAATGATGAGAAGGTTGAGGGAGACTAAGCCTAAAACCTAGGCATGGCTTATCCTAAGAACTCTCCTCCTCACCATCAAGACTCTATGGAGTCGATGTCTCTCCTAAAATAACTATAGATCTAGCACCAAGGGAGAGGGGAGGAAGCTCACCTCAAGTCCAGCGGTACCACCATGGCCGGCCATGAGCCTCGCACTCCTTCGCGGCGACATTGTTTTTCCCTTGACGGTGGCGGCGTTTTGATTCCTCCAAAGATGGCTCCGGCAAGCTCTTCCTCCTCCTCCAGCCAAGAACCCTCTCAGAAATTTCGGGGCAGAAGAAAGGAGATGAAATGTTAGGGTTTCCCAACTTTTTCCTTTTTATACATCGCAGACACGGGTAGGCACACGGCCGTGTTCCTACCCGTGTTCAGGTGACACGGCCGTGTGGCATGCCGTGTCTAGGGCCGTGTTCATCCCAGAACCACTTTCTGCCGGGTCAGGGTTGCGGCACACGGGTAGGGACAGGGCCGTGTCCCGACCGTGTCCTAGGCACACGGCTAGGGACACGCCCGTGTCCCAACCCGTGTCCTTGGCACACGGCTAGGGACACGCCCGTGTCCCAATACCCGTGTACCTCTCTGACTGGTAAGCCTATTTTTATGAGGCACACGGGTATGGACACGGCCGTGTCCATACCCGTGTCAGCCAAAAATGCCGTTTTGCCTTATTTTCCTCATTTCCCGTACGTCCGTACATGTTCACCCACATCCCCCATTAGGCTCACCACAGCCCCCTTAACTCAAATACGCAATCAAGGGGCCTAGCGCGAATTGGGACGTTACAAATCCTATAAACAAAATAAAATATTTCATCCCCGAAATCAGGGTAGGGCTATGGGGGTGAAACACATAAAATGGAACTATGCTTTCAAATAAAATTTTTACCTGGAGTAAATAATTCCGGGTAGCGCTCTTGCATCAAATCCCTTGGCTCCCATGTGCACTCTTCCTTCCCATGATTAGACCATAGCACTTTCACCAAGGGAACACTTTTGCGGCGCAAGGTTCTTGTCTCGTTATCAACGATCCGCACCGGCTCCAGTCGCACAGACCTATCAGACGCCACGGCACCATCCGCCGTGGGGATATACTGTTCAGGCCGCAACAAAGCCTTCCGAAGCGACGATACATGGAACACGTCGTGAAGGTTCTCCAGCTCCGGTGGTAACTCCAATCGATAGGCCAGAGGGCCAATCCTTTCCACTACGACATGGGGCCCAACATACCTTGGGCTGAGCTTCTTGACTCCACGCACCCGCGACACTCCGTGCATCGGTCGAATCTTCAGGAACACTTTATCACCCACTTGAAACTCTACCATACGGTGCCTTGCGTTGTAATATTTCTCCTGTCGGCTTTGAGCCTCTAGCATTCGATTCCGGATCAACCTAACCACCGCGTCCGTGTCATCAATATACTCATTTCCCAATGTCTTCGGATCTTCGTCTTGCACCTAGGACAAGGGTGTTCTACACCTCCTTCCATACAAAGCTTCATGAGGTGCCATTCCAATACTGGCTTGATGACTGTTATTATAAGAGAACTCCACGAGAGGTAAGAGTCTCTCCCATGGTTCTCCTTTATCTAGCACACACAACCTCAATAGGTCCTCCAATGTTCGGATGGTTCGTTCAGATTGCCCGTCCGTTTGTGGGTGAAAGGCTGTGCTAAAGGCGAGGCGCGAGCCCAAATAAGCCTGTACAGCCCTCCATTCTCTTGAAGTAAACCGACCATCCCTGTCGGAGACGATCGTCTTTGGCACACCATGGTACCGCACAAATTGTTCCACAAAGAGACGCACTAAGACGCCCACTTGCGCCTCCTTCTTCATTGGGATAAAGCGGGCTACCTTGGTCAACCGGTCAACTATCACCCACACAGAATCATTCCCCGAGCGCGAGCAAGGTAACTCGTGGACAAAGTCCATGGAGATGTCCTCAAATTTCCATTCGGGGATGGGCAACGACTGTAGCATTCCACCGGGGCTTCTGCATTCCGCCTTCACCATTTGGCAAGCCACACAATGAGTAACGAAGTACTTGACATCTCTCTTCATTCCCGGCCAACACATTGTTTTTCTCAAATCGGTGTACATCTTCGCGATCCCCGGGTGTACCGAGTACTTGGAACAATGGGCCTCCTTTAGAATATCCTCCCGAATGTTGTCACCTTCGGGGATGTAAAGCCGGCCACGAAAATGGACGAGGCAGTCTTTTAGGGAGTATTCTTCCGTAGTCCCATCCTCCATTGACTTGAAAACTGGGGTTAAAGCCGCATCCTTCTTTTGTTCCGTACGGATCCGGTCTCGTATGTTGCAAACTATACTCATCGCGGCCAAATATTCTGTATACTCTTCCGGTTGATTCTTAAAGACCAAAGTGATTTCCATCTCTTGCAGCGCCCGGATTAACTCCATCCTCATCAAGCGGGATTCCGTGCTCGCTTCCGGCGCTTTCCGGCTCAAGGCATCAGCTACGGAATTAACCTTCCCGGGGTGGTAGTTCAAGGTGAATTCATAGTCGCACAAGAACTCCAACCACCGCCACTGTCTCAAGTTTAACTCCTTTTGGGTGTGAACGTACTTCAGATTTTTGTGATCCGAGTAGATCTCGCAATGGACGCCATATAAATAATGCCTCCACATCTTCAAGGCGAATACCACCGCTCCCAACTCTAGATCATGCACCGGGTAGCTGGCTTCATGCTTCTTCAACTGTCTTGAAGCATAAGCGATCACATGCCCATTCTGCATCAACACAGCTCCCATCCCTTGATACGACGCATCCGTGTAAACTTGAAAGCCCTCCTTCCTAGATGGAAGAGCTAGGATGGGTGCAGTCGTCAATCTGTCTTTCAACTCTTGGAATGCAGCTTCGCACTGGGGTGTCCATTCAAACGGCACACCCTTCTTGGTCAGCGTAGTAAGGGGAAGGGCGATCTTCGAGAAGCCTTTCACGAACTTGCGATAGTACCCGGCAAGTCCAAGAAAGCTTCGTATGTCGGCCGCTGACTTCAATGGCGACCACTCCTTCACGGCCCGCACCTTGGCCGGATCTACTGCTAGCCCCGCCCCACTAATCACATGGCCCAAGAACGCGACCTCTCGAAGCCAAAACTCACATTTGCTGAACTTGGCAAACAAAGTGTGCTCCTTTAGTTTCCTCAGCACTAAAGTTAGATGTTTGGCGTGTTCTGCTTCAGTCTTGGAGTAGACTAGGATATCATCGATGAACACGATGACAAAGATGTCCAAATAAGGGCTGAACACCTTGTTCATCAAGCTCATAAAGGCGGAAGGGGCGTTTGTGAGCCCAAACGGCATCACGGTGAATTCATACAAACCATATCTCGAACTGAACGCCGTCTTCTGAATGTCATCTTCTTGTATCCTCAGCTGATAATATCCCGAACGCAGATCTAACTTGGAGAACCAATACGAACCCACCAATTGATCGAATAATTCATCAATGCGCGGTAGGGGATAGGTGTTCCGCACCGTTAACCGGTTCGACTCTCGATAATCAATACATAACCGCAAGGTGCCATCCTTCTTTTTGACGAACAAAACGGGCGCTCCCCAAGGTGACGAGCTTGGGCGAACGAACCCTGCTTTCACCAATTCCTGAAGCTGGACTCTAAACTCTGCAAGTTCCTTCGGAGCCATTCGGTATGGAGCTCGCGAGACGGGCTTGGCACCCGGAATTAGCTTGATTTGGAAGTCCACTTCCCTATGCGGGGGTAGTCCCGGCAATTTCTCGGGAAATACCTCTGGAAATTCTCGCACCACCCGCACATCCTTGACCTCTAATGTCAATTTCTTCAACTCGAAGCAAATTACATAGACCTCGTCCCCTTCCATATGAGATTTCATAACTTGGATCGAAGACAATAATTTACGGGGTGCGAATTTAATACCTTGGAAGATGACTTCCGAGTCTCCATGCCTCAACATAACTTGCTTCTCCGCACAATTGATCCTGGCGTGGTGCCAGTCCAACCACCTCATGCCCAGGATGAGATTGAACTCCGGGATTCTTAACACTGTCGCCGGAGTTTCAAAGAACTTTCCTCCAATAAGGGTGTCGAAGTCGCAACTTGCTGACGACGTCATCTCAGAGCCGTCCGGAAGGCGCACCCTTTGAGTAGTGCCCGTGAAGTGTTGCACTCCCTCCAAGTCCTTCACGAAGTCCTCCGAGATGAACGAGTGAGACGCACCCGTGTCAAATAACGTATAGGCGGGTCTCCCGCTAACCATGACAGTGCCTAAGTTCCAAAAAGGTAATCACTATTCAAAATTGCGCTTATCATTTGTATCGTAAATCCAACAAGTCATATAATATTAATAAATTTTGCACGTACCGGTGATGACTTCCTGCGGATTTCTCTCCTGAGTCATATCCAATGCGAATACATGCTCCCGTGCATGTCCTTGATTTCTCCCTGGTGGTCCTCTTCCTCGGCCACGCATGTGCCCTCGCCCCCGTGGAGCTACTGGAGGGGGAGCAATAGGGGCACCCCCGATCAATCGCGGGCAAACTCGTCGGACATGCCCCGGTTGGTTGCACTCAAAACATATCATCTCACGTCGGCCCCCAGGTTGTTGATAATATTGCTGCTGCGGTGGTGGTGGTAAAGGTAGTGGTTGCGGAATTGGGTACTCCACCCGATAGTTCCGGTTGACCCACCGACCGCCTCTGTGGTTTCCCCTTCCTCTGCCATGATCATTCCGCCTTCTATTACTAGGGCCGACTTCAATTACTCCTTCCGCAGGTCTCTTGCCACATCCCATGTGGTCCGCCTCCAGTCTCTTTGCCATGTCAATGATTTCTGCCAGGCTTCCATCGGCTATAAACAAAAGGGCCTGCCTCAGGGGGTCCCTTAAACCTTTGTAGAAGCGCTTCGCATAGCCTCTATCGTCCAAATCATAGGAATCAGCAAACCTAGCGAGGTGTTGGAACTCCCTCTAGTACTCCGTTACCGATTTCGATCCCTGCTTCAGCTGCAGAAATCTTTCTTCAAGTTCATCCCGAGCAGAAGAAGGAATGAAGTGATCCAGAAAAGCCTCGGTGAACTCGTTCCAACTGATGTCCGTGTACAACCGCCCTTGGAAGGTGGAGCCCATGAGGGACTTCCACCACCTTTTGGCATGTAGCTCTAGCAGCGTCACTACCAATGTCACCGCCATGTTGTTCGGACATCTTATGCCAGCCATCAATTCCTGCACGGTATCAAGCCATTCCTCGGTGCGCACCGGCGATTCTGTCCCAAGATAGGCAGGAGGGGACAGGGCACGGAAGGTGCTCACCCAGTTGGAGCCTGGCGCCTGTTGTTGCACCGGAGCTTGCTGGGCTTTAAATGCATCCAATATGGCTGACAGCGTTTGTCCCAGTTCCGACTGCTAGAATTGTGAAGGGACGGAAGGGGTAGGAGTGCCCCCAACCGGCTCCACCTGTGCTGGGACCTATACGCAAGGTACAAACTAGGGTCAGGTTGGCTAAAACTAATGTCAAAGTTGGACAACTTAGTGTGAATTACATATGGGCACACCACTGCTTCCGCTAAGTCGGTTTGTCCCCAAACCGACTAATCGAACGGGAGTGGCCCATTGTTACCTGACTGCTGTAGGTGAAGATCGGCTTAGTCTGATACCATTTGTAAGACCCCCCCCCTCCCGGAACACAACACACGACACGAGGGGAGTCTTATGCCCGAAATAGCCGCCTTGCGGTAGCACTAACACACGGGTTAGCCTTTACCACAAGACGCCTATTCCGCCGGCTACAATCCATATCACAACAATTATGCCAACCCAACCATAACAGAAAAGTAAAGCTAAAAGCAGTTCAGTTCACAGCTAAGTTAAAGTCCAAAAATAGCGGAAGATAACAAGCACAACAGGCTTGTACAAATAAACAAGAGTCTAGAAATGTTTTGCCAAACGGCTACATGAAAACACTCACTACTGTCACTGACGGTGCCGATGGCACCACCACCTCAGGTCCTATCATCCGGGCCTGGCTGTCCTGCTGCATAGTCCGTTGCCGCTCTACCTGCGGGGTTTCCTCCTAAAAAGGAAGTCGTAGCAACCGTTAGTCATAAGACTAAGTGGCTTCACATCCGCTCCACCGGCGACTCCTCAGCACCGGGCGGAGAAAGGAACACAGGTACAATATAGTGACAGTAAGTATGGTGAAGTATAAACTACGCTACACAACTAGCAGTTCTACGAATATCAATAATATATAAATGACAGCAGGTATAATTAATCAGAATAGTAACTTAACTTATAAGAGTGCCCATACAAACTTATAAGTTAAGGATCGGCTTAACAGTATAGTAACTCATCGTATAAGAGTGCCCATACAAACTTATACGATGAGGATCTTGTGTATGCAATGAATGACATGTTATGAATGTTATGGTATGACCGAATCATGCGCATGCACATGCAAGTTGCTATGTCGACATAGACTAGAAGTTCCCACTTTTCGAGCAGGTAGCTAACCTCTCAGGCGTCGTCCGTCGTGGCCAGACGGCGACAGTGGAGCGGGCGTCTCCACTACTAGGTGGTATCACACTACCTATCCTAGGCCCCCGTACGCCTCAACGCTAAGAACACAACAGCGGAGCTCACATGCGTACTACGGCTCAGAAGGGGTCTTGGGTAAATGTGCACCAAGAACACAGCCCAACCTGGCCTTGATTTCGAACCGGATGGAACCTCGGAAACGCACGAGGTGCAAGCCCAACCGTTCTCATGGCACGGAGGAGATCTCGGGTTATGGACACCAAGTATCTAACCCTACCGCCCAAGGTCTACCCATTGGTTCCCATCGGTGTGACGACTGGCGAAGCCGTAGACCTGCCATAATCATTATCTCAACGTCGCGACACGATGAATCGTCGCACATCACATGCCCCAAAACAACTCACTCGATGCTACCCGTAGGGAGACTTCAACTCTATGCATCGGATGTTAATAAACCCCTTGGACTCGGATTACAGTTACAAAATACTCTTCACATAGTGTTCATCATGTTCACGCCCACCTATTCAATGGATTCACCTCAACACTACGCATAATAGATATGTTCAACACCAAATTGTATAATATAACCTATACCAATCTCAACTCCTAATATCTAACCTTCCCATCCAATCCATTTCTCTACCATTACATGGTTATTCCCCAATACACAACCAAATGAGTAACCATGCTAAATTATAGCAACAACAACATTATAGATATATGGGAGCAAGATATCAAATGAGCAAATCACAATCATTGCAAGAGTGCTAACATTATAAATTAACAAGTGCAATAATATATGATAGCCCAATACTAAAACTCTGATTCCCGGAGCTACAGGAATCCGATCACAATGCACAACCCCTCGTTGGAAAGGTATTCGCGAGGGCTACGACTTTCGTGTTGAGTCGATCGCCCAGATCTGGTTGCAACATACCAGAAATTCAACTCGAATACGTACAGGAAATAGTTTCCTGTACAGGAATTTTCCCGAACGCAGCGGGCTCGAACCAGCTTTCCCATGGCTACAGGTATCGCATGGAAACGAGCAACCCCTCGTTGGAAAGGTAATTTCAAGGGCTACGACTTTCGTGTTGAGTCGATCACCCAGATCTGGCCAGAACACCTCCGAAATTGGCCACGAAGGTCGCCGCGTGCAGAAATCAGATTTCTGCACGCATCTTAAGGCGAGATGAACGGCATCCGTTCATCTTCTTCCTTGCAACGACCTCGCATAAACTTCTCCAGAAATCACACCCAACCTTATTTCTCCTTTCAAAGCCAAACCCCCAACGAAAACCCCTCTCATCTCCACTTTGAATGATGAGAAGGTTGAGGGAGACTAAGCCTAAAACCTAGGCATGGCTTATCCTAAGAACTCTCCTCCTCACCATCAAGACTCTATGGAGTCGATGTCTCTCCTAAAATAACTATAGATCTAGCACCAAGGGAGAGGGGAGGAAGCTCACCTCAAGTCCAGCGGTACCACCATGGCCGGCCATGAGCCTCGCACTCCTTCGCGGCGGCATTGTTTTTCCCTTGACGGTGGCGGCGTTTTGATTCCTCCAAAGATGGCTCCGGCAAGCTCTTCCTCCTCCTCCAGCCAAGAACCCTCTCAGAAATTTCGGGGCAGAAGAAAGGAGATGAAATGCTAGGGTTTCCCAACTTTTTCCTTTTTATACATCGCAGACACGGGTAGGCACACGGCCGTGTTCCTACCCGTGTTCAGGTGACACGGCCGTGTGGCATGCCGTGTCTAGGGCCGTGTTCATCCCAGAACCACTTTCTGCCGGGTCAGGGTTGCGGCACACGGGTAGGGACACGGCCGTGTCCCGACCCGTGTCCTAGGCACACGGCTAGGGACACGCCCGTGTCCCAACCCGTGTCCTTGGCACACGGCTAGGGACACGCCCGTGTCCCAATACCCGTGTACCTCTCTGACTGGTAAGCCTATTTTTATGAGGCACACGGGTATGGACACGGCCGTGTCCATACCCGTGTCAGCCAAAAATGCCGTTTTGCCTTGTTTTCCTCATTTCCCGTACGTCCGTACCTGTTCACCCACATCCCCCATTGGGCTCACCACAGCCCCCTTAACTCAAATACACAATCAAGGGGCCTAGCGCGAATTGGGACGTTACATCTCATGGGATGTTACAAGCTTATTTTTCCCGATTAGAGTCCCGTAGGCTTAACCTTGATTTCGGGGACGAAATCTTTGTTTTGTTTATTGGGATTTGTAACATCCCATTTCCGGCTAGACCCCTCGGAGTCAGTTGGTTGTGGTAGAACCCTAGGGAGCCCAAAACTTGAAATAAATCGACCAAGAAATCGGGTCACGGGTTGGTCACGCCCGTGACCGACCCGTCACGCCCGTGACATAGGGCGTGACCACGATCGTCGGTTCCAGATCGACGGTCGTCGACCCAAAATTGGCCCCCGGGGCATGTCACGCCCGTGACCCCCCATGTCACGCCCGTGACATAGGGCGTGACACGCTCGACGATCGTCGATTCCAGTTCGACGTCGTCGAACCAGAATTAGTCCCCGGGGCATGTCTCGCCCGTGACCCGCCATGTCACGCCCGTGACATAGGGCGTGACACGCTCGACGATCGTCGATTCCAGTTCGACGTCGTCGAACCAGAATTAGTCGTCAGGCATGTCACGCCCGTGACCCACAATGTCACGCCCGTGACATAGGGCGTGACACGCTCGACGATCGTCGATCCCAATTCGACGATCGTCGAACCCAGAATTGGCTAATCGGTCCTGTCACGCCCGTGACCTAGGTGTCACGCCCGTGACCAAGGCCGAAATGACAAGCCGGGTTGGAAATTTCGGTAACCGACGCCATAATAAATTCTGACTATGGGAATGAAAATCAAGAGTATTTATGGGTCGTTCCCTTACTTTAATTATGTTAATAATTAAGGAAAAGTGGGTCCAATAGGAAATTGCCACCTGGCAAACACCTCTTCATCTCCAACTTTTCAACTGTCATTCGTCATAACCGAAACGTCATAAGGGTGTTATTAATGGCCGCCAACGTTTCATCTCCAACGTTTCATCCCTTCCCCTCCCCATTTGCTGATCTATAAAAGATTCTTAAGAGCAGGAGGAAAAGGTTACACTCCCTCAAACTGTTTCAGACTTCCCCTTGCTGTTGAAGAATTTCCGGCGACGCCACCACCGCGCAAATGGCTTCCCGACGCTCTGCACGCCTTCAACCCGCGAACAAGGTCCTCCCCTCCCTCTTCTTCTGCGGATAGATCTTAGGAATCGTTAGGAGAGATATCGGGCTCAAAAGAGCCAGATCGGGTGAGCGTATTCGTGGTTTTCCAAAAATTTCATGGTGGCGGGTTCGCCGGAAACCGCCTCTCCGGCGGCTGTGCCGCCGCCCGACGATAGCCCTCGCCTCAACGGAGGTGGTGGTGGTGGTGGCCGGCCAGGGAGATGGATGGATGGTCGGGAAATAGGTTGGAAAAGCTACAGGATATTAGGTTTTTAGGCCTCTGGTTCGGGCTGTTGAAGAAGATGAACAGTGGCATGAGAAATAAATTCTATTTTTAAAATAATTTCTGAATGAAAAATCTGTCTTGTTAAATAAATTGGGAAAAATACCTAGAGGCTCCTACAGGAAAAATGATCAACATAGGAAGTGTAGCCCTTGCAGTTTACTTTAATTCAAAATTAATTTCACTCAATTCGGAATCCTGGTTAGACCACAGCACCCTTTTTGGTGAGGTCTATCCAGAGGGCTGCCTTGACCTTAGAAAAATTCCCCACTCCAATTTAGTCATCCAAATGACTTGAAATTTGGGGTGTGGTCTAATCTTACATATATCTAGGTGCTATCCAAAAATGAGAATTTTTGGAGAATATTTTTCTATAGTTTTTAGAAAAATTCAATAATCCTAGCCGAATTTAATTAGATAGTTAAATAATTTTCAAACCCTCCCAAACTTTGGTGAGTGGTCCCTGGGGTCACCATAAGGTTCTGTATAATTTTCCATCTCATTTTTAGATGGTTTGGACTAGAAATGATCAATCCTAAGTTTTGCCCTAATAAGGGGTCTTAGGATAAAAGTGCACTTTTGAAGTTTGAGTGGTGAGATCGCCTCAACAGAGGCTGAGATTTTTACCACTGGCTAGTAATATTCTCTAGCACCCCCCTCATGGAGTTTGAGGTGGATCGGGGTAAGTTTACCCTAAGGACCAAGGCCAAACCCTAAGGATGGATCTTGGTGGTTTGTGAAGGTCATGTGGGCAAATGACCTTGGATTGACCCGAAATTGGGTGAAGGGAACCATAGGGCCAATATAGTTCTCTGGATGAAATTTTAGTAAATTTGGAGACCGTTGGGATACCTGAAAATCTAACCCTAGTTTAGGGCGCAAAACTTGTAGAGATAGGAAATGACACTAAATCATATTGAAAAGTGGTGAGATTTGAGGAGAGTGAATTATAGGGATGGTACAAGCTCTGGATATTTTTCTATGAATTTTATGTTCATTATTTTGGATACTTCCTTAAATGATTTAGTAGTTGTATGATTTGCTTAGAAAATTTATTAGGGAATACACACTCTCTGGAAAGTGATGAAATTTAAGCAGAGAACGTTTATTATGATTTTAAATCTCTGTGAATTTTTATGGGATTTTAGGAAGATTAATTCTAAGGCTCGCTTCATTAAGTATGTTTTACCTTGATTATTTGATTAAATCTTTAGTGGTGGTTAGCAAGCTAGTAAAATTATGATTCTCTGCACAAAGATCTTTTATATATCATACTAATGACTAGTGATTTTTCTATAATTTTTAGATGAATAATTTCAGTACTTCCTTCATTACGTAGAATTAATATGATTATACTAAATAAATTTTTTAGAGGTTAAATACTTTCTATAAAATTCTGAGAATTTGTATTTGAGGTTATTTTGCTGTTATTTAATGATCATGATTTTTTGAGTAGCCATTACTTAGGAAGATCATGTAGTTCATGTTTAAAATGACCCGTGGCACGTCCTTTGAGAAAATTAAATAAATATCAGATTAATTAGGAAAATTATAAGTTTTTGGATTTAGACAAAGTATGATATGGTAGACCTTCAGTAAATATTATAGGAGATTTGGAAGATAATTTGGTGAACCACCCCTTGGGTACCTCATATAGTTTAGGATGGTCTGCATATAGTAAAGCCACAGAATTTTGATAGTTGATGGTTGGTAGGGCAAACTAGGATCGAGTTCATCATTGGGAGACTTGTTGGAATAAGGGAGTACGGGAACGACGAAAGATCGTCCATCCCGGGAAGAAGAGGAAGAGTCTTAATACTCTAGGGTTAGAACTAAAGTAACTAAAAGAGGATCGGGTTAAGGGGGATCAACCAATAATAATAAGTGCCTTGCGAAAGGGAACTTCGGGCCGTAATGCCGCCATCTTGGTTCTTAGTGCCCCTTAAGAGCCCTTCACGGGGTATACCGGGGGCAGTCCTGGGCTAACGTAAACCATATGAATAATAAATTAAAAGAGCAACTAGTATAACTAGGGTTGCACACACTCACTCCCCGATAGCTAGGAAAGTAGAAAAATAGGACTTGTTGCCATTCAGACAGTAGCTCTGAAGGTAGATGCACTAACAGGACTGTCCGGGGGGCCCGAGGGCTCGAGGGTTGGAGTACAGAATAAAGGTGGTGGGTCTTCGGTACCTGATCGTCGTTCACACCGACATCGGTACGCTGACTCGGCGGTATGGGACACTTAGACAAAGAAATTCTGGAGGGTACATCCAGCAGCAGTACGCGGATACTCTAGGTTGTGTTCTTCTAGGGGCGTACGGGAGGGCTAGGCCTGGTAGTGTGGATGCCCGCCTAGGAGTGGGGGGCCCGACCCACTGTCTCCATTTGCCACTACGGAGGTTCCTGGGAGTGAAGCTAGCTGCCCGAATAGGGGGAACTAAAGGTCTGTGCGCATAGAGTCGTGTGCGTGGATTGCACTTGCATGAATCATGGCATAGCATATCACTACACTCATATTTGCATACAACCGACACCCCAACGTATAAATCGGTATGTGACTTTTTATACGATGGGAGTTTTGCAGAAGACCCCTTAACTTATAAGTTTGTATGGGCATTCATATAAGTTAAGGTTACATACTTACTTACTTGTTGCTTACTTACTATTCTCTAGCTGCCTTTTATACAATTTGCTATTTATTAATTGTTCTACCTATTACAACATTTATACTGTTCACCTGTTATAACTTGCTAGTTAGGTCTACCGTCACCTGCTTGACTATTGTCCACTTTTGTAGCTTCCCTTTCCTCCTCTCCGCCCGGTGCTTAGGAGCCGTGGTGGGAGGGGTAGGGGATGATAGTGCTTAGTCTTTATGACTAATGGTTTTCGAACCAAACATTGCAGGAGCTCTGGATGGGAGATAGGGACCAGCACCAGCGGAGTACGGTGCGCATGGAGGTGGGACAGTCTAGCACCGGTGCACCTGCGACCAGCTCCGTGAGTGATTAGTATTTTCTTAGCTTCCGCGATGAGTGACTTGTAGTGAGGACTCTGAGGTACTGGGCTCGAGCCCATTTATCTACTTTTCTATTATATGTATTGATGGACTGGATATGATTCACTTTTATTTACATGTTTCTGTGGACTTGTTTACATTTTTTTGTATAAATACTTCTCTCTCTTGTGATCGAAAAGGGCCGGCAGAATTGGCGTTTTGTAGTGGTTGCCTTCCCGAGGTGTCGGTGCCACCGCAAAGCGGCAATTCTGGGCTAAGACCCCGGTGGTTGAAAAAGAAAAAAAAAGGGGGTCTTACAAGGTGCACCACACCCCCAAACTTGATTTTTGCAACATGGGTGTGTGCACCACCTATTCCAAATCAAAATCATCTCCAAAAGATTTTCAATTAAACTTTTTCTTTCATCATTTTTTTTCCTTTTTACAAACATTTCATTTTTTTCTTTTTTATTTTCAAAATCTCAGCAAATAAAAACTTGGGCGCGCTTCCACATTTTCACGTATAAAAATACCACATCACAACCCAACATGAAAATATAAAACACTAAGATCGACTTGGGTGTGCGACTAGGATCGGCTATGAGGCTTTGGTGAAATAATGGTGGAGCTGAATCAAAAGAAGGGTTGGCACAACGGGGCTAGCAAGGGCGATGTTAGGAATGGGTACAAAGCTCAACCGGGCCAAAAGGTTGCCTACATCACTCTCACGCTAGACTAACCGTGTACCAATGCTTCAAGAATAGCTTGGGGCAAGTTCTTAGCAACCGAGAAAGATAATCCTTCCTCCCAACTCAAGCAATATGAGTCTAGTGGCGGCTACACGCATTCCTACGCTACCGTTTGATTCACACCGGATTCACCAACTTTTGAGTAGAATAAGAAATATGTACGCAAATAGAAAAATATAGAACTATAAGCATACGAAAAAAACTAAATCTACACAAATTTCTATACAAAACGAGAGCAGTTGACTAGAAACACAGCAAGGCCAACATTTTACTCCGTCGCACAATCCTAAACTAGCACAGAAATTTTCCAAATCTAACAAAGATACAAGTTCAACTCGTGGCACGCTAACAGCTAAGCTCGCGCTCATGTGGGTGCAGTGGTGTGCGATGCAATGAACATAAACAAAATAAAACACAAAAAGCTTCTAGTATGCAAAAGAAATGTGCACGTGCAAAAGGTAAACATGCTCTCCCCCAGACTTAAACTACACGATACAACATAGCATAAGATATTGAATTAAAATCAAAAGGAGAAAAGGGGAGAGGTTACCCAATTCTCAGCTAGTGAGCATACCAGAAGATGCGTGAAAACTAGAACAGCTCCACCATACGGAGAATCACGACCCCACCAACAAGAATGTCAAGAACACCTGCAGGGGTGAGCTCCGCAAAAACAAAACAAAAGAAAAACAAAATACATATAAATTCTAAACTAAGCTAGACATAAAAAGTAAAATGCAGAAATTTAAGATAACTACTGGGGTTACTGTCATCCCAGCACGACTTATTCGAAGCAGAAAAGCCTTAGCTAATGGGCCTATGGAAGAGAAGATGAACAGGTAACTGTTCCAATATCCGTTGCGGTAACGGGTATCGATACAGTGATAGAACAGTTACCCCTCTACCTAGATAATAATACCTGAAAAGCTCAGGTAGAGGAAGCAGGAAATAAGATGAGGAGGCGACCTGGTCCTCGCTCATCTCATCACAAAAAGAATCCTTGCCTAGCAAGGGGTCATCCCACACAGGTGCGTAGGAGTCAACGGCTTGAGTACAAGGCTCATCGTCATCCCAGCACACCAGCGGAGAATCAACCCGCACAGGCTCAGATATGGAAGGGGGATCAAGGAATAAAAGAGAAGAAGGACAAAAATAATCAGAAATCGGGGCAGTGATCCCGGTATCACCCCCAGCAGGATCCAAACAATGATCATCGCCAGTGTCATATGAGTCGTATTGGGGAGAATCCGAGAACACGAAGTCCGCGGTGGAAAGGGGGACCGCCTCGTCAGATAGGGGGGTGCAAACCTCCGCATCCGAAAGGTAATACTCCTCGTCCCACCGGGGTGCGTCATAGTGGTCCGAAGATCCACATTCTCCATCGGAGATAGCAGAATCGTCATCCCACTTCGGCACAACCTCAGGCACCAAATCATCCACAATAACGGCCTCATCAGCCGACTCACAAGAAAAAGGAGTAGAAAACTCCGGCAAATACTGCGTAGGGGAAAAGCTGCTCTCAAAATCAGGCATAGAATGCGCAGGCCCCTTCGCAACATCATCCGCAGATGCCACCCCGTCGACGACCGGAACACTCTCATCGTCCCATACAGGATCGTCCATGAGTTCCCGATCCACTCCTTGCGGGCTAACATCCGAGTGAGAGTGATCACTCAAAGGAAGCTCGTAAAAAGGGGTTGAGGAACCCATGAAGGAACTATATGCGGCGAGAGATTCTTCCGTAATCTCAACGGGCAAAGATCGATCAAGGTGCGCCATGTCAGTGTATGGGCCAGGCAACACCCTGGTAGGCCCATCCACAGTAGTCTCCCGCGAACAGGGGACTGCTGCGGATGCGTCCACAGAGGTAGAAGGCTTGCACAATCGAGGGCAATCCTTCAACATATGGCCCACACCTTGACATAGAATACACCGAAAACAGTGCTCGGCATTAGAAATAGCCATGGCATCGATGCAACTCCGCAAAGCGTCAAAAATACGGCACTCGGCAGCAGAATCCATCGCGAACAGAAATATTTACCGGAAATTACTACACACAAGAATAAAACAACTCGGATCTGCAATATTAAAAAAAAGAAAACAAGGAAGGGATAGGAAAAATAAAGTAAACAATTTCAAAAACTAAAATAAAGACAAAACAGGGTATGAACAAATGGACAAGGGCGACTATCTCGCATCTACCTCTTCAAAAACTCAAACGACTGTGTTCCCCGGCAACGGCGCCAAAAACTTGATGCGTGGAAAATACGGCAAGCGCACTGATCGCACAAGTAATAAAGTTTGGGAATAAATCCCCGAGTGTCGGTCTCTTGAGGAACACAGTAAGGGATGAGTTAATGTCGAGGAGGACTTGAGATTGAAGTCCTCGGGTCGGCTCAAAAAGGGGGGGAGTTTGATTGTTGCGGAAACAGGAAGTAAAATCTACAAGCTACTCCTATGCAATGCCGCTATGCAAAGCTTCGCTAGGCGGGATGAAGACTAGTCGGGCCGCTATGCACCGAATCGCTAGGCGGATGGGCGAGTAGGCTAGCGGATGAGGTGGAGAGAATGGCGAAATGAGGGTCGTAAGCACCTCTTCGCAACGCGCGCCACTAGCAATTGCTAGTGCGGCAAGGGTGGATGGAGGTGGATGGAACAAGGCGCACCTCAAGCAATATATAACGAAAATACAAATCACATAGACATGATATCGTATAAACGTATTCTATAATTAAGCGTACATCATCTATAAATGAAGTTTACAACAACACATAAACAACAACAAAGGAAGAACAAGACAAGAGATCGACCGTATCCGAAGTCTTGCTGAGGATTCACGGTTGGAGTCGTCGGGTTGTCAATCCGCGTCCAAGCTCGGTCCTCAACTGCGTCCGGGGTAGAGAAGGGCTGTCATCACCTTCCAATGGCCCGTCTTCTTCGTCTCACGACAGCGGAAGAAAGTTGCAAGCTTCCCTTTGCTTGATGGCCATGGCGTTGAAGCTTGAAATAAGCCCAAGAGATGATGGAGGAGGCCGAGAGGAAGCTCTGGCTATGATTTGGCGTTTAAAGCTTGCTCGGAGCCTCTCCCTAAGGTGGAGGATGAAGGGAAATGGCGAAACCCTTCGTTGGGGACGAAAAACGGCGGAAGAAATCGCGGATTTTGGCGATCTCCGTACCCTAATTCGCGGAACAGGGCTTTTTATAGCTTGCAGAATAAATAGGGCGCACGACCACTGCCGCACGACCAGTGGTCGTGCGCGAACAATGTTAGCGCCCGTGCGGCCAGAACCTGTAGAGCCTACAGTAAGAAATTAAAGCACGCGCACGATCAGCAGCGCACGATCAGTGATCGTGCGAGGCAAGCTGATGATCGTGCGAAAAAGACAGAACTTTGCAAAAAGGGCCATGACTGCGCACGACCGGCAGCGCACGAGCAGTGATCGTGCGCGGTATGGTAAGTGATCGTGCGGAAGGTTCAAGACAGAGATTTCACAAATGAGGCCGGGCTGCGCACGATCATTGATCGTACGCCAAGAGGTCGATGGTCGTGCGTGGGTAAAAACGCACGACCACTGACTCCTTTGCCAAAAAATAGTGAAACGCCTATCCCGAATGCCCTCACGATCCCCAAACCTGCAGGAAAACTGCACGGGACATCGATCGTGGCATCCAAAGCAAACAATAATAATCATAGCAAGAATTAAATACACACACACACACAAAAATAGGCTAAAAAGGGTGCACAAGACATGGAAAACCGTAGCGAACCAAAAGGAGTGCAAATGACGCTAAACAGTGTGCAACGACAAGAAAATGAGCCTAGATGAGTCCGGAATTCGGTATGAAATAGGGACTCATCAGTATGCCTCAACGCTAAGAACACAACAACGGAGCTCACATGCGTACTAAGGCTCAGCGGGTGTCTTGGGTTGATGTGCACCCAGATCCTAGCCCCGAACAGGCCTAAGGTGTGATACGGAAGGAGCCTCGGAAATGAGCATGAGGACAAAGCCCAACCATTCACTTGGCATGGAAGGAGCCTCGGGACGTGAACACCGAGGACCAAGCCTAACCGCCCAAGGTCTATCCGTCAACTCCCATTGGTGTGATGATTGGCGAGCCCGTATACTTGCCACATTATCCTTAACCCGGGATTATGACACTGCATGTCGACTCACACCACATGCAATACAACCACATCATGGTACGGAAGGAGCCTCAGAAACGAGCATGAGGACCAAGCCCAACCGACCACTTGGCACGGAAGGAGCTTCGGTACATGAACACTGAGGAACAAGCCCAACCGTCCATTTATGATTCTTTCCAACGTTACCAACCAGTGCGATCAGATATCCGCACTCACTCCCTTCACAATCCGGTACCCAAGGCACCATAAGGGTTTACCACAAACACAGGTGGCGAACCACCTCAAACAACTCCTTCACCAAAATCAATCATTTGTGTACACATGAGTTAACAATTTATCTAACACATCACATTTTCAAAACCAACAACGAATCAATTATCCAAACTCTAGTGAATCTTGTTATAATTACCCTTTGTTCACTAACCCCCACCAAGTCATTTCGTTCAACCACATACCATTTCACCATTTATTTACATGGGGTCTATCCAATAATTTCATCTTGCATTGAATTATCACAATTAAGCATATTATCATTTGCCTACAACTTAACGTCGGATTGTTACAAAATCTCTTCCGAGTCCAAACCCAACTTTACACTTACCCAGGAATTTCAGGTGCAGAACACCTGCTGGAATGCAACATGAACTGGAGATTCCAGTGGCTACAGGAATCTGGTGAGTGCGTGTAACCCCTCGATGGAAAGGTCTTTCCATGGGCTAAAACTTTCATGTTCAGTCTGTAACACAGATCAGAGTGTATCATACATGAAATTAGCTCCAAATCCTGTTGCGTACAGAATACAATTTCTGCACGCTTTGTCTGACAGCCCTCTACTTCAATCAGAAATTCCCGTGGATACATACTTCACCCGAAGGCGTGTAAACCCTTGTTGGAAAGGTAATACCAAGGTCTACGAATTTTGTGTTTAGTCGGAAGCCCAAATCTGACCATATAATTCCTGAAAATAGCCAAGAAGGTCGATGCATGCAGAACACAGATTTCTGCACGCATCTTGAGACGAAATGAACGACATCGATTCATCTTCCTCCTCAAGACGATCCTCCCAAATCACAACCATAAGTTCCCCCACCCTTATTCACCATCTTAAGGCCATTACTCTTCAAGAAACCACCCCCATCATCACTTCGAAGAAAGTGGAGGTTGAAGATGTCTAAACCTTAGAACATAAGTTCTAGCATGGACCTCCTAGAAATCTTCATCTCACACATCAAGACTCTTTTGAGTCGATATCTCTCTTAAGGATAACTACAGATCTAGCACCAAGGGAGAGGGGAGGAAGCTCACCTCATTTCCAGCGATTCCACCATTTCCGGTCATGGATCTTGTCATTCTTCTCGTCGGCATCCCTTTTCCTTGGTGGCGGTGGCGATTCCACTCGGAGTTTGGTTGTCTCCAGAAATTCTTCCCTCCTCCAGAAGTTTCTCCAAAAGATATGGCTTGGAAGAGAATGAAAACGGCTAGGGTTTTATTTTTCCCTTTTTATTCAGAGGTGATATGGGTAGGGACACACCCGTGTCCTTACCCGTGTCCTGCTCGGGAAAAACGGCATCAACGGTTTGACTGCCTCTTCGCGCACATACATGGGTACTGACACGCCTATGTTTGTACCCGTGTCAAGGTGACACGGCCGTGGTTCTTCCTGTGTCTATACCCTTGTCCTGCTCTGGACATATTTCGTCGAGCTTGACTTGACGCACACAGGTGGGATACGCCTATGTCTCTACCGGTGTCCTTCTCGGGGCAATACCTGCTTAACACTCAACGCCATGCCACTCAACTCTATGGCACATGGGTAGGGACACGCCCGTGTATCTACCCATGTCATACCCAAAACAGACACTCAATGCCATGCCACTCAACGCCACGACACACGGGTAGGGACACGCCCGTGTCTCTACCTGTGTCCTTCTCGGGACAAGCCACTCAATGCCATTTTCTTATCACTCAAAGACATGGCACTCAAATCCACGGCACACGGGTAGGGACACGCCCGTGTCTCTACCTGTGTCCTTCTCCGGACAAGCCACTAAATCCCATTTTCTTATTGCTCAAAGCCATGGCACTCAAAGCCACGACATACGGGTAGGGACACGCCCGTGTCTCTACCCGTGTCCTTCTCGGAACAAGCCACTCAATGCTATTTTATTATCACTCAAAGTCATGGCACTCAAAGCCACAACATACGGGTAAAGACACGCCCGTGTCTCTACTTGTGTTTTTCACAGGCCCAACTTATTTTTCCCCATGAGTGCGCGCCTGATCGCCTGCACTCTCTGAGCGTAAATCAGATCTCCTAACTCAAAAGCGCACACAAGGGGCCTAACGCGAATCGGGACTTTAGATTACAAGTGTGGATTACAAACATCGCCGCACAGGACGACCACACATGAACATAACAAAAGCCTTTGCTCAGCCTTCGAGGGCCAGCATCAGCAACAACAGCAGTAGGGGCTTTAGCCCTTTTTCCCCCTCGACTCTCCAGCACCTGCATAGGGACATCCCACCATTTGGTGGCAAATGAAGCAACGGTCAGAATTCAGCTGAAATATTTATAACGACCCTACCCATTTCCCTAGGCAGTGGTATTCCTTCCCTACAGACATAGCTTTCATAAACAGATATATCATACAATATGCACTCACGCACAATAAACATAACACAACTGTTAGCCACGCAGCTCGACGATCCGTGCGCTTAGGGCACATTCTTGGTGTACCGGCAAACCAGGGTCCCACCATTGTTTAGGGTCCGAGAAACAATGGTATTGAGCATTTAGTCTTAGTGGCGCGCAGGCCTAAGACTCTCATTATGCGCTCTAATGAGACAAATAATCAGGTCTACAAGAAGGTCAGACATAACGCAGGTACAGATCAGCCACCCCCTGTTGCTCAAGTCATTATGCCATCAACTAATACCGAAGTACTCATGGCAAATTTACAGGTGCGGGTCGGTTTCACCTTTCCTATTCGGCACTAAGCTTTTTTAAGAGAACATAACTCACAATATCCACACTGTCCACCAAGGACTGGCTTTACAATCCAAAAAGGGGAGATAATGCTAGCGTTCCTCGCGATCGCTTGGTGGGTTCAACAGAACAAACGTTTTGCACCTAGACTCACCTAAACATGGCATACATCACAAGAATCACGCGGGTATTTTCTTGGAATATCATTCAAGTACTTCCTGTTACTACCCTTCGCAGGTACAACCCATAGACTCCACAAACTACACGTTTATACGCGGAGTCTTCTCTAGTGCGCAAAATGCAACATCACCAATCCAGACCATCCTATCCAAATGGGCTTCACACAGCATGCCTATTCCGTACTACACACTTCTTGATCTTTGTGCAAGACTAGGGATTACAAGAATCAACCCAAGGAAATCCCTCAACAACCACCTTTTGGTTGGGGAAATCCATAGACATGCCAAAACGAGGACTTCACATGTCCAAGAAGGATGATTGTTACCCTTGACGATCTCTTGGGAGCCATGGAATTCTAGCCAAATAGCAAGCACCGCAACGCTCTCGCCTCCACAAATATGGACTCGACTCATAATTCTGAACGCTGAAGCTCCACCAGCAGCCGGATCTCTTCTCTTCTTCCTCTTTGCTCTCCCTTCTCTCTATTCTTTTAGAAAGAGAATAGCCAAGCTATGAATGAGAGATAACTTTCAAGTCCTAGACTTAACTCATAAGGGATAAGCTTGGACCCTTAAATCCTATCTGAAGGAAAAGAACGGCCACAAATTGCCTTGAAATATCTATTTTTGGGCTGACACGGCTTGTGACACGCCCGTGTCACAGGACGTGTACCTTAAGTGATACACAAACTGACTTATCCAGAACAGGACACGGTCATGTAACACGCTTGTATCACATGCCTTGTGCACTGACACGGCTTTAGACATGCCCGTATCTTGCCCGTGTTTACCAGGAATCAATGCCCTGGACAAAAATAGAGAAGTACACGACCCTGTGACAAGCCCATGGTATAGCCCGTGTGCCTAGACACAGTTGCAGACACGCCCTTTACCATCCGTGTTCAATAGGCCACACAAACCCGGTCAAAACTCGAGGTGGACACGCCTTCTGACACGCCTGTATCTCAGGTCGTGTACCCTCTCGACAAACGTCGAGTGAATTTTGTCTAGTAATTGAGATGACATAGAGAAGGACACGGCTTGGCACATTCCCGTATTCCAGGTCGTGTGCCTCACTCGAGGCACACTCGAGACCAAAAATCACACTCGAGTAAATAGAGCAGGATACGCCCTGGGACACGCCCGTGTCCCAGGCCGTGTTACCCAGCCTGAACTCAAATTTGGGATTTTGGGGTTTTACATGTTAGGTCCTTATTGTTTCTCATAGCTAGTAAGCCAGATATAATGTTTGCTTTATGCCTTTATGCTAGGTTCCAAGTGAACCCTAAAGAATCTCACCTTATTTTCCTAAAAAGAATTTTGAGATATATAAAGGGTTGCCTAAATCTAGGACTCTGGTATCCAACTTAGTCAGAAGTTGAATTTACTGGATTCTCAGATGATGACTTTACTGGATGTAGAGTTGACAGGAAAAGCACATCAGGAACATGCCAGTTCCTTGGTGATAGGCTGGTGTCTTGGTTTTGTAAGAAGCAGACATCTGTATCAACTTCAACTGCTGAAGCTGAATTTATAGCGGCAGGTAGTTGTTGTTCACAAATTTTGTGGATTCAAACCAACTCCTAGATTATGGTTACAATCTAAATAATTCAACTATATTTTTTGATAGTACCAGTGCAATTTCCATTGCATAAAATCCAGTGCATCATAGCAGGACCAAACATATAGAAATAAGGCATCATTTCATTAGAGATTGTGTGGACAAAAAGAATATTTACCTTGTCTTTATCTCTACTGATTTACAAAGAGCAGGCATCTTCACTAAACCATTAGATGGGAAGAAACATCTGCTCTTCTTAAATCAGCTAAGCATGATCAATGGAGATGGCTAAATTTAATTTTTGTCAGAGGTCAGAAGAATTAGTCATAATTCATCGAACGGAGATCAACGATCTGTGAACTCTTCTAGAGTTTTTCGTCGAATTGAGATCGATGAAATCTCTTAATGAAATTTTTTCGTCAAATGGAGATCGACGAATTTATTTCTGAAAATATTTCTTCGAACGGAGATCGACGATCTGTTTTCCCTCTCTTCTAATTTAGGTCGACGACACTTATCTCATTTTGGGTAATTTCGTCGAACTGTGCTCGATGTTTTCTTTTTCATTGGACGGAGTTCGCCGCTTCATATTCTAAAAACCGATAATTAGTTTTTTCATCGAACTCTATCCTGTGCTTTCCAGTTCTCTTGCAATTGATCTCTTATTTCTTTTACAGAGCAATGGCGATCTCTCCATCCCTCCTCTCAACCATGAAATTTGATGTTGGATTTGATATTAACCTTGAATCTTTCAGTCATTCGGATCAAGTATTCATGGATATTCTATAGTTGTTCGAAACTCAGAATCTATAATATTTCTTAACAACAAGAATCAAACTCCCAGTAACAGAGATAAAGAAATGGATGTTCACCGCAAAGCTTCAGGATTCCCTAGCCATTATTGGCTCCATCTCTGGTAACCAGGTTATTTTATCTCCATAAGTTTTAACTGATGTTTTTGGATTTATTAATGGGGAAGATGATATAGAGTTATCTAGCAGTGAGTTTAATGATATGCTAGATAGGTTGGATCACTCTCAGGTAAACCCTAACCACTTACTCAAGAACAATCTATCTATAGAATACAGATTTTTGGCAGATATTGTTGGCAAAGTGTTGCTGGGAAAACACTCTGCTCATTACTATATCACCAGGCACCAATTCAACTTGATGTGTGCTCTGTTCAATAAGAAGTCAGTAAACTGGGGAACAATTTTCTTTGATTCAATCAAGAAAAAGATTACAGGAAAATTTGGAGGTTATGGAAGGATCCTAGGGATCTTCCTAAAGATTTAGTGCCCAGAACTATTGGTCTCCCAGGACATCTTTATCAATGCCCCTAAGAGGCTTACCTCTACCCTCTTTGGCAGATGGGAGAGGAATATCCTCAAGCCCTCCTTGGCCTTCTCTTTTAGAGCTTCTGAGGACACAAGGGCAGTCACTTCCACTCCCTCACCTCTAGAAGAAGTTCTCCCTTCACCTCCTCCTCAACAATAACCTCCACAATACCTTTCTCTACTTACAGAAAAACCATCCTCAACCATCCCTCATACTTCACCACTTCCACCTCCATCACCTCCTAATTCACCAGTACTTATCCATGTGGCTACACCACCATCTCCTCAATCTCCAACTCCATCACACCTTGATGACATTCCATCCACCTTCTCTCAAACAAAGTTCAATCTACTATCTCCTCAACCATCTCCACACCACTCTCCAATTCATTCTCCCATCCAGGAAGATATCCCTACCAACATTCCATCCAACAGTACATCATCATTTAAAGAAATCCTTCAATCAGATTTCCCTCAAGCCATGTCAATCTGTTCTAACTGTGGTCATCTATCCACATATACCCCTTCTTCTCCTGAACCTATCTACCTACACTTTTCTAACATACCAAAAGATCTTCTCAAATTCATCTCTCCAACTCTTTAGCATCTAATAGTTGAGGCTATTGCTCCTATCTCTGCTTCCATCTCCACTCTTTCTGCCCAAATTACCTCTCTCTCCCCTGTCCCTTCTTCTGGGGGCCTGGCTTAAGGACCTTCTAAAACCAGGCAGGGGGAGATTTTCCATGAAGAAGCTCCAGCTCCTCTTGCAGTAATAGTAGTTCCAGATGTAGTTATTCCAGTGGAAATCATTGAGATTATGGATGAAGATACAGAGATTTTTTTTTCTGAAGATACAAAATAACTATTGTTGGTGATTTCATCATAAATCCTATAGTTGATTTAGTTTCTTCACTCCTTTCTTTTGATTCATTTTATAACAACACTCTTCCATTTCCTTCTGATTCAGCTTCAGATATACAAAAAACTATAATTTGTTATTCATCTGCTATAAGTTCTAATGTTTTGGAACAACCTAGGACAAGCTTTTTAGTTTCTTATACTGTTATAGAGCCTTTAATTTATCCAGAGCCAAAGGCCTTTTCCCCTCCAACCTTTATATGGGCTGAATCTCCCATACCAAACATGGATGAGATAATGTTTTTAGATATGGAAGAAGAAAATGTTTTTATTTAGGATGAAGTTGTTTCAGAAGTTTCTGGAGAGCCTATAATTCAAGAATAGCCTCAGGCTCATCAAATTCTCACTGATGATATGCTGAAATAGATTCATGCACTATATGATAATCCAGCAAATTCTTCTGATGATGATGATAAAGAAGATTCTGATGATTCTTAAGATACTAGTTCCAAGAAGAGAAAGGCAAAGAAGAAGGCTACTCCAAAGGCTGCTCAAAAGCCAAATCCTACTGCTGATACTCCATATTATGTTCTGCATAATATATCTCCCACTCCAGATACCCCCAACGTGATGAGATACAATAAAAATGAAATGAAGGCTATGAAGAAGAGCAAGAGGTACTCTCCTCCACCTCCATTCAGGATAGGTCCTCCTCCTCCTCCTCCAGCAGCTGGATCTTCAGGCTATGTTTCTCTAAGACAAAGATCTTCTTACAGCAGCAGAGGTATACCATCAGGATCAGATTCTCAATATAGCAGTAAACAGCAGCAGCAAGCTAAAGATACTCAGAAATCTAGTTCTGAAAGACACTTGTCCCCAGTATATGAGCCAAAGCTAGACCCAAATTATAGGATGGCCATATTTAATGAACTTATTGGTCTATCTCAGATCAATAAAGCCAAATCAAAAGGAAAAGAAATTTCTCAGTTCACAACTATGTCTTCCTATAGGCAGAAGGAATTTGACAAGTTTCAGGTAAAGAAAAATCCATTTTATCCTAATGCATACATGCAGCTCCATCTAGAGGCAGTTGTGCCCAGAGCAATTTCTCAAAAAATTCTTGGCATTCAAGACCTGAGGATGACCCAAAGAGAAGGAGAAGAACCTACAAGAAAAGTGATCTTCACTAATCCATCTTCTAATTCTACTTCTGAAGTTCCTAAGAAAGATCCTTGACTCTTATGTATGGTTTTGAACTATTTTCCTACTATTTGTTTAAAAACTTTCTTAGCTCTATCATATATCTGCTGAATATGTTATTTCTGTAATATATATCTTTTTGCTTTATGCTATATTCTGTGTAAATAGTGACCTCACCCAAATAGGGGGAGATTGTTGGACCCCCACCTTGTTTAGGGTTAATTTGGGCTAGGTTCTTTAATAGGATTCTCAAATGACCCACATGTATAGTCTAGGGTCATAAGTCTTTTTCTAGATCTAGGTTAAGTCAACAAACCTAGAGTGATTGGTTTTCACATTCAGAAGACTTAGAGACAAAAGAACTCTAGAGAAAAGCAGTTTTCCAAGAGTCAGAAAAAGCGTTCGATGATAGCTGAACTCAGCTCGACGATCGTCAATCTCAGATCGACGAACTCAAGATTTCTTCTATGAGTTGATCTCGATGAAAGTTCAGCTTAGATCGACAATTTGTCAGCTTATATCAGAAACTCAGCTCGACGAAGTGTTATCTCTGCTCGGCGATGTTGGAGCTCTGCTCGACGATTTTTTACTGTTTGTCTGTCTTATTCAGCTCAACGATATTGGATTTAAGATCGACGAAATATGTTGAGTTCGACTATTTTATGACAGATTCAGTTCGACTATCTTTCTCTGCACCTTTCCAAGTATTGACCACAAAAATTTGATTTCAAATTTATTATTATATGCTATAATGCTCTGATAATTAATGCTCCATATTCTCTAGAATATAGTCGTTCTAAGACAGCATTAATTATGATATTCACAGAGTAATTATTTGGCTTATTAACTGGGAAAGTTGAGGAAACAAATTTAAGGCTTTTTCTAGCCGTTCAACTCCAAGGATTTTGGTAGTAAATCAAGGATAAGATTTAAAATTCAAAAGCTTATTTTCTGCAAAGGATGTATAAGGTTTCTTCTTCTTCAACAACAACAAGAGATAATACTCAACAGAAAATACAGAAGCATTTTGAATTGTATATACAGAAAACTGAAAGAAGAACACAACTCAAATACATCTTCAGTCTTCTTAAGTTTTCCTTCAGGAATTTCAAGAGACAAAAAAACTTCATCAGTCTAAAAGTTTCCTGAAGATCAATCCTAAATCTGAAGGCCTACACCCTGAACAAAGCTCTCATTCTCCTGAACTCTTCTATATCTCAGGGGGAGCTTTGACAACAGCACAATCCACTAGTCTTCTCTCTGATTATTAATAGAGAAGACATCATATTTATTTTCTTTCTGTCACCACTGTACAAAGGGTTTCTTAGCTCCCTTCAAAAGTGATTCCTTTTTTTTGTCAAGTCTCCTAATCAAAAGACTTGGTTTGGTTTTTGGGCACCTAGTCAAGAGCTCAAAGGGTTGCTATATCTCTCATAGAAAATAGATATTCTAGTGGCAGGGCACCTTATCAAAAAACATATATTTGATTCCTACCAGGGTGGTATAAGAGTAGATGTACCCAAGTTTAGGGGAACCACTATAAATTCTTTGTGTCGTCTGGATTGCTCTATTATTTATTTTTATGTGTTGTGATTGTCTTTATTTTTATTTCTCTTTATACACATACTTATCACTTATTTTAATCCGCTGTAAAAATTAATCAAAGTTTTTAAAAACATTATTCACCCCCCCCCCTCCCCCCTCTAAAGTTAAGACAGATCTATCTCTTCTCTTTCAAAGGGGCTGGTGCACCAAACACAAATGGTCCATGATGGGAAATTTGGATTTCGTCATTGGGAGCATTAAAGGCACGCACTCCCCTACTGTACATTCCAACATAGTTCTGAACCTCTTTGTTCACACTAGTGGATCTATGATGGCGACGGCAACCACGACGACCAACTTAGTGATGAAGATGACGTCCATGGTGCACTTGGTGATCATGGGGTAGTGGCGAAAGATGATGATGATGCTCCACCGGACAAAGACTTGCGGCGCCGTAGCATTCATGGCTACAATCTTCGCTCATGCAACAAGACTTAATTTAATTTATCTTGCAAGTTTATTGTCTGCATTTATCCATTTATATGGTTTGTATTAAACTAGTTTATTTCTATTATTTTGAACTTGTGGTGTGCATTTAACCACTGATTTTGGGTTGTTATTATCCCCTTGGATGTAAGCCTTATATAATGCCAAAACTTTTCTTTTGTCATTAAGACTAAAAATTGAAATCAAACAAGAATTCTTCTAAACCTAATTCTCTCTATCCCTCTTCCTCTCTTCTTGTCGCCGCCCAAGGGGGCTCCTCCCTTCCTTCTAGTTCTTTGCCGCCGCCCCCCCCCCTTTATCACTCCTTTTCATTCTATTTTCTCCCTCCCCTTTCCTCCTTACTAATACCTCATCACAAATCTCTCCAAGAAGAACTCAAGGACTTTTTGCCAACCTTGGAGGAGAAGGTGCAAGTGCAAGTAAGAAAGGCTTGGGTGAACCTCCATGGGGTGAAGCGGGGAAGACGTGCGAGTTCTTCATCTGAGGTGCGCTTCCCGTGGATTTCAAGGGAAGAGCGTTCATTTCTTGTGGATCCAAAATCTCGGATCTACAATTCCGAGAGGGGTAACGCAAATTCCTACCCAAGAGATTTTCCCTCTTTGTTAGTTCTTATGGTGGACGATTTTTGCGTGGATTTTCGAAGCTTTATTTATCGCGGTGTTATTTTTAATAGATTTGTTATTTTCGTTTTTTTTTCCGATAAATTCGAGAGGAGTTGCAATCCTCGCCTTTTTCTTTAGTTGGGATAGATCCTACCACTTTTCGAATCGCGATTTCTTTGGTGGATTTATTTTGGCACAACTCCAAGCTCGTCAGAACCAATATTATTCCTTTTAGCCGAAAAGTATTTTGGCATATAGCCATTCTCCGATCCACTTGCGGTTTGGCTACCCGTACGTTAGCGTGAGAGATAAATAAAAATCATTGTGTTTGCTGCATTTTGTTAGTGTGTCAGAAAGAGGGTGTTGATCGTAGTGAGAGTCATCGAATCGCCGTCCGTGTAGGATCTTTTAGGACGATCCTACATCAAATTGGTATCAGAGCCAGGTTTGTGTTGATTTCTCAATCAACACCATCCTTAAATCGTTCTGTCGTAGGGTTTTCGACTCTCACCTGGATGTGCACGATCCGTAACAAACAACATAATCCTGAAATTTCTAAATCTGTTCTGCGATTAGTAAAAACCAAAAAAAAATTCCTGCAGAAAATTACAAAAACATTCCTGAGAACTCTCCTTATTTTTTTAAGAACAAAAGTCTGAAACGGTGTTTTCGTTCGCCCAGTCGATAAGTGATAAAAAATCCAACTTCATAAAATTTATCTGGTCAAAACCACCTTTTCTCCTATTGTTCATGCGCACTAGGCTTGGCACGGAGTATTCCCCTTCCACTTCAAATATGGCAGACGACCATGATGATGAGAACGCTCCAGCAACGATCGCGGAGCTTTGGGAAGAGTTTAACGTTAGGTTCGATGCACTCACCCAATTAATACAAGGGCTGGCTTTAAATCAAGCGGTGCCTCGAAATCACGGCATTGGGATAAATTAATAGGGTCCCCAACCCCAGGCCGCCAACAAACAAGATGAAAGACAAAACCAACCTCATGATCAGGACGATGAGCAAGCGCCTCGAGCCCCTTATGAGTTCGATGTAACTAGGGCCGTTAAGATTGAATCACCATCATACGATGGTATGGGTGAACCCCAAGTTTTCCTAGACTGGATCATGGAGATCGAGTGCTATTTTGAGTAGCACAACCTGACAGATTGTTAGAAGGTGCGGGTTGCATGGATGAAACTTCTGGGTAGGGCCAAAAAGTTCTGGTTGAACGAAGAGAGGCGATTAGGTACCGTGAATGGAGTACCCCCAATTGGGTGGGCTGCCATGAAAGCACTCCTAACTGACCAATATGTCCCTGCGTATCACCGAACCCAAATGTTCGATTAGTTAGCCACCCATCGTCAGGGGGGCAAATCAGTAGCGGAGTACATGGGACTCCTTAAAGATTTGATGGTGCGTTGTGATGTCCGAGAAATGCCCGAAGTCACACTTTCTCGTTTTCGTAAGGGACTCAACCCGGACATCGAAGGCAAGCTCCTGCGTTATGGTCATACAGACCTTAACACGACATTCAATGAAGCCTTAGATATAAAGAAGCACAATGCCTACAATTCCAAGGGACGAGCATTGTAGAAGTGAAAGTCCATTTTAGGACCCCCACCTTCGACCTCCATGCGGGACAAAGGAAAGTTTCGATCGACTGATTCGAATTCCATAGTCATTACCGCTAGGAGCAAAAGAAATCCCACCGGTGACAGAGTTCTGATAGGACAGATTAGTAAGACTAATGCCACATGTTATTCGTGTGGGATCCAACGGCACTATGCTAGTGAGTGCCCCACTAAGAGTAAACCACTAGCTTTATTAGACTCCACATCTGAGCCTATCGAGATCGTCTACGAAGCCGGATATGAATCTGATGCCGAGCCGAGTGATATTGAGGATGATTCTTATATGATGGTTATGAGGTGTATTCTGGCCACACCGCGTGTGTCGGATAAGTATAATCGGACGAACATCTTTTCGTTGAATTTTAAAAGCGGTGACAAGTGGTGCAAATTAATAATAGATAGCGGTAGATGCATGAACGTCATTTCGGAGAACGCCATCACTCGTATGCATTTAGTCACTAAACCGCACCCCAAACCATATAAAATAGCATGGGTAAACAAAACGTCTATCGCGGTCTCTAATCGATGTTTAGTGCCACTTTCAGTGAGGAGCTATATCGATAAGGTGTGGTGCGACGTCATCCCCATGGATGTTTGTCATGTACTACTAGGACGCCCGTGGCTTTATGATTATGACATGACCCATTTCGGATGAGCCAAAACCTATGAGTTAAAGTTTAACGGTAAGACCATTGTCTTGAAACCCACACCGCCTAAGGATCTGTCGATTGCCTCCAAAGACACAATTGTGCCTGCGGAAATGAAAACTATAAGCTTGATAAGTAAGGAGTAAGAGAGTGAGACCTTCTTGGATGGCGTCATCAATGCTTTAGTATTTATTCAAGCTAAGGAAGATTCACCCTCATTAGAGAACCAACCATTATCTCTGCAAACTTTATTGGAAGAGTATAAAGACGTCTATCCGGTGGACTTACCATCTAAGTTGCCACCCATAAGGGAAATTCAGCATGAGATTGACTTCATTCCAGGCTCATCGTTGCCTAGCCTTCCCCATTATCGGCTCAATCCCTCCGCGCATAATGAGTTACAAATTTTAATTTCAGATTTAGTAGCAAAGGGATTTATTCTCCATAGTAAAAGTCCATGTGTTGTCTCTGCCCTTTTGGTCCCAAAGAAAGATAAGTCTTGGAGATTGTGTGTAGACTACCGGGCCATAAAAAAATTACTGTCAAATATAGGTTTCCCATTCCCCGTTTGGATGATCTATTAGATTTGTTATCCGGAGCTACCACATTTCCAAAGTTAGATCTTAAAAGTGGTTACCACCAAATAAGGATACGGGAAGGAGATGAATGGAAAACGGCATTTAAATCTAAGGATGGGCTTTATGAGTGGTTGGTGCTTGGAGAGGGGCTCAACAATGGACTGAGTACCTTATCGCGGTTGATGACCCAAGTATTTAAACCATACATGGGTAAATTTGTAGTAGTATACTTCGATGATATATTGGTATTTAGCCTCTCACAGATGGACCATGAGACACATTTAAGAACAATCCTTACAACAATACGCCAAGAAAATTTATTTATTAATCTAAAAAAGTGCGCATTTAGTTTGACTTCCATAGAGTTTCTAGGATATATAGTGATTTCCGAAGGTATTCATGTTCACCCTAAAAAGGTCCAAGTTATTAGAAAATGGCCGGAACAAAAAAATATACGGGAGGTAAGAAGTTTTCATGGATTGGCCATTTTATTGAAGGTTCATTCGAAATTTTAGTAGTATCATGGCACCAATCACTGAATGCATGAAGAAGGGTGATTTTATTTGGAATAAAGCGGCCACTAGTGTGTTTCAAATGATTAAGGCACGGATGTCTGAAGCCCCTTTACTACGGTCGCTTGATTTTAGCAAGGTGTTTGAATTATCTTGTGACGCATCTGGGATAGGAATAGAGGAGTTTTAAGTAAGGAGGGACATCTGATAGGTTACTTTAACGAAAAACTTGAGGGCCCGAAGTTAAATTATTCCAATTATGATTGCGAGTTTTATGCTGTTATACGTTGTCTCCAACATTTGCGACACTATCTTATATCAAAGGAATTTGTAATCTTATCAGATCATGAGGCGCTAAAATTTATAAACTCCCAAAATAAAATCAGCCCTCGACACACCAAATGGGTCTCCTACCTTCAGAAGTACACATTCATCATAAAGAACCTTAAGGGTACATTAAATCGTGTGGCGAACGCTCTTAGTCGTGTCACCCTATTACTATCTACAATGGAAGTATTTGTAATAGGATTTGAAAGAATTAAGGATGAATATGTTCAATGCCCGGATTTTAAGAAAATATACTTAGCCGCTAAGGACAACTCCCCTTCTGTTATCTCTGCATACTACATCCGTGACGGTTATCTATTTAAGGATACGCAATTATGTATTCCCCGCTCTTCGTTACGCCATTTTATTATATGGGAGTTACATAGTGGAGGGTTAGGTGGACATTTCGGTCAAGCTAAAACTATAACACTAGTAGAGGAAAAATTCTTTTGGCCTGGCCTCAAACCAATGATCAATAAAATCGTACGGAGTTTCCGTGTATGTCAATTAGCGAAAGGTAAAAAGACCAACGCTGGACTTTACACACCACTTCCGATTCCGTCTGTTCCATGGGAGGATGTGAAAGTGTGAAGTTGTCAACCTAAATCGCCTAGAGGGGGGTGAATAGGTGAATCGTGCGTATAATTGCGGAATAAAAATTTTAGCGATCTAGCACAAGAAATCAAGCAATCACAGAAAGACAAGAAGATTTATAGTGGTTCCCCAATCTTGGGTACGTCCACTTTACCTCACCGATCTAGAAAATCACTAGACTCGACTACTCCACTATCTCGGATTGAAAATAATCCTACGCCTCAGAACAAAGTTCCTATAAACTCGATCCAAAAAGGATCTACACTCGGAAGATAAAAACTTCCTACAAACTCGGAGAACAACGCTCCTACACTCAGAGAAAATCTCCTACAATAATAGTAAAGAAATTTTGAATTACAAACAGAATAACTTTCTCAGATCTGGAAAAGTGAATATCTGAATCTTCTTCTTGAACTTTGCGGCTCTTTCAGAAATGTTGAAGAAGATTAGTAGATCTGATCCGAGAAAGCTTTGACCTACTCGATCAAGGAGAAGATGAGAATCCTTGAACAACAAGTCTTCTGGATCGACAACAGAAGAGTCGATCTGATTGTGAGCGGCGGCGGCAGCTTCAGAGATCTGAAATTAGAGATGGCCAACGAGAAGGATTTCGAGTGAACGGACAGCCGCTTCTTGCAAAAGATAATTGTTAGGGTTAAGTATTAATGAAAAGACCTTATATAGGATTACTCTTAACGGTTAGAAAAGACATTAATGATGACACGTGGACCAATCATGTCAATTCATTCAAAAATCCAGCCGATCTTGACTTAAATAAATTTCAGAAAAATTTAGTCTGCAGTTCTCGAGAAGTAGCATTAGCTCTCGAGAACTGATTGAATTTCTCGAGAACTAAACTGTCTGGAATTGAACTTAGTTTTCGAGATTTCATGATCAATACTTCTCGAAAACAATATGGACTTTTCGAGAACTATAGCCTAACTTCTCGAGAACTATGAAGCTGAGTTTCCCGAGAACTGAGGACTTCTCGAGAACTAATGTAGACATATCGAGAACTAAGACTTAGAAAAAAAATTTTGAAACTTTCTGAACTTCCCAAGAACTACTCTGGGATTTCTCGAGAACTAAGAGCCGAGCTTCTCGAGATCTTAAAGGACTTCTCTAGAACTAAGAGATACTTCTCGAGAGTCATACTTATAAAATTTTTCTGAACTGAAACAGCTAAACTTCTTGAGAACTAAACTCCTATTTTTCAAGAACTTCTAACTCTACTTCTCGAGAACTGAAGGGACTTCTCGAGAAGTGGACTTAGAAATTTTTTTGAACTTTTTAGGAAAAAACTTTTTCTTCTCTTCAAGGGTCCAACCTTCATTCCATGGTCCAAGTGTTTGAATATGAAGTGTATCCCAATAGAGAGGCTACACATGAGTCAAAACCTTGGATCACACAGTGAGGGATTACACTGTATAGTCCTGTGTTCATGACCCACTATAGACTGACATTGGTCTACACTTATTAATGATGATATGCAAACACACAACTTAAACAAGATATCAAATACAACATAATTCATCTTAGTTCAAGGGTGACTTCATGCAAATTTGGGTTATTGTGTATGCAATGCCCAACAATCTTCCCCTATTTGTAGAAGTCAGAAAGAACCCTTTACACTTAGGTGAATTATTACAATCAAGAAAGAACTGGAAATGAAAATTTAAACCAAGGCAAAAGAGATTAATTGAACACAATTAGGCAAAACTAGAAATTGTATATAAGTAATGTTTTAGATTTCTTAATCAACAACCATTTCAACAAAATTCTCAAGAATAACTCAACAAAAGTACATTCTTTGCTCTAAGGTTGTCTGTCCTGCTTTTCCTGCTGCCTTCTCTGATAGCTGAATGGTTTTGGATAATACCTTGGGGGCTTTGGAGGAGCTTTAAGATTATTCTTTCCATATTCCCTATTATATATCCTCCTTTTGGTCATGGACTTTTCATATAATTCCCACTCAACTGAGCTGTAGTGGAGATTTCTATTCTCATTATAGTCCATTACCAACTTAAGAGTGTCAAGAATTCAGCTCTTAGAAGTCGGGCTCCAAACTTCAGTAAACTCCTTTGCTTTCCTTTTCTCTGCATCTGAATGGGGAACAGACTTGCTTGCAGAAGGACCTTTTCCATACTTTCTCTTCTTAGAGGTGTGAATCTCTGGTAATCCTAAGGAATAATGTCATCCCATACCTAGTCATAAGAGGCTGGAGAAGGATCCTGATCTTCTGTCCTAGGAGAGAAGAACGACATTTGAGGTTGTTGCATTTGAGCTAGCACCTAACTGGGCTGTCCTTCAACAAGAGGATTCAGATGATGAGGAATAATATTGGGATCAGCCTGAAAGTCAGGGAAAATCTGATTGTGCATCCAAAGTGTGGTTTCATAAGTATAGAACTTCACTGACTGGATTTGAGCTAAAACATTCTTATTGGTTTTAGAAATTTTCTCAGCCCAGAGAGTGTTTGCATCTGCAGAAAACTTATCCACAAGTTTGATTACATGTTCTTTCACCAGGCTCTCCCCCTTTCTAAATTCTACAATGAGTTTTTTATGGCTTCTTCCTTGAAAGTACCAACTTCCTCACAAACCTTCATCACATGTTTTTGATCATTCTTTTCTAATTCAATCTGATTATTAGCAAGAGTCAGAGATTGTTCCATAACCTGACCAACCCTTGTAATAGTGTGATCTAAGGCTTTGCCACCAATTTGAAATAAGCTCTTGAGAGAGTATGTGTTGTGTTAGATCTCAGCAAATCCTCGACTCATTTCTGTTTCAAAGGCAGTCACCTTGTCTTGCATCACTTTCAGAGAATCGTCAAAGTGTTTCCATTGATCAGAGAGCATTTGGCCTATCTGGATAAGAGGTTCTGAGTTGGAAGGGGTAGAAGCAGTAGTAATAACATTAGAAGAGGTAGAGGCAGAGGCAGAAGCAGTAATAGTAGCAGGAGGAGGGGCTTTCCATAGAGGTATCTCTTCAAGAATCACCGAGCTTACAACTCTGGTAGTCTGAACAAGGGTAATATCATCCTGATCGATGAATGTGGGGATGGAGAAATCTAACTTCCTCAAGGGAAGATCAGCAGGCTCAGGAGATATTCTGTCTTCATCAGAAAGAAGAACTGTCTCAGGGAAATCTTGTTTGATAGAAGGGGATTGAGCAGGAGGAGATTCTGGTAATTTGATAGGAGAAGGAGAGGGAGCTGGAGAAGGATCTTTTGGATGTTCTTCAGCTGGTTCCTTCTAGAGGGGAGGAATATCTGAGGTGAGTTCTTCCACCATTCTGTTAATGGCTTCTGTAGTATTTTGGAGGGTTTCTTGGACTTGAGCATCTGGAATGGTATCTTCTGGAGAGAGTGCAACTGGGGACTTTGCTGGAGAGCTGACATGACTTCTGATGGGAGATCTGCTTGCTGATCTTGGTGGAGAGGGAGGAGGAGGTTTGACAATAGAAACAGAGGTTGCAGGCTCCCCCTGAGATGCTGCACCAGATGGTTCAGCAACATGATGATAGGAGGGAGATGGGGTCCTGACCTCAGAGGCAGAAGCTGCAATTTCTTTAGCTAACTTCTTGGAGTTCTTTAGCTTGAGTTCCCATCTATGAATGGAGGCCAATGAAATCTTCTTCAAGTGATGAACTGGAGTGCCTTTAGAAAGTTTGAAAGTGACTGGATCAATCTCACTCAGCAAAAAATAGATTATCCTTGCAAATTTGGGATCCTGAATGCTGTCGCTGATCATCTCAAATACCATCATGCCAAATTGAAATTTCTTTCTACAGATTACAGCTGTCATTACTCCAAATAGATCATTTGTTATGAAACAAATCGACCCTGTTTTGCACCACAAGATTTTTCAAATTATGTCTGCCAGAAGTTTTCCTACATCATTGAAAAGATTTCTCCTTAAAGAGTTGAATTCCTCTAAAACTCCACAGAAGGAGTAAGTCCTGTCATAATCTTCCAGAGTTAGGTCATCCTCTTCATCCACAATGGGCATCTTCAGAAGCTTTGAAACTTTGTTTTTATCCAACTTGATTTTGATCCCTTTCACTGTTGTTTTCAAAATCTTACCATTCCTCCTTACCTTGGCATTTCTAAAGAATTCTTCGACATCTGGAAAAACTATCCTGCAGGGTTCTGATAGAACGACCATCAGTCCGGCCATGTCCAGGAGAAGAAGCAAGTTCTGGAAATCATCTGAAATGCCTGCAATTCCTTTGATGACTAGTTCACTACCGATTCCTATCTTTGAACAGTGCGTCATGGACGCTGACAGCGGCGACGGACAGAGTGCAGGATGATGGCTGCGACAAAGCTGTCTGTCGGCGGAAGACGAAGAGTTTTCGAGAAGAGGAAATTTGAAATGTCGTTTGATTTGGGATTTCTAAAGTATTATATATATAATCACAGTAATGTCAATTAAGTGTCTAATTAATCTAGGATTAGGGCTTAAATCATCGGGTTTTCGAAAGAGAAGAAATTAATTAGAAGTAGAAAAGGCAATGAGCATTTCTCGAGAAGTCGGGTATAGTTCTCGAGAACTGCCAGGGGACTTCTCGAGAAGTAATATACTGGTTCTCGAGAACGGAAGAGACTTTTCAAGAGACAATTCAAAGTTCTCGAGAACTGAGAAAACTTTTCGAGAGATAAGTCAAGTTCTCGAGAAGGAGTCTGAGTTTTCGAGAATGAATATGTTACTTTTCGAGAAGTAGACAGAGTTCTCGAGAACTACCTTCCTCTTGAAAAATTTCTTACCTGTTTGAAGTATCCTCGATTCTTGAGCTTTGAACTGATCTCCTATGACTTATCCTTCTTTGTTCAGCATCCCAAGTTTAGTTTTGAAGAAATTGAACTTGGTCTCGTCCAGCAGCTTTGTGAAGATATTTGCAACTTGCCGATCTGTTGGCACGTACTGCAGGTCTATATCCTTTGCTCCACGTGCTGCCGGATGAAGTGAGATCTGAGCTCAAAGTGCTTTGTCCGGCTGTGCGAGACTGGGTTGTTTGCGATTGCGATTGTGCTGGAGGAGCCTCAAAACAGTGGAATGTCTTTGATCTTCATATTGTAATCCTCTAGCTGATTCTTTAGCCAAAGCAACTGTGCACAACAACTACCGACAGAAATGTATTCTGACTCGGCCGTTGAGATTATGACACCGTTTTTCTTTTTGCTGCTCCATGAAATAAGCCTTCTTCCAAGGAACTGATACGTCCCGGAAGTGCTTTTCCTGTCATCTTTGCTACCTATAAAGTCTGCATCTGAGAAACCAATTAGTTCGCTGTCATTACTTCTTGGGTACCATAAGCCAAGATTCGTTGTACCTTTAAGGTATCTCAAGATCCGTTTTGTTGCAGCATAGTGAGATTCCTTACAGTTCACTTGGAATCTAGCACAGACACATGTGGAGAACATTATGTCTGGTCTACTTGCAGTAAGGTAGAGCAATGATCCAACTATGGTTCTGTATTTTGTTTCATTAAAAGGTTTCCCTTTCTCATCCTTGTCCAGAGACATAGCTGAGGCCATTGGAATCCTCATAGAGGTTACACTCTCCATTCCGAATTTCTTAATCAACTCCTTCGTGAACTTCGTCTATGAGATGAAAATTCCATCTTCATATCGTTTCACCTGAAGTCCAAAGAAATACTTCATCTCACCCATACTACTCATTTCAAACTTCCCTTGCATAAGTTTAGAGAACTTTTTGCAAAGGTTGTCGTCTGTAGTGCCAAAAATAATGTCGTCGACATAGATTTGCACTAGCAAAATCTTGCTTTTAATTTCCCTGAGAAATAATGTCTTGTCTATCTTTCCCCTTGTGGACATGTTCTCGAGGAGAAAGGTAGATAGTGTTTCGTACCAAGCTGAGTAGCTTGTTTCAAACTGTACAACACTTTTGATAATAAATAAACATACTCAGGAAAATTAGGATCAACGAAACCTTGGGGCTGTTTCACGTACACCTCTTCCTTTATGTCGCCATTTAGGAAGGCGGACTTCACGTCCATTTGGTAGACAGTGAATCCCTTCAGTGCAGCATAAGCCAGGAATAGTCTGATGGTCTCCAGTCTTTCCACTAGAGTGTATGTCTGCTTGAAGTCGATCCCTTCTTCTTGACGATATCCTTTGGCGACGAGTCTGGCCTTGTTCTTGATGATTATCCCATTCTCGTCCAACTTGTTCCTGTAGACCCATTTCGTTCTGATTATATTCTTACCTTTGGGTCTTGGAACAAGCGTCCAAACTTTGCAGCACTTGAAATGATTCAATTCTTCTTCCATGGCTAAGATCCACGATGCGTCTGAGTTTGCTTCCTCAAACTTCTTTGGTTCAACCTGCGAGAGAAAACTTAGATAGAGATTCTCGTTAGTTGTACCTCGATGAGTTCTAAAACCATCCCGGGATCTCCTATGATTTGTTCCATTGGGTGATCCTTCAGATGTCTGAGCTCTAGATTCCTCGCATCTATAACTTCTTTGGCCACTGGAGTGACTTCATCAACTTGGACAGTATTTTCATCATTATCCTCTACCTCTCCAATAGGGGTTGGAGAGGTGATCTTGATGAACTTTTCATCCTTACCATCGGTCGATTCATCCAAGCTGATCTCTTTAAGCCTTGTACCTGCATCTTCAACAAGCAGACTAGACGATTTGCTTTGCATCAAGCTCGTCTCATCAAATACAACATGTATGGATTCCTTTACAACCAGAGTTTTTCTATTGAAAACCCTTTATTACTTACTATGGATACTATATCCTACAAAAATACCTTCAAAACTTTTCTCACTAAACTTAGTAGTATGATACTTACCATTGTTAAGTACGAAGCATTTGCAGCCAAAAATTCTTAAATATGAAACTGTTGGTTTCCTGCCTTTTAGAAGTTCATAAGGTGTCTTATCATGATTCTTGTTTATGAGGGCTTGATTTTGCACGTGGCATGTAGTGTTGACGGCTTCAGCCCAGAAGTACTCCGGTAGTGAAGCATCACTCAACATGGTCCTGCAGGCCTCTATGAGTGTTCTATTCCTTCTCTCAGCTACTCAATTTTGCTGTGGAGTACGAGGAGAGGAAAACTCATGAAAGATACCTCGGCTTTCACAAAACTCTGTCATGGCCCCAGATTTGAACTACATTCCATTGTCACTTCTGATTTTGACTACGGAACAGTTGTATTCATTTTGGACCTGTCTGACAAAATTTGTAAAGATATCAAAGGTATCTGACTTGTGTTTCAGAAAGAACACACACGCAAAACGCGATTAGTCATCAACAATTACCAACATATAATCCTTACTTCCTAAACTTCTAACTTGCAGTGGACCGAACAAGTCCATATGAAGTAGGTGTAAACACCTATTAGAGTTTTTGCCTATAATGCTTTTAAAGGTGGCCCTTATTTGCTTGCCTTTTACGCATGCATGATAAGGCCTCTCTTTGACGTGCTTGACATTTGGGGCATCATGACTAAGTTCTGGGAGAATAATTTATTGATAGTTTTAAAATTAATATGTGCTAGCCTCTTGTGTCATTGGTCACCAAGAGATGCATTATCTTTTGCCAAAAGACACACTGGTGTAGAAGAATCTATACAAATGAAATTTAAACAAAATATGTTCCTTCTTCGAGTGCCTGATAGAATTGTTTCCATATTATCAAAAGACTTTAACAAGCACTTGTCAGCGTGGAACTCAACTATGTATCCTTTGTCGCATATTTGACTTATGCTTATGAGACTGTGTTCCAATCCCTCCACATAAGCTACATACGAAAAGCATACATTACCGTTAGTGATAATACCGTAGCCTTTAGTTATCCCTCGGTCTGAACCTCCAAAGATTACATTTGGTTTGTTGCAGACTGGAGTGAAATTCTGGAGTAGGCTTCTTGTCCCGGTCATGTGCCGAGAGCATCAACTGTCGAAGTACCAGATTGGCATTTTGGTGGCCTTTGGACATACATGCATTCATGATCACTTTGACTTAGGAACCCAAACATGTTTGGGTCCTTGGTCTCGGGTTAGAACACTCCCCCTACGAAGATTAGTATTCTGAGTGGTCAATCTCATGTTGCCAACTTGAGGAGTAGTAACCTTCCTGGAATTAGACCAGCAATCGATGGAAAAATGACCAATTTTGCCACAGCACCAACAGTCAAAAATGTTGTATCTTTGCCTTACGTACTCCTATTTGATCTCTTGAGATGGTGGTCTAGCAGGGGTAGCACTCTTGGAGGAGGAGGCTTCATGATGATGACAATCACAGGACTTCTACTCCTTCGGAGGCCTTTCCTCAATGGGCTTTACTTTAGGTGCTTTCTTGAAGTTGTAGCCAAGATTATAAGGACCATAGCCCTGATGAATCACTTCTTCATAAGGTGCCTTAAAGACACTCTCACCAAAGTTCCGAGGGCGAGTCTATCCTTGGTACCGAGACTTTGGCTCTACGTAAGTAGGCCCGGTCAAGTGACCATAGGACGAGTCAAGATCAAACTTATTTGTTGGAAAGATGACTTTCTTAAATATAGTCTTATCTAGAGGTGCTTTCCCCTTTTATTTGGCCAAGGCCTTCTTGGCGGCCTTATTCTTCCGTTGAGCCATGTTTCTCCTAGAAGATTTACTAGGAGCGGCAACATGGCCTTGTCCAGCTCCTTTGGCCTTAGCTGAAAATTCAGCAACAACTGGAAGAACTATCTTAGGCTTAGAGAAACTTTCAACAAGTTTCTTCTCAGCCTCGAGTTGTTTTTCCAACTCTTTGATGATTTCATCTTTAAGGTCGAGGTGCTAAAGAGCTTGATTGTATTCTTCCATAGCAAAATTGAAGTTCTCTTGAAGAGAGTCAGTCTTAGCGACTTCTTCTCTCAAGCTGCTCTCAATAGCCTTAAGAGACTTAATCTCTTTAGCCTGAGTTTTCACGACTCGGCGACATTTGTCGTACGTCATGATCAACTCCTTGTACTGGGCCATAAGTTCTTGACTCATCGTCAGAAGAGCTATCCTCATGATCATGCTCAGAACTTTCAGATTCAGAGAGAGAAGTGTGAGATTTTACCTCCCCAGTAAACTGGGGCACTTGTTCGTCATCTGATTGAGCCATGAGCCCAAAGTAGGCTTCCTCTTCTTCACTCGACTCAGATGAGTTGGAGTCGCTGATAGTTTTGCCCTTCTTTGCCAACAGGATCTTCTTTGTCCTCTTCTTGTGGTATGAGGACTTCTTTTCCTCTCTTTTGCCACCCTCCTTCTTCTGGGGGCAGTAAGCTATGACGTGACCTAGTTTGTTGCAACAGTAGCAAATGTTGTCAGTAGAAATCTGTTTGTTCTGTTTAGAGTTATACCTGTCATGGATACCCGTGCCTTTCTTTTGCTGATCACCGTCACGTCGTGATCTTCTGTATGAGGAATCCTTGCCTCTCCACTGCTTCTTCTTATTCAAGAATTTCTTGAACTACCGTGAGAGCAAAGATAACTCTCCTTCAGATAGTTCTGAGACTGAGGTGCTTGGATCAGAGCTTTCCTCTTCACTCACTTCTTGAGCTGGTGCTAGTGAGGCAGCTTTGCCCTTTCTTGAACTGTCAGCCTTTAATGCAACAGACTTCTCTTTTGAGGAGAAGTGACTTTTCTCTTCTTCAGCTTTTCTGGAATTGATCTGCAGTTCATAGGACATCAGCTTGCCAAATAAATTCTGTGGGTCTGTCTCAGCTAGTCTGCCAAACTCCCGGATGGCACAGACTTTGTTGTCCCCTTCCTTTGTGAGAGACCTCAGAAACTTATCATTCAGCTCTCCATTGGTGAAGACTCGGCCATACACTCTTAGGCCATTTACTATCTTGAAGAAATTCTCAAAGGTATCTGCAATGGTCTCCTTTGACCCTTGCCTGAAGGCTTCATATTTCTGGTTCAGTAGGGACCTTTTATCATCCCTCACTTCTTCAATGCCTTCCATCAGAGTAACTAGAGACTGCCACATCTCCTTAGCCGATTGGCAGTGAATCTGATTCCGCAGCATCGAGTTATCGACTGCACTTGCTATACTACTTTTAGCTTTCTTGTCCAAAGAGACAAGTGCAATCTCGTCCTTATCGAGATCCATCAATTTCTTAGGAACCTTCTTGGTTGGATCTATAGTGGAGATAGTCATGGGGACGTAAGGACCTTCTTTAACAATCATGAAGATCCGGGGATCCATAGCTTCCATGAAAAATTTAATTCTCTCTTTCTACATGGGAAAGTTATTCTTTGTGTACATGGGAAGCTTGGCAAAATCTTTTACCTTGTCCATTGCTTGAATAACCAAATGACAACTTTCGAGAGGAAATTGAACAAGGTGTTAACCTTTTAACGACCAACCTCTCTCTGATACCAATTGAAAGTGTGAAGTTGTCAACCTAAATCACCTAGAGGGGGGTGAATAGGTGAATCATGCGTCTATTTACTGAATAAAAATTTTAGCGATCTAGCACAAGAAATCAAGCAATCACATAAAGACAAGAAGATTTATAGTGGTTCCCCAATCTTGGGTACGTCCACTTTACCTCACCGATCTAGCAAATCACTAGACTCGGCTACTCCACTATCTCGGATTGAAAACAATCCTACGCCTCGGAACAAAGTTCCTACAAACTCGATCCAAAAAGGATATACACTCGGAAGATAAAAACTTCCTACAAACTCGGAGAACAACGCTCCTACACTCGGCGAAAATCTCCTTCAATAATAGTAAAGAAATTTTGAATTACAAACAGAATAACTTTCTCAGATTTGGAAAAGTGAATATCTGAATCTTCTTCTTGAACTTTGCGGCTCTTTCAGAAATGTTGAAGAAGATGAGTAGATCTGATCCAAGAAAGCTTTCACCAACTCGATCAAGGAGAAGATGAGAATCCTTAAACAACAAGTCTTCTTGATCAACAACAGAAGAGTCGATCTGATCGTGAGCGGCGACGACAGCTTCAGAGATCTGAAATTAGAGATGGCCGACGAGAAGGATTTTTAGTTAACGGACAGCCGCTTCTTGCACAAGATAATTGTTAGGGTTAGGTCTTAATGAAAAGACCTTTTATAGGATTACTACTAAAGGTTAGAAAAGACATTAATGACGACACGTGGACATATCACGTCAAGTCCTTCAAAAATCCGGCCGATCTTGACTTAAACAAATTTCAGAAAAATTTAGTCTGCAGTTCTTGAGAAGTAGCATTAGCTCTCGAGAACTGATTGAATTTCTCGAGAACTAAACTATTTAGAATTGAACTTAGTTTTCGAGACTTCAGGATCAATACTTCTCGAAAACAATATGGACTTCTCGAGAACTATAGCCTGACTTCTCGAGAACTAAGAAGCTGAGTTTCCCGAGAACTGAGGACTTCTCGAGAACTAATCTGGACTTCTCGAGAACTAAGACTTAGAAAAAATTTCTTGAAACTTTCTGAACATCCCGAGAACTACTCTGGGACTTCTCGAGAACTAAGAGCCGAGCTTCTCGAGAACTGAAAGGACTTCTCGAGAACTAAGAGATACTTCTCGAGAGTCATACTTAGAAAATTTTTCTGAACTGAAACAGCTAAACTTCTTGAGAACAAAACTCCTGTTTCTCGAGAACTTCTAACTCTACTTCTCGAGAACTGAAGGGACTTCTCGAGAAGTGGACTTAGAAATTTTTTTTAACTTTTTAGGAAAAAACTTTTCCTTCTCTTCAAGGGTCCAATCTTCATTCCATGGTCCAAGTGTTTGAATATGAAGTGTATCCCAATAAAGAGGCTACACATGAGTCAACACCTTGGATCACACAGTGAGGGATTACACTGTATGGTCCTGTGTTCATGACCCATTGTAGACTGACATTGGTCTACACTTAGTAATGATGATCTGTAAACACACAACTTAAACAAGATATCAAATACAACTTAATTCATCTTAGTTCAAGGGTGACTTCATACAAATCTGGGTTATTGTGGATGTAATGCCCAACAGGACGTTAGCATGGACTTCATATTGGGCTTACCTCTGACATTTAGGCGACACGATTCCATTCTCGTCATCGTAGATCGATTATCAAAAATGACCTATTTATCGCTTATCATACCACCAACGATGCATCACATGTTGCTAAGTTATACTTCAAGGAAGTCGTGGCACATTGGGGCGTCCCCAAAACAATAGTGACTGATAGGGACGTTAAATTTACTTGCTATTTCTGGAAAACACTTTGGAAGCTTTTGGGTACTAAACTTATGTTTTCATCGGCTTATCATCCCCAAACAGATGGTCAAACGGAAGTGGTTTACTGAAGTTTAGGTGGTTTACTTCGTTGCTTAGTGGGAGATCACAAAGGTACGTAGGACCTTATTCTTCCTCATGCTCAATTAGCTTACAATAATTCAAAGAATAGGTCCACCGGTTTCTCTTCAAATGAGATCGTGCATGGATATAAGGCGCCCATGCCTATTGACGTGATTTTATTACCACCATCTTTTAAATCAAGTCAATTTGCACAGGACTTCACCTCGCACGTTCACACTCTCCATAAGCACATTGGCGAGATGTTAGCTAAACAATATGTTATTTATCAATCGAATGCTAACGTACATAGGCGAGCAGTCCCCTTGAATATTGGTTATTTGGTAATGGTTCTTCTTATCCCTAAACGGATGCCTTCGGGAACTGTAAAGAAATTGGCGAATATGAGAGCCGGTCCTTTTCGGATTGTAAAGAAGCTAGGCGAAAATGCATATTTATTAAAGTTACCCGCTGATTGGGGAATCTCCCCTATTTTTAACGTTTCGGATTTAACGCTTTATGTCGCTCCACCACCTGAACTTTCTGTCTCTCTATTTAATATTTCCACTATATCTAATAATGGTGTGGGGGGTGAGATTGTATCTGGATCGCTCTCTCCTTTGGATTCTCCGGGAGGTATGTTGCCTAAAGAAGATGAAACTTGTTTTTCTTCTTTGCCTAACGCATTTCCAAGGTTCCCCCAAACCGCTTTGTTGCCTGAAAGTATTTTGCAGGATGCAGTGTTTACAACTCCTGACGGTGACATTCAAAGGTTTTTGGTCAGGTGGCGTGGCCTCCCTGCTTCGAACGACTCTTGGCTCTCTGGCCCAGATGTGGAACTTCTCGATGAGGATCTCTTATGTCGTTACCTTCCTGCCCACTCATCGGTGATGAGATCTTTTGAGCGAGGGAGGTTTGATGGCGACAGCCACCACGACGGCCAACTTGGTGATGAAGATGACGTCCATGGCGCCCTTGGTGATCATGGGGTAGTGGCAGAAGATGATGATGATGCTCCACCAGCCAAATACTTGCGGCACCGTAGCGGTCATGGCTACAATCTTCGCCCACGCAACAAGAGTTAATTTAATTTATCTTGCTAGTTTATGGTCTGCATTTATCCGTTTATATGGTTTGTATTAAGCTAGTTTATTTCTATCATTTTGAACTTATGGTGTGCGTTTAGCCACTGATTTTGGGTTATTATTAGTCCCTTCGATGTAAGCCTTATATAAGGCCAAAACTCTTCTTTTGTCATTTAGACTAAAAATTGAAATCAAACAAGAATTCTCCTAAACCTAATTTTCTCTATCCCTCTTCCTCTCTTCTTGTCGGTGCCCAAGGGGGCTCCTCCCTTCCTTCTAGTTCATGCCCCCCCCCCCCGCTCTCTCTCCTTTTCATTCTATTTTCTCCCTCCCCTCTCCTCCTTACTAATAACTCATCACGAATCTCTCCAAGAAGAACTCAAGGACTTTTGGCCAACCTTGGAGGAGAAGGTGCAAGTGCAAGGAAGAAAGGCTTGGGTGAACCTCCACTGCGTGAAGTGGGGAGGACAGGCGAGTTCTTCATCCGAGGTGTGCTTCCCGTGAATTTCAAGTAGAAGAGCGTTCATTTCTTGTGGATCCAAAATCTCGGATCTACGATTCCGAGAGGGGTAACAAAAATTCCTACCCAAGAGATTTTCCATGTTTGTTAGTTCTTGTGGAGGACGATTTTTGCGTGGATTTTCAAAGCTTTATTTATCGCGGTTTTATTTTTAATAGATTTGTGATTTTCATTTTGTTTTCCGATAAATCCGAGAGGAGTGGCGATCCTCGCCTTTTCTTTAGTTGGGATAGATCCTTCCACTTTTCGAATCGTGATTTCTTTGGTGGATCTATTTTTGTACAACTCCAAGCTCGTCGGAACCAATATTGTTCCTTTTAAATGGAAAGGACTTTGGCTTATAGCCATTCTCCGATCCACTTGCGGTTAGACTACCCATACGTTAGCGCGAGAGATAAATAAAAATCATTGTGTTTGCTGTGTTTCGTTAGTGTGTCGGAAAGAGGGTGTTGATCGTTGTGAGAGTCGTCGAATCGCCGTCCGTGTAGGATCTTTTAGACTCTTCCATTTTGATGAAGGCCCATCCTAAAAGATCCTACACGGACGGCGATTCGACATTCGAGTACTGGAACTTCTCGAGTACTGGATTGAATTTCTCAAGTACTGGACTGAACTTCTCGAGTACTGGACTGAATGTAGGATCTTTTAGGACGGGCCTACATCAAATTGGTATCTCAATCCAGTACTCGAGAAGTTCAGTCCAGTACTCGAGAAGTTCAGTCCAGCACTCACGAAGTTTAGTGCAGTACTCAAGAAGTTCAAGACAGTACTCAAGTACTCAACATTAAAAGCATTGAATGTCGAGAAATGTCTCAACACCATCTATAATTTGATCCTCCAAGTCTAAAAGCGTTGAGAGCATTAAATGCTAAGACCTGACTCAATGCCATTGGCTGCCTTATCTCGAGAAGCAATTCCTAGTTCTCGAGAAGTAATCTTCTCTCTCGAGAACTGAAGTTCATTTTCTACCGAATTTCTATTAAGTCCAGATTGACGGGATTTTCAAATCACATGACGTGATTGGTCCACGTGTACGTCATTAAGACTAATTATGACCGTTAGAGAGATCCTATATAAGGTCATGTCAACCGACTAACCCTAATACCAAAAACAAAGAAAAAAGGATCTACATGCTGTCATATTTTTCTCAAGTCCCTGAATCCTCTCTCTCTCTCGCTTTCCAAAACGAGACCTGCCACCGCCACCGATCTTCATCGTTCAAGAGTTAGGGTTTCTGATTCAAAAGATTCAGACAAAGATTGATTTCCTGATCGTGATAGTTTCTCTTTATCCATCAACGTTTCGATCGAGTGAAGTCAAAAGGAAATCTTAAGATCTCGTTCAAGCCGTGAGTTCATCTTCAACAAATTTGATATAGCCGCAACTCTCAAAGAAGAAGTTTCAGCCAGATCATTTAGAGATTTGAAGATCAATCGTTTGTATTTTAATTTATTGTATTATCAATTCTTGTAGGAGATTTTTCTCCAAGTTATAGGAAGTTTTACCTTCCGAGTGTAAATCCATTTGGATCGAGATTGTAGGAACTTGGTTCCGAGGCGTAGGATTAATTTTCAATCCGAGATAGTAGAGTAGCCGAATCTAGTGGTTTACTAGATTGGTGAGAGAAAGTGGATGTACGCAAGGCTGGGGAACCACTATAAATCTTTTGTCGTCATTGTTTGCTTGGTTGATTTGTGTGCAAGATCGCTAAAAGTTTTATTCCGCAAATAGATGCACAACTCACCTATTCACCCCCTCTAGGTGATTTAGGTAGACAACTGAACTCATTCAATTAGTATCAGAGGGAGGTTGGTCACTAAAAGGTTAACACCTTGATCAATTCCTTCTTCAGTTGTCTCTTGAGAATCTTCCAAGCATGGACAAGGCTAAAGATTTTTCCAAGCTTCTTCTGTGCACAAAGAACAACTTTTCCATGTGGAAAGAAAGGATTAAGTTTTTCATGGAAGCTGTGGATCCCAGGATCTTCATGATTGTTGAAGAAGGTCCTTACATTCCCATGACTATCTCCACAATAGATCCAACAAAGCAAGTTCCAAAGAAATTGATTGATTTAGATAAAGACGAGATTGCACTTTTCTCTTTGGACAAGAAAGCTAAGAATATAATAGCAAGTGCAGTCGATGACTCAATGTTGCAGAACTTTATCCACTGCCAATCTGCTAAGGAGATGTGGCAGTCCCTTGTAACTCTGATGGAAGGAACAAAAGAAGTGAGGGATGATAGAAGATCCCTCTTGAATCAGAAATACGAAGCCTTCCGGCAAGGACCTAAAGATACCATTGCTGATATATTTGAAACTTTCTTCAAGATAGTTAATGACCTAAGAGTGTATGGCCGGGACTTCACAAATTAAGAGCAAAATGACAAGTTTCTGAGGTTTCTTACAAAGGAATGGGACAACAAAGTTTGTGCCATCCGAGAATTTGGCAAGCTAGCTGAGACAGATCCACAGAATCTATTTGTCAAGTTAATGTCCTATGAACTGCAGATAAACTCTAGAAAGGATGAAGAAGAGAAAAGTTGATTCTCTTCAAAGGAAAAGTCTATTACTTTAAAGGCCGACAGTTCAAAGATGGGCAAAGCTGCCTCACCAGCACAAGCTCCAGAAGAAAGTGAAATGGAATCATCTGAGCCAAGCACTTCAGGCTCAGAGCTATCCGAAGGAGTGTTCTCACTGCTCTCAAGAAAGTTCAAGAAATTCTTGAACAAAAAGAAGCAATGGAGAGGAAAGGATACCTCATACAAAAGATCAAGACATGACAGTGATCGACGAAAGAAAGGCTCAAGTAGCCATGACAGGTATAATTCTAAACCTAACAAACATATTTCGAATGACATAGTTTATTATTGTTGTAACAAGCCAGGTCATGTCATTGTTGATTGCCCCCACAAGATAAAGGAGGGTGGTAAGAGAGAAGAAAAGAAGTCCTCATACAACAAAAAGAGGATAGAGAAGAGTCTGATATCCAAGAATGGCAAAACTCTTAGTGACTCCAACTCATCTAAGTCGAGTGAAGAAGAAGAAACCTACTTTGGGATTATGGCTCAGACAGATGATGAATAAGAGCCCCAGGTCACTGGGAAGGTAAACTCTCACACTCCTCTTTCAGAATCTGATGTCTCTGATCATGATCTTGAGGACAGCTCTTCTAACGATGAGTCTGAACTCATGTCCCAGTATAAGGAGTTGATCAAAGCCTACGACAAATGTCGAAAGGTCGTGAAAACTCAGGCAAAAGAGATTAAGTCTCTAAAGGCCGTAGAATGCTCTCTGAGAGAGGAAGTCTTTAAGATGGACTCACTTAGAGAAGACTTAGATACTGCAGTTGATAAGTTCAACAAGGCTATTAAGCAACTTGATCTGAAGGATGAAATCATCAAGGGATTAGAAGAATTGCTTGAAGACAAAAAGAAACTTGTTGAAGGTTTCTTTAAGCCCAAGGTAGTTCTTCCTCCTGTTACTGAGTTCTTTGCTCAGGCCAAGGGTGCTGGGCTAGGCCATGTAGAAGCTTCTAATAAATCTTCTTGGAGGAATAAGGCTCAGAGAAAGAATAAGGCCGCAAAAATGACATTGTCCAAAGAAAAAGGGAAGGCCCTTTAAGATCAGACTATCTTTAAGAAAGTCATATTTCCAACTAATGAGTTTGATCTTGACTCATCCTACGGCCACTTGACTAGGCCTACTTATGTAGAACAAAAGTCTTGTTACCATGGATGGACTCTCCCCAGAAACTTTGGTGAGAGTGTCTTTAAGGCACCTTATGAAGAAGTCATTCTTCAGGGCTATGGTTCTTATGATCATGGTCATAACTTCAAGAAAGCACCAAAGGTAAAACCCATTGTAGAAAAGCCTATGAAGGAGAAGAAATCATGTGATTGTCATCATCATGAAGCCTCCTCCACCAAGAATGCAACCCATGCTAGACCACTATCGCAGAAGGTCAAGTAGGAGTACTTAAGGCAAAGATACAACATGTTTGACTGTTGGTGCTGTGGCAGAATTGGTCATTTTGCGATCGATCGTTGGTTTAATCCGAGAAATGTTGCAACTCCTCAGGTTGCCAACATAAGCATGACCACTCATAATGTTAATCCTCATAGGGGGAGTGTTCTAACACGAGACCAAGGACCCAAATGTCTTTGGGTTCCTAAGGCAAACTGATTATGATTGCTAGTATGTCCAAAGGCCACCAAAACTCCAATCTGCTATTTGGACAGTGCATTCTCTCGACACATGACCGGGACAAGAAGCCTACTTCAGAACTTCTCTCTAGTGCTGAACAGACCAAAGTTCATCGTTGGAGGTTCAGACCGAGGAATCACTAAAGGCTACGGTATGATCACTAACGGTAGTGTATCCTTTTCGGATGTAGCTTATGTCGAGGGATTGGAATACAATCTCATAATCATAAACCAACTATGTGACAAAGGATACATAGTTGAATTCCATGCTGACAAGTGCTTGGTAAAGTCTATTTACAATATGGAAACAATTCTATCGGGCACTCGAAGTAGGAATATTTTCTATTTAAATTTCATTTGTATAGATTCTTCTACACCAGTGTGCCTTTTAGCAAAAGATAGTGCATCTCTTGGTGACCAATGGCAGAAGAGATTACCACATATTAATATTAAAACTATTAATAAATTATTTTCTCTAAATTTGGTACGAGATGCCCCGAATGTCATGTACGTCAAAGATAGACCTTGTCATGCACGTGTTAAAGGCAAGCAAATAAGGGCTACCTTTAAAAGCGTTATTGGCAAAGATTCAAATAGATGTTTACATCTACTTCATATGGAATTGTTCGGTCCACTACAAGTTAGAAGTTTAGGAGGCAAGGATTATACGTTGGTTATCGTTGATGACTACTCGCATTTTGCGTGGGTTTTTTTCTTAAACACAAATCAGAAACCTTCGATGTCTTTACAAATTTTGTTAGACAGATCAGAATTAATACAATTGTTCCATAGTCAAAATCAGAAGTGACAATAGAACTGAATTAAAGTATGGGGCCATGACATGAATTTTGTGAAAGCCAAGGTATCTTTCATGAGTTTTCCTCTCCTCGTACTCCGCAGCAAAATGAAATAGTTGAGAGAAGGAACAAAATACTCATAGAGGCCTGTAAGATTATTTTGAGTAATGCTTCACTGCCGGAGTACTTTTGGGCTGAAGCCGTCAACACTGCATTCCACGTGCAAAATTGAGCACTCATTAATAAGAACCACGATAAGACACCTTATGAACTTCTAAAGGGTAGGAAACCGACTGTTTCATATTTTAGAATTTTTGGTTGTAAATACTTTGTGCTTAACAATGGTAAGTATCACACTACCAAGTTTAGCGAAAAGAGTTTTGAAGGTATTTTTGTAGGGTATAGTAGACATAGTAAGGCATATAGGATATTAAATTGAAAACTCTGATTGTAGAAGAATCAATACATGTTGTATTTGATGAGATGAGTTTGCTGCAAAGCAACTCTTCTAGTGTGATTATTGAAGATGCAGGTACAAAGTTGAAAGATGTTAGCTTGGATGAACCAAACAAAGACGAAGGTGAAAAATTCATCAAGATCACCACTCCAACCCCTATTGGAGAGGTAGATGATCAAGATGAAGAATTAGTCCAAGTTGATGAAGTCACTCCAGTGGTTAAAGTTCCAGAAGCAAGGAATCTAGAGCTCAGACATCTTAAGGATCATCCAATGGACGAAATCATAGGAGATCCCCGAGATGGTGTCATAACTCGTAGAGGTACAACTAACAAAATTTTATATTTAAGTTTTCTCTCATAGGTTGAACCAAAGAACTTCAAGGAAGCAAACATGGACGCATCATGGATCTTGGCAATGCAAGAAGAACTGAACCAGTTCAAGCATTGCAAAGTCTGGAAACTAGTTCCCAGACCCAAGGGTAAAAGTGTTATCGGGACAAAGTGGGTCTATAGGAATAAGTTGGACAAAGTTGGAACAATCATAAAGAAAAAAGCCAGACTCGTTTTCAAAGGATATCGTCAAGAAGAAGAAAACGACTTCGACCAGACATATGCTCCAGTGGCTAGGCTGGAGGAAATCAAGTTGTTCTTAGCATATGTTGCACTGAAGGGCTTCACTATCTATCAAATGGACGTGAATTCTGCCTTCCTTAATGGTGATATAAAGAAAGAAGTGTATGTGGAACAACCCCCAGGTTTTGTTGATTCTAACCTACCTGATTATGTTTATTTATTATCTAAAGCATTGTACGGTTTGAAACAAGCTCCTTGAGCTTGGTATGAAACGCTATCTAGTTTTCTCCTTGAGAACAAGTTCACAAGGGTAAAGATAGATAAGACATTATTTCTTAGGGAAATAAATGGCAAGATTTTGCTAGTACAAATCTATGTCGATGATATTATATTTCGCTCTACTGACGACAACCTCTGCAAAAAGTTCTCAAAACTTATGCAAGGGAAGTTTTAAATGAGCAGCATGGGAGAGCTGAAGTATTTCTTAGGGCTTCAGGTGAAACAATCTGAAGAAGGAATTTTCATCTCCCAGACTAAGTTCACCAAAAAGCTAATTAAAAATTCGGAATGGAGAACGCAACCTCTATGAGGACTCCAATGGGTTCAACCATGTCTCTAGACAATGATGAGAAAGGAAAACCTTTTGATGAAACCAAGTACAGAAGCATAGTTGGATCTTTGCTCCACCTTACTACTAGTAGACCAGACATAATATTCTCTACATGTGTCTATGCTAGATTCCAAGTGAACTGTAAGGAATCTCACTACGCTGCTGTAAAGCGGATTTTGAGATACCTTAAAGGCACACCAAATCTTGGCTTATGGTACCCAAGAAGTAATGACAGCGAGCTGATTAGTTTTTCAGATGTTGATTTTTCAGGTTGCAAAGATGACAGAAAAAGCACTTACGGGACATGTCAATTCCTTGGAAGAAGACTTATTTCATGGAGCAGCAAAAAGCAAAATTGTGTCGCAATCTCAACGGCCGAGTCAGAATATTTTTCTGCAGGCAGTTGTTGTGCACAGTTGCTTTGGGTAAAGAATCAGTTGGAAGACTACAACATGAAGGTAAAAAACATTCCAATATTTTGTGACTCATCCAGCGGATTAGAAATTGCAAACAACCTAGTCTCACACAGCCGGACATAGCACATCGAGCTAAGATATCACTTTATCCGGGAGCATGTGGAGCAAGGGGATGTAGATCTGCAATATGTTCCAACAGATAGACAAGTTGCAGATATTTTTACGAGGCCGTTGGACGAGGCCAAGTTCAACTTCTTCAAAACTGAACTTGGCATGCTCAACAAGGAAGAATAGATAGGTGGAATCATTTCAAGGCTCAGAAATCAAGGACAAGTAAAAAAGGTTAGAAATTTCTCTAAGTGGACTTCATTTCTCGGGACATAGAATGACTTCTCGAGAAGTAACTTCTAATTACTCGAGTATTTTCCTTCTTCTCAAAACACAAAAAAATCTCACTCGAGTACTATTACTTGAGTAATATCCTTCTTCTCTAGAAGTAAAGAACTCACTCGAGAAATATAATCTGACTTCTCGAGAACTGGTCATTCATCTCTCGAGAACTCAGTCTCCACTCGAGAAATGACTCTTCGCTTTTCGAAATTTTTTGAATTCTTCTGTTTCGCTCTATACTTGATTTCCGCCCTAATCTAAGGTTAAATTTAGATCTAATCATCATTACTAGACTTATATAAATAGAGAATTTTAGATTTCATTAAATCTACATGATTTCAAAATCCATTTCTCGAGAAAATGTTTCATCTTCTGCCGCTGAACCAGAGCTTTCGTCGTCGTCGTCTTCCATCTACCGCTCACCCTTTTTTCTTTAAAGAATCCATGGCGCCGCAATCCAAGATCGGTGTTGGAAGTGAGCTAGTTATTGCTGGGATCGCAGAACTTTCAGACAACTTCAAAAATCTACTGCTACTTCTCGACAGTGCAGGTTTGTCGTTTGTTCTTCAAGAACCTTGCAGAATACTATTTCCAGAAGTTGAAGAATTTTTAAAGAACCTTAAAGTAAAGAGAAATGGGAAAGTCCTGAAATCCAAGGTTAAATGTATTAAGATCAAGTTGAATAAGACCATTGTCTCTAAACAATTAAGAATTCCAGTTGTAGATGAAGAAGATGATCTCGCTGCAGAAGAAAATGCAAGGGCTTGCAGTTACTGTGGAATCTCTACTGAAGCTAATTCTGTTAGAAGACCAGATTTGAATGCTGAAAGCAAACTTCTAGTAGACATCATTGGAAAAGTTCTCTGGTGCAAGATAGGTTCTATAGGATTCATATCTAATGATTTGTTTACTGTTCTCACAGCCATAGTATGCAGGAAGAAATTTCAGTTTGGAATGATGATTCTTGATAAAATAAGGGAGAGCATTAAGGCTCCAAATTTTGCAAGGATAATATCTCTAATGCTTCATGAGATAAATCCTCAAGTTTTTTATACTTCAAAGGGTACTCCCCTTCATCATATGAAGAAAGTTTCCATATCCTCCATTCATAGATGGGAAGTCAAGTTAAAGAATCCAACTCAAGCTGCAAAAGTTTCAGAAGCTCCTGCCTTAGAGGACAGGACCTCATCTCCTTCTCATCCTGAAATTGATGACAAAGCTTGTGTAGAAATTCAGGGGTGCCTGTCTCCTCTATTCCTGCTATCATAACTCACTCCTCCTCTCCAATCAGATCTCCTCTTCCAGCCACTTCAACAGAATTGCATATAGATAAACAAGCTCAGGATACCATCTTATCCTCAGCAGAAGACATAGATAGGATGATAGAAGAACTTACTGTTAAAGAGCCACCTCAGGTACAAACTCCAGATAAACCTCCATCATCTGCTCCTCCCTCATCAACCCCAACAAAGCAACCCACTCCTATGCATACACCATCTCCAGCCCCTACTGCATCACCAGTTCAGTCACCCAAGTCACCTCCTGCTGACTTTCAAGCTGCTGAATAAGAAAAACAAGACACTAACATCCTCTCTGATGATGACAAAGGTTCTCTAGAACCAGTTGAACCAGCCTTGAAGAATTTAAACTTCTCTCTTCCTGTCTTTACTGATGAAGAAGAAGAAATTGTTCTTGCTCACACCAAAAGAGCTCAAAGCTCTGTAGTTATTGAAGATGTTGTTCCTTGGGCAGCTCCTCCTCTTCCAGCTTTTATTTCTCCTATTACTGTTACGGAAACTACTACTGTTACTGATACTGCTTCTACTTCTACCAGTTCTTCTTAGATTTTAAGTAAAATTGAACAGATGTTAGCTGACCAAAGAAATCACTTTGATGATTCCTTGAAATCTGTGCAAAATCAAGTTACTGCTCTTGAAAAAGAAATGAGCAGAGGATTTGCAAAAATTCAACATATCACAGATCAACTAAAACATCTCTTTTAGTTTGGTGGAAAAGCCTTACACCACACTATTACAAGTGTTTGTGATGTCATGAATCAATGCATAACCCTGGCAAGCAATCAGATTTTCCTTGAGATGACAGCACAAGAAAATGTTATGAAAGTATGTGAGAAAGTTGGCACTTTCAAAGATGATACCATAAAAACTCTGTGTGTAGAAATCAGAAAGGGGGAGACCCTAGTAAAAGAACATGTAGAAAAACCTGTACAAGATTTCACTAAAAGTGCTAATGCTCTTTGGACTGAAAAGTTAACAAAAATCAACAAGGATGTGCTTGCTCAAATCCAGTCTGTGAAGTTTTATACATATGATACAACAATTTGGATGCATAATCAAGTCTTTCCAGACTTTCAAGCAGATACAAATATTATTCCTCATAATCTCAATCCACTTGCTGAAAGTAAGTCTGCTAAGATGCGTGCTCCTGCTGCCTATGCCTAACTTCTCTCATAGACCTTCTATTGAACCATTCCTCAAGAGTCTTGCACTCAAGTATGGGATGACATTATTCCCTAAGAACTACCTGAAGTCCACATTCCAAAGAGAAGGAAATATGGTGAAGGTCCCTCTACCTCTAAATCAGTTCCCTATCCTGAGATATAGAAGAGGAAATCTCAAGAGTATGCTGAAGTTTGGAGCCCTGCTTCCAAGACCTTGATTCTAGATACTCTGAATCTTGTAATAGACTACAATGAAAGCTGAGATCTACATTATAGTTTTACGGAATGGGAAATGTATGAAAAGTCTCTCATGAAGAGAAGGATATATGACAGAGAGTATGGCAGAAAAAATTCAAAGGCACCTCCAAAACCTCCAAAGTACGATCCTAAGCCATTCAGTTATCAAAGGAGGCAACATGAAAAGTATGACAAGCAACATCCACAATAATAAAGCAAGAACAGAAATTTTAATTTTTGTGATAATGGATTGAATGAATGTAGACATGAAATCTAAAACTATTCTGATTATATAAACTCTAGTTTTGATAATTATGTGTTTTTCTTTATTTCTTACAACTCATTCTATTCTTAACTTTTCATCTTAAGTTCTTTTTATTATGATATAATTCACCTTAGTGTAGAGGGTTCTGACTTCTACAAATAGGGGAATATTATTGGGTATTGCATCCACAATAACACAGATTTGCAAGAAGTCACCCTTGAACTAAGATGAATTAAGTTGTATTTGATCCTCTATTTTAGTTATGTGTTTGCAGGATTCTTTTGCTAAGTGTAGACCAATATTAGTCTACAGTGAGTCATAAACACAGGACCATATAATGTAATCCCTCATTGTGTGATCCAAGGTGTTGACGCATGTGTAGCCTCTTTATTGGAATACACTTCATATTCAAGCACTTGGATCAAAGGATGACATGTTGGTGATGAGAATTTTCAAAAGAAATATTTTCTTAAAAATAGAAATTCTCTAAGCCCATTACTCGAGTAATCCTTTAGTTCTCGAGTAGTAAATATTAGAGTTCTCGAGAAATCAGTTGCATTACTCGAGTACTATCCTTAGTTCTCGATTAGTACTAACTTAGCTCTAGAGTAACTAAGTTTAGTTCTCAAGTAGACTCTTTCTCTACTTCTCGAGTATTCATTTGATATCTCAGAAAATTTTCTAAGTGTAGTTCTCAAGAACAACCCTTAGTTCTCAAGAAATGCTATTCTTTGTTCTCGTGAAATTTTCTTTCTATCGAGAAATCAACTCCTATTATCGAGTAATCTTTTCCATAATCAGAAATAATTTTCTAAGTTCACTTCTCGAGAAGTTCAGTCCAGTACTCGAGAAGTTCAAGACAGTACTCGAGAAGTTCAGTCCAGTATTCGAGAAGTTTAGTCCAGTACTCGAGAAGTTCAAGACAGTACTCAAGTACTTACCAGTAAAAGCGTTCAATGTCGAGAGATGTCTCAACTCCATCTATATCTGGATCCTCCAAGTATAAAAGTGTTGAGAGCGTTGAATGCTAAGACCTTACTCAATGTCATTGGTTGCCTTATCTCGAGAAGCAATTCATAGTTCCCGAGAAGTAATCTTCTCTCTCGAGAACGTTCATTTTCTGCAGAATTTCTGTTAAGTCCAGATTGACGGGATTTTCAAATCACATGTTGTGATTGGTCCACGTGTATGTCATTAAGACTAATTATTTTTGTTAGAGAGATCCTATATAAGGTCATGTCAACCGAATAACCCTAATACAAAAAATAAAGAAAGAAGGATCTACATGCTATCATATTTTTCTCAAGTCACTGAATCCTCTCTCTCTCTCTCTCTCTCTCTTTCCAAAATGAGACCCGCCGCCGCCGCCGATCTTCATCGTGCAGGAGTTAAGGTTTTTGATTCAAAGTATTCAGACAAAGATTGATTTCCTGATCATGATAGTTTCTCTTTCTCCATCAACGTTCTGATCGGGTGAAGTAAAAAGGAAATCTTCAGTTCTCGTTCTAGCCGTGAGTTCTTCTTCAACAAATCTGATAAACCCGCAACTCTCAAATAAGAATATTCAGCCAGATCATTTCAAGATTTGAAGATCAATAATTTGTATTTTCATTTATTGTATTATCAATTCTTGTAGGAGATTTTTCTCCGAGTTGTAGGAAGTTTTACCTTCCGAGTGTAGATCCATTTGGATCGAGATGGTAGGAATTGGTTCCGAGGAGTAGGATTGATTTTCAATCCGAGATAGTGGAGTAGCCAAGTCTAGTGGTTTACTAGATCAGTGAGGGAAAGTGGATGTACCCAAGGTTGGGGAACCACTAGAAATCTTTTGTCGTCTGTGATTGCTTGGTAGATTTGTGTGCAGGATCGCTAAAATTTTTATTACGCAAATAGACGCACAACTTACCTATTCACCCCCCTATGTGATTTAGGTAGACAACTAAACTCATTCATCTGTAGCAAAAATTGGTCTTGAATTTGAATTCAATTACCTTGATTTACTGCTGAAATCTTGAAACTTGGACAACGGCTAGAAGAGCAATAAAAGAATTCCTTAATTGTCCCAAGAATTAGCTGTATAATAACTCGGTGAAAGCCAGTAATTAATGCTCCCATATAAATGGCTATATTCTGAGAATATAAGCATTAATTACTCAGAGCAATATGTTGGGTATTGTATCCACAATGTACCTGATTTGAAGAAGCCCCTGAACAAGCTAAGGTGAATTCACTATGTATTTGATGAATTTCTTCTAGTTGTGCTTGCAGCTATTCTTTGCTAAGTACACACCAATGTCAGGGTGCAGTAGGTCAATATACACGGGTTTGTGCAACGTAATCCCTCATTGAGCAGATCAGTGTGTTGGCTTACATGTACTCTCTCTATTGGAGTGTACTTATTTCCAAGCACAGGGTCATGAAAGATCATGAGCAGACAAGGAGCAAGGATGGTCCAAAGACCAGCTCACGGGTTGAAAGACAAGAATCGTCTAAGTGTAAATCGTTGAGAATCACTAGTGATTCGTGATTCTCGACGAGTCGTCGAGAATCACTAGATGATTCTCGCCGGGTTGGGCCGGCTGTCTCGACGCAGTCAGAAAATTCTCTAAGGCAGAATCGTCGAGAATCACTAAGTGATTCTCGCCGATTCGTCGAGAATAACTTTGCATTCTCGACGATTCGGCGAGAATCAAATGTGATTCCTGCCAATTCTCCCCGGCCTCTATAACCTGTGCAACCAGAATTCGTCCAAGTAGAATTCGGCGAGAATCGTAAGTGATTCTCGCCGATTCGTCGAGAATCACCTACGATTCTCGCCGATTTTGCCTTGGGCGAATTTTCCGAATTCCTGGACCGGTCCATGTTACCTGCAGCTATTTGAACCGGACTTTGGTCTTTGGTTTGGTGGGGCCCACAACGGTCATCTCCATGACCTATTGTATAAATACACAGGTATTTGTGTACAGTAAACAACAGACACAGGATACGAAAGCCGAGCCGCCGACTAACCCTAAAATCGCGAATCTACTCCGCCTCCGTCGCCGCCGCTCGTGCAGTGGTCACCGTAGCCGATCTCGATCTCCTCCAGATCCCCGGTGATAGAAGCCAAGTCTTGCACAGCGTCTAACCAGAGATCTTTTGTCTCTTGATTTGAGATAGGGAAATCCATCCCCGTCCGAATCGATCGAGACGATCGATCCTAGTGTGACCGTTGGAAGACCGTGACGACTTCGCTAAGAAGATTGAATCTCCAGTGCATAGCTGTTGTTTTCAGTTGCCGCCGCCAACACCGAGAGCCTTGCCACCGCCCTTTGTCGTCGCTGGTCTCGGGGAGATTCTCTCCAAGAAAGATCAAGGGTTGTGGACTTTTCGTTGCCTACAAGAACAAGTAGTCTAACGAAAAGGGACACCTAGATCTTCAAGTTGTTTGTATTTCTTATACACTCCAATTTCTTTTTCATTGTAAAGGAACATTTGGTTCCTAGTTGTAGGGTTGGGTGCAACCCGTGTTGTGGGAGTGTTGACTCCTACGTGTGGAAGGGTTCCTTCCGATAGTGCAAGGATTGGATTTCAATACTGTTGGTGAAGTGACCGAGTCATCCCTGGATTGGGAGATAGGTCGAAGGGGGAAAGTTCACGTACCCAAATCGGGGAACCACTATAAATTGCCTGTGTTATTTTCTATGCTGTGTGGTTTGTTTTGATTCTGCAGGTACAATTTTAATTCCGCAAATACGCTGCAAGTCACCTATCCCCCCCATAGGTGAAGGTAGTTGACACTAGGTGGACTTTCAAGTGGTATCAGAGGGAGGTTACTCATCAAAAAGGTTCACACCTTGAGTAAAATCCTGCCACCAGTGTCAAGAAGAAGACCGATATCTTCCATGGACGGACTCAAGCACTCCGGCAAAATCCCAGTGCGCACCAGACTGAACTTTCCTATCTGGAAGGAAAGAATCAGATTCTACATGGAAGCAGTCGACCCCCGGCTCTTCATGATAGTGGAGGAGTGACCTTACATTCCCACTAAGGCCTCCACCATTGATCCTACCAAGAAAGTGCCCAAGAAACTTTCGGAAATGGACAAGGACGAAATGGTGCTTTTCGGACTCGACAAGAAAGCTCAGAACATCCTGGTAAGCGCAGTTGACGACTCTATGATGCAGAACTTCTGCAAATGCAGGACAGCCAAGGATCTCTGGAGCTGTCTGATTGTCCTAATGGAGGGCACAGATGAAGAGAGGGACGATCGGAGATCCCTCCTCAAGCAGAAATATGAGGCCTTCAGGCAAGGGCCAAAGGAGGAGATCGGAGTTACCTTCGAAAACTTCCTCAAGATCGTCAATGCACTCAAAGGATATGGAAGAGTGTTCACTGACGATGAACTCAATGATAAGTTCCTTAGGTCCCTCACTAAGGAATTGGACACAAAGATCTGCGCCATCCGCGAGTTTGGCAGACTTGCAGAAACCGACCCTCAGATTCTGTTCGGGAAGCTCATGTCCTATGAGCTTCAGTTGAACACAAGGAAGGCTGAAGAGGAAGCAGAGAAAGCCGTGGCCAAGGAAAAGACGGTGGCCCTGAAATCCATTCATTCCAAAAAGGGCAAGGGTGCTGCCTCTTCCCGTGCGTGGAAGAAGGATGAAGAGGAAGACTCTGAGCCAAGCTCCTCCGGCTCAGAATTGTCTGAGGAAGACTTATCCCTTATCACAAGGGAATTCAAGAATTTCCTCAAGCTGAGGAATCAGAGAAAGAGAAATGGCTCCTCTTCAAGGGATCAGAAGAAGAACTATTCTTCTGACAGGTATGTTTCCAAACCGAACAAACACCGCTCATCTGACATTATTTGCTTTGCTTGCAACAAGCCAGGACACGTCGTGGCCGACTGCCATCAAGGCAAGAGGGAAAAGGGAAAGGGAGAGGAGCACAGGTCCTCAAAAGACAAGAAGAAGGAGAGGAGTTACATCGCAAAGAAGCCAAAGATGCTGAGTGAATCTGACACATCTGACACCAGCGATGACGAGGAAGCCTACTTTGGGCTAATGGGTCGCTGTTACTCGGAAGTAGATTGCCCCCCATTTACTGGGAAGGTAAAAGCTCACACCCCTCTCTCCGACTCTAACTCTGATCCTGAGTCTCAGGATGATGACCCTGAGGATAGCCCTTCGGCCCGTGAAGCTAAGCTCCTCGATAAGTATGAGCTTCTGCTCAATACTTTCGTGGAATGTCGAAAGAGACTGAAGGCTGAGAAAAAGGAAGTTAAACTCCTTAAAGGTGAGAGTGTATCCCTGAGGGAAGAGATCACCAGTTTGATCTCCCTCCGAAAGGAGCACTTGGACCTGACTTCAAAGCATTCAGAGTCTCTTAAGCTCCTTGATCTTAAGCAGGAGGAAGTCGACAAGTTGGAAGAACTACTTGCGGCAGAAAGGAAGATCGTCAAGAGCTTCTCTATGCCAAAAACTGTTCTTCCATTAGTTGATACCTTCTCTGCTCAGGCCAAAGGAGCTGGCTTGGGGCATGTAGGGGTATCTAGTTCCTCATCCAGGAGAAACAGGAACAAGAGGAAGAATAAGGCTGCCAAGAAAGCCTCTGCTGCTGAGAAAGGAAAGGCCCCACTCAGCCCTGTTGAGTTCAGAAAGCCTAGCTTTCCCTGTAACCAACATGACTTTGAGTCAACATATGGCCATCACTTCAGGCCCTCGGTTGCAAAGCCGAAGAGCCTGTATGATGGGTGGACCTTTCTCCGTAACTTCAGTGAGAGTGTCTTCAAGGCACCTTATGAGGAAATCCACTTGGGAAATTATGGTCAATTCTCTAGCGGCCATAATAGGAAGCAGGCACCTAAGGCCAAGCCTGTTATACTGAAAATCCAAGAGGTGAAGAAGTCATGTGACTGTGGTCATCATGATGCCTCCACCTCCAGGTCTTCGGCCCCGGCTGAACCCCACGTTTCAAGGGTGAAGCAGGCGCCCAAGAGGAGGTATAATAGGTTTGACTGCTGGTGTTGTGGCAAAATTGGTCACTTTGCCATGAATTGTTGGTTTAATCCAAGGAATATCGAGACTCCTCATGTTGGCAATGCGAGGCCGACCTCTCGTAGGGCTAACCAACCGAGGGGGAGTATGCTAACGAAACATCTAGGACCCAAGTACGATTGACTTCCTAAGGCAAATTAATTTTGTTTTGCAGGAATGTCCAAAGGCCAACAAAACTCCTATTTGGTATTTGGACAGTGGATGCTCCTGTCACATGACCGGGACAAGAAGCCTGCTGCGGGAGTACTCTCCAGTCGAGAATGGACCCAAAGTCATATTTGGGGGATCTGATCGGGGAGTCACCAGAGGTTACGGTACGATTTCCAACGGTATACTCTCTATCACTAACGTAGCTTATGTTGAAGGGTTAAATCATAACCTGATCAGCGTAAGCCAGTTATGTGATAAAGGGTATGACGTTAAGTTCTGCAAGGATAAATGCCTGATAATATCATGTGATTCTTCGGAGACTGTATTAACTGGAATTAGGAGAAGAAATATTTTCTGTTTAGATTTTCTTAGTTTAGATTCTTCTACCCCAGTATGCCTCATTGCAAAAGGCAGTGCATCTCTTTGTGAACAATGGCACAAGAGATTGGCACACATTAATTACAAGACAATTAATATGTTGTTTTCCAAAGACTTAGTAAGGGATGCTCCCATTATTAAGTGTATTAAAGATAGTCCATGTCCTGCATGTCAGATAGGCAAGCAGACTCGGGCTACCTTTAAGGGCATCCCAGACAAAGACTCCTCCAGATGTCTTTATCTTCTGCATATGGACCTGTTTGGTCCAATGCAAGTTCATAGCTTAGGAGGGAAGTCGTATACGCTAGTGATTGTAGATGATCACTCTCGGTTTACGTGGGTGTTCTTTTTAAAGCGCAGGTCTGATACGTTTGACATCTTCACCAGTTTTATCAAGCAGATACAGAACGAACTTAACTGCTCAGTGGTCAAAATCAGAAGTGACCACGAAATAGAGTTTGAGTTTGGGCTATGACAGAGTTCTGTGAAGAACTTGGTATCTTTCATGAGTTCTCCTCCCCTCGCACTCCTCAACAAAATGGAGTGGCGGAGAGGAGGAATAGAACACTCATTGAGGCGTGCACGACAATGTTGAATGATGCTTCTCTCCCAGAATACTTCTGGGCCGAGGCTGTCAATACGGCTTGTCATGTACAAAACCGGGCGTTGATCAACAAGAGCCATCGTTAGACTCCTTAAGAGCTACTGAAAGGCAAGAAACCAACCATGTCCTATCTGAAGATCTTTGGCTGCAAATGTTATGTACTGAATAATGGGAAGTACCCTCATACTAAGTTTTGTGAAAAATGCTTCGAAGGCATATTCATGGTGTATAGTAACCATAGTCGAGCTTATAGAGTTTTCAACAAGAAAACCCTAGTGGTAGAGGAATAAATAAATGTTGTATTTGATGAAAGAAGTTTGCTTAATTGCAAGACTTCTAGTTATCTTCCTGAAGATGCAGGTGCCAGACTCAAAAAGTTACAACTGGATGATCCCGAGAAAGATGCAACTCCAAAATACGTCAAGGTCTCCACATCAACGCCGATCGGAGAAGTTGAATATCAAAATGGAGCAAATCCTTTAGAAGAAGGAGATGCCCAAGAAGTAGTCGAAGCTCCTGATGCAAGACTTCTAGAGCTCAGACACGTGAGGGATCATCCTAGAAATCAAATCATTGGAGATCCCTGAGACGGTGTCAGAACTTGCCGAGGTACTCTTAACGAGATTTTGCATCTTAGCTTTCTGTCGCAGGTTGAGCCAAAGAAGTTCGACGAAGAGAAGAAAGACGCGTCATGGATTTTGGCCATGCAAGATGAGCTGCATCAATTCGAAAGATGCAAAGTCTGGACGCTGGTTCCCAGACCGAAGACGCAAAATGTGATTGGCACAAAGTGGATCTTCAGAAACAAGTTGGATGAACATGGAGTCATCATCAAGAACAAAGCCAGACTGGTGGCTCAAGGATACAGACAGGAGGAGGGGATTGACTTCGACCAGACGTTTGCACCAGTTGCACGGCTCGAGGCAATCCGGCTATTCCTAGCCTATGCCTCTCACAAAGGATTCACAGTCTATCAGATGGACGTGAAATCGGCTTTCTTGAATGGAGATTTGAAAGAGGAAGTATACGTCGCTCAACCTCTAGGTTTTGTCAATCCTACTTATCCTAATCATGTATATTTTCTTAATAAAGTGCTATATGGCTTAAAACAAGCTCCTCGAGCTTGGTATGAGACATTGTCTAGTTTTCTTCTTGAGAACAAGTTCTCTAGAGGAAAAATAGACAAGATATTGTTTCTCAGGGAAGTCAAAGGCAAGATTTTGCTGGTGCAAATCTATGTTGATGACATTATATTCGGCTCAACGGACAACAATCTTTGCAAAAAGTTTTCCAAACTTATGCAAGGAAAGTTTGAAATGAGCAGTATGGGAGAGCTGAAGTATTTCTTGGGACTTCAAGTGAAACAGTCTGAGGAAGGAATCTTCATTTCTCAGACGAAGTTCACAAATGAACTCCTCATGAAATTCGGAATGGAGAATGCAACCTCTATGAGGACTCCAATGGGATCCACCATGTCTCTGGATAAGGATGAGAAAGGGAAACCTTTTGATGAAACCAAATACAGAAGCATCATTGGATCTCTGCTCTATCTTACTACGAGTCGACCGGATATCATGTTCTCCACATGTGTTTGTGCCAGATATCAGGTGAACACTAAGGAATCTCATTATGTCGCTGCAAAGCGAATTCTTAGATACCTTAAAGGTACCCCTAATATTGGCTTATAGTACCCGAGAAGCAATGGTGTCGAGCTAATAGGTTTTTCAGATGCTGATTTTGCAGGAAGTAGGGATGACAGGAAAAGCACCTCCGGGACGTGTCAATTCCTCGGAAGAAGGCTCATCTCATGGAATATCAAGAAGCAGAATTGTGTTGCAACCACCACAGCGGAATCAGAATACATTTCGGCTGGGAGCTGTTGCGCACAATTTCTATGGATCAGAAATCAGTTAGCAGACTATGATCTCCAGTTCAAGGAAGTACCGATGTACTGCGACTCCTCCAGTGCGATTGCTATTGCCAACAATCCGGTATCGCACAGCAGAACGAAGCATATTGAAGTGCATTACTATTTAATTCGGGAGCACATGGAGAACAAGGACATCTCTCTCTACTATGTTCCCACTAACAAGCAGATTGCAGACATTTTCACAAAGCCCCTTGACGAGGCCAAGTTCAGTATGTTCAAAACTGAATTGGGGATGCTAAACTACGAGGAATGAAGACTACAGAAGCTCAAGGCTCGTGCGTCTAGGGGGAGCCTCTGCTAGGAATTTAGTGAAAGCAAAGGTACAAGAACTGAGGGGGAGCATGGTGTCTCATGCTTCAGTCCCCGATTTGCAGAAGCCGAAATGGGGGAGATTACCATTACCCTCTCGGCTAAGGTGCTAAGGTGATAGCTCCACAAGCTCTAAAGATAACGGTATGGAATTTCAACTTCTTATTTTAAGTTCTGTTCTTCCAAGCCGTTGTATTCACCTTAGCTTGTAGGGTTTAGGCTTCTTCAAATAGGGGGAGATTGTTGGGTATTGTATCCATAATGTACCTGATTTGAAGAAGCCCCTGAACAAGCTAAGGTGAATTCACTATGTATTTGATGAATTTCTTCTAGTTGTGCTTGCAGCTATTCATTGCTAAGTACACACCAATGTCAGGGTGCAGTAGGTCAATATACACGGGTCTGTGCAACGTAATCCCTCGTTGAGCAGATCAGTGTGTTGGCTTACGTGTACTCTCTCTCTTGGAGTGTACTTATTTCCAAGCACAGGGTCATGAAAGATCATGAGCAGACAAGGAGCAAGGATGGGCCAAAGACCAGCTCACGGGTTGAAAGACGAGAATCGTCTAAGTGTAATTCGTGGAGAATCACTAATGATTCTCGACGAGTCGTCGAGAATCACTAGATGATTCTCGCCGGGTTGGGCCGGCTGTCTCGATACAGTCAGAAAATTCTCTAAGGCAAAATCGTCGAGAATCACTAAGTGATTCTCGCCGATTCGTCGAGAATGACTTTGCATTCTCGACGATTCGGCGAGAATCAAATGTGATTCCCGCCAATTCTCCCCGGCCTCTATAACCTGTGCAGCCAGAATTCGCCAAGTAGAATTCGGCGAGAATCATAAGTGATTCTCGCCGATTCGTCGAGAATCAACTACGATTCTCGCCGATTTTGCCTTGGGCGAATTTTCCGAATTCCTGGACCGGTCCATGTTACCTACAGCTATTTGAACCGGACTTTGGTCTTTGCTTTGGTGGGGCCCACAATGGTCATCTCCATGACCTATTGTATAAATACACAGGTATTTGTTTACAGTAAACAACGGACATAGGATACGAAAGCCGAGCCGCCGACTAACCCTAAAATCGTGAATCTGCTCCGCCTCCGTCGCCGCCGCTCGTGCAGTGGTCACCGTAGCCGATCTCGATCTCCTCCAGATCCCCGGTGATAGAAGCCAAGTCTTGCACAGCGTCTCACGCGTCTAACCAGAGATCTTTTGTCTCTTGATTTGAGATAGGGAAATCCATCCCCGCCCGAATCGATCGAGACGATCGATCATAGTGTGACCGTTGGAAGACCTTGCCGACTTCGCTAAGAGGATTGAATATCCAGTGCATAGCTACTATTTTCAGTTGCCGCCGGCAACACCGAGAGCCTTGTCGCCGCCCTTTGCCGCCGCCGGTCTCGGGGAGATTCTCTCCAAGAAAGATCAAGGGTTGTGGACTTTTCGTTGCCTACAAGAACAAGTAGTCTAACGAAAAGGGACACCTAGATCTTCAAGTTGTTTGTATTTCTTATACACTCCAATTTCTTTTTCATTGTAAAGGAACATTTGGTTCCTAGTTGTAGGGTTGGGTGCAACCCGTGTTGTGGGAGTGTTGACTCCTACGTGTGGAAGGGTTCCTTCCGATAGTGTAAGGATTGGATTTCAATCCTGTTGGTGAAGTGACCGAGTCATCCCTGGATTGGGAGATAGGTCAAAGGGGGAAAGTGGACGTACCCAAATCGGGGAACCACTATAAATTTCCTGTGTTATTTTCTGTGCTGTGTGGTTTGTTTTGATTCTGCAGGTACAATTTTAATTCCGCAAATACGCTGCAAGTCACCTATCCCCCCCCCATAGGTGAAGGTAGTTGACACTAGGTGGACTTTCAAGTGGTATCAGAAGGAGGTTACTCATCAAAAAGGTTCACACCTTGAGTAGAATTCTGCCACCAGTGTCAAGAAGAAGACCGATATCTTCCATGGACGGACTCAAGCACTCCGGCAAAATCCTAGTGCGCACCAGACTGAACTTTCCTATCTGGAAGGAAAGAATCAGATTCTACATGGAAGCAGTCGACCCCCGGCTCTTCATGATAGTGGAGGAGGGACCTTACATTCCCACTAAGGCCTCCACCATTGATCCTACCAAGATAGTGCCCAAGAAACTTTCGGAAATGGACAAGGACGAAATGGTGATGTTCGGACTCGACAAGAAAGCTCAGAACATCCTGGTAAGCGCAGTTGACGACTCTATGATGCAGAACTTCTACAACTACATGACAGCAAAGGATCTCTGGAGCTGTCTGATTGTCCTACTGGAGGGCACAGATGAAGTGAGGGATGATCGGAGATCCCTCCTCAATCAGAAATATGAGGCCTTCAGGCAAGGGCCAAAGGAGGAGATCGGAGTTACCTTCGAAAACTTCCTCAAGATCGTCAATGCACTCAAAGGATATGGAAGAGTGTTCACTGACGGTGAACTCAATGATAAGTTCCTTAGGTCCCTCACTAAGAAATGGGACACAAAGATCTGCGCCATCCACGAGTTTGGCAGACTTGCAGAAACCGACCTTCAGATTTTGTTCGAGAAGCTCATGTCCTATGAGCTTCAGTTGAACACAAGGAAGGCTGAAGAGGAAGTAGAGAAAGCCGCGGCCAAGGAAAAGACGGTGGCCCTAAAAGCCATTCATTCCAGAAAGGGCAAGGGTACTGCCTCTTCCCGTGCGTGGAAGAAGGATAAAGAGGAAGACTCTGAGCCAAGCTCCTCCGGCTTAGAATTGTCTGAGGAAGACTTATCCCTTATCACAAGGGAATTCAAGAAGTTCCTCAAGCTGAGGAATCAGAGAAAGAGAAACGACTCCTCTTCAAGGGATCAGAAGAAGAACTATTCTTCTGACAGGTATGTTTCCAAACCGAACAAACACCGCTCATCTGACATTATTTGCTTTGCTTGCAACAAGCCAGGACACGTCGTGGCCGACTGCCATCAAGGCAAGAGGGAAAAGGGAAAGGGAGAGGAGCACAGGTCCTCAAAAGACAAGAAGAAGGAGAGGAGTTACATCGCAAAGAAGCCAAAGACGCTGAGTGAATCTGACACATCTGACACCAGCGATGACGAGGAAGCCTACTTTGGGCTAATGGGTCGTTGTGACTCGGAAGGAGATTGCCCCCCATTTACTGGGAAGGTAAAAGCTCACACCCCTCTCTCCGACTCTGAATCTGATCCTGAGTCTCAGGATGATGACCCTGAGGATAGCCCTTCGACCCGTGAAGCTGAGCTCCTCGATAAGTATGAGCTTCTGCTCAATACTATCGTGGAATGTCGAAAGAGACTGAAGGCTGAGAAAAAGGAAGTTAAACTCCTTAAAGGTGAGAGTGTATCCCTGAGGGAAGAGATCACCAGTTTGATCTCCCTCCGACAGGAGCACTTGGACCTGACTTCAAAGCATTCAGAGTCTCTTAAGCTCCTTGATCTTAAGCAAGAGGAAGTCGACAAGTTGGAAGAACTACTTGCGGCAGAAAGGAAGATCGTCAAGAGCTTCTCTATGCCAAAAACTGTTCTTCCATTAGTTGATACCTTCTCTGCTCAGGCCAAAGGAGCTGGCTTGGGGCATGTAGGGGTATCTTGTTCCTCATCCAGGAGAAACAGGAACAAGAGGAAGAATAAGGCTGCCAAGAAAGCCTGTGTAACACCCCAAAAGACCCCAATAGACTCAACTTGAAGTTTGAGTAGCAGGTCAGGTTACACGGCCTGGGACACGGGCGTGTCCCAGGGCGTGTCGGGTGTACACGGCCTGGGACACGGGCGTGTCCCAGGGCGTGTTCTATTTATTTTGCAAAATTGGCCTATTCCGGTCAGAGCCGGACACGGCCTTGAACACGGCCGGGAACACGGGCGTGTCAGGCTGGACACGGGCGTGTCAGCTGCCGTGTTCCGACCCGTGTTCTGGTTGCAGCTCGATGGAGCAGGAGACACGGGCGTGTCTCAGGTTTGACACGGGCGTGTCAGGTCCGACACGGGCGTGTCGATGACCCGTGTTGTTCAGTCGGTTCAAGCTGTGTGCACCGCTTAAGGGGTACACGGCCTGTGACACGGGCGTGTCACAGGCCGTGTCGGCCAAAAAGTGAAAGTTTGGGACAATCCTGGCCGTTCAGTTTCCTCTCTTTTGATCCAAAGGCTCAGGTGGTTTCTTGGGCTGGATAAGTCGTGAAAGAGGATTGAAGAAGTCATTCTTCATTATTCTTAAGGAAGAGAAAAAGAGAGGAAGAAGGAGGAGGAGACCAAGCCACCGGCGGAGCTCCCGTGGTTCGATTCGTGATCCGAAGCCGGCGTTGTGACGGCAAGGCTGCTGCGGTTCTTTCTCACCGGCTAGTTTTCGATGGCACCGAAGAGATCGACAAGGGTAACGATCTCCCTCCTTGGACATGTGAAGTCCTTCTTTTCTGCATTGCATAGGGAAAGCCCTTCCCCGCGAGTGTGCGGTGGGTTGTGGTGTCCCTTGGGGTAGATATGTGAAGTCCCCCTTGTTAGAGGCCGGAATTGGAGTACGGCTCTAGGCATGCTGTGTGAAACCCATCTGGATGTAATCTGGATTGGTGATGCTTGTTTGCATATCGGAGAAGGCTCCGTGATAATGGCTTGTGATGCCTATGGCTTGTGATGCCTTGTTCCTACCTGTTGCTTGGTGCGGCAGGAAGTACTGGACGATGTCCAGGAAATGAAGAGGGTTGGCGGCAACTCTTGTGGCCGTGCGTTGCCACTTTGTGAGTAGTTGAGCCGTTGGGCTGCAACTCGTTGAAAAGGTAGATTGCCGAACAGGAAAGGTGAAACCGACCCGCGCCTATAAAATGCCATGGATACTTCCGTATTCGAGGTGGCTCGGCGACTTGAGCAACGGGGGGTGGCTGATCCGTACCTACGTTAGGTCCGTCCGACTTGGAAGCCTGGTATAGGTTTTGTTGGAGCGCCTAATGAGAGTCTTAGGCCCGCGCGCCGGAAAGACTAGAAATGCTCAAAGACCGTGTAGACGGTGGTGTTGACCCTGGTATTCCGGTACACCGAAAATGTGCCCTGAGTGCACGGACTGTCGGGCCGGGTGGCCGATGGTTGTGATGGCTTGAATGTGCCTGCGCGCACATAGTTGCTATTGATGATGCCATGCTTGCAGGGAAAGAATGCTCATGCCCCGAGAAAGGGGTAGGATTGTTATAATTGGGTCAGCTGAATGCTGACCGTTGCATTGTTTGCCACCGGTTGGGTGGATTGTTCCCGTGCAGGTGCTGGAGAGCCAAGTGGTAAGTGATGGGCGGGAGAGCCCTACTGCTGTTGCTGCTGCTGCTGCGGCTAGCCTGGAAGGCTAAGCCATTATTTTGTTTTCTCTTTGTACTCATGTATGGCCGGCCTGCGCGCCGAGGTTTGTAAAACATGATGTATGTTCAGAGGAACTGTAAGGCCTTAAGGCCAAACTCTTGTGGTTGTGTACATTCCGTGGTATTTATATATAAAGGTGGTTTTATATATATTGGACATTCCGGTTAAGAGTTCAAAGTTGTAACTTAAAGCTTCCGCTAGAATGCTCTGAGTTAGGATTCGTATTTGGTTTGGTATTATTCTGTGACCTCACCGTCTGTTTGTGGCATATAGTGTGGGGCCCGGCCGGACCTTCTACTATACGTCATTTAACGGATGGGGTCGTTACATTTTGGTATCAGCTTTTCGTCGGTCTTCCTCTTTCGAATTCGTGGTCGAATTCTTTTGTGGGGTGGCGAGCACGTGTTTGTGCGACCTGCTGTAACGCTAATGAACTCTGGAATGTCCATTAAGGAATGTACAAAATCTTGTTTGAGGAATCTGCGCGTTCCTTTTTGTGTTGTTTTGCTTGCATACGTTCGCTAATGTGTGTCTTGTCCACCTATAGGTGACACGTAGTGGTGCTGGGCAGTCTGAGCCCCAGCGTTCTGATGAGAGTGCGGCACCAGCTGAGGTGCCAACACCTCCTCCATCTGCGGAAACTGTTCGTTTAGTGGCTGAGGCGCTATTTGCCATGATTCAGCCGACCGGGCAAGCGCAGCCGGCAGTAGTGCCAGTTCGTGTTGATGTAAGACCCGAGCCGGTTGAGGCTGTAGATCCACGAGCAGCTGACCGACAGTTGAAGCAATTCATGAGCTTCAGTCCTCCGACGTTTGCGGGAATGGGATCCCCAACGCAGGCGGAAGATTGGTTATCGCGTGTCAAGAGGATAATGACAGCGATCAGGGCGGAGGAAACTCTCAAGGTCACCTTAGCCACCTTCATGCTTGAAGGGGAGGCGCGGTTGTGGTGGGACGAGGTTGAGCTACACCACTTGGCGGGCAGGCAATTAACACAAGTGTTGATTGAGGAGTTCTCTCGGATATTTCTGGCGAAACATGTCCCAGCGGCGCAACGTATTGCTATGGAAAATGAGTTCCAACGGTTAAAGCAAGGGGACGATAGTGTGGATATCTACTTGCACGAGTTTACCAGGTTGGGACGATATGCGGGAACAATCTTCGCGGATGACCAAAGGAAAACGAATCGGTTCTATGAAGGATTGCGGGATGAGTTACGATTCCTGCTTTCGAGTTCTGTGAGCCAAGGGTTTCAGGCGTTGGTTGATACTGCGTGCGCGTTGGAAAAGGACATGAGGCGAGTGCAAGGGAATAAGGGCTTGGTGGTGTCTAAGCCAGAGTTTCAAGCACCTCGCCCAGGCAAGTCGTTTTACCAGAAGAAAGGGGGCAAGAGGTCCAAGCCATCTGGGCAAGTGACTACGACCGTTGTGTCGGGAGCGACATCAAGGCCGGATGCTCGTACGTGCTATAACTGTGGCCGGGTGGGGCATATTGCTCGTGACTGTCGAGTTGTGCAGCCCAAAGGGGAAAAGAAGACGGGTGCGTCATATGCTGAGAAGGGCAAAGCGGTGGTGGATTCCTCTGCTTCCCAAGCGCAGCCCCGAATCTATCAACTTGGCCAACAGGAAGCGATTAAGCAAAGTGACGTCGTCACAGGTACGAGTTGATTTAGTTTACTTGCTGTGCTTTTGGTTTTGGTTTTGTTTAGCTTGCGCATGATGTGTGTGTGCTGCAGGCTTTGTCCTGATTCGGAATAACTTAGCGAGAGCCCTGTTTGATACGGGTGCTTCGCATTCTTTTCTGTCTGAGGATTTCGTATCTCGCATTGGGGTACTGAGTCATGTGACGGTGGATAGTACAAGGGTGCTATTGCCGAATGGCTGTGTGATGCTTGCGGATAGGGCTTGCGATGTGGATGTGCAAATAGGAAGTCGGGATTTCGGTTTGAGTGCAGCTGTGCTACCGTTATCGGAGTTTGATGTGATCTTTGGTATGGACTGGCTCTCGGAGCAGCGTGCCTTTATTGATTGCAACTCCAAAGAGATTACACTGGGCCAGAATACCGGGCTTGTGACGAAGTTCGCTGGTATGCGAGGAGTTGGCGGAACGTTGTTGTCTGCACTCCAAGTCGTCAATGCTGTGCGGAAGGGCGCGGAGTTATTCTTCACGCTAATTCAGGCTGTTGAGCCAAAGGCCAGTGTCGGTGAAGTGCCAGTTGTGTCAGAGTTTGTCGATGTGTTTCCTAAAAATCTTCCTGGGTTACCACCCCAGCGGGAGATTGACTTCTCTATTGAGTTGGTGCCAGGTGCGAAACCTGTGGCCCGCTCTCCATATCGCGTCGCGCCAAAAGAGATGGCTGAGTTGAAAGTCCAACTGCAAGAGTTGTTGGAGCAGGGATATATACGCCCAAGTATGTCACCTTGGAGCGCGCCTGTTCTCTTTGTGAAAAAGAAAGATGGTAGCTTACGGTTGTGTATTGACTACCGCGAGTTGAATAAGCTGACGGAGAAAAACAAGTATCCGATCCCACGGATTGATGACCTTTTTGCTCAGCTGGCGGGATCAACGGTCTATTCCAAGTTGGATCTGAAATCGGGATATTATCAGCTAAGGATTCGGGAAGGTGACATTCCCAAGACGGCGTTTGGAACACGCTACGGTCATTATGAGTTCACGGTAATGCCGTTTGGCCTATGTAATGCGCCTTCGGTATTTATGGACCTAATGCATCGAACGTTCCGAGAGTACTTGGATTTGTTTGTTATTGTGTTTATCGATGACATCTTAGTATACTCTCAGTCGGAAGAGGATCACGCAAACCATTTGCGGTTGGTCTTGCATACCCTGCGGAGGAATAAGCTTTTTGCCAAGTTCTCAAAGTGTGAGTTCTGGCTCTCTTCAGTAGCCTTTTTAGGCCATGTGGTAAGCGGAGAGGGTATCGCGGTGGATCCGTTGAAGATAAGTGCCATCCGAGATTGGCCAGTGATGTCTTCAGTGGCCGAGGTCAGGAGCTTCCTTGGACTTGCGGGCTACTATAGACGGTTTGTGGAAAACTTCTCACGGATTGCTTTACCTCTCACCACGCTGACGAGAAAAGATCAAAAGTTCATATGGACGCCGGAGTGCGCTCGAGCTTTTGAAGACTTGAAGAGTCGTTTGACCACGGCGCCTGTGTTGACATCGCCATGTGGTACCGATGGGTATGAGATCTATAGTGATGCATCTGGGAGCGGCTTAGGCTGCGTTCTTCTGCAGTTTGGGAAAGTGATTGCTTGTGGCTCGCGTCAGTTGAAAGTGCATGAGCGGAATTATCCCGTCCATGATTTGGAGTTGGCGGCGGTAATCTTTGCGCTCAAGTTATGGCGACACTATCTATATGGCGTCAAAGTGGATATCTATACGGATCACAAGAGCCTAAAGTATTTGTTGGATCAGAAGGATTTGAATATGCGACAACGAAGATGGATGGAGTTCCTCGGGGACTACACCTTCGAGATTCACTATACTCCCGGGAAGGGAAATGTGGTCGCTGATGCTTTGAGTCGGAAGACTCCGGTACGGGCAAGCTGGTTGCAGAGGCATGATCAGCGTTTGATCCAAGAATTGGAGGCAATGGAGATATCGTGTGTTGACAAGGGTGCGTCAACCGATGCGTGCTTGAACTGGACGGAGGTGCAATATGACCTTACGGACAGAATTCGGCGAGCAACGGAGCTTGATGAAAGTCTCCAGCGCTATGCTAAAGATGGGCCGGATGATCAATTCTCTTGGGATAACGGGTTGTTACGGAGAAATGGTCGAGTATGCGTCCCAAGTGTGGGTAAACTGAGGGAAGAGTTGATGTACGAAGCTCACTTTGCAAAGTACTCAGTTCACCCAGGGAGCACAAAGATGTACAGGGATATGAAAAAGCTCTTCTGGTGGCCCGGACTAAAGAAAGATGTGGCTCGTTATGTGGCTAAATGCAACACCTGTGCGTTGGTGAAAGCAGAATGCCAGAAGCCTGGCGGTTTTCTGAAGTCGTTACCTATTCCGGAGTGGAAGTTCGATGATATTTCGATGGATTTCGTGCACGGGTTGCCGAGATCTCAACGCTGTCATGATTCCATCTGGGTGATTGTGGACCGGTTGACGAAAGTGGCGCACTTCCTTCCACACAGAAGAGACGATTCAGTGGAAACCTTGGCCAAGCTGTATGTGGAGCAGGTTGTTCGACTACACGGTGTTCCCGGAGCATCGTTAGTGACCGTGATGGGCGGTTCACATCGAATGATTGGCGGCTCGTTCATCAAATGTTGGGTACAAAATTAGTGTTTAGTACGGCCTTTCATCCCCAAACGGATGGCCAGACTGAACGAACCAACAGGACGATGGAGGATATGCTCCGCATGTGCGCCCTAGACTTTGGTAAGAGATGGGAAGAGTATATATTTCTCGTCGAATTTGCCTATAATAATAGCTACCAAGCGAGTATTGGTATGGCACCATTCGAGGCGTTGTATGGTCGGAAATGCCGTACACCGTTAGCTTGGGCAGAAGCAGGCGAATCGAAGCTGAATGGGAAAAAGGAAGTCGAAGAAGCTACTTCGCTCATACGCTCTATTCGGGAGAGGCTATTGATAGCCCAAGATCGTCAAGCCAAGTACTACAATGCCAAGCACCGAAACGTGGAGTTCGCGGTGGGTGATTGGGTATATTTGAAGATCAAACCCTTCAAAGGTGTGTCCAGGATTCGGCGTTTGAAAAAGCTAAGTCCGAGGTATCTTGGTCCGTTTGAGGTGGTGGAGCGAGTTGGGGAAGCTGCTTATGGACTAGCACTTTCAGCGGACTTGGGTGGAGTACATGATGTGTTTCACATCTCAGTCCTTCGTAAGGCGGTAAAGGATCCAGCTCAAGTCGTGGAGGCTGATCGGGTACCGGTCGAGTATGGGATAACGACGAGGGTTAGACCCATTCAGATCGAGGATCGAGCCGAGAAACAGTTGCGGAACAAAGTGATCGGGATGGTCAAGGTCCGATGGGACAATTGTGGCCGTGAAGAGCTAACATGGGAGCGAGAGCAGACCATGCGAGCTGAGTTTCCCGAGTTATTTGTATAAACTGTAGACCGTGTACTTTTTGTTATAACAGAGTATAGCATTGCTGGTTTTGTTTCCTTACCGTGCAAATTTCGGGACGAAATTTTGTTAAGGGGGAGAGGGTTGTAACACCCCAAAAGACCCCAATAGACTCAACTTGAAGTTTGAGTAGCAGGTCAGGTTACACGGCCTGGGACACGGGCGTGTCCCAGGGCGTGTCGGGTGTACACGGCCTGGGACACGGGCGTGTCCCAGGGCGTGTTCTATTTATTTTGCAAAATTGGCCTATTCCGGTCAGAGCCGGACACGGCCTTGAACACGGCCGGGAACACGGGCGTGTCAGGCTGGACACGGGCGTGTCAGCTGCCGTGTTCCGACCCGTGTTTTGGTTGCAGCTCGATGGAGCAGGAGACACGGGCGTGTCTCAGGTTTGACACGGGCGTGTCAGGTCCGACACGGGCGTGTCGATGACCCGTGTTGTTCAGTCGGTTCAAGCTGTGTGCACCGCTTAAGGGTACACGGCCTGTGACACGGGCGTGTCACAGGCCGTGTCGGCCAAAAAGTGAAAGTTTGGGACAATCCTGGCCGTTCAGTTTCCTCTCTTTTGATCCAAAGGCTCAGGTGGTTTCTTGGGCTGGATAAGTCGTGAAAGAGGATTGAAGAAGTCATTCTTCATTATTCTTAAGGAAGAGAAAAAGAGAGGAAGAAGGAGGAGGAGACCAAGCCACCGGCGGAGCTCCCGTGGTTCGATTCGTGATCCGAAGCCGGCGTTGTGACGGCAAGGCTGCTGCGGTTCTTTCTCACCGGCTAGTTTTCGATGGCACCGAAGAGATCGACAAGGGTAACGATCTCCCTCCTTGGACATGTGAAGTCCTTCTTTTCTGCATTGCATAGGGAAAGCCCTTCCCCGCGAGTGTGCGGTGGGTTGTGGTGTCCCTTGGGGTAGATATGTGAAGTCCCCCTTGTTAGAGGCCGGAATTGGAGTACGGCTCTAGGCATGCTGTGTGAAACCCATCTGGATGTAATCTGGATTGGTGATGCTTGTTTGCATATCGGAGAAGGCTCCGTGATAATGGCTTGTGATGCCTATGGCTTGTGATGCCTTGTTCCTACCTATTGCTTGGTGCGGCAGGAAGTACTGGACGATGTCCAGGAAATGAAGAGGGTTGGCGGCAACTCTTGTGGCCGTGCGTTGCCACTTTGTGAGTAGTTGAGCCGTTGGGCTGCAACTCGTTGAAAAGGCAGATTGCCGAACAGGAAAGGTGAAACCGACCCGCGCCTATAAAATGCCATGGATACTTCCGTATTCGAGGTGGCTCGGCGACTTGAGCAACGGGGGGTGGCTGATCCGTACCTGCGTTAGGTCCGTCCGACTTGGAAGCCTGGTATAGGTTTTGTTGGAGCGCCTAATGAGAGTCTTAGGCCCGCGCGCCGGAAAGACTAGAAATGCTCAAAGACCGTGTAGACGGTGGTGTTGACCCTGGTATTCCGGTACACCGAAAATGTGCCCTGAGTGCACGGACTGTCGGGCCGGGTGGCCGATGGTTGTGATGGCTTGAATGTGCCTGCGCGCACATAGTTGCTATTGATGATGCCATGCTTGCAGGGAAAGAATGCTCATGCCCCGAGAAAGGGTAGGATTGTTATAATTGGGTCAGCTGAATGCTGACCGTTGCATTGTTTGCCACCGGTTGGGTGGATTGTTCCCGTGCAGGTGCTGGAGAGCCAAGTGGTAAGTGATGGGCGGGAGAGCCCTACTGCTGTTGCTGCTGCTGCTGCGGCTAGCCTGGAAGGCTAAGCCATTGTTTTGTTTTCTCTTTGTACTCATGTATGGCCGGCCTGCGCGCCGAGGTTTGTAAAACATGATGTATGTTCAGAGGAACTGTAAGGCCTTAAGGCCAAACTCTTGTGGTTGTGTACATTCCGTGGTATTTATATATAAAGGTGGTTTTATATATATTGGACATTCCGGTTAAGAGTTCAAAGTTGTAACTTAAAGCTTCCGCTAGAATGCTCTGAGTTAGGATTCGTATTTGGTTTGGTATTATTCTGTGACCTCACCGTCTGTTTGTGGCATATAGTGTGGGGCCCCGGCCGGACCTTCTACTATACGTCATTTAACGGATGGGGTCGTTACAGCCTGTGCTGCTGAGAAAGGAAAGGCCCCACTCAGCCCTGTTGAGTTCAGAAATCCTAGCTTTCCCTGTAACCAACATGACTTTGAGTCAACATATGGCCATCACTTCAGGCCCTCGGTTGCAAAGCCGAAGAGCCAGTATGATGGGTGGACCTTTCCCCGTAACTTCAGTGAGAGTGTCTTCAAGGCACCTTATGAGGAAATCCACTTGGGAAATTATGGTCAATTCTCTAGCGGCCATAATAGGAAGCAGGCACCTAAGGCCAAGCCTGTTACACTGAAAAGCCAAGAGGTGAAGAAGTCATGTGACTGTGGTCATCATGATGCCTCCACCTCCAGGTCTTCGGCCCCGGCTGAACCCCACGTTTCAAGGGTGAAGCAGGCGCCCAAGAGGAGGTATAACAAGTTTGACTGCTGGTGCTGTGGCAAAATTGGTCACTTTGCCATGGATTGTTGGTTTAATCCAAGGAATATCGAGACTCCTCATGTTGGCAATGCGAGGCCGACCTCTCGTAGGGCTAACCAACCGAGGGGAAGTATGCTAACGAAAAATCTAGGACCCAAGTACGATTGGGTTCCTAAGGCAAAATTAATTTTGTTTTGCAGGAATGTCCAAAGGCCAACAAAACTCCTATTTGGTATTTGGACAGTGGATGCTCCCGTCACATGACCGGGACAAGAAGCCTGCTGCGGGAGTACTCTCTAGTCGAGAATGGACCCAAAGTCATATTTGGGGGATCTGATTGGGGAGTCACCAGAGGTTATAGTACGATTTCCAACGGTATACTCTCTATCACTAACGTAGCTTATGTTGAAGGGTTAAATCATAACCTGATCAGTGTAAGCCAGTTATGTGATAAAGGGTATGACGTTAAGTTCTGCAAGGATAAATGCCTGATAATATCATGTGATTCTTCGGAGACTGTATTAACTGGCATTAGGAGCAGAAATATTTTCTGATTAGATTTTCTTAGTTTAGATTCTTCTACCCCAGTATGTCTCGTTGCAAAAGGCAGTGCATCGCTTTGTGAACAATGTCACAAGAGATTGGCACACATTATTTACAAGACAATTAATATGTTGTTTTCCAAAGACTTAGTAAGGGATGCTCCCATTATTAAGTGCATTAAAGATAGTCCATGTCCTGCATGTCAGATAGGCAAGCAGACTCGGGCTACCTTTAAGGGCATCCCAGACAAAGACTCCTCCAGATGTCTTTATCTTCTGCATATGGACCTGTTTGGTCCAATGCAAGTTCATAGCTTAGGAGGGAAGTCGTATACGCTAGTGATTGTAGATGATCACTCTCGATTTACGTGGGTGTTCTTTTTAAAGCGCAAGTCTGATACGTTTGACATCTTCACCAGTTTTGTCAAGCAGATACAGAACGAACTTAACTGCTCAGTGGTCAAAATCAGAAGTGACCACGGAACAGAGTTTGAGTCTGGGGCTATGACAGAGTTCTGTGAAGAACTTGGTATCTTTCATGAGTTCTCCTCCCCTCGCACTCCTCAACAAAATGGAGTGGCGGAGAGGAGGAATAGAACACTCATTGAGGCGTGCACGAAAATGTTGAATGACGCATCTCTCCCAGAATAATTTTGGGCTGAGGCTGTCAATACGGCTTGTCATGTACAAAACCGGGCGTTGATCAACAAGAGCCATCGTAAGACTCCTTATGAGCTACTGAAAGGCAAGAAACCAACCATGTCCTATCTGAGGATCTTTGGCTGCAAATGTTATGTACTGAATAATGGGAAGTACCCTCGTACTAAGTTTGGTGAAAAATGCTTCGAAGGCATATTCATGGGGTATAGTAGCCATAGCCGGGCTTATAGAGTTTTCAACAAGAAAACCCTAGTGGTAGAGGAATCAATAAATGTTGTATTTAATGAAGGAAGTTTGCTTAATTGCAAGACTTCTAGTTGTCTTCCTGAAGATGCAGGTGCCAGACTCAAAAAGTTACAACTGGATGATCCCGAGAAAGATGCAACTCCAAAATACGTCAAGGTCTCCACATCAACGCCGATCGGAGAAGTTGAAGATCAAAATGGAGCAAATCCTTTAGAAGAAGGAGATGTCCAAGAAGTAGTCGATGTAAGACCCCATTTTTTTTTCTTTTCAAAAATCGGGGTCTTATGCCCAGAACCGCCGCTTTGCGGTGACGCCTTCGCTCTCGGGAAGTTGTGACTACAAAGCGCCGATTCTGCCGGCCTTTTTCGATCACATTTATAGTAGCAAGTATTAAAGATATGCAGTCCACAGAAGTAGTAAAAGGGGAAAATCACATATAATATAAATAAAGCTCCACGAAGGGAGTGTCCACAGAAACATCAGAGTGCAGCATAATGTAAAACTAGAAATTAGGGCATAAGCCCTGTACATCAGAGTCCTCACTACAAGTCACTCAGCAGATGCAAAACTAAAAGAAGCTACTCTAAGGGTCGGGACTCACGGTCCCTGCAGTCTGGACTCCAGTGCTAGACTGCCCCATCTCCAGTCGTACCGGCCTCCTGGGCTGTTCCCCCATGCTGGGCTCCGCGATCCCCTAAAATGATGTGGTTCGAAAACCATTAGTCATAAAGACTAAGCCCTATCATCCCCTACCCCTTCCCCCATGACCCTTAGGCACCGAGCGAAGAGGAAGAAAGGGGAGGACATATTTGTGGAGAATAAAAGTAAACAGGTGACAGTGGACTTAATCTAGCAAGTTGTATTCGGTGAGCAGTTAATATGAAAGTTATAATAGGTCTAGCAGTAAGAAAAGCAAATATATGAATTTAAACCTTCACTTATGCGAGAACACATAAGAAAAAGGGATCTTTTGCAAGGCTCCCATCGTATAAGTGTCCCATACCACTTATACCTTGGGGCGTTGGTTATCAAACAGCAATGGTTGTTATTATATATATCAATTAAACCTTAATTTATAAACTTGCCCACACAAGCTTATAGACTAAGGGGTCGTTTTGCAGGTCCCAAACTATAAGCGTCCCATACCACTTAGTTTTTGGGATGTCCAAAGTTGTAATGAATGATTATGATGGCAATACATATGGTGGGTTATTATGTCATGCAGTGCAACACACACCCGACTTTGTGCACAAACCATATAGTTCCCTCTTTCGAAGCCGTTACCTCTCAGGATACCTTCGTAGTGGCAGACGGAAGTGGTGGGTCGGGCCTACCCCACCTCAAAACCAGTTATGCACACCGGTTTGACCTATCGTACGCCCTCAACGCCTGGTGCACGAGGCGGAACACCGCGTACTCTTGCCGGGTATGGACCGCCGGACTTAACCTTGGCAATGTGCTAACCACCTTGCCGAGACAACGATATTGGTGCCGGTGCAACGAACTCCCCAATATCGCTGACCCACCACCTTAGTTATCCTAACTTTATGCACATGCAACAATTATAGAGTGAGTAACCAAACAACACAAACAGTCAAAAGAACTCCCGGTCAAGCCGTCCGTAACAACCTAAAATCCCAAGCATAAGCTCCCCGGACAAACCCGTCCGTGTCAACTATCAACCGGGCCAAAGCTCCCTGGACTAAAAACCCGTCCAGCTCGATTCCCAATCCCATCCCTTTGAACACCTCGGGATGACTCATCATTTCAATCTCCTAGCCTTCTAGTGCGTGCCGTGTAAGTCCCTACTTAACTAATTTCTCTTTCTTTTAGTTTGCAGTTACGTTAGCCCAGGACTGCCTCCGGATTATGCCCCGTGAAGGGTTCTCAATAGGCACTAGGAACTACGATGGTATGACAAGACCAAAGTTCCCTTTCGCAAGGCACTTTAATTGGTTTCTCACCTTACCTTTTTCCCTTTAAGAGTTACATTAAACTAAACCTAGGGTAGCTTGACTCTTCACCCTCTCCACACGGAAAGACGGTCTTCTACCATACCCGCGTAACACCTAATCTTCCAACTACCATCAGTGCTAAACCAAACCTCCTAGGGACTCACCTAGACTACACGATAATCAAGATTACACGTAATTTACTTTTTCATCCAAATGCCACTATTTATTTATCGGGGGTCTATCCTAACAAGATTTGCCTAAATCCGAAATATTGGAATTTTCCTAATAAATCCGATAACTTATTTATTTATTCTTAAGGGTCTAATATCATCATTTTGAACATGAGGTATAACATTTTAGTTGATTCCAGCTATCACAAAATTAAGGTAAATAATAGTTGGCCTAAATATTAAGTTTCCAAAGTTTGATAGTTTTACAATTATTTTCAAGGGCCTAAACTTATTTAATCATTATTTCAGTTATTTCAAGCTTAATGAATAAACTACCTTAATTTGTCCTCCAAATAATTCAAATAAAATACAGGGTGCTGGATTTATCATGAAAATAACTTTGACAGAATCCCATAATTTTCTTGCTGGTAATTAAATCATAATAAATCAAATACTAAATTACAATCTAACATGCTTTGTGAATGAAGTGCTATAACAGTAACTCTAAAAATTCCCAAATAATTCCCAGTGATATAAAAGGGCCTAAAAACCTTAAGTTCCAATTATCATAATTTTCCAGCAATTGTACAAGCCCTAATTTATTTTTATGCTCAAAAGCCCATATTAAAACATTGTGAATGAACCTCTAACATTTCTCAACATAGAATTCCATAAAAAATTCAGGGATCAATGTTCTACTAGTCAAGATCTAAATCCAGAATTTTAACTGATTATAATTAATTTAAAACTTTCAAATAATTGAAACAACAAATCGGGCTAATAATCATTTAACACATGAAGTATAATATTTATTAAACATAAAATTCCAGGAAAATTACCATAAGTCTAAAACATCCTAAAACTCCCTTCTCCCCAGTTTCATAATTTTTGGATTAGATTTAGTGCTTAAAATAACTAAATTACATTTTTATCCTAATCCAAAATCTCAACTTTTGAGGTACCTAATTACCTCCAATTCCTTCACTATTTCAACCAGAGGGTTTTCGTCATATCATCCCCCTCTCCTCCAAATTTCAAGGGCATACAAAAGCTTTTGCTCCTATGTCCTTCACAAACCTCAAACTCCCACCCACTGGATTTGAGCCAATCTCTTAGGGTAAAATCCACCCTAATCCACACCATGTTACCCAAGAGGGTAGACATAGACTCAACAAATCAGTGGCCATAACATCAGCCTCTTTTGAGGAGATTTGTCCACTCCATTTCCAATCGTACTTTTCCCCAAAGTATCCCTCACCAAGACCTATCTAGGACTTGATACTTCCCTATTCAAAACTCGACCAATTGAGTTGAAATTTTGTACAGATCTTAACACTGATGCCAGGGACCACCAACCAAAATTTGGGGGAGTTTGGACTTAATTTCATCTCCTAATTAATTTTATAATGTTTATTAAAATTTTACAAAAAACTTTAGGCAAAAGTTCTCCAAAAGTTCTCATTTTTGGCCAGCCTCTTGATATACATATTATAGATCTCCAGTCCAAATTTCAAGTCATTTGGACATGTTATGAACCGTGGGCAACCATTTCAATTTCTGGTTAGCCTAAGTCTTGATCCCACCAAAATGAGTGCTGTGGTCAAACCACTCACCCAAATTGAATAAAATTAATTTTAAATTAAAGTAGACTCAGAGGGCTACAACTGTTGTGACTGGTCATTTTTCCTAATTCGGCCTCTAAGGTCCTCAATTTTTAACTTTAAAATAGGTGAGTTTTCATGTTCATTAATTATAAAATTCCTAAATAAATTATTTAATATTTTAACATCACTATTCATCTTCTTCTCAAAACCGAACCAGTGAACAGAAAGTTTATTTTCCTGTAGTTTTCCGAATTCAATTTCCCGGCCATCCGGTCACCTCCCTGGCCAGCCACCACCACCACCTCCGTTGAGGCGACGGCTATCGATCGGCGGTGATTTGGCCGCCGGAGATGGCGGTTTCCGGCGAACTCGCCGCCATTAATTTACAGAAATACGATGAAACTCCCATCCGATCTAATCCTTTTGGACTCGATATCTCTCCTAAAGAATTTCTAAGATCTATCCATGAAAGAAGAAGTAGAGGAGGACCTTATTCGCGGTTTGGAGACGAGTTGATCGGCGGTTCGTCATGGCGCGGCGTTGGCGTCGTTCGATTTCTCTTACGGCAACTCCAACTCCAAAGTATGAGATAAAATGGGTAAACTTTTGCTCTCTTACAGCAGGGAGGCTTTTATAGATTTCAAGGGGAGGAAGATGAAGAGGAGAAAGAGAAATGGCAAGAGATCAATGGCCATTTAATTGGTATTTAAAACCGATTTTCGGTTACAGGAAATCAAGAGGTGGAAATGAATAAGCAAATCCTAGGTGGCAGCCTCCTATAGGACCTCTTTATTATTTTTACTCCATCTTTATGATAAAATTCGGCCATTAAGAGGGGGGGGGGTTTCTTCTTCTTCATGCCATTAATCTTCACTTCAATATTTTCTCTCTCCTCCCACCATTAATTCTCTAAATTTCTCTCTCCTCCTAAAAAAATGAAACTCCTAAAAAAAATGTCACACCTTACACTCTATTGGCAGCCCTCTACGGTTTATAACTCCTCATGAGAATCATGAAGGGGGTGGTTCACCTTCCACCTTAAGTGGCTCTCTTTCTCACTTTCTCTCTCCTCCATTATTCTTCAAAATAACGCTTTTGATTCCTCTCTCCTAGTCACCCATTTGACTAGTCAACCCTAGGTTATTGGCAGCCCTAATACATCCTATTAATCATGCAAATAGGGTTAGCCTAGAGGAGTGAGTGGTTTGAGCATGGGTTAGCCCAAATAGGCTAGGTTGACTTGACTTGGGTCAAAGGTTGACTTGGTCATTTTGGCCACTAGGGTTGACCCAAGTGGGTCCTTAGTGACTCATTGGGCCCACATGATGTTTAAGGGGGGGCTTAGAGCCATATTAATCCTACTAAGCCACCCAAATCCAGGGTTTTAGGAAATTACTAAATGCAGACCAAAATGGCTCACACTAATTTCTTGGATCATTTTGGTCCTTTTGGCTCTCTAAGGACTTGCCATGACTCAGGCATGCTCAAAGTCACTCCTAGGGGGGTCAAAATTGAAAATGGGATGTTACAGTCGAAGCTCCTGATGCAAGACTTCTAGAGCTCAGACACGTGAGGGATCATCCCAGAAATCAAATCATTGGAGATCCCCGAGACGGTGTCAGAACTCGCCGAGGTACTCTTAACGAGATTTTGCATCTTAGCTTTCTGTCGCAGGTTGAGCCAAAGAAGTTCGACGAAGCGAACAAAGACGCGTCATGGATTTTGGCCATGCAAGATGAGCTGCATCAATTCGAAAGATGCAAAGTCTGGACGCTGGTTCCCAGACCGAAGATGCAAAATGTGATTGGCACCAAGTGGATCTTCAGATACAAGTTGGATGAACATGGAGTCATCATCAAGAACAAAGCCAGACTAGTGGCTCAAGGATACAGACAGGAGGAGGGGATTGACTTCGACCAGACGTTTGCACCAGTTGCACGGCTCGAGGCAATCCGGCTATTCCTAGCCTATGCCTCTCACAAAGGATTCACAGTCTATCAGATGGACGTGAAATCGGCTTTCTTGAATGGAGATTTGAAAGAGGAAGTATACGTCGCTCAACCTCCAGGTTTTGTCAATCCTACTTATCCTAATCATGTATATTTTCTTAATAAAGCGCTATATGGCTTAAAACAAGCTCCTCGAGCTTGGTATGAGACATTGTCTAGTTTTCTTCTTGAGAACAAGTTCTCTAGAGGAAAAATAGACAAGACATTGTTTCTCAGGGAAGTCAAAGGCAAGATTTTGCTGGTGCAAATCTATGTTGATGACATTATATTCGGCTCAACGGACAACAATCTTTGCAAAAAGTTTTCCAAACTTATGCAAGGAAAGTTTGAAACGAGGAGTATGGGAGAGCTGAAGTATTTCTTGGGACTTCAAGTGAAACAGTCTGCGGAAGGAATCTTCATTTCTCAGACGAAGTTCACAAATGAACTCCTCAAGAAATTCGGAATGGAGAATGCAACCTCTATGAGGACTCCAATGGGATCCACCATGTCTCTGGATAAGGATGAGAAAGGGAAACCTTTTGATGAAACCAAATACAGAAGCATCATTGGATCTCTGCTCTATCTTACTGCGAGTAGACCGGATATCATGTTCTCCACATGTTTTTGTGCCAGATATCAGGTGAACACTAAGGAATCTCATTATATCTCTGCAAAGTGAATTCTTAGATACCTTAAAGGTACCCCTAATCTTGGCTTATGGTACCCGAGAAGCAATGATGTCGAGCTAATAGGTTATTCAGATGCTGATTTTGCAGGAAGTAGGGATGACAGGAAAAGCACCTCCGGGACGTGTCAATTCCTCGGAAGAAGGCTCATCTCATGGAATAGCAAGAAGCAGAATTGTGTTGCAACCTCCACAGCGGAATCAGAATACATTTCGGCTGGGAGCTGTTGCGCACAACTTCTATGGATCAGAAATCAGTTAGCAGACTATGATCTCCAGTTCAAGGAAGTACCGATGTACTGCGACTCATCCAGTGCGATTGCTATTGCCAATAATCTGGTATCGCACAGCAGAATGAAGCATATTGAAGTGCGTTACCATTTCATTCGGGAGCACGTGGAGAACAAGGACATCTCTCTCTACTATGTTCCCACTGACAAGTAGATTACAAACATTTTCACAAAGCCCCTTGACGAGGCCAAGTTCAGTATGTTCAAAACTGAATTGGGGATGCTAAACTACGAGGAATGAAGACTACAGAAGCTCAAGGCTCGTGCGTCTAGGGGGAGCCTCTGCTAGGAATTTAGTGAAAGCAAAGGTACAAGAACTGAGAGGGAGCATGGTGTCTCATGCTTCAGTCCCCGATTTGCAGAAGCCGAAAAGGGGGAGATTACCATTACCCTCTCGGCTAAGGTGCTAAGGTGATAGCTCCACAAGCTCTAAAGATAACGGTATGGAATTTCAACTTCTTATTTTAAGTTCTGTTCTTCCAAGCCGTTGTATTCACCTTAGCTTGTAGGGTTTAGGCTTCTTCAAATAGGGGGAGATTGTTGGGTATTGTATCCACAATGTACCTGATTTGAAGAAGCCCCTAAACAAGCTAAGGTGAATTCACTATGTATTTGATGAATTTCTTCTAGTTGTGCTTGCAGCTATTCTTTGCTAAGTACACACCAATGTCAGGGTGCAGTAGGTCAATACACACGGGTCTGTGCAACGTAATCCCTTGTTGAGCATATCAGTGTGTTGACTTATGTGTACTCTCTCTATTGGAGTGTACTTATTTCCAAGCACAGGGTCATGAAAGATCATGAGCAGACAAGGAGCAAGGATGAGCCAAAGACCAGCTCACGGGTTGAAAGACGAGAATCGTCTAAGTGTAAATCGTGGAGAATCACTAGTGATTCTCGACGAGTCGTCGAGAATCACTAGATAATTCACGCCGGGTTGGGCCGGCTGTCTCGACGCAGTCAGAAAATTCTCTAAGGCAGAATAGTCGAGAATCACTAAGTGATTCTCGCCGATTCGTCGAGAATGACATTGCATTCTCGACGATTCGGCGAGAATCAAATGTGATTCCCGCCAATTCTCCCCGACCTCTATAATCTGTGCAGCCAGAATTCGCCAAGTAGAATTCGGCGAGAATCGTAAGTGATTCTCGCCGATTCGTCGAGAATCACCTACGATTCTCGTCGATTTTGCCTTGGGCGAATTTTCCGAATTCCTGGACCGGTCCATGTTACCTGTAGCTATTTGAACCGGACTTTGGTCTTTGCTTTGGTGGGGCCCACAACGGTCATCTCCATGACCTATTGTATAAATACACAGGTATTTGTGTACAGTAAACAACGGACACAGGATACGAAAGCCGAGCCGCCGACTAACCCTAAAATCGTGAATCTACTCCGCCTCTGTCGCCGCCGCTCGTGTAGTGGTCACCGTAGCCGATCTCGATCTCCTCCAGATCCCCGGTGAAAGAAGCCAAGTCTTGCACAGCGTCTCACGCATCTAACCAGAGATCTTTTGTCTCTTGATTTGAGATAGGGAAATCCATCCCCGTCCGAATCGATCGAGACGATTGATCCTAGTGTGACCGTTGGAAGACCTTGCCGACTTCGCTAAGAAGATTGAATCTCCAGTGCATAGCTGCTATTTTCAGTTACCACTGCCAAAATATATAGCCTTGCCGCCGCCCTTTGCCGCCGCCGATCTCGGGGAGATTCTCTCCAAGAAAGATCAAGGGTTGTGGACTTTTCGTTGCCTACAAGAACAAGTAGTCTAACGAAAAGGGACACCTAGATCTTCAAGTTGTTTGTATTTCTTATACACTCCAATTTCTTTTTCATTGTAAAGGAACATTTGGTTCCTAGTTGTAGGGTTGGGTGCAACCCGTGTTGTGGGAGTGTTGACTCCTACGTGTGGAAGGGTTCCTTCCGATAGTGCAAGGATTGGATTTCAATCCTGTTGGTGAAGTGACCGAGTCGTCCCTGGATTGGGAGATAGGTCGAAGGGGGAAAGTGGACGTACCCAAATCGGGGAACCACTATAAATTGCCAGTGTTATTTTCTGTGCTGTATGGTTTGTTTTGATTCTGCAGGTACAATTTTAATTCCGCAAATACGCTGCAAGTCACCTATCCCCCCCCCATAGATGAAGGTAGTTGACACAAGGTGGACTTTCACAATATATGTAACATCCCATTTTATACTAGACCTCATAACTTAGAATAGGTTAGGACATGTGGCGGGGATATGGGCTTAGGCTAGGTTTGACCTATGGAGTTTGGGTGTTGTCACTTTGGGCCCACTATAGGACCAAAGTTAACTCAAGTCAAACTAGCCCAAATTGGAATCCTAGCTACACATTGGCCCCACCACTATGCACATAACCCTAAAAACAATCTAAGTGGTCTAAGAGAATCATCATTGGGCCACCCATTGACCCAAGTTGACAAAAGTCAACCCTAATCCTAAATATGTAAAACTCACACCTAAAGGCCCAATTAGCCTAAGTAGGGCACCACCTTGGCCCAAACCAAGTTAGGTGGTATAATTGTGTCCATGACCATCAAGTGGGGTCAGCCCACTCACCAATTTGACCAAGTCAACCTAAAAAGTTAACAAGCCAACAAAAAGGCCTAAAAGAAGGAAAGAAGGAGCCAAGCCCATTCCAAATGGACTAGGCCCATGACTCAAGGCCCATGACTAGCCCAAGAGGTCAATGACAGCTCCTAACCCCAAAAAATACGAGAGTGGGTACATGCATGGGGGTAGTTTAGGAATTTTGGAGAAAAAGAGGAGAGAGAAGAGAGGGAAAGAGGGGATGAAGGCCATGTGGCCCTCCTCCTCCCTTCCCAAGCCCTCCTCTGAGCTAACATTTCATTTTCCAACCATTTTCAGCAAGCTCCATGGCACATGGCAGTCACGGTAAAGCATCCTATGCTTGGCCGAATTTACACATGCTCAAAACACCACAACCAGCCCTCTTCACCCCCCATTTGACTTCACCATTAGCTTCGGAACACTGAGAGGAGTGGAATTCGATACCTAGATCGAAGCTTTTGGAGTAGAATCGGGTTCGGGAGCAAGGTCGCCGGAGAGGGAAAATTCCATGGCCAACCGCCGCCGCCGCCACCGTCGGACTCCGATCAAGGTCCGTTTCACCTCACCTCACCCCGTGCTAGCTTTCTAGATCAAATAGGAGAGACATTGGGCTCAACTTAGCCGGATCCAATGTGAGCATTTCATGGATTTTGGATTTTTTTAATGAAGTTCAAGTTCGCCAGAAATCGCCGCCTCCGGCGGCCAAGTTTCCACCAATCGATGGCCACCACCTCAACGGAGGAGGTGGTGGTGGTGGCCGGCCAGGGAGGTGGCTGGTTGGCCAGGAAATGGCCTTGGAAGGAGCTCCAGGTCGGGCAAATCTCAGACCTTGGCTCCATGGAGAAGATGAACAGATGCCCTCCATTTGTGCTTTAAGATTCGTGCTTTAATAATGTGAATTTTCTGTTCGTGTTTTACTATCACTTGCATGCAAAATTTAGGCCTCTTAGATGAATTTACAGAAATAATCACCAACATAAAAAAGATATATATAGGTCTTAAATTTATTTTGACACCCTAAAGTTGTCTTTTGGAGTAGTACAGCTCCCTGTAGGGCCATTCTACCAAGACTGGTCCTAGGCTAGGGCAGAAACTAAAATTAATGCCCATGCCAAACCAGGTGTCCACATGATCCAAGATTTTGGGTATGTGCTTAATTGGAGTATATCTAGCCCATGCCAAAAAATGAGAATTTTTGGAGGACATTGTCTTATAGTTTTTATCATAATACACAAAAAAAATTAATGAAATATTTGGAGAAATATAATTCCAAATGGCCCCAAATTATGGTGGAATGGCCTTGGGGTCAGTATATACCCATGGATAAAGTTTCAGCCTCATTGGACCACTGCATGTTGGGTAATCCCACTTGCATGTGTTGGATATACATAGGCTTGGGGTGCATATAGACATTTTTACCAAAATGTGAATTTACCCCTTATTACACATTGCATGTCTACAAAACTATGGACATGGGTTCATAGGGATGGATATTACCCCTCATAGAAATATCGAGATTTTTGGAAGCAAAAATCCCATTATTTGGAATTTTTGAAAGTTAGGCCATTTAAACGCAAAAATGTGAAAATAGGGATATTGATGATTTTAAACCCTTAGATTTTGTCACAAGCTCAAGGGAGTCATATGTAATCCCTGGAAAAATTTATGGCCCTGATTAGTTGATTTTATAATGATTTTATGTAGTTTTGCCCTTTGGGGAAATTATTTATTTATGATGGAAATTACTGTAGAAATATTCTAGGAAAAATCATAGTGATGTATTTATGAGATAGTGACATTGTGTAATTATCTTAGAATTTTTGGATATTTCATTAAATTTAAAACCCAAGGAATGACATTTTAGTGATATTTTCATATGGGTAATAGAGGATAAAATTACTGTTTAAAATTATGAATTTTGGTACTCTGTGTTATTTCAGTAATTTACATCTGCAGTAATATTTATAGGATTTTCAGTAATATATTTCTTGTACTTCATTTGGAAAGTGCCTAATGGTTGGATTTAAAAATAAATTGAAATTAAATGGAAATATATATTGGAAAATCACAATTCTGGATTTCCAGTCATAATTAACCTAGATGATCCTCAGGAAAAATTATTAGATTAAGAGAACCATTTGTCATAGTATCTCATGCATAAAGTGACATAGGCCACTTATTTAAAGAATTTAATTTAGGGTCTTAATGACGTTGGAAAATAGTAAAACTTCGTATGGTCAACAACACATATCATACCATCATAGGATAAATAGATTGGGGGTATATGGCCCAAGGAATTTTGAAGACCTATTTGTGGGTGGTTTTGAGTCAAGGGTAGGGTCTAGCACAGATACTCATACTAGTAGGGCCACCGGGGGAAAATTGGTTAATTATCGAAGTGAGGATTACATTTAAGGAATAATTCCTGGTTGGTCCCCTATAGGATAATTCTGGACCATGAGTGGTAGAGTGCAAGTCCCATGACGGTTATAATAATGGAGGCCGGCGGAAGACCGTCGCCCTCCTAATAACATCTTAAGTCATTAGGATCATGCTAGAATAACAACGAGATCTGGGTATGAATCCTGGGTAGACACCAATAAAATTAAATATCCTTGCGAAAAGGACTTTTAGGCTTCAGCCCATCGTCGTTCCTAGTGCCCCCGAGAGCCCTTCACTGAGCATGCCCAGGGCAGTCCTGGGATTAACCTTAAACCGCTAAGTATAAAACCCTTAGACAAGAGTAGTCTAATAGGTTAAGGATCACGATATCATTCTCACCCGTGTAGGGTTGGAGGTATTTGTGGTAATATTCTCACCCGTGTAGGGTTGGATGGATTCCGGGCAGTTTGGCCCTGCGAGCTAGAGGCTCGAGTTGAAGTACTTGCATAAGCGTAAATAAAATAGTGGCGGGTCATGCGGTACTTGGCCAATCGTCACACCGATGCCAGTACGGTGACTTAGGTGTGGTGTCCAGGTAGAGGGTCCGGTATATTATTTATACTGCTGTCTGTAGACAATCCCCGAAGACGCACACCCGACCTAACAAGATTGACGGGTAGTCAGCAATTAGTATGCAATACTCTAGAGTGCACCTAGGACGTGTACAGAGGCGTATGGGAGAGGTCTAGGCTTGGTGGTGTGCATACCCGCCTAGAAAGCGGAAGCGTCCGTTCCGCTACTGCCGTAGCCACAACAGTGGTACCTGAGAGTGATGTTAGCTCTCGAAAAGTTGGAACTAAAGGTCTGTGATCTCAGAGTCGTGTGCGTGTGTTGCACTTGCATGTTTCATAATTCATAACATAACATTCATTTGCATTAGGTCATACGATCCATGGATCCTTATCATATAAATTAGTATGGGCTCTTTTATATGATAAGTTAATTTTGGAAACTATAACTTATAAGTTTGTACGTGCATTCATCTAAGTTAGGGTACTTCTGTGATGGTAGTGTAGTAGTAGCATAGCTTCTCTTTCTGCTCTTTACTTCAGCTTTTACTTACTTCAGTTCTATACTTTATTATTTCACTTGTACTTCTTACACAGAACTATTAAAGTAGAACTACTAATACTCCTAATATACTTGTTAGTATAGTGCCACTGTCACCTGTTTATAGTTGATACCCCTTGTTGTCCTCCATTTCGTCCTCCTACTCGGTACCTAGGAGTTGCGGGGCGAGGTGCAGAGGAAACGACTTAGTCTTTTCGACTAATGGTCGGTGACCAAATCATTTTAGGAGCTCGAGGAGATGGAGCACCAGCAAGACCAGCAGGACGAGGGGCAGGGCATGAGGAGCAGATATCGCTACCACCGACTACTACTACTGCGTTTCATCAGGTGGGATGAGATGATGATATAGTTAGCTTCTGCTTTTGATTTGAGAGAGAGAGAGAGATTAGTGATATTCATGTATCAAGCAAAAGCCCTTATTACTTTAATTTATGTACTCATTGTGGACTTATGTATTTCCTTTTCATATATATATATATATGTTATATATATATGCTCTGTGACTTGTGGACTAATTAGCTATTTTTACACTGCTTACACTTCTGTTTCTCAAATTGGTCGATTAGTTATATGATCGTACTAGTCGAAAGAATTGGCATCTTGTGGTATCGAATAACCCGTGAGTTAGTGTCACCATAAGGCAGCGGTTCTGGGCATAAGACCGAGATCCTCCTTGGTAAGGGGATGGGTCTTACAAACTGGTATAACTTGAAAAACAATCATATGAGAAAGAAGTCCACAACACTGGGTCACCCCGCTCGAGCATTAGTTTGTGAACAAATTATAAAGCGGAAGCAATGGTGTGCCCATGTGTAAAAAGTCACACTTGGTGTGCGCATGTGTAAAAAAAATCAAACATGTGTAAAAGTCATATAAAACAGTCCACTTAAATAATGAGTAAGGCCAATTCAATTAGAACACAATTTTAGTTTGACTTACCAAGAGGATTTTGAGTCGTACCTTAGTATAGAGTCGACCTCGGATATAGATTAGATATGGTTCGAGGATACCCAATTTGACTAAGGAAAAAATTTAACGCAAGAATCACTACTTAAGTCTTAAACTTTGATGTCTCAATGCCACCTATCAATTGATATTATCAATTTTTACCCAAAATGATAGGACCACCTCAAAGAGACTTGGTTCCTATAGCATATTAGTGGAATAGTAGGGTACTCGTAAACTTAACCCTCATACTGATGACTTGATTATGCTGAGACAACCACAGTGGAAAATACCAAAGGTCGAATAAGAATTCAAGATTCCGAAGAGAACGATTATTTTTGTTGGATCACATGTTGACATTGAAAAGTTTGTCGTATAGTAACCTTGAAGGCCTAAGGTATGTAACATATAAATTAAGGTGGAAATCAAGGTCTAAAATTGTTAAACCTAAGGATTGAGTGCTTATATAAGAGGAATGCACTAGATATTAAGGGAATTTAGCACAAAAGGTATGGGGGCTTATCCTTTTGTTTATTGGGCTAATTCGATAACGACTTGGATTTTCATAGACCTTGTTTAGAAAAAGTTGAGCCGCGAACATAGTAACCTTGTAGTTTTCATTTATTCAAAGATTGCTCAAGTAAAGATGAGATGTTGTATATACATGGTCGGTATGATGATCAATCCTCCCTAGAAGATTTGGACCCTCGAAGAATTGTTTCATCTTAAGTGGCATGGATTATTAATGCCAAGTTGTGAACGCTACAAATTCACTAGCGAAATAGGAAAGTTGAGCATTTCAGGAATGATTATTCATCCTCCTTATCGCTTAAAGGCTATGCGGATAAGTAAACAAGGATTGTAGTAAATTAATTCCTTGAGATATACATAAATGGTCGCCTAGTGATATGTATATGCGACTCTTAAATCAAGGGAGATCGTATAAGTCTTCAGGAAAATTCTCAATTTTTGAGTTTAATGAAGTAACTACTTAGTACACAGTCTAAGGAGCACTCGTGATTTCCTTAATACAGACACGGTGTAAATCGTTTACATATACATGTGAAATCGGAGCAATTTGCATTCAAAAGACCTGAATGAGAATCAGTATTGGTTGTAGAAGAATTTACATTAAATTAAGGATGTGATTTGTCGATCGCCTCAACCAAGAATATTCCTAAGTGCTCTAAAACCCTAACCTAATTATGGAAATGTACAAATAGTGCTATACAGATTATTAAAGGATTGATTTACAAACACATGTATATCGCAAGAAAGAATGACGTGGAGTATGAATTATGTATAAGTTTAAGTCGGATAAAGATTGGATAAGGATAGAACATGGCTATAGGTGCTCATGGTCTTAAAACATGAACAAATACAAATAATCCCTTACGAGATACATGGTACTTTAGATTCTTATCCTCAATCTCAAAGTGATGATCTATATTATTATCAAGACAAACTATTAAACATAATGGGTCAAAAGATATCTGATTTTATCCAAGACACAGGGTTGCCAAGTCTAGTTGTCTGGGACAATTATATCGCATCATGGTATTTGTGGTTTGGAATTAGATTACTGCAAGTCAGAATTTTGGCACTTTAAGGGATTCGAAGATGATTTACAAATGGTGTGTTCTCTCAAGGAATCAACCTCTTTGAAATTTGAATGGTTTATTTACCCTTATACTTTGGGAGATAGTTTAAGATATAATCGGAAATCTTGATAAGACAATTTCTTGCGTTTAGAATGTAATAATTAATTTTACTATGGTTGGTATGATTTAATACAATCTTGTTTGATCCAGAAAGGGAATGGGATTTGGAGAATTAAACATAATGATGAAGTATCATTACTATCCACACATACCTGATATAGTCAAGTCACTTAATCATAATTGTGAACTAATACATTTGAATGGCTCAGTAAAAAAGTCATTACATTGAAAACTTAATAATTGAATTAAGTTAACGTCATGACACATAAGATTAATTTGCTATAACATAACATTGGAAATGTAACGATTCAGCAAATTGAAAAAAGGTTAGATGATTAATTAAAGTTGTACACATATATATGACTCATGATTATAATGGCGTCTGGACCCGAGATACATACATTAATAACATTATAATCATCGTTAGGAGGATTCATGACAATGAGATATAGATTTTGATTTGCAAAGGTATATACGGTGAAATTACACAGGGAATAATGAGTGTTTAATAAGATTTCCTTTATGAAGAAATTGATTTTTGTGAGACCTCACCATTTCTGAAAAGATACGCTTATAAATTTATGAATTAGATTATATGTGAAAATCGATTAAGAGTCATCTGTATTAACATCAATATCAATGATGATCACTTGATGTACGCTTGAAAGGTGAACACTCTACGAATTATATATTAGTATTTATGTAGAGGTGTAATAAGTCATGGATCTGGAAGAAACAAAATGATGATCTCTTCATCACATCATAATCTTAGAAGTTGGTTAATTACTATGCATAAGTTGGATCTTCATCATAAAGAATATCACGATAACTTATATTTGAAGAATCAATATGGTATAAGTCATAAGGCATGATGCGATTCTGGAGGAGAAATCTGAGATTTATGTGCTCAATTCTATATATAAGAATATAAATTTTCACGTACTTGGTGTGATGTAGGGGAAATCCTTGAGATTCATCACGGAGGCCACGACGACGCTAATGACACGATCTACGCTCTCTAACCCACACGCTAACGAAAACGCAGCCACAATAATTATTTTTATTTATCGATCGTACTAACAATACGGATCGCCGTTCCGCAAATAGATCGAATGTTGGCTATAGGCCAAATTCTTTCCGGCTAAATGGGATAATATTGATCCCGAACGAGCTTTGGGTTGTACCAAAATAGATCCACCAAGAACAAACGATTCGAAAGATGGTAGGATCTATCCCAACAAAAGAAAAGTGAGGATCGCCAATCATCTTACGAATCTTTCGGAAAACCAAACGAAAAATACTGATCTATTATTTGATTAACCGCGAAGAAAAACAAATCGGAAAATAACGCAAAAAGTCGTCCACCACAAGAACTATCTAGAGAAAGAAAACTCTTGGTAGAAATTTTTCGTTACCCCTCTCGGATTTGTAGATCCGTGATGCGTGGATCCACCAAGTTTGATCGCTCCTCCGTTGAAAGTCCACGGGAGACGTGTTATGGATGATGAACATGCTAATCTTCTTCACTTCACGTCGTGGAGGAGTTCCTAACTTTTTTCCTTGCAAAATATCCTCTCATGCATGGGCTGAAACTCCTTGGAAAGATTAGATCTCGTTTGGCCGAGAGCAAGAGGGGAGGAGGGCGGCCGAGCACTATGAGAAAAGGGCGGCCGAGAGCAATAGGGGGGAGGAGAGGCCGAGCACTAGGGAGAAAGAGGAGGGCATGGGGCCGGCGGCTTGGAGGAAGAAGGAAAAGAGAGAGGGGGGCGGCTATGAGAAGAAAGAGAGGGAAAATTAGGTTAGGCAAAATTCAATTTTGATTTCAATATTAATCTACTACCAAATGAAGAGTTCAAGGCCTTATATAGGCTTACATCTCAAAGCAAATAACATGTGGCTAAAGGCACACCACATAAAGAAAAATGCAGAAATTAAATAATGTTTTAAAGAGCCAACATGAAACGGCTATTAGCACACCAAAACTAAAAATATCAAATATGAGTCTTGTTGTGAGGGCGAAGCCTGTAGCCATGACCGCTACGACGTCGCACATCCTTTGCCGGTACATCTTCAACATAGTCATGCTTCAGTTGGCCGTCGCCAACACCGTCGCCAACACCGTCGCCATCACCGTCGCCATCAATCCTCCGCCGCTCAAAAGGACTCATCTCCGATGAGCGGGCTGACATATAACGGTGTACGAGGTCCGCGTCAAGAAGATCCACCTGTGCAGCAGAGAGCCAAGAGTCGTCTGAAGCCGGACGACCACGCCAACGAACCAAAAACCTGTGAATGTCGCCATCGGGGGTGGGAAACACATCATCCTGCAAGATCCTGTCAGGCAAGAAATCTGTTCGGGGAAACCTCGGAAAAGCATTAGGTGAAGCAGAAAAACAAGTTTCATCATCAATAGACGGCATACCTTCCGTAGAATTCGAAGGAGAGAACGATCCAGAATTGAGCTCACCCCCCACCCCATTAGATTGTATAGTGGAATTATTAAATGGAGAGACAGACAGTTCAGGTGGTGGAGCAACAAAAAGCGTTAAATCCGAAATGTTAAACACAGGGGAGATTCCCCAATCAACGGGTAATTCTAACAAATAAGCATTTTCGCCTAATTTCTTCAAAATTCGAAAAGGACCGGCTTTCTTGTTCGCTAATTTTTTTATGGTGCCTGAAGGCATCCGTTTAGGGATAAGACGAACCATAACCAAATCGCCAATGTTCAAGGAGACTGCTCGCCTATGTACGTTAGCATTCGATTGATAGATAGAATATTTCATAGCTAACGTCTTGCCAATGTGCTCATGGAGAGTGTGAACGTGTGAAGCGAAGTCCTGTGCAAATTGACTTGACTTAAAAGAAGGCAGTAACGGTACCAATTCAAGAGGCACTGGTGCCTTATAACCATGCACTATCTCATTCGGAGACAACCCAGTGGACCTGTTCTTAGAATTATTGTACGCTAGTTGAGCATGCGGAAGAATAAGATCCCACGTACCTTTATGTTCGCCCACTAAACAACGAAGTAACCCGCCCATGCTACGGTTGACAACTTCCGTTTGCCCATCCGTTTGGGGATGATAGGCCGACGAAAACATAAGTTTAGTGCCCATGAGTTTCCAGAGTGTCTTCCAAAAATAACTTGTAAATTTTACATCCCTATCACTCACAATCGTCTTGGGAACACCCCGATGTGCCACGACCTCCTTGAAATATAATTTTGCTACATTTGTTGCATCGTAGGTATTATTACTAGCGATAAAATAGGCCATTTTGGAGAAACGGTCTACTACTACAAGAATAGAATCGTGACGCCTCAATGTCATGGGTAACCCCAAAATAAAATCCATGCTGACATCTTCCCATGGTACCGATGGAATCGGAAGTGGAGTGTAGAGACCCGCGTTGGTCTTGTTCCCCTTGGCTAGTTGGCAAATACGATAACTTCCTACGATTTTGTTGACCATGGGTCTGAGGCCCGACCAAAAGAATTTATCCTCTATGAGTGTTATCGTTTTGTCTCTACCAAAATGTCCGCCTAGCCCTCCGCTATGCAACTCCCATATGATAAAATGTCGTAATGACGAGCGGGGAATACATAGTTGCAAATGTTTGAATAAGTATCCGTCACGGATATAGTACGCCGAAATGGTGGTAGGGGAATTGTCCTGAGTGGCGAGATAAATTTCCCTAAAGGCTGGGCATTGGACATATTCATCTTTAATCCTCTCAAATCCTATAACTGATACTTCCATGGTAGTTAGTAATAAGGTGACCCTACTCAACGCGTCCGCCACACGATTTAACGTACCCTTCAGATGCTTGATAAGGAAAGTGTACTCCTGTAGGTATGAAATTCATTTAGCATGCCGTGGGCTAATCTTATTTTGAGAATTAACAAATTTGAGGGCCTCATGGTCCGATAGTATCACGAATTCTTTTGATATAAGGTAATGTCGCCAATGTTGGAGACAACGAATCACGGCATAGAATTCGCGATCATAATTCGAATAGTTTAACTTTGGGCCAGCTAGTTTCTCACTAAAATATCCTAGCGGATGTCCATCTTGACTTAATACTCCTCCGATTCCTATCCCCGATGCGTCGCATGATAGTTCAAACACTTTACTAAAATTCGGTAATCGTAATAAGGGGGCTTCAGACATCCGTTCGCGATCAGATTCTACCCCATAGTCGATATCGACAGGCTCAGTCGTGGAGTCTAAAAGGGCTAACGGTTTGCTCTTCGTGGGACACTCACTAGCATAGTGCCCTTGGATTCCGCAAGAATAACACGTGGCGTTAGTCTTGCTAATCCGTCCTATTGGAACTCGCTCGCCGGTGGGATTTCTATTATTCCTAGCGGTAATGATAATGGACTCTGAATCCGTAGATCGATACTTTCCCTTGTCTCGCGTGGAGGAAGACGGATGCGGCCCTAAGGGGGACTTTTCCTTCTAAAAGTTTCTCCCTTTGACTTTGTAGGCGTTGTGTTTTTCAATATCCAAGGCGGCATTGAAAGTGGTGTTAAGGTCCGTGTGACCATAACGCAAGAGCTTGCCTTGAATGTCCGAGTTGAGTCCCTTACGAAATCGGGAGAGTGTGACTTCGGGCATCTCAGAACATCACAACGCACCAACATATCCTTAAGTTGTCCCATGTATTCTGCTACCGAAGAGTTACCTTGACGAAGGGAGGCTAAGTCGTCGAACATTTGTGTCTGGTGATAAGTGGGAACATATTGGTCGTGGAGAAGTGCTTTCATGGCAGCCCACCCAATTGGGGGTACTCTATTAACCGTACCTAATCGTCTCTCTTCGTTCAACCAGTATTTCTTAGCCCTTCCTAGTAGTTTCATCCGCGCAACCTTCACTTTCTCAACGTCCGTCAGGTCGTGCCATTCAAAATAGCACTCGATTCCCATGACCCAGTCTAGGAATAGCTGGGGCTCTCCCATACCATCATATGAAGGTGAGTCTATTTTTACGGCCCTAGTTATGTCGAACTCATAATGACCTCGAGGTGGGTACTCATCGTCCAGATCACGTGGGTGATTTTGTCTTTCCTCTCGCTGGTTGGCGGCCGGGGGTTGGGGACCCGGTCGGTTTCTGCCAACGCCGATGTTTCGGGGCGCCGCTTGGTTTACCGCGAGCCCTTCAATTAACTGTGTTAGTGCATCAAACCTAGCGTTAAACTCTTCTCGTAGCTCGGCGATCGTGGCCGGAGCATGCTCATCACCTTGGTTGTTGGCCATGTGTGAGGTGGAGGGAAGATATTCCGTGCCCAGCCTAGTGCGCATGAACGAACGGGACAAACAACAATTTTGACCTGATTTAAATTACGCGTTTGAATTTTTTGACACAAAACTATTGAGCAACAGGAAAAACGTTTTCAGACTTTTTTTCTTAGAAAAATGAGGAGAAAATTCAGAATTTTTTTTGTAATTTTCTGCAGGGAAAAAAACATTTTGTGTTTTACTAATTGCAGCCCAACTATGTAAAATTCAGATTTAACGTGATTCGTAACGGAAGTGCGCACCCTAGTGAACGAGGATATCCCTAGGTAAAATGAAAGGATGGTGTCGATTGAGAAATCAACACAACCTCCCTCTGATACCAAATTGATGTAGGGGAAATCCTTGAGATTCGTCACGGAGGCCACGACGACGCTAATGACACGATCTACGCTCTCTAACCCACACGCTAACGAAAACGCAGCCACAACAATTATTTTTATTTATCGATCGTGCTAACAATACGGATCGCCGTTCCGCAAATAGATCGAATGTTGGCTATAGGCCAAATTCTTTCCGGCTAAATGGGATAATATTGATCCCGAACGAGCTTTGGGTTGTACCAAAATAGATCCACCAAGAACAAACGATTCGAAAGATGGTAGGATCTATCCCAACAAAAGAAAAGCGAGGATCGCCAATCCTCTTACGAATCTTTCAAAAAACCAAACGAAAAATACCGATCTATTATTTGATTAACCGCGAAGAAAATCAAATCGGAAAATAACGCAAAAAGTCGTCCACCACAAGAACTATCTAGAGAAAGAAAACTCTTGGTAGAAATTTTTCGTTACCCCTCTCGGATTTGTAGATCCGTGATGCGTGGATCCACCAAGTTTGATCGCTCCTCCGTTGAAAGTCCACGGGAGACGTGCTACAGATGATGAACGTGCTAATCTTCTTCACTTCACGCCGTGGAGGAGTTCCTAACTTCTTTCCTTGCAAAATATCCTCTCATGCATGGGCTGAAACTCCTTGGAAAGATTAGTTCTCGTTTGGCCGCGAGCAAGAGGGGAGGAGGGCGGCCGAGCACTATGAGAAAAGGGCGGCCGAGAGCAATAGGGGGGAGGAGAGGCCGAGCACTAGGGAGAAAGAGGAGGGCTTGGGGCCGGCGGCTTGGAGGAAGAAGGAAAAGAGAGAGGGGGCGGCTATGAGAAGAAAGAGAGGGAAAATTAGGTTAGGCAAAATTCAATTTTGATTTCAATATTAATCTACTACCAAATGAAGAGTTCAAGGCCTTATATAGGCTTACATCTCAAAGCAAATAACATGTGGCTAAAGGCACACCACATAAAGAAAAATGCAGAAATTAAATAATATTTTAAAGAGCCAACATGAAACGGCTATTAGCACACCAAAACTAAAAATATCAAATATGAGTCTTGTTGCGAGGGCGAAGCCTGCAGCCATGACCGCTACGACGTCGCACATCCTTTGCCGGTACATCTTCAACATAGTCATGCTCCAGTTGGCCGTCGCCAACACCGTCGCCAACACCGTCGCCATCACCGTCGCCATCACCGTCGCCATCACCGTCGCCATCACCGTCGCCATCACCGTCGACATCATGGTGATTATTGGTCGTAAGGGACTCCAATACAAAGTGTGATTAAGGTTTATATTAATGATAATATGTCAGAAGACTTGGAAATATGCCACATAACTTTGACGGGGAGTATCTCGAAGTATGATGAAAATTCATTTGGAAGGAGAATGTTATCTCTGAAAAAGTTTTCTTTTAACAATAACCGCAAGTCCTATATGGCAGGAAGTGTCGGACGCCGCAACCTTGGACCCAGGACGAGGATACACAGGCACTCAAATCAGATTATATTGAGGATACAGACACGCACATACGGGTGATATGGGATCGGATGCTGGACCCAGAGTAGGCAGACCAAGTACTACGATGCGCGGCATCGGAAGGTGGAGTTCCAGGTGGGGGACAGGGTGTTCTTGAAGATACGTCCAGTACATAGTGACTCTCGGGTGCGGAGACACAAGAAGCTCAGTCCACGATATATAGGGCCATACTTGATCCTAGAGCGGATCAGTCCCTTGGCTTATAGAATACAGCTGCCACAAGAGTTGGGGACCATGCACGACCTCTTTCATGTCTCTTCACTACAGAGAGCACTCCTCTGTCCGGAGCAGCACATTACTACTACAATAGGCCCAATAGCACCTGATAGATTAGTCTGTTTAGAGTCGGTCCGGATCGATGATATTGCTATTCGAGTGCTGCGAAAGAAGAAGGTTCCCACGGTAAAGGTGTTGTGGTCCAACCACGGACGGGAGGAGCACACTTGGGCGCCGATGGATACGATGCAAGAACGGTACCCAGAGATTTTTTTCCTTAAGTACACCTTAATTACATTTAAGCTTCTTAAAATCCTTGTGCATAGAAACCCGGTAGACTCGAACTTGAATTTCAGCGACGAATTTTTTTTTTTTTGTTTATTGGGATTTGTAACATCTCATTTCCTACTAGACCTCATGACTTAGATTAGGTTAGGACATGTGGTGGGGATATGGGCTTAGGCTAGGTTTGACCCATGGAGTTTGGGTGTAGTCACTTTGGCCCCACTATAGGACCCAAGTTAACTCAATTCAAACTAGCCCAAATTGGAATCCTAGCTACACATTGGCCCCACTAGTATGCACGTAACCCTAAAAAAATCTAAGTGGACTAAGAGACTCATCATTGGGCCACCCACTGACCCAAGTTGACACTAGTCAACCCTAAGCATAAATTGGTCAAACTCACACCTAAAGGCCCAATTAGCCAAAGTAGGGCACCACCTTGGCCCAAACCAAGTTAGGAGGTACCATAGGGTCCATGACCATCAAGTGGGGTCAGCCCACTCACCATGTTGACCAAGTCAACCTAAAAAGTCAACAAGCCAACAAAAAGGCCTAAAAGAAGAAAAGAAGGAGCCAAGCCCATTCCAAGTGGACTAGGCCTATGACTCAAGGCCCATGACTAGCCCAAGAGGTCAATGACAGCCCCTAACCCCCAAAAATAAAAGAGAGGGTACATGCATGGGGGTAGTTTAGGAATTTTGGAGAAAAAGATGAGAGAGAAGAGAGGGAAAGAGGGGATGAAGGACATGTGGCCCTCCTCCTCTCTTCCCAATCCCTCCTCTGAGCTCACATTTCATTTTCCAGCCATTTTCAGCAAGCTCCATGACACATGGCAGTCATGGTGAAGCATCCTATGCTAGGCCGAATTTACAAATGCTCAAAACACCATAACCAACCCTCTTCACCCCCATTTGACTTCACCATTAGCTTCGGAACACTGAGAGGATTAGAATTCGATACCTAGATCGAAGCTTTTGGTGTAGAATCGGGTTCAGGAGCAAGCTCGCCGGAGAGGGGAAATTCCATGGCCAACTGCCATCGCCGCCCCCGCCGTCAGACTCCGATCAAGGTCTGTTTCACCTCACCTCACCCCGGCTAGCTTTCTAGATAAAATAGGAGAGACATCGGGCTCACCTTAGCCTGATCCAATGTGAGCATTTCATGGATTTTTTGATTCTTAATGAAGTTCAAGTTCACCGGAAACCGCCGCCTTCGGTGGCAAAGTCGCCGCCAATTGATGGCCACAACCTCAATGGAGGTGGTGGTGGTGGTGGCCGGCCAGGGAGGTGGCTGGGTGGCCGAGAAATGGCCTTGGAAGGATCTCCAGGTCGGGAAAATCTCGTCCCTTGGCTCCATGGAGAAGATGAACAGATGCCCTCCATTTGTGCTTTAAGATTCGTGCTTTAATAATGTGTATTTTTTGTCCCTATTTTTACTGTCACTTGCATGCTAAATCTAGGCCTCTTAGAAGAATTTACAGAAATACTCACCAACATAAAAAAAAGGTAGATATAGGTCTTATATTTATTTTGACACCCTAAAGTTGTCATTTGGAGCAGTACAGCTCCCTGTATGGCCATTCTACCAAGACTGGTCCTTTGCTAGGGCAGAAATTATAATTAATACCCATGCCAAACTAGGTATCCACTAGACCCAAAATTTTGGGTATATTCTTAATTTGGGTATATCTAGCACCTTCCCAAAAATGAGAATTTTTGGGGGACATTTTCTCATAGTTTTTATCATAATACACAAAATTAAATTAATGAAATATTTGGAGAAATAAAATTCCAAATGGCCCCAAATTATAGTGGCATGACCTTGGTGTCATTATATACCCATGGTTAAATTTTCAGCCTCATTGGACCATAGTATGTTGGGTAATCTCACTTGCTTGTGTTGGATATACATAGGCTTGGGATGCATATAGCCATATTTACCAAAATGTGAATTTACCCCTTATTACAGATTGAATGTCTACAAAACTATGGACATGGGTTCATATGGATGGGTCTTACCCCTCATAGAAATATTGGGATTTTTTGAAGCAAAATCCCATTATTTGGAATTTTTGAAAGTTAGGCCATTTAAACGCAAAAATGTGAAAATAGGGATATTGATGATTTTAAACCCTTAGATATAATCACAAGCTCAAGGGAGTCATATGTAATCCCTGGAAAAATTTATTGCCCTGATTAGTTGATTTTATATTGATTTTATGTAGTTTTGACCATTTTGGCCTTTGGGGAAATTATTTATTTATGATGAAAATTAAAGTAGAAATATTCTAGGAAAAATCATAGTGATGTATTTATGAGATAGTGACATGGTGTAATTATCTTAGAATTTTTGGATATTTCACTAAATTTAAAACCCAAGGAATGACATTTTAGTGATATTTTCATATGGGTAATAGAGGATCAAATTACTGTTTAAAATTATGAATTTTGGTACTTAGTGTTATTTCTGAAATTTACATTTGTAGTAATATTTGTAGAATTTTCAGTAATATATTTCTTGTACTTCATTTGGAAAGTGGCCAATTGTTGGATTTAACAATAAATGGAAATTAAATAGAAATATATATGAGAAAATCACAATTCTTGATATCCAATCATAATTAACCTAGATGATCCTCAGGAAAAATTATTAGGTCAAGAGAACCATTTGTCAGAGTATCTCATGCATAAAGTGACATAGGCCACTTAATTAAAGAATTTAATTTAGGGTCTTAATTTCGTGGGAAAATAGTAAAACTTCGTATGGTCAACATCACATATCATACCATCCTAGGATAAATATATTGGGGCATATGGCCCAAGGAATTTGGAATACCTATTTATTGGTTGTTTTGAGTGAAGGGTAGGGTCTAGCATAGATACCCATACTAGTAGGGCCACCGGGGGAAAATTGGTTAATTATCGAAGTGAGGATTACATTTAAGGAATAAGTCCTGGTTGGTCCCCTATAGGATACTTCTTGACCTTGAGTGGTAGAGTGCAAGTCTCGTGACGGTAACAATAACAGAGGCTGGCGGAAGACTGTCGCCCTCCTAATAACACATCTTAAGTCATTAGGATCATGCTAGAATAACAACGAGAGAAGGGTGTGAATCCTGGGTAGACACAAATACAAGTAAATATCCTTGCGAAAGGGAACTTTAGGCTTCTGCCCATCGTAGTTCCTAGTACCCCCGAGAGCTCTTCACCGGGCATGCCCTGGGCAGTCCTGGGATTAACCTTAAACCGCTAAGTATAATAACCGTTAGACAAGAGTAGACCAATAGGTTAAGGATCATGATATCATTCTCAACCGTGTAGAGTTGGAGAGATTTTTGGTAATATTCTCACCCGTGTAGGGTTGGAGGGATTTAGGGCAGTTTGTCCCTGCGAGCTGGAGGCTCGAGTTGAAGTACTTGCATAAGCATAAACAAAATAGTGGCGGGTCATGCGGTACTTGGCCAATCGTCACACTGATGGCATTACAGTGACTCAGGTGAGGTGTTCGGGTGGAGGGGCCAGTATATTATTTATACTGCGGTCTGTAGACAATCCCCAAAGACGTACACCCAACCTAACAAGACTGACGGGTAGTCAGTAATTAGTACGCAATACTTTAGATTGCTCCTAGGACGTGTATAGAGGCGTATAGGAGAGTTCTAGGCTTGGTAGTGTGCATACCAGCCTAGAAAGCGGAAGCGCCCGTTCCGCTGCTGCCGTAGCCACAACGGTGGTACCTGAGAGTGATACTAGCTCTCGAAAAGTGGGAACTAAAGGTGTGGGATCTCAGATTCGTGTGCGTGTGTTGCACTTGCATATTTCATAATTCATAGCATAACATTCATTCGCATTAGGTCATACGCTCCATGGATCCTTATCATATAAATTAGTATGGGCTCTTTTATATGGTAAGTTAATTTTGGAAACTCTAACTTATAAGTTTGTATGGGCATTCATATAAGTTTGGGTACTTCTCTGATGGTAGTGTAGTAGTAGCATAGCTTCTCTTACTGCTCTTTACTTCAGCTTTTACTTACTTCAGTTCTATACTTTATTACTGCACTTGTACTTCTTACATAGAACTGGTAGAGTAGAACAACTAATACTCCTCATATACTTGTTAGTATAGTGCCACTATCACCTGTTTATACTTGATAGCCCTTGTTGTCCTCCGCTTCGTCCTCCCGCTCGGTACATAGGAGTTGCGGGGCGAGGTGCGGATGAAACGACTTAGACTTTTTGATTAATGGTCGATGACCTAATATTTTTAGGAGCTCGAGGATATGGAGCACCAGCACGACCAGTAGGACAAGGGGGCACGGAATGAGGAGCAGATACCGCTACCACCGACTACTCTTGCGTTTCTTCAGGTGGGATGAGATAATAATATAGTTAGCTTCCGCTTTTGATTTGAGAGAGAGAGATTATTGATATTCATGTACCGGGCATAAGCCCTTATTACTTTCATTTCTGTACTCATTGTGGACTGATGTATTTCCTTTTCATATATATATATATATGCTATATATATATATGCCCTGTGACTTGTGGACTAGTTAGCTGTTTTTACACTGCTTACACTTCTGTTTCTCAACTTGGTCGATTAGTTATATGATCGTACTAGCCGACAGAATTGGCGTCTTGCGGTGTCAACTAACCCGTGAGTTAGTGTCACCGTAAGGCGACAGTTTTGGGCATAAGATCGGGAGCCTCCTTGGTAATGGGAGGGGTCTTACAATATAAGCTATAAAATAAGTCAAATCAAATCATAAAAACTTCAAAGAAGGAAATGTTTAACTAGCAATATTCGTCGATCTGAGATCCTGGATCGTCGAACTCATCTTGTCTTTCATCGAGCTGAGCCCTGAGAACTTTGAACTGAAATATAACTTTCCATACTGGGCTCTAAGATCATCGAACAGAGATAGTAGATCGTCAAACTCAAGGTCTGATAGAAGATAAGAGTTCATCGAACTCAGTTCAACTTTCGTCGATCTTAAATCAGAGATGGGACTCTAAGATCGTCGAATTGAGAATGAAGATCATCGATCTCTCTTCAGAGTTCGTCGAACGACTTCTTCAACATGAAATTTCTGCCTTGTTCTGATTTCTGCAATCTTCTAAGTCTTCTTAGGGCTTGGTTTGATCAATATGTCTTGTTGACTTACCATTAGATCTAATGACAACCTATGACCCTAGACTAAACAAGGAGGGTCATACATAACCTAATTTAGTGAACCTAGCCCAAATCTAACTAGGGATCCAACAATCTCCCCCTATTTGGGTGAGGTCACTAACACAAAACAAAAGAACAATCATAAAGCAAAAGAACATATATCTGACAGAAATAACACATTCAGCAGATATTTACAACATGTGCTTCATGATTGAACATAATAAAGTTCAAAAAAAAATTATTTAACACAATAACAAAATTATTGTTTCTGTTTAGGAGTTTCTTTCTCTGTCTTCTCAGCATGTTGTCTGAATTTTATTTCTCTGTTAGGGTTAGCAGCTTCTTTCTTTGACATGAACATGTCAGATGCACCAATAATATTCTGAGAAGTTGCTCTGGGCACTATAGCCTCAGGATGTAGTTTCATATAGTCATAAACATTAAAGAATTTATTAGCTTTTGCATACCTGGTCAGTTATTCTTTCCTGAAAGATCACATTATTGAATACTGAGAAGGATCCTTGCCTTCAGCTTTGGCTTTGTTAATCAGAGAGAGTCCTATAAGTTCATGAAATCTAGCCATTTTATCAGAAGTCTCCTATTCTAGATCTATAAATGCAATTGGAGGAGACTCATGACTTTTTGGACTAGAGTCCTGATTTGGTTCATCTGTAGGAGTTCTCTTAGAAGAAGCTGGAGGAGGATGGCTTGAAGAAGTCAGCTGACTACCATGCCTTGAATGTCTTTGATAAGTCTTGGTCTCTGGAGTAGCTCTCTGAGTGACATTTCCAGAAGTTCCTGAAGAAGGAGGAGGAGGAGGAGGGTCTTTCCTGTATTGCCAAGGAGGAGACATGTACCTTCTCCTCTTCTTCCTTTCTTTCTGATAATTCTTAGACAGCCACATCCATTGGGGAATCCCTGGGTATGGAGTTATTTTCTGTAGAATATAATAGGGAGTGTCATTGTTTGGATTTGGCTTAGGAGCGGCCTTTGGAACAGCCTTTCTCTTCTTGATAGCTTTCTTCTTAGAGTTAGCTGAATCATCTGAATCATTTTTTGTGTCACCTTTAGAAGAACGTTGGGGATTATCATATAGAGCATCTATTTCTTTTAAAGTTTCGTTAGAAATCTATTTTTCAGCCTAAGAAGAAACTGGAAGTTGAACATCTGCAGGAGAGGTAGCAATCTCTGTAAGCATCTGAGTGTCTTCTATTTCTTGATCAGTTAGAAGAAATTCTGAAAGAAAAAGGGAGAATAATCTCTGGTTAACTCTAGGGGGGTGAATAGAGTTAATTATAATTCCTTTACAATTTTTATTCACATAAAATTTGGTGATATATTAATAGCTAAGAGATGATACTAGGAGGAAAGAGAAGCTATACTAAACTACCACAGCACAAGACAAAAAGAAAAATAGCAAACACACAGACAACACAAAAATTTTATAGTGGTTCCCCAACTGGGTACATCCACTCTTATACAACCCTAGTTGGAATCCACTACAGGTTTTGATCTGGTGACTACCACCACAAAATCAATTTGCAGGGAGATATTACAACCCTTTAAGCTTTTGGTCAGGTGCCCAAAAACCAAACTCAAGTCTTTTGGAAGGTGACTTGTGAACCAGGCTAACTTTTGAAGGGAGTTAAAACCATATACAGTGGGGTGGGAAGGAAGGTGATGTTTGTCTTCTCTTTTCTCAAAAACACTTTGAGAAGACTTTGTGTGGCTTCCAGATCTTGTCAAAGCTCCCCCTGAGATGTAGATGTGTTCAGGATAAGAAGCTTTATTCAGGGTGAGTAGGCCTTTAGCTTGAGAAAACTAGATCCAGGAGCTCTAGACAGATTGGGCTATATTGTCTCAGTAATTTCCTGGATGAGAAAATGAAGAAGACTCTTGATCTGTTTTTTTTGTTCTTCTTATATCTTCTTCAGAGCACTGTGAGAGATGAGGATTGAGAGGTGCTGTGAGGTTTTGCTCTTGCTAAGAATATCTCTCTAAAATTTTTTGCTCTTAAAGAAAAAATAATGTCTCTATTCTCAGTCTATGAAAAGTATATGTTTGAAAAAGTCTTCTCTCTCTTTTCCTCGACGGCCAAACGTCCTTAGAAATTTGAATAACTGACATTAATGCCTTGCTGGAAATCTGGGAAGTAAAATGGCTAGCAAATCTTTCATTATTCGTTTCCTCAACTGTCCAGAGAAATATGTCAAATAAATCCTCTTATGAATACCATAATCAATGCTGCCAGGAACGTCAATATTCATAGGGAATATAAGCATTGATTACTCAGGAAATTTATGACTCAAAAAAGTAATAAAGAGGGAACAGATAAGAAAAGAACAAAGAATGGATAGCTTACATAATTCATCGACCAAAAACCAGATTTCATTGACCTGCACTCAGACAACGTCGACCTGAGAAATCCTGTTCGTCTACCCGATCTCTATGAAGCACACGTTGAATATAAGCAACTGATTATGTGCTCCAAGAACGTTGACCTGAGAATCTTTTTGGAGAAAATATGATCGTCGACCTGAGCTCAAATATCATCGAGCTCAGTTAAGAGAATTAACTCTGAGTTCGTCGATCGGAGATCGACGATCATCGAGCTGAGTTCGAAGAACTTCGACTTGATCAAACTATCTTCTGAAAAATTCTAAAACTCAATCTTCTGAGGTCCTCTGCTGGCTGGTCCAGGAAGGTTGAACTAAAAGTACTTAGCCTAATATCTAGGACTACTAGACTAGGCCTTGGTTATACAAGGTGGGTCAGACTCAGCCTAAATTAGTGAACCTATCCCAAATCCAACTAAGGATCCAAAAATCTCCCCCTATTTGGATGAGGTCACTAAGAATACAAACAAAAAGCAATCTTAAAGCAAGAAACATATATATGGCAGAAATAATACATTCATCAGATATTTACAACAAATGCTTCATGATATAAACAAAAGTAGAGTTTAAATAATAAAATTACAATAACTAAAATTTACTGTTTCTGCTGGGGAATAGCTTTCTCAGACTTTTAAGTAGACTTTTTGAATAAGATTTCTCTGTTAGGATTAGCAGCTTCTAATTTTGACATGATCATGTCAAATGCACCAATAATATTCTGAGAAGTTGCTCTGGGTACTACAGCCTCTGGATGCAATTTCATATACTCATCATCATTAAAGAACTTGTTAGCTTATGCATACCTGGTTAGCTCTTCTTTCCTATAAGATGATATAGTTAAAAACTGAGAAGGATCATTGCCTTCAGCTTTAGCTTTCCTAATTTGAGAAAGTCCTACTAAATCCTGAAGTCTAGCCATTTTGGCAGAGGTCTCCTATTCTGGAACAACAAATGGAATAGGAGGAGACTATGGCCTGATTGGACTAGAGTCCTGTTGAGATTTATCAGTAGTATCTGCAGAAAATCTCTTGGAAGAAGCTGGAGGAGGATGGCTTGAAGAAGATTGCTGAATGTCATGCCTTGACTGCCTATGATATGTGTTGGTTACTAGAGCAGCTCTCTGAGTAACACTTCCAAAAGCACCTGAAGAGGGAGGAGGAGGAGGAGGGTCTTTCCTGAATTGCCTCAGAGAAGACTTGTACCTTCTCCTCTTCTTCCTTTCTTTTTGATCATTTTTAGACAGCCACATCCAATGAGGCATCCCTGGGTATGGAGTTATATTCTGCAAAATATAGTAGGGAGTATCATTGTTGGGATTGGGCTTAGGAGCAGCCTTTGGAGCAGCCTTTCTCTTCTTGATAACTTTCTTCTAAGATTTGGAATTATCAGAATCATCTGAATCATTGTCTGAGTCCTCTTCAGAGGAACTCTAGGGATTGTCATAAAGAGCATCTATTGCTTTTAATGTTTCCTTTGGGATCTGTTTGTCTACTTGAGGAGGAACTGGAGGTAGAACATCTTGAGGAGGAACCACTTCATCTTAAACCATTTCAGCTTCCTGAGCCATATCTGCAGCAAAAATCTCATCCATATTTGGTAATAGAGAGGTAGATAAAACAAAAGTGGGAGGGGAAAAAGCCTTGGGATCAGAGAACTCATCCTCAGCAACCTTAACAGGTTCAGCCTCTGGAGATGGAACAAGTTCAGGCTCTGGAGCTATAAAGCTGCTCTGAATAAGCTGTAACATTTGTGTGCTTACTGGAGCAGTATAACAGACAATATCTGTGAAAAACTGATTGGAAACAAATGAAATAATATTTATATACAGGAGGTCAAAAGAACCTAGAACTGAAAATAGGTCAACTACTGGAGAGATGGTAACATCTCCAATTAAAAGAACATCCAAAGAATAAACGGAATCATTTGTCTCTGAATCTATATCCAAAAGTTCTGCTAGCTCTGTTATTTGTGCATCTGGTATCTCAGAATCAACAAACTCTATCTCTGCTACTGATGCTACTGCTACCGCAGGAGCTACTTCTTCAAGGACTATCTCCCCCAGCCTGGTTTTAGTAAGCACTGGAACCAGGCCCCTGACTGAAGAAGGAGGGACAGGGAAGGAAAATAGTTGGTCAGCAAGAGATGAGATAGAAGAAGCAAAAGGTGAAATGGTCTCTATTATGAGTTATTGGAGGAGAGGTGTGATTGATTGTAGAATAGATGAAATGGAGGGGGAAACAATGTCCATGAATTCAGGTGGGGTCTGAGTAGATATAGATGGATTGAAGGTGGAAGAGGAGGGATGTGAATCTAGCATTTGCACATCTAGAGGGGATGGAGAATGATTAGGGGATAAAATAAGATTGAATGAAGGTAGGGATGAATGATTTTGAAGAGGAGGAATTTTAGCAAGATAAGAAGGAAGTGGGGACTGAGGAGGAGTAACATGCTCTGGGAATGATGTTGAGGGGATATATGTACAGGAGATTGAATTTGTGAAGAAATATGAATGGGGGAAACAGGAGGTGTAGGTGGAAGTGTTGGAGTTATGGAAGTAAGCTAGAGGGATGTTGAAGTTGATTGATCAAGAGGAGGAGGAGGGGGAATGGAGATATCCTCAGCATGGTGGGAAGTGGCTGGAACAGCCCTTATACTCTCAGAAGATCTAGAAGAGGAAGACATGGAAGGCTGAGGGATGCTCCTCTCCCACCTACTAAATAATTTGCAAGTTAGCCTCTTAGAGGAATTAATGAATATGGTCAGGGTGACCAGTGATTCAGCAGCCTTGGCTTGAAGAAAAATTCCCAAAATCCAGCCAAAACACACTTCCTTCTTTGTGTTTTTATTCTTAATCAAATCAAACAGAATTTTGGCCCAGTTCACGACCTTCTTAATTGCCACTGCACACATCACAAGGAACTGATGTCTAGTTATGTTATCGTGAGCAGTGTGCTTACCCATTAGAACCTTCCCTACAACATCTGCCAGAAACTTATAATCTGTAGATAGATGTTTCTTCAGCAATTTGTTAAGGTTGTCTCCAGAATAACCAATTAGATTCAGCATTTCATCAAACTCAGCACAATCGATTTCTAAATCCTCTTCTCCATTTATTAAACCAAAAATTTCAAAAAGAATTTCAAGGGTGAGATGGACGGCATTACCCGCTATTGTTCCTACTAATGTGTCGACATCTGAAGATGATAACGAGTAAACCCATTCTCTAATCTTTGTCGCTGCAATCATTATCCTAGTTTACATTAGATTACTCAAGTGTAAGTCTTCAAAAAATTGCAGAATATCAAGGAAGATTTGATCAGAGTATTTGAAGGACTCGAAGTCGATGTCAAAACACATATAAAATTTCTTTGTTGTGAGAGCGCCTGCTGGAATCGCCATGATCACCTGCAACAAGGAAACATAGAGATCAAGTGTAAAGGAACTAAAAGCGCGGGATGGAGATCGAAGAAAACCTAGTTATAAGGTTTTCTGCAACATCTTGTGCAATAAGGTCATCTAGGATTTGTATAGGACTATCATCAATAAAATAGGTTTGGCCTTTAGGTTCCACAACCATATCCTTAACAAAATTGTCCTGAATAGCCTGAATAGTTGTTGAACTTGTTGGAGCTGTACAACAGATGATGTTTGTGCATAACTTGGGAGAAACAACTAAAAGAATGTTTCTTTACAAAATGTCAAAAGAGTCTAGAACTGAATTCAATTCAACTGCTGGAGAAATGTAACAATCTCTAGAAAAAATGACCAAAGAATCTACTGTATCTGCAGTCTCTGCATCTAGTATAATAATATAACCAATTTCTACTGCATCTGCAGTCTCTGCATCTGGTATAATAAAATCAACAATTTCTACTGCATTTGCAGTCTCTACATCTGGTATGATAATATCAATAATTTCTACTGCTGCAGTTACTATTGCTGTTGTTTCTGATGTTGCTGATGTCTCTACTGGAAGGGGGACTTATTCATTGAACATCTCCCCCTGCCTTGTATCAGGGATGTCTGATGCCAGGCCCTTAGATAAAGAAGGGCTAGAAATAGAAGCAAGTTGATTGGTAAGAGTTTGAATGGAAAGAATAAGAGGTGCATTGACATCCTCTATGAGAGATTTTATGGTTGGAGTGATAAGCGAGATGATAGAAGATGGATCAGATGTTGATGATGGGAGAGAAGATGTAGTGATACAACAAGAAGTACAGATGTTTAATGAGGATGATTGAATGGAAGGTAAAATTGGAGGGATGATGGTAGATGTGGATGGGATGACTAGAGAAGAGAGAGGAGGGATGTCAGATATGATATCCATAGGAATATCATCAGCAAGTGGAGATTATGGAGGAGTAGGAATTGGTGATTTTACTGGTGATGTGGATGGTGTTGGAGATGTGAGGAGATTGAATGTGGGTGACATCTGAGTAGATAAAGAAGCAGGAATGTCTTGATGGTAGTTAGGTAGAGGGGATTAAGGTAGTTAGGTAGTTAGGTAGAGGAGATTATGGAGGAGCAGGAATGTCTATCAGACCTTGCTTAATTTGAATTCAATTGCCTTGATTTACTGCTGAAATCTTGGAACTTAGACAACGGCTAGAAGAGCAATAAAAGAATTTTTAACTGTCTCAAGAATTAGCTGTATAATAACTCTGTGAAAGCCAGTAATTAATGCTCCCATATAAATGGCTATATTCTGAGACTATAAGCATTAATTACTCAGAGCAATATAAGCTATAAAATAAGTCAAATCAAATCTGAAAAACTGCAACGAAGGAAATATTAAACTGAAAATATTTGTCGATTTGAGATCCTGGATCGTCGAACTCATCATCTCTTTCATCGAGCTGAGTCCTGAGAACTTTGAACTGAAATTCAACATTCCATACTGGGCTCCAAGATCGTCGAACAGAGATAGTAGATCATCGAACTCAAGGTCTGATAGAAGATAAGAGTTTGTCGAACTCAGTTCAGCTTTCGTCGATCTTAAATCAGAGATGTGACTCTGAGATCGTCGAACTGAGAGAGAAGATCATCGATCTCTCTTCAGAGTTTGTCGAACGACTTCTTCAACATGAAATTTCTTCCTTGTTCTAATTTTTGCAATCTTCTTAGTCTTCTGAGGGCTTGGTCTCATCAATATGTCTTGTTGACTTACCCTTAAATCTAATGAAGACCTATGAACCTAGACTAAACAAGGAGGGTCATACATAACCTAATTTATTGAACCTATCCAAAATTTAACTAGGGATCCAACTGTAGTCATCCTCGTGATGAGAGTAGGAGGAATGTCCGCTCCTCCACTACTTCCTCCTCATCAATTTTTGAAGCTTCCTAGAGAAGACAGCAAAGTCTTCATCTGACAAGATGTTATCAGATGAACGTAGCCAAGTACTGTCTGAGTCAGCTTGCCTTCTTGGAGGAGAGGTAATAATCTACTTTCCCTTCTTGGTTATCTCTGCTCTGAAGGACAAAGACTTTTCCTTGGCCTGGCATTTGCTGATGGACTCCTCTTTCCGGGCAGCTAGCTGAATCTCACAAGAGAGCAGCTTTCAAAATAGAGTACGGGGAGGAGTATCAGCTTGCTTGGCCACCTCTCTGTTCACACATATTCTTGTGTCCCATTCTCTGGTGAGATACCTCAGGAACTTGTCATTAAGCTCATAATGACTAAAGACCCTCCCATATGTCCTCATCTCATTAACTATCCAGAAAAATCTTTCATAGCAACTAGCAATGTTCTCTTTATGGGACTGCCTGAAAGCCTCATACACTTGGTTGAGCATGGATTTCCTATTATCTCTGACCTCTTCAGTTCCCTCCATGTATACCACCAAAGTGTCCCACATCTCCTTCGAGGTCTGACATTGAACCAGATTCCGAAAGGTTGAATCATCTATGGCACTAATAATAATGTTATGTGCCCTCTTGTCCAATATAGCTTGTATGACCTCATCCTTAGTCATCTTTGAGTATTTCTTTGGTACCTGGACTATTGCATCCAAAACTGAGACCTTCATCGGGATGAAAGGTCCCTCTTTGACAGTTACAAAGTTCCTTGGGTCAGAGGCTTCCATAAATAGCCTGACCCTCTCTTTCCATTTTCCAAAACTCTCCTTCATATAGATTGTGAGTTTTATGAAACCTAGCTCCTTATGGTTCTCTCCTGAATCCATAAGTATACATTTTTCAACTACCCTTAGAGATCTACTCTGACTGTTAAGTCCTTTATGGGCAACCTTCCTCTGGTAACACTTGAAAGTATTTAATTCCAAGGTAGCAAATAACTTAGCAGGGGGGGGGTGAATAGGTTTTTTGTCTTTTATTATTTTCCCTCTACATAGTGTGTTGTGGGTGAAAGACCCCCCTCCCAGAACACAAAACACGGCACGAGGGGAGTCTTATGCCCAGAATAGCCACCTTGCGGTAGTATTAGCACACAAGCTAACCTGTACTACAAGACGCCTATCCTGCGGGCTATAACCAATATCAACCAATGCCAACCCAACCAAGAATATAAATAGAAGTCAATCAACACATAAGTAATAATAGTCCAAAAGTACAACAAATAAAAGAAGCTACAACGAGCTTCTATGATATCAGAGTACGGGTAAAACTTGCATAAAGGCCTATATCAAGAGTCTCTCAAACTCATATCGGTGACTGACGGTAGCGATGGCACCGTCCCTTAAGGCCCTGCCGTCCTGGCTTGGCTATACTGCTGCAAAATCTGCGGCTTCTTTGACTGCGAGGTTTCCTCCTAAAAAAGAAGACGTAGCAACCGTTAGTCATAAAGACTAAGTGGCTATCACATCCGCTCCCCCGGCGACTCCTTTGCACCGGGCGGAGAAAGGAACAAAGGTATAATATTTATATAAGCAGTAGTACAAGAAGGTTGAGTAAGTATATATATCATGAGTAGCAATAGAAGTAATGTATAAAAATATTATCAGCATTCTATTCTAGCAATTCTACACAAGCTATATCAATCCATCTAAGCATATAGATCTACAAGAGGAAAGTAACTTAACTTATAAGAATGCCCATATTAACTTATAAGTTAAGGATCGACTCAACAGTAAAGTAACTCATCGTATAAGAGTGCCCATACAAACTTATACGATAAGGATATTGAGTATGTAATGTAATGTAATGTAATGATATGTATGCAATGCAAAGACTCACCCATGATCACGCACATGCAATTGCTATATCGACACAGACTTGTTCCCACTTTTCGAGCAGGTAGCTAACCTCTCAGGCGTCACCCATCGTGGCGAAGCGGTGATAGTAGAGCAAGCATCTCCACTACTAGGATGGTATCCACACTGCCAAGCTTAGGCCTCTGTACGCCTCAACGCTAAGGACACAACAGCGGAGCTCACATGCGTACTACGGCTCAGCGGGAGTCTCGGGTAGATGTGAACCGAGAACCAAGCCCCGAATTGGCCAATATTGTTACCCGAAGGAGAGTTGGAAAAGCACGAGGACCAAGCCCAACCGTCAACTTCGCAAGGAAGGAGCCTCAGGAATGAAAATCGAGGACCAAGCGCAACCACCAAAAGTCTATCTATAAACTCCCGTCGGTGTGACGACTGGTGAGCCCGTAGACCTGCCACACTATCCTTAACCCAGGATTACGACACCGCGTGTTGACTCACTCCGCATGCAATTTCACATCTTCGTGGCACGGAAGGAGCCTCTGGAATGAACACAGAGGACCAAGCCTAGCAGTCCACTTATAACTCTTCTCAACATGACCAAACCAGTGCAGTCAAACCCCGCACTTACACCCCTTCACAACCTCATGCCCCAAGGCACTTAATTGTTCATTATCAGTGTAATGGTGCTTAACAAATCCATCATCTAAAGACCACAACCATTTGTTCGTAACAATCATTACCAATTATATTCAGCATTTTCAAGCCAAACTCAACATTATTCAACACATCACCACTATCAAGTATGTCCTTAATTTTTCACATATTTAAACCATTCCTTCCATCCCAACTCGGCAGTCCATCCGTTCATTAACTTTCATCAAATCACCTCGATCAAGTGCACTTTACTAAACCATTTATTCATTAAGGATCTATCCAACAAATGTCATTAACATAATTTATCACAATTTCTTATAAACTGAACTTAACGAGGCATCAATGTTACTGTACTGCAATCTCTCTACGAAACCCAAATCCGATTCAAAACTAACACAAGAATTATATATGCAGGAATAATTACTGTACAGCAACTTTGATCGGAGATTCCCGAGGCTACCCGAATCCGGTGTAGGCGTGTAACCCATTGTTGGAAAGGAATTTCTGAGGGCTACGACTTTCTTGTTTAGTCAAAAGCCCAGACTTGGCCGCATCATGTCTGAAAATGGCCTCGAAGAATGCTATGACCAGAAAACAGATTTTTGCACGCATCTTAAAGCAGATCGAACGTCATCGGTTCGTCTTCTTCCTCCAACCAAACCTTCAAATTAACTTCCAGAACCACTCCTCCCTTATTCACTCTCATATGGCCACTTCTATTCATGAAACCAGCCCTCTAACCTCATTTGAAGTTAGGAAGGTTGAAGACTCTAATTCTTAGGACACAAGTCGAGCATGGCCTCTTCCTGGAAACCTTCTTCTATGAAATCAAGACCCTTTTGAGTCGATATCTCTCCCAGAAATGACTAAAGATCTAGAACCATGAGAGAGGGACGGAAGCTCACATTGTTTCCGGCATTTCCACCATTTCCAGCCATTGATCTTGTCACCCTTCTTGGCGGCATCTTCTTCTCCTCGGTCGGTGTTAGTTCTTCACGGGAAGAAGATTGGCTCCAGCACCTTCTTCCTCTCCAGTAGTTTCTTACAGCGAGGACTTGGAAGGAAGTCTAGAAACGGCTAGGGTTTTCTCACCTTTTCATGTGGGAAGTTGTGTAACTGTATAGCCACGTGTCGGCCTGTAATTGGACCGCTAATCAACTCAGTAAATGAGTCCTTTCGAAACGACAATGTCGGAAAATTTGCTAAAACCCGAAATTGAACTACACGGGTAGGGAGATGCCCGTGTCACTACCCGTATCCTGCTCGGGAGGAACGTGGTCGACGATGCTAGTCGAGCTCTGCTCGATGAATACACACACACGGGTAGGGACACGCCCATGTCACTATCCGTGTCCTTCTCGGTAGGAATGTGGTCAACAATTCGTCGAGCTCAACTTGACTAAGCGTCGAACAAATGTTGGGAAACACACGGGTAGGGACACAGCCGTGTCACTACCCATGCCCTTATCAGGAGGAACACGGTCGACTGTGTTAGTCGAGCTCTGCTCGACAAACACACACACACACACATAGGTAGGGGCACGCCCGTATCACTACCCGTGTCATGCTCGGGAAACACAACAAGGAATCCTCAACGTTGCTAGAGAGCCACACGGGTATGGACACGCTCGTGTCACTACCCTTGTCCTTCTCTGGAAATTTACAAAGAAGACGCAAAGTCACTAGAGTACCACCCGGTTATGGGCACGCCCGTGTCACTACCTGTGTCATACCCTAGACTAACTTCTCCTCCCTTACACAAGTGTAAGCCTAGCTATCAGCACTCCCTGAGCCAAAGTCAACTCTCCTGACTTAAAAGTACGCATGAGGGGACTAGCATAAATCGGGACGTTACAAATCATATAAACAAAATAAAAGAATTCATCCCCGAAATCAGACTAAGGCTATGGTTAGAGAAAAGCATGAAATAAAATAAAATATGCTTTAAAATTACCTTAGGGAAATAACTACGGGTAGCGCTTTTGCATCAAGTCCACCGGCTCCCATGTATACTCCTCCTTCCCATGGTTAGACCGCATCACCTTTACCAAAGGAACACTCTTGCGGCGCAAAATCCTTATCTCGTTGTCTACTATCCGCACCAGCTCTAGTCGTACAGATCTATCGGTTGCTACTGCTCTATCAATGGTGGGAATATGTTGATCAGGCCGCAACATCGCCTTCCGAAAAGATGACACATGGAATACATCATGAAGGTTCTCCAACTCTGGTGGTAACTCCAACCAGTAGTCCAAAGGGCCAATCTTTTCCAATATGGTGTAAGGTCCAACGTACCTTGGGCTGAGCTTCTTCACACCACGTACCCGTGACACTCCATGCATCGGCCGGATTTCCATGAACACTTTGTCACCCACTTGAAATTTTACCACCCGGTGCTTTACATTATAATATTTAGCTTGTCGACTTTGAGACTCAAGCGTGCGGTCCTGTATTAGTCTAACAACTGCATCAGTATCATCGATGTACTAAATTCCTAAAACCTTCGGGTCTTCATCTTGTACCCATTACAAGGGGGTTCTACACCTTCTTCCGTAAAGGGCTTCATCGGGTGCCATCCCGATGCGGAAATTGTGACTGTTATTATAGGAGAATTCCACGAGGGGTAAGAGCCTTTCACACGGCTCTCCTCTATCAAACACGCACAGTCTCAATAGGTCCTCTAATGTTCTGATGGTCCTCTAAGACTGCCCGTCCGTCTGAGGATGAAATGATGTGCTAAAGGTAAGGCGTGAACCCAAGTATGCCTGTACGACCTTCTATTCCTTAGAGGTAAATAGACCATCCCGGTCAGAAACCATTGTCCTTGGCACGCCATGATACCGTACAAACTGCTCCACAAAGTGGCGTACCAAAACATCCACATGATCTTATTTCTTCATAGGAATTAACCTGGCTACCTTTGTCAAGGGGTCAATGATTACCCACACTGAATCATTCCCTGAGCGTGAGCGAGGCAATCCGTGGACGAAGTCCATGGAGACATCCTCAGACTTCCACTCGGGGATGGAAAATGACTAATAATCCACCGGGGCTCTTGCATTCCGCCTTCACCCTTTGACAGGCCTCGCAATGCGTAAAAAAAATTCTGACATCCTCTTCATTCACAGCCAACACATGGTCTTCCGCAATTCGGCTTACATCTTGGCAATCCTAGAATGCACAGAATACTGAGTGCAATGTGCCTCTCTCAAGATATCTTACCAAATTTTACCGCCTTTGGGAATGTAAAGCCAGCCACGGAGATGAACAATCATCTTTTAGGGAATATTCGTCAGTAGTTCCATCTTCAATTGACTTGATTGTCGGGGCCAGAGCCGCATCCTATCCTTTCTCCGCCCGGATTCGCTTTCGAATATCACAGACTATGCTCATCGCGATTAAGTACTATGTATACCCTTCCGATTGGTCTTTATATACCAGGGTAATCTCCATCTCTTTGAACATCTGAGCTAACTCCATACTCATCAATCGGGACTCAGGCTTTAATTCTTGTACCTTTCTGCTCAAAGCATCAGCAACGGAATTTGCTTTTCCGGGGTGGTAGTTCAAAGTAAATTTAAAATCACATAAAAACTCTAACCATCGCCGCTGTCTCAAATTCAATTCCTTCTGAGTATGAACGTACTTTAAATTCTTGTGGTCCGAAAAGATTTTGCAGTGGACACCATACAGATAGTGTTTCCAAACCTTCAAGGCAAACACCACTGCTCCCAATTCTAAATCATGTACTAGATAGCTGACTTCATGCTTCTTCAGCTATCTTGAAGCATATGCAATCACATGCCTGTACTGCATCAATATCGCTCCCATCCCTTAAGATGACGCGTCAGTGTAAACTTGAAATCCTTCCTTCCCAGATGGAAGGGCTAGGATGGGTGTGGATGTAAGTCTGCTCTTCAGTTCCTGGAACGCAACTTCACACTGGGTTGTCCACTCATATAACACACCTTTCTTTGTCAGAGTAGTAAGAGGAAGGGCAATCTTTGAGAACACTTTTACCCACTTGCGATAGTACCCAGCAAGTCAAAGGAAGCTCCGCACATCGGCTGCTGACTTCAAGGGAGACCACTCCCTCACGACACGCACTTTGGCCGGATCCACAGCTAGTCAAGCCCCACTGATCACATGGACCAAGAAGGCAACCTCTTGGAGCAAGAATTTACACTTGCTAAACTTGGCAAACAAGGCGTGCTCTTTTTGCTTCCTCAGTACCAAGGTCAGATGTTTGATATGCTCTTCCTCTGTCTTCGAGTAGACCAAAATGTCATCGATGAAAATGAGGACGAAGATATCTAGATAAGGCTCGAACATTTTGTTCATCAAACTCATGAAAGCTGAAAGGGCAATTATGAGCCCAAACAGCATCACAGTGAACTCGTACAAACCGTACCTTGAGCTAAAAGCCGTTTTCTGAATGTCCTCCCCTTGTATCCTCAACTGATAATTTCCCGAGCGCAAATCCAACTTGTAATACCAACGTGCTCCTACTAATTGGTCAAACAACTCGTCTATCCGGGGTAGCGGATAGGTGTTCTGTACCGTCAGTCGGTTGAGCTCCTGATAGTCTATGCATAATTGTAAGGTTCCATACTTCTTCTTAACGAACAGAATAGGGCCTCCCCAAGGTGATGAGCTGGGGCGAACAAACCCTGATTCCACCAGTTCTTGAAACAAAGTCCGCAGACACAAACGAGTGAGATGCACCGGTATCGAATAACGTATAGGACGGTTTCCCGCCGACCACCACAGTGCCTAAGTTCTGATAACAATACTCAAAGCTAGATATCTTCTACGTTATAAGCAACTTAAGGTTAATAATGAAGATAGATAACTAACTGTAATATACCCACAATCAGCTCCTGAGGATTCCGCTTCTGTGTCATGTCTAGCACAAACACCTGATTCCGAGCAGGTTCGGGGTTTCCTCCTCGTGGTCCTCGTCCTTGACCATGTATATGTCCCCGCCCCCGCGGAGCTGCCGGAGGGAGAGCAAGAGGAGTATTCCTAAATAACTGCGGCCAGTAATGTCGGATGTTGCCCGGTTGGTTGCATTGGAAGAACACTCACTCATTCTGTCCCTCGGGTTGCTAAAACTGTTGAAGCTGTGGAGGTGGAGGAAATGTTGGCGGTTGTGGAACCGGGTGCTCCATTCTAAAATTCCAGTGGAAACGCCTGCCACATCTCTGATGTCCTCTTCCTCCTCCGTAGTCGTGTCCCCTTCTATTGCTAGGGCCAACTTCCATCACACCCTCAGCAGGTCTCTTACCACTTCCCAAGTGGTCTGCTTCTAGCCTCATCTCCATGTCAATTATTTCTGCCAAGCTGGAGTCCGATATAAACAAAAGGGCCTGCCTTAGTGGGTCCCGCATCCCTTTGTAGAAGTGCTTAGCATATCCTCTATCATCCAAGTCATATGAGTTAGCAAATCTCGCGAGATGTTGGAACTCTCGTTGATACTCCATAACTGACTTCGATCCTTGCTTCAGCTATAAAAATCTATCTTTGAGTTCATCTCGAGCAGACGAGGGAATGAAGTGCTCTAAAAAGGCTCCAGAGAACTCGCTCCAGCTAATCTCTGTATAAACTCACCTTTGAAAGGTAGAGCCCATGAGGGACTTTCACCACCTCTTGGCGTGCAATTCCAGGAGTGTCACTACCAAGGCCACATCCATATTGTTCGGACATCTAATTCCTGCCAGCAGTTGTTGCATGGTGTCGAGCAATTCCTCTGTACGCATTGCCGACTCTGTCCCAAGGTAGGCAGGAGGGGAGAGAGCTCGAAAAGTGCTCACCCAATTGGAGCCTGGAGCTTGTTGTTGTACAGGGGCTTGTTGGGACCTAAAGGCATCCAAGATAGTTGTGAGCGTTTGCCCTAGTTCTGATTGTTGAAACTGTGTAGGTATGGATGAAGCGAGGGTGCCTCCCACTAGCTCAACATGCACTGGGATCTATACGTAGAGTACAAACCTAAGGTCAGGTTGGCTAATCTTAAGTTCAAAGTTGGGCATACTTAGTGTGAATTACATATGGGCACACCACAACTTCCGCTAAGTCATTTGTTCCCAAACCTACTAATCGAATGGGGGTGGCGCAATTGTTGAATGACTTCTTTAGGATAGGATCATAGCAAGCTGATACCATTTGTAAGACCCCCTACCGGAACACAAAACACGCCACGAGGGGAGTCTTATGCGCAGAACAGCCTCCTTGCGGTAGCGTTAGCACACATGGTAACCTATACTACAAGACGCCTATACTGCCGGTTATAACTAATATCAACCAATGCCAACACAACCAAGATAATAAATAGAAGTCAATCCATACATAAGTAATAATAGTCCAAAAGTATAACAAATAAAATAAGTTACAACGAGGTTCTATGATATCAGAGTACGGGTAAAACTTGCACAAAGGGCTGCATCAAGAGTCTCTCAAACTCACAACAGAGATTGATGGTAGCGATGACACCGTCTATTCAGGCCCTGTCATCCTAGCCTGGCTGTCCTGCTGCAAAATCTGCGGCTTCTCTAACTGCGGGGTTTCCTCCTAAAAAGGAAGATGTAGCAACCGTTAGTCATAAAGACTAAGTTGCTTATCACATCCGCTCCCCAAACGACTCCTCGACACCGAGTGGAGAAAGGAACATAAGTACAACATTTATATAAGCAGGAGTATAAGCAGGTGGAGTAAGTATACATGTCATGAGTAGCAATAGATGTAATGTATAACAATATTATCAGCATTCTATTCTAGCAATTCTACACAAGCTATATCAATCCATCTTAGCATATAGATCTACAATAGGAAAGTAACTTAACTTATAAGAATGCCCATACAAACTAATAAGTTAAGGATCGGCTCATTAGTAAAGTAACTCATCATATAGGAGTGCCCGTACAAACTTATACGATAAGGATCTTGAGTATGCAATGTAATGTAATGATATGTATGTAATGCAAAGACCCACCCATGATCACGCACATGTAATTGCTATGTCGACATAGACTTGTAGTTCCCACTTTTCGAGCAGGTAACTAACCTCGCAGGCATCAACCGCCATGGCCAGGCAGTTATTATAGAGTGGGCATCTCCACTACTCGGCTGACATCCACACTACCAAGCTTAGGCCTCTGTACGCCTTAATGCTAAGGACACAACAACGGAGCTCACATGCAAACTATGGCTCAGCGGGAGTCTCGGGTAGATGTGCATCGAGAACCAAGCCCCGAACTGGCCCATGTTGTGACCCGGAAGGAGCCTCAGAAAAAGCACGAGGACCATGCCCAACTTTCCACATGGCACAGAAGGAGCCTCGGGAATGAACACCGAGGACCAAGCCCAACCGCCCAAAATCTATGTATCAACTTCCGTCGGTGTGATGACTGGTGAGCCCGTAGACCTGCCACACTATCCTTAACACCGGATTACGACACCGCTTGTCGACTCACACCGCATGCAATTTCACATCATCGTGGAATGGAATGAGCCTCGGGAATGAACACTGAGGACCAAGCCCAGCTCCACTTACGTCTCTTCTCAACATAACCAAACTAGTGCGGTCAAACACCGCACATACACCCATTTCACAACCTCGTGCCCCAAGGTACTTAAGGGTTCATTATCAGTGTAAGGTGCTTCACACATCCATCATTTAAAGACAACGACCATTTGTTTGTAAAAGTCATTACCAATTATATTCAGCATGTTCATGCCAAACTCATCATTATTCAACACATCACCACTATCAAGTATGTTCTCAATATTTCACATATTTAAATCATTCCTACAATCCCAACTCGTCAGCCCATCCATTCATTAACTTTCATCAAATCACCTCGATTAAGTGCACTTTACTACGCCATTTGTTCTTTAAGGATCTATCCAACAAATATCATTAACATAATTTATCATAATTGCTTATAAACTGAACTTAATGAGGCATCAACGTTACTGTACTACAATCTCTCTACGAAACCCAAATCCGATTCAAAACTAAAACGAGAATTATATATGCTGGAATAATTACTATACAATAACTTTGATCGGGGATTCCCGAGGCTACCAGAATCCGTTGAAGGCGTGTAACCCCTCGTTGGAAAGGTATTTCCGAGAGCTACGACTTTCGTGTTTAGTTGAAAGCCCACACTGTAACGAATCCATCCGTTCAATAACATATAATAGAAGGTCCGGTCGGGACCCCACACAATATGCCACAAACAGGCGGCGAGGTCACAGGTTAATACCAAAACAGGTACACATCCTAACAAAGAGAAAGCTAGCGGAAGATTTTAACGTTAAACTGAACTCAAACCATGAATGTCTGAAAGTGAGTGTAAGATCAACCCTTCAATCTTGAGGGGGGTGAATAGAGTGTTTTAAAATATTTTTGCAAATTTAAAAATTACTTTAGCAGTGGAAGACTTAATTTACTTAGTGTAGAGTGCTTAATAGTTATCAGAATAAAACAAATACAAGAAGCAAATCCACATCACACAGCAAATAAAATAACAAGAACCCAGAAGACACAAGGAACTATAGTGGTTCCCCAAAACCTGGGTACATCCACTCTTCTACCACCCTTGGAAGGAATCCACTGCAGGATGAGTCTATCAGGTGTCCTGGGCACCAATGAGCTTTTGATCAGGTGCTCAAAAACCAAACAAGATTTTTGATCAAGTGTCTTGACACCACTGAGTTTTGATCAGGTCTCAGAAACCAAAACAAAACTTTTGAAGGGAGTTTAAAGAACCCTTTTACAGGAAAGAAAAAGAAAAAGGTTAGGTTGTCTTCTTTGTCAACAATCAGAGAGAAGCACAAGTTGACGTTGATGTTTTCAAAGCTCCCCTGAGATTAGCAAGAGTTCAGGAATAGAAGCTTTGCAAGGGTGATAGGTCTTCAATGAAAACAATGCTCCAGCAAAAGATGATTTCAGCAAGAACTGAAATGTGTGTTGTCTGGAGTATGAATGTTGAAGACTTGAGAAACATTGAATCAGAAGGAATTAGAAAGAATAGAAGCTTGTTCTCTGTTCTGTGTTATTGATCTTCTTTTTCTTTCTTCTATATCTGTCTGTATTTCTTCTTCTCTGAATCTTAATATGAAATCGAGTCTTCAAATCTTCAAGATAGCCGTTAGCAAAATCATAAATGCTTTCCTTAATTGTCAACTATCTCTGAAGGAAAAAACCTAAATAACATTCCTTTTTTGTTTCCTTAAAACTTGCTCCAGATTTAATATAACAGCTAAAATTTTTCTTCAATAAATGTTCTGACTTAAAGACATTTGAAATCTTTAACAAACTGACAGAATTCCAGAAATCGTTGATCTCAAAAGATAATCGTCGATCTGAGCTCAACTATCGTCGAACTGAGCTCAGAGATATTGGAACTAGTCTTATATAGAAAGCGTCGATCTGAGCTAAGCCATCGTCGAACTGAGTTCGACGCCTCGTCGACTTGAGCTCAGAGATAGTGGAAGTGGGTTTGACACTTCGTCGATCTGATCTCGATGACAAGTTGAACTCTATATCTGGGCTTCTCATCTGAACTAGGAGGTTTTGGGGAAAGTTTCAAACCCAAGTCCTAAGCCTTAGACCTTAACTAGTTTACCTTTACTCTATACAATAAGGTCAATGCAATAATCCTATAGACATAATGATCCTGACCAAAATTAGTAATAGGGTGTTCCAACAATCTCCCCCTATTTGGGTTAGGATTACTATTTACATGAATTATAGGAAATAAAATCAACAAAAACAGAAATACATAAAACATTACAGAACCACAGATATATAGATATATCACAGCAAAAACTTCAGCAGAGATGAGATTGTTCAGCTTACATTAACTTTCCTTGTCAGTACCTTTCTGAAACAGAATTTCCCTGTTAGGATTTTTAGAGTCTTTCTTTGATCTCATATCATCAGCAGCACCAAGAGACTTCTTGCTTCTGCCTTTAGGGACTACAGCTTCAGGATGTAGTTGCATATACTTCTCAGTATTGAAAAATTTCTTGGAGCTGTACCTTTCAAGTTCTTGTCTTCTTTGATTTGACAGAGTAGAAATGTTGGAAGAATCTTGGCCTTTTTCTCTGGCTTTCTTGATTTGATCTAATGCAGCCATCTCTTTTAGTCTTGTTATCCAGGAGACTGGGTTATTCTCTGGATCTTCAAATGAAACTAATGGCTCATACTTATTGATGGTGTCAGTGAGAGGAGCTTTTTGATGAAAACCTTCTTTGAGCTTATAAGGAAAAGGACCAGAAGTGGAATCACTTGGGATTTGTATTTTCCTTTGATAAGGTTGATACCTGGACCGTCCTCTGGAATAAACCTGATAACCTCTTTGAGTGCCTCTATACTGACAGCCTCTTGACTGATTACCTCTTTGATGATTCCTCTAGATTGAGATCTTCCTTGAAACTGGGATTGAGAGGATCTTTGAAAAGAGATATTGGAGGATTGAGGAGCTGAGTCTCCACCAGATCCTGCACCTAGAGAAGGAGAAGGAGGAGGATTATAGAGAGAGGTTCCTTTATCATATTTCCTTTTCTTCCTCATGGACTTCAACTATTTTTTAGAATATTGCATCCAGTGCTCAGTTATAGGGCAGTTGTGCAGAATATAATATGGAATATCATGATCAGAAGTAGACTTTTCAATTGGGACTCTTTTCATAACTTTACTTCTAGCTTTCCTTTTCTTTACAATAGTTGTAGAAGAGTAATCAGAGTCTGTTCTGAATTCATCATCATCAGAGCTCTGAGGCTCATCAAATAAAGCATCTATTTGCCTTAACAATTCTTTAGAAATGGAGATAGGAGCAGAAGCTGAAGCAGGAGGTGCAGTAGAGATAACAGGAGCAGCAGCTGAAATAGCAGGAGCATCAACTGAAGCAGTAGGCTCAGAAACTAAACAAACTGGCTCTATCACAGCCTCTGAGAAAACAATAGCGGTAGCAGCAGCAGCATGAACCAAAGGAACACTTTCCACAGTCTTAACAGAATTAATATACATCTGTAGCACATTGGGATCACAGCAGGAGAAGGGAACTATAGCCTTGGTTAAATCTTCAGTAGGGAGAGGTGCTGAAAGATAACTACTATAAAGTGAATCAAATAATGATAATAATGAATGGATGTCTACTACATGACTAATGGTTGGAGCTAGAACTAGAGGTAGAACTGGAACTTCTGATACTTGCATTTCCGAAATCTCTGAGGGTAGCAATTCTTCATATGGAATCTCCCCCTGCCTAGATTCAATGAGAGCTGAATCTAGGCCCCCAGAAGAAGGGATGTCCTAAAGGGAGAAGGAGGAAGAGATTCTAGCAGATAACTCATGTAAAGTCTTAACTAAAGGAGCCAATGTGGCATCAAATTGAAGAGTTAGCCTTGGGGCCAATAACTTATATAGTTTGTCTACTAGGGGAATAAGATCTACTTGCTCAAGATTAACTTGAGTAGAGGTAGAGGAAGTAGCTGTAGAGAGAGATGAATTGATGCAGATTGAAGTGGTATGGATGGTTGAGATAATTGAATGGATGTAATGGATGGAACTGGGATAGTGACTGATGGTAGGAATGAAGAGATGGAAGGTGGAAAGGATTGTTGAGATATGATATCATGTAGGATTTATTGTAAGGATGTTGAGGTGGATGAAATGGCTTGAGGTGAAGATGGATAAGCATCCAAGAAGGAATCATCTGGAAGTTTGAATGATTGAAGATGGGGGATGATTCTAAATCTATTGATGGGAAGTAATGTAGTGGATGGAAATCATCTTAAAGGGTGGCTGGAGGAGGTGGAGAAGCTATTTGAGGTGAAGGTATGGATGATGTAACTTGATGTGGAGAAGGTGGAGAGGATATGGAAGGGGATGGCAAAACTTCTACTGGGGCAGTGGACTGAGGAGGAGTGACTGTTTCAGTCCATGTGCCTAAAGAAGCTTTAGCTGCAGGATCCCTGCTAGGTTTGACAATATGTCTCTCCCACTTGCCAAATAGGGCAGAAGAAAGCCTCTTTGATGCATTGATATGCATCCCATTGGACACCAACAACTGGGGGCACCTATTCTGCAGGAATAGGCCCAAAATCCTTCCAAAGTTTACAAAATTCTTATTTATCTTTTTCTTAAGCAAATCAAAGAAAACTGCTCCACAATCCAGGTGCATCATATCCACTATTGCAGCCATTAAACAAAATTGATACCTGGAAATTGTATCATGGGCTGAATGCTTAGACAAAATGACCTTTCCTACAACATCTGCTGGAAATCTATATTCCATGGATAGATTCTTCTTCAGTAGTTTATTAGGGTTCTCAGAAATATGACCCATTCTATCTGACATTGCAAAAAATTCTACCCCTGATAGTTCTATGCTATCATTACCAGTACTTAATCCAAAAACCTCTATAAGAATACCTGGGGTTAGGGATACATGTGTCCCAGAGATGGTTCCAACAACTGTATTTTGATCCAAATTATGGGCAGTATAGACCCATTCTTTTATCTCATCTACTGCTAATTTGATTCTGGTAGAAATAATATTTACAAGTTATTGTTCCTTGAAGAGTTCCAGAATTTCCTTAAACATCTGATCAGTCCCCTCGAAAGATTCCATATCAATAGCAAAGCCGGTGTCGAACTTCATTGCGGCTAGAACGACGACTGAGACCGACATATTTCCTGCAAAAATAAACAAGATCAAGTGTAGAAGAGTTTGGAGGGAAAGAAAATTCTTGCAGAAGGTATTAAAGCGCAAATGAGAACGACGCCTGAAAAATGATTTTATATTAGGGTTCGACGCCGAAAAGGAAAGATCGTTGAACTCATTTCGACGATCTACGGCTCTAGGGGAAACTGAAGGGTCTCAACATCATCGATCTCCGTTCGACGATATTTGAGATCGCTAACCGAGAAGGATAGTCTAGCACTATCTAGAAACGCCGAGCTCCGTTCGACGATCTTCATGAAAAACGTCGAGCGTAGTTCAGAGTTCAGAGAAAACCTGCAGACACTAGGAAACTCAAATTTTTAACCTAGTCTTTGTCAATTTTTAGGTTTTTAAGATCTTGGAACTTAATTAAAACTGCCTCCATTTAACATTCCTAATTGATTAAGGAAGAAAGTGTGTTTCTTTTCATCCAAGGGTTTGGTGAAAATATCTCTCCTTTGTAAATTAGTTTGGATGTATTCTAGTTCAATTTTACTTTTCTATACATTATCCCTTAAGAAGTGATGCCTAATCTCTATGTGTTTGGTCCTACTATGGAGGACTGGATTTTGAGCTATGGAAATAGCACTAGTATTATCACAAAATATTTTGTACTTCTCTAAGTTATAGCCATAGTCCAGGAGCTGATTTTGAATCCACAATATTTGTGAGCAACAACTACCTGCTGCCATATATTCAGCTTCAGCAGTTGATGTGGACACAGATGTTTGTTTCTTGCAAAACGAGGAGACAAGTCTGTCACCAAGAAACTGATAAGTTCCACGGGTGCTTTTCCTGTCTACTCTACATCCAACATAATCAGCATCAGAAAATCCAGTTAAATCAAATCCTGAATCAGCTGGATACTAGAGACCTAGATTTGGACAACTTTTCACATACCTAAGAATCCTCTTAACAAATGTGAGGTGTAACTCTCTAGGGCTGACTTGGAATCTAGCACATATGCATGTAGCAAACATTATATCAGGTCTACTAGCTGTAAGATACAATAAGGAGCCAATCATTTCTCTATATATGGTCTGATGAACTAGTTTCCCATGTTCATCAGCATCTAATACAACATTAGTAGGCATGGGTGTTTTCATAGAGGATGCATCAGACATACCAAATTTCTTAACCAATTCTTTTGCATACTTGGTTTGAGAAATAAAGATGCCATCATCATGTTGCTTGACTTGCAATCGTAGAAAGAAGGATAGCTCACTCATACTACTCATTTCAAACTTGGAATGCATTAGGTTGGAGAACCTTTTGCACAAATTTGAATTATTAGAACAAAAAATAATATCATCTACATAGATTTGTACTAGTAGGATATTGGACTTATGGGTTCTAATAAAAAGAGTTTGGTCTACTCTATCCCTTTTAAAATCATTTTCCAAGAGAAACAAGCTAGGGTCTCATACCATGCTCTAGGAGCATGTTTGAGACCATATAATGCTTTATTCAATTTATAAAAAAAATCAGGGTGAGTTAGAGAGATAAAACCTTGAGGTTGTTTTACATAAACTTCTTCCTTGATATCACCATTGAGGAATGCACTTTTGACATCCATTTGATAAACTTTGAACTTCTTGTGAGCTGCATATGCTAGGAAGATTCTTATGGCCTCTAACCTTACAATTGGTGCAATGGTTTGGTCATAGTCTATGCCTTATTCTTGAGAATATCCTTGAGCAACTAGCCTTGCCTGGTTTCTTACAATAACTCCTTGATCATCTAACTTGTTTTTGAATACCCATTTTGTTCCAACAATGGGATGATTCTTTGGCTTTGGCACTAGCTCCCAAACTTTGTTTCTTTCAAATTGATTTAATTCCTCTTGCATTTCAATGATCCAGTTTGGATCTTGTTCTGCATCTTGTATGGATTGAGGCTCAATTTGAGAAAGAAAGTAAGTGTGCATCAAATGTTGTGTTGGAACCTTAGTTCTGATTTGGGTCAGGATCATTATTAGGAATATTAGATTGACCCAAAATGTATAGTCATGGGTCGTAGGATTATTTTCAGGTTTGCTCATTCAGAAAAATTCCAAAGGAATTTAGATTTGAAGTTCAGAAAATTGCTGGAAGAAAATCTCTGAACTCAGTTCAAAGATCTCTGAGCGGAGATCAACGATATCTGAGCTCAGCTCAAAGAAAATTGTAAAACTCAGATGCAGTTAAAAATCTCTGAACTCAGCTCAACGATCCCCGAGCTGAGTTCAACGATCTACGAACCCAGTTTGAAGAAAGCTTTAAATTGAGATCAACAATTCCTGTGCAGTTTTTCAGGCAGATTTATTTACAGCTGGCAGAATTAATTAAGGCCTTAATTGCAGGCTTTATGATTCTAAGATTTAATGCTATATATTCTTATGAATATAGCCGTTTGGAGGCAGCATTAAATATCGAGATAATTACAGAGATTAAATGCCAATTAATTTCTTAAGGCAGATTCTATTCTTGGGAATTGATTTAGCCATTCCAAGATAGAATGAATTCAAATTCTTCAGGCATTAAATATACAGATATTATATCTTACAGAAAATATGAAAAGTAATACAGCACTCGACACAACAGAAGAGATAGAGAGAGAAAATTCAAGAATGCTTCTTCTCTCACAAGAAGAAGAACTTAGCTACAAGTTTTCTTATAGCAAATCAACTTAATCTTCTTCATCTACTCTAGGCTTTCAAGAGACAATCAATCAATATCAGTCTTAAAGCTTGTTGGAGATCAACATCAACTTGAAGGCCTACACGTTGAAGCAAAGCTTCCACTCCTAAACTATTCTACATCTTAGGGGGAGCTTTGACATCATCAACAATCCACTAGTCTTCTCTCATATCATTGACAGAGAAGATAACAACATTTCTTTTCCCTTTCTTTTGTACAGGGTTATCTCTCCCTTCAAAAGTGAACTCTTGGAGATAGGGCACTTGATCAAAAACCTATTGGTTTTTAGGCACCTGATCAAAAGCCAAAAGGGTTTCTAGATCTACCTGAAGTTGATCTTGTGGTGGCAGGGCACCTGATCAAAAACCTGTAGTGGATTCCTACCATGGTGGTAGAAGAGTGGATGTACCCAGTTTTGGGGAACCATTATAATCCTTGTGTCATCTGGATTGCTTGCTTTTCCTTATTTATTTTATGTGCTGTGATTTTCTTTTCCAAATAAAAACATATATATATATATATATATCTGAGAAAACATAAGATCTATCCTCTCTTTCATGTTGATTTATCTGATTCATGGTTTGCACACCTGCTGAGATGTCTCCAATCACTTGAGAGAGTGGATGATCTTTTGTTGTTACTAAATCAACAATGGGTGTTGATTGTTCACCAATATGTGTTGTTGTTTCCTCTTGTGGAACAATAACTGGCTCTTCATTTTGATTGTCACCATGACTTGCTAAAATCTGACTGTCATCTTCATTTTCACTACTTTCAGCTTCTTGTTGAGTGGATGAAGGTGATGGATCTTTTTCAATGATATTCAGCCTGTCCAAATTCTCTGATCGAGAATGTACCTGCAAAGGGTCTATGGTAGAAGTGCTCTTCTCTTTGTAAGACATATTAGTTTCATCAAAAGAGACATGCACTGTTTCTTCAATTTTATGAGATGATTTATTATAAACCCTATAGGCCTTACTTATCATGGAGTATCCCATAAACACACCTTTATCAGCTTTGGCTTCAAATTTTGCTAAGTATTTCTTGTCATTGTTTGAATGTAGCAAATACAACCAAAAATTATAAGATAATCAACTTTAGGTTTCTTCCCTTTGAGTAATTCATAGGGAGTCTTGCCCTTTAACTTATGTATCAAACTCCTATTCAGAACATTATTTGAAGTGTTCACAGCCTCTGCCCAAAAGGATAGAGGAAGGTGAACATCTATCAATAATGTTGTGGCAGATTCAATAAGGGTTCTATTCTTCCTTTCAGCTACCCCATTCTGTTGAGGAGTTCTAGGAGTTGAGAAAGTGTGCCTGATCCCTTCCTTCTGACAAAACTCTTGCATAAGAATAGAATCAAACTCTATCCCATGATCACTTCTGATCAGGGCTATGTGAGTATTGAACTCAATATGTATACATTTGAGAAACTCTGTCAAACATTTGAAGTTATCAGACTTCTTCCTCAGAAAGAACACCCATGTGAATCTAGTGAAGTCATCTACAACTACTAAAGTATAAGATTTCCCTCCTAGGCTTTGTACAGTATTGGGTCAAAATAGATCCATATGTAACAAGTACAAAATTCTAGGTGAATCACTCTTATTAAGTGACTTAAAGCTTTTTTTAGTTTGCTTGTCTAATTGACAAGCCTTGCAGAGTCCTTCCTTCTTGTAAGGGCTAGAAGGTAGTCCTCTAACAAGGTTGTCCTTGGATAGCCTAGCAATGGTTCTAAGGTTAACATGTCCTAATCTCTTATGCCATAATTCATTTGGTTTGCTTTGAGAATTAAATAAACAGATATCTACCTTGGTTGAATGAAAATTTACTAGATAGATGTTACCTCTTCTGTTACCTGTCAATACCGTTGTGTTGTCTTCTGATTTGATGATTCATGAAGACTTGTTGAATGTAACCTGGTAGCCTTCATCACATAGCTGACTGATACTGGTAAGATTGTGCTTCAGTCCTTTCACATATGCTACCTTCTTTAATGTTACTTACACTATTTGGACTGCACCATATCCTTTGGTATGTCCAAAGTTTTAATCTCCAAACATGACTTTGGGTCCATGCTTAGCCTTGAAGGATACTAGTTACCCTTGCTTTTAGTCATGTGCTTGGAGCACCCACTATCCAGATACCAGTGCTGGTCCATGGTTGGATAGGTCTTCACCTGCACAAATAACAGTTCATTTGTTTTTGACCCAGTTTACCTTGGGTCTAGCTTGATAACCTTTGAAATCAGAAATAAAAGACATCTCTGGTTGACTCTTATATCCTTCAGGATGATATCTCCTAAGAGGAATTATCCATTTGGTATAAGGGTTGAACTGTTGAGATGTAGGATATTTAGAATTAATTTTTGATGTACCCCTTGAGAACTGGTCATATCTCTCAACTCTGTTCGACGATCGTGGACCTGAGCTCGACGATCTTGGGTCAGATCGTCGAGCTCTATTCAGCGATCGATCTTGTCTGTGTTCAGAGATCAGAGATCATCGACCTGAGTTCGACGATTCAGTATGAAATCGCTGAGCTCCGTTCGAAGATCGACGAGCTCCGTTCGACGATTTATGTTGAACATTGTTCTCTTTGGGTAGATCAGAATTTTTTCTAGCTACCTCCACAACTCCTTTTCCTTTATTAGAGATAAATTTAATGGGAGTTGTTAACACAATAGGTTGGCTGGATGAAGCACCCAAGCCCAGTGTACTATTGAATCTTGAGTTCACTGTGCTTGTGATGTCCATCAGCTTGATACTTCTTCCATTGAGGGATTCTTCAAACTTCTTGGCCTCAGATAGTTCACTTTTCAGTGAAGCTATCTGCTCCCTATAATATTCTAACTCATCTGATAGATTGAGGTTATCTGAACTTAAGGTACTTTATTCAGATAACTGATTTTTGAGAGAGATAATTTCTTTCTCAGACTTAAGTAAATCTAAAAATAGTGCTTTAAATTCAGATTTGAAGTCCTCAGAATTAAAATCAAATGAATCAATTACCTGGTCTTCTTCTAGCTCTGGTTCAGATTCATTTTCAGATTCATGTTCTGAATCAGTGTTGTTCTGAGAGGCATTGATTGTCATCATGCAGAAATCTTTTTCTTGTGCATCATCCTCATCATCACTTGAACTTGATGATGCATCAGATTCTTCTTCTATTTCACTCCATGTTTCAACAACAAATCCCTTCCTTGTGTGCTTGTTCTTGCTGGAAGAGGATCTGTCATAGTGATTTCTTCTGGAGTCTTTATCTTTTCTCTTTTCTCTCTTGTCCTTCTTGTCCTTGTTTTGACTTTCTTGACAATCAGGCAGTATGTGTCCTGGTTTCCTGCAACCATAACAAATAATCTCTTTATTATTTGATTTATCATACCTTGGCTTTTCTTGGCCTCTGGATGACCTTTTTATGAAGTCCTTCCTGGCCATTTTGTAGAACCTCTTGGCTAGGAGGCTTATATGTTCTTCATTTCATGTGACTATGTCTTCAGGCTGTACTTCTGTTTCCTTGAAAGCAATTGACTTCTCCTTCCTGACTGCTGGAGAAGTTGTCTTCTGCTCTTCTTCTCTATTCTTGATGAGCTACTCATAAGATTTGAGCTTGCCCAATAGATCTTTTGTAGTGATTTCATTTAGACTTCTGGCATCCTTGATGGGTTAGATCCTTGAATCTCAATTGTACTGGGGAAGCACATCAGGATTTTATCTTTTATCTCTGTGAGAGAGATCTCCTTGTCCAATATCTTGAGTTCACTAACAATCAGAATTAGTCTGTTGTACATGTCAGCTACTGATTCATTTTCTTCTTTCTTGAAATTCTCATACTGAGTGATGAGATGAGATCTCCTATCTTTTCTCTCATCAGTTGATCCTGACACAAGATCAGATAGCTTGTCCCAAATCTCTTTGGCTGAGTTGCATTCAGCTACCTTCTGGAAGATGTCATCAGACATTGTCTGAGCTAGTATGTTCATAGCTTTAGCATCAGCAACCTTCCATTTCTTTATGTCAGCATCTATTCCTGAAGGAGGAGGAACAACATTTGTGCTTGTGTTTGCAGGAGGCTTGGGGAAATCTGTCAAAACAGAATTAAAAATATCTTCATCAATGGAATTAACGTATAATCTGATCCTTGCCTTCCAAAGTGCAAACTTGGAGAGATTGCACACTGGAGGTCTGGTGCTAGCATAATCGTTGTTTTGTGCCATGAATTTAGATTAAAATAAATATAATAAAAAATATCCCTCTATTAAGGATGGATCTTTAGAGAGATCTTTTGGTTCAGGTGTTTGCCTGTATGAACAACCAACCTCCCTCTGATACCAATTGAATGTGAGTGTAAGATCAACCCTTCACTCTAGAGGGGGGTGAATAGAGTGTTTTAAAATAATTTTGCAAATTTAAAAATTACTTTAGCAGTGGAAGACTTAATTTACTTAGTGTAGAGTGCTTAACAGTAATCAGAATAAAACAAATATAAGAAGCAAATCCACAGCACACAGCAAACAAAATAACAAGCAACCAGAAGACACAAGGAACTATAGTGGTTCTCCAAAACCTGGGTACATCTACTCTTCTACCACCCTTGGTAGGAATCCACTGCAAGATGAGTTGATCAGGTGTCCTGGGCACCAATGAGGTTTTTATCAGGTACTCAAAAACCAAACCAGATTTTTTGATCAGGTGTTGCCACCACTGAGTTTTGATCAGGTCTCAGAAATCAAAACAAAACTTTTGAAGGGAGTTTAAAGAACCCTTTTATAGGAAAGAAAAAGAAAAAGGTTAGGTTGTCTTCTCTGTCAATAATCAAAGAGAAGCACAAGTGGATGTTTATGTTGTCAAAGCTCCCCCTGAGATTAGCAAGAGTTCAGGAATAGAAGCTTTGCAAGGGTGATAGGTCTTCAATGAAAAGAATGCTCCAGCAAAAGATGATTTCAGCAAGAACCTAAATGTGTGTTGTCTGGAATATGATTGATGAAGACTAGAGAAACTTTGAATCAGAAGGAATCAAAAAGAATAGAAGCTTGTTCTCTGTTCTGTGTTATTGATCTTCTTTTTCTTTCTTCTATATCTTTCTATATTTCTTCTTCTCTGAATCTTAATATGAAATCCAGTCTTCAAATCTTCAAGATAGCCGTTAGCAAAATCATAAATGCTTTCCTTAAATGTCAACTGTCTCTGGAGGAAAAACCTAAATAACATTCCTTTTTTGTTTCCTTGAAACTTGCTCCATATTTAATATAACGGCTAAAAATCTTCTTTAATAAACGATCTGACTTAAAGACATTTGAAATCCTTAACAAACTGACAGAATTCCAGAAATCGTTGATCTCAAAAGATAATCGTCGATCTGAGCTCAACTATCGTCGAACTGAGCTCAGAGATATTGGAACTAGTCTTAGACAGAAAGCATCGATCTGAGCTCAGCGATCGTCGAACTGAGTTCGACGCCTCGTCGACCTGAGCTCAGAGATAGTCGAACTGGATTCAACGCTTCGTCGATCTGAGCACAACGACAAGTTGAACTCAATATATGGGCTTCTCATCTGAACTAGGATGTCTTGGGGAAAGCTTCAAACCTAAGTCCTAAGCCTTAGACCTTAACTAGTTGACCTTTACTCTATACAACAAGGTCAATGCAATAATCCTATATATACAGTGATCCTGACCCAAATTAGTAATAGGGTGTTCCAACAATGTCCATTATATATAAACAACCCCATTTATACATACACACGAAGGAATGTACAACAAATACTCAATAGTTTGGCATTAAGGCCTTACAATTACGCTTTACAAGTGTGTATTACAAACATCGGCGCGCAGGCCGGCCACACATGAACATAATAAAAGCCTTTGCTCAGCCTTGGAGGGCAAGCAGCAGTAGTAGCAGTAGTAGGGGCTTCAACCCACTATTTTCTACTCGACTCTCCAGCACTTGCATAGGGACAACCCACCATATTGGTGACAAACAAAGCAACGGTCAGCATTCAGCTGACCAATTAATAACGACCATACCCCTTTCCCGGGGCAGTGGTATTCCTTCCCTGCAGGCATAGCCTTTCATAAGTAGATATATCATACGACGTGAACTCACGCACAATCAACATATCACAACCGTCGGCCACGCGGCCCGACGATCCGTTCACTCAAGGCAGATTCTTGGTGTACAGGCAAACCAGGGTCCCACCACCGTTCAAGGATCGAAAACCAATAGTATTGAGCATTTAGTCTTAATGGCGCGTAGGACTAAGACTCTCATTATGCGCTCCAACAAGACCAATAACTATGTTTACAAGTCGATCAGACATAACGCGGGTACAAATCAGCCACCACCCGTTGCTCAAGTCGCCATGCCATCATCGAATATTGAAGAACTCATGGCCAATTTTCAGGTGCGGGTCGGTTTCACCTTTCCTGTTCGGCACTAAGCCTTTTTAAGAGCACATAACTCACAATAGCCACACTGTCCTCCAATGACTGGCTTCACAATCCAAAAAGGGGAGATAATGCCAGCGTTCGTCGCAGTCGCTTGAGGGGTTCAGCAGAACTCACTTTCTGCCCCGAAACTCACCCAAATATGGCATACAACACAAAAGAATCACGTGTGTAATTTCCTGGAATTCCACTCCAGTACTTCCTGTTACTACCCTTCACAGGCACAACCCTTCGACTCCACAAACTACATGTTTATACGCGAAGTCTTCTCCGGTGCGTAAAATGCAACATCACCAATCCAGACCAACCTGTCCAGATGGGCTTCAGACAGCATGCTTATTCCGTACTACACATTTCTGGATCAATATGCAAGACTGGGGATTACAAGAATCAACCCAAGGAAATCTCTCAACAGCCACCTTTTGGTGGGGGAAATCCACAGACATGCAAAACCGATGACTTCACATATTCAAGAAGGAAGATCGTTACCCTTGACGATCTCTTGGGAAGCATGGAATCTAGCAGGATAGCAAGCACCGAAACGCACTCGCCTCCAAAAATCTGGACTCGGCTCGCAATTTCGAACGCTGAATCTCCACCGATAGCCAGAACTCTTCTCTTCTTCCTCCTTGCTCTCACTTCTCTCTATCTCTTTTAGAAAGCGAATAACTAAGAGTAAATGAGAGATAACTCTCAATTCCTAGACATATCTTAACAAGGGGAAGCTTGGACCCTTAGATCCCATCTGAAGGAAATGAACGGCCACAAAATGCCCTGAAATAACTTTTCCGTGGCCGAACACGGCTTGTGACACGCCTGTGTCACAGGCTGTGTACCTTAAGCGGTACACAAACCGACTTATCCAGAACAAGACACGGCCATGTGACACGCCTGTGTCATAGGACGTATGGACTTACATGGTTTAAGACACGCCCGTGTCTAGGCCGTGTTCACCAGGCCTCAATGCCCTGGACAATTCCAGAGAAGGACACGACCCTGTGACACGCTCGTGCCCATGTCTCAGTCCATGTGCCTAGACACGGCTGCGGAAACGCCCGTGTCCAGCCCGTGTTCAATAGGCCGCATAAACCTGGCAAAAACCCGAGGAGGACACGGCCTTCGACACGCCCGTATATCAGGCCGTGTACCCTCTCGACAAACGTCGAGTGCATTTTGTCGAGTACTCGAGATGACACAGAGAAGGACACGGCTTGGTACACGCCTATGTCCCAGGCCATGTGCCTCACTCGAGATATACTCGAGACCAAAATCCCACTCGAGTAAACAGAGCAGGACACGCCTTGGTACACGCCCGTGTCTCAGGACGTGTTGCCCAGTTCTTTGAGATTTGGGGTGTTATAACTCTCTCCTCCTTAGAATAAATTTTGTCTTGAAATTTGCACACAGTAAGGAAAACAGCAATCAAGATGTTATAACTTCTCAAAAGTTTGATACAACTTGACACGCACTGTACAATAGTTTACACAAACAACTCGGGAAACTCAGCCCGCATGGTTTGCTCTCACTCCCATTTTAGCTCCTCACGGACATAGTTGTCCCATCGGACCTTGACCATCCCGATTATCTTTTTCTGCAACTATTTATCGGCTCTATCCTTGATCTGAATGGTACTAACCTTCGTCATTAGCCCAAATTTGACCGATATAGGATCGTTTGCCATCACTTGAGCTGGAACATTTACGGCTTTTCGAAGCACTAATATGTGGAACACATCATGCAGTCCACTTAATTCTGCCGAAAGAGCTTGCCAATACGCAGCTTCCCTAACTGCTCCACCACTTCAAACGAACCAAGATATCTCGGACTTTACTTTTTCAGACGCCAAATCCTGGACACACCTTTGAAGGGTTTGATCTTCAGGTAAACCCAATCACCCACCGCAAACTCAACATTTCGGTTCTTGGCGTTATAGTATTTGGCTTGTCTATCTTGGGCTATCAATAGCCTCTCACGAATAGAGCTTAATGTCAAATTAGCTTCTTCGACTTCTTTATACCCATATAGTTTAGATTTGCCTGTTTCCTCCCAAGCTAATGTTGTACAACATTTCCGACCATATAAAGCTTCAAACGGTGCCAGTTCAAGCAAGCAATCATTCGAAGTGAGCCACTTTAGTGAATCGCCCATATCTAGCCACTTACGATGCTACGGGGAACACCGTGCAATCGTACAATCTGCTCAACATAAAGCTTCGCCAGACTTCCACTGAATCGTCCCTCTTATTTGGTAGGAAGTGAGCCACTTTAGTCAACCGGTCTACGTTCACCGAAAGCGAATCGTTCTCGCGTTGAGATCTCGGCAACCCGTGCATGAAATACATTAAAATACCATCAAACTTCCATTCTGGAATAGGTAACGACTTCAAGAAACCTCTCGGCTTCTGGCATTCCGCCTTCACCAAGGCACATTTTTTACAATTAGCCACATACTGTGCTATGTATTTATTTAACCATGTCCACCAGAACAACTTTTTCATGTCCTTGTACATCTTTGTGCTCCCTGGGTAAATTGAGTATTTTTTAAAGTGAGCCTCATAAATCAACTTTTCCCACAACTTACCCATACTTAGGACGCACAAACGACCCTCTTTACGCAAAAGGCCATCATCCCAGGAGAATTGGTCATTTGAACCATCCACTACATAGCATTGGAGACTTTCAATAAGCTCCGTTTCTCATCAAACACTGCCCGCAAGGTCATACTGTACCTCCGTCCAGTTCAAGCATGCATCAGCTGTGGAATTCTTATCAACAAAAGAAATCTCTATTGCTTCCAACTCCTGGATCAGACGCTCATCATGCATCCGCAACAAATTTGCCCTTACGGATTCCTACGAATCAAGGTATCTGCGATCACATTTCCCTTCCCGGGAGTATAATGGATATAAAAGGTGTAGTCCCCGAGGAACTCCATCCACCTCCGTTGTTGCATATTGAGATCCTTATGATCCAATAGGTATTTTAGGCTCTTATGATCTGTAAAGATATCAACTTTTACACCATATAGATAGTGGCGCCCCATTTTCGTGCAAAAATCACCGCCTCAACCTCAAAGTCTTGGATGGGATAATTCCGCTCATGCACTTTCAGCTGGCGTGAGCCAAAAGCAATCACCTTGCCAAACTGCATAAGAACGCAGCCTAAGTCGCTCCCTGATGCATCATTGTAAATCTCATAGCCGTCTGTACCACATGGCGATGTCAAAATAGGCGTCGTGGTCAAACGACTCTTTAGCTATTCAAAAGCTTGCACGCACTCTGACGTCCAAACGAACTTCTGATCCTTCCTCGTTAATATGGTAAGAGGCAAAGCGATCCGTTAAAAGTTTTCCACAAAACGTCTGTAGTAGCCTGCCAATCCAAGGAAACTCCTGACTTCGGCCACCGAAGGCAACACTGGACACTCTCATATGGCACTTATCTTTGACGGATCTATTGTTATGCCCTCTCCACTTACCATGTGGCCAAGAAAAGCCACTGACGACATCCAAAACTCACACTTTGAGAACTTGGCATAGAGCTTATTTCTCTGCAGGGTATGCAACACCAACCGTAAATGGTTCGCATGATCAGCTTCAGATTGAGAGTACACCAAGATATCATCAATGAATATCATCACAAACAGATCGAAGTACTCTCGTAACATTCGGTCCATCAGATCCATGAACACCGATGGCACATTACATAGCCCAAATGACATTATAGTGAACTCATAATGACCGTAGCGTGTTCCAAACGCTGTCTTAGGAATGTCACCTTCCCGAATCCTCAATTGGTAATATCCAGATTTTAAATGCAATTTAGAATAGACGGTTGATCCCGCTAGCTGATCGAATAAGTCATCTATCCGTGGAATCAGATACTAGTTTTTCTCTGTCAGCTTATTCAATTCACGATAATCAATACACAACCGTAAACTACTGTCCTTATTTTTTACAAATAGAATAGGTGTGATCCAAGGTGACATACTTGGGCGTATATAACCCTGTTCCAGCAACTCTTGTAACTAAACTTTCAGTTCTGCCATTTCCTTTGGCGCTACGCGATATGGCGAGCGGGCCACAGGTTTCGCACCTGGCACCAACTCAATAGAGAAGTCGATCTCCCGCTTGGGTGGTAACCCAGGAAGATCCTTAGGAAACACATTGGTTCACTCCAACGTAATCAGAACATCATTCACACTGGCCATTGGCTCAACAGCCTGAATAAGCGTTAAGAATAACTCTGCGCCCTTCTGAACAGCATTGATGGCATGGAGAACAGACATCAGGGTCCCGCCTACTCCTCGCATACCAGCGAACGTAGTCTCAAACTCGGTATTCTTGCCCAGTGTGATCTCCATTGAATTTAGATCAATAAAGGCACGCTACTCCGAGAGCCAGTCCATACCAAAGATCACATCAAATTCTGATATCAGTAGCGCATATGCGCTCAAGCAGAAATCTCGACTTCCTATTTGAACTGGCACATCGCAAGCCCTATCCGCAAACATCACACATCCATTCGGTAATACCACCCTAACACTATCTGTCGTCACATGACTAGGTACTCCAATTCGAGCTACGAAGTCCTTAGACAAAAACGAGTGTGAAGCACCCGTATCGAATAGTGCTCTCGTCGGGTTATTCTGAATGAGGACAAATCCTAAGATAAACACATCATTCACAAGCTACACATAATGTATGCAATATAAAAAGTAATCAATATCTTAACTCATACCTGTGACGATGTCACTTTGCTTTATGGACTCTTGCTGGCCAAGATTATAGACTCAGGGCTATGCCTGGGATGTAGCCTACACCACTGCTTTTCCCTTCTCAGCATAAGACGCTCCCGTCTTCTTTTCCACCTTTGGCGGACCAACCCGACAGTCACGGGCTATATGTCCCACTTTGCCACATGTAAAGCAGGAACGAGACTCTTGCTTGTTAATAAAAACTAAGAAATTTTTAAAATATTTAAAATTATAAATAACTTGTTATTTGAAATACATGAAAATTTAAACTATACTTACATAAAAATAAGACAAAATAAGAAAAGAACCTATACAAAGAAAACTACGAAAAAAGTTAATATATAAGATTTAATAACAAAATTCTTCAAAAACTAATTTATTTCAAGAAAAAAATAGAGTACCTTGGCTAAAAATTTGAAAGGTACCTAGAAAATATATTAAGTGAAAGTGAAACCAACGTTTTAAAAATCGGACCGGCCGGTTCACAAATATTGTGGATAACAAGACTACTATAATAGTAGCACATATTATGCTCGATAACAAGACATGTGCAAGAATTATTAATGCAATCATCATAAAAGAGAAATCTACAAGACTACTATAATAGTAGCGCATTATGCTCTATATTAGCTAAACACGATAACTGCCTCCCCCCCCCCCACACACACACACACACAAATGATCCAAGAAGCGAGGACGACAAGTCCTTCAATCTAGCCTCCAATATCCAAGGATCAAATAACAACCAGATCATACTATGAACTTAGCCAAGCAAGATCCGTAATATATAACATGACATATGTGCAAGAATTATTAATGCAATCATCATAAAATAGAAATCTACAAGACTACTATAATAGTAGCACATATTATGCTCGATAACAAGACATGTGCAAGAATTATTAATGCAATCATCATAAAAGAGAAATCTACAAGACTACTATAATAGTAGCGCATTATGCTCTATATTAGCTAAACACGATAACTGCCTCCCCCCCCCCCACACCAAGGCCATTCAAGGGCATTTGCCCCTAAGTCTTTCGCAACTCTCAAAATCCTTTCCTTAGGGTTTGGGCTTGGGTCCTAGGGTAAACCAACCCTAAACCCTCCCATCTTCCCCAAGGGGGTACTTAGGATAATTCAAAACTAGTGGTAGACATCTCAAACTCTGATGAGGTGAGTTGACCTCTCAATCTCCAAAGAGCATTTTTCCCAAAACACCCTTCACTAGGTCAAAACTAGGGTTTAATAAATTCCTATTCAAAACTCATCCAAATGAGCTGAATTTTGGGGTACATCTAGATATAAATACCGGGGACCACTCACCAAGATTTGGGAGGGTATGGAGGTCATTTGGTCCACAAAATCTCTAACCCTAGCTTTTCCCAAGTTAGGACAAAATACCTAATTAAATCAACTCCAAATTTACCCAAATTTTGACAGCCCCTAACTAACAATAATATTGACTCCCTGTCCAAATTTCAAGTCATTTGGACAGAGACTCTCCAGTCGTCAGCAACTAGGGAAAACATATATTAAAGAAGCCTGTATTCCGAAGCATTGAATTCTTCTATTACTTTCTTCTCAATCTTCCTTAAAAAAGATCAGATGAAGGAAGAGGGCAGAGAGATAAAAGATCTTTCCCGTCTTCCGACTCAGGGCGTCGGCCACCACATTGGCCTTGCCTTGATGGTACTGTATCTCTACATCGTAATCGGCCACATACTCAAGCCACCGCCGCTGGCGCAGATTCAACTCCTTCTGCGTGAACACATACTTCAGGCTCTTGTGATCAGTGAAGATCTTGCACTGAGCCCCATAAATTAGATGCCTCCCCTGCTTCAACGCATAAATCACCGCTGCAAACTCAAGGTCATACGTAGGGTAATTTCTCTCGTGAGTATTTAATTGTCTTGACCCATACGCAATCACTTTTCTAAAATAATAGGAAGGAGGAGAGATTACAACCAAGACAAGAAGCTTTCCAAGATTCTCGGAGGGAAATAACGTGTGTTAACCCTTGTCCGTGCTAGGTCTTCGGAAAGGAGTCCAGGATCCAAGAGGAGTTGTCACTTCCTCCGTCGAGCCCATCCTTATATTACTGTGGTTGCTGAGGTGGAAAGGAGCTTGGGTGGCTGCAGTAAGTAGCTCAAACTAGAGCTTCGAATATAGCAACGTCAATGGCGGTAGAGGATGAAGCTTTTGTAAGCTCTTCGAAGTCAAATGTGTGGCCGGATCTTCCCTCCAAGGAAGAGAGAGAGGAAGAGGGCTGGAGTGTGATTTTCCCGCTCAATGGAGCCAAAAAGGCAGGCTTGTTCGTTGATCCCCAAAAATGGCAAAGGCTGTCACTTAAATAGAAAATTGTTAGAAAATTGGTCTCGCACAGTTCGACGCACGACCATGCGTGAACCGTGCGATATTATAATAAAGCATGCGCCTGCGAAGAAGAAGCGTTGACCCGTTCATTTCCTTCGCGCCCGGGCATGAAGCAATTCGCACGGGTAACCACAGAACGAAGAACTGTAGGAAAAATAGTGGAACCGTGCGATTTACTCGCGCACGGGCAATTCCACTCGTGCGTGAAGGAAAACACACGAGTAACCACAGAACGAAAAAGGGCAGGAAAACACTAGAATGCTACAGGAAAACCGTGCATTTCCTTCGCGCACGGTATGGGTGAAACTGTGCGTGAAGGATTCGCACGAGCTGGTCGTTCCACAAGATTGACCAAAGGAAAATGCACGAACAAAACAAACCGTGCGCTAAGTAAACACACGACCGTGTGTTTTCCTCAAATTAGAATTCAGACAAGGGGAAACAGACCACCTGCAAGCAAGGAAAGAAAGGCAATGGAGGACCCTCCAGCAATACTACAGGCATCGAAATTTTAGAATACTAACGTCATCACAATCATCGAAATTTAAGTTTGTATTAATTTCTTCTATAAAATTTTCTACGCCGAATAACGGATTTAAAGCGGCAGCGCACGAAAATATTGCAGGCATTTCTCTATAATATTTTAAAAAAATTTCTTCCATTATTTCAATTAATGGAAGTCATCCATCATGTTGCTTATAATAATTATATTTTTGTGCGATATTTATAAAAATTTCAATTACTAGTGAGCTAGTCGGATAGTACACGCCGGATAAAAAACAGTCGCCCTATAAAAATATTTTAATAAATCCATGTAATTTGTTAATACGTCTCAATCGGCAACGGTCAAATCATGATTATTTAGCATATTATAATATTTCATAAGAAGTGACTTTTGTTGAAACGTTCTTTTAACATTTTATATGTTGAATTTCATCTAATAGACATATCAAATTGAAGTTTCAAATATTTTTTACCCTGTACATTTACAAAATGTTTAAAATCCTGAGATCGTTGCCTATAACTATAAATGCCTAAGCATTAAACGAATTTTTTCAATATATAGTTTCATAGAAACTAAACTATCTAGTACCACTAAATTTAAAACGTGACAAACACAACGATTGTGAAAAAACGCACCGCTTAACATTAGTTTTATATCACGTTTTAACCAATCAATTGATACGTTATTGTTACAGGCATTATCAGAAGAAATACTCATTATTTTATCTTTTAATTTAAATTTTTGCACGCATTTCATAATTACATTATATATAACTTTACCTGTGTGCAGATATTCGAAATCTTCAAAACATATTACACGCTTATTTAGCTTTCATGAAACGGGATCGATCCAATGACACGTCATACATATATACGATAATCCTATTTTTATGCTACTGCTCCAAACGTCACTCGTTAAACTTACACGACCCTCAAATTTTTTAAAAAAATTTATTAACAATTGTTTTGATTCTAAATATGCTTTAATGACATCACGCTTAAGAGAAACTCTACTTACCTGTTGATATTTGGGTTGAATCCCTTCATGTATGTATTCCGTCGCATTCTCGTTGTCGTAGTGGCTGAATGACAACACACGTTTGATGACATATTTCATCCGCAGGTCTCGTTGTCGAAGTTGATCGTATGTCTAAATTTGTCCTGCTCCTGAAATTTGGGTTTGACTGGACTCGTGAGCTTGTCTCGAAGCGCAAGACTTAAGGTGTCTTGCTAGTGTCGAGTTGCCCGTAAGGATCAGCAGCTTCGAGCATAATTTGCATCGTGCCTTGAATTCGGCGGCAACTTGAACCTTATCGAAATGCTCCCAAAAAACTAATCCTATATATTTCAAGGTCAATGCAATAATCCTATATATATAGTGATCCTGACCCAAATTAGTAATAGGGTGTTACAACAATGTCCATTATATATAAACAACCCCATTTATACATACACACGAAGGAATGTACAACAAATACTCAATAGTTTGGCATTAAGGCCTTACAGTTACGCTTTACAAGTGTGTATTACAAACATCGGCGCGCAGGCCGGCCACACATGAACATAATAAAAGCCTTTGCTCAGCCTTGGAGGGCAAGCAGCAGTAGTAGCAGCAGTAGGGGCTTCAACCCACTATTTTCTGCTCGACTCTCCAGCACTTGCATTGGGACAACCCACCATATTGGTGACAAACAAAGCAACGGTCAGCATTCAGCTGACCAATTAATAACGACCATACCCCTTTCCCGGGGCAGTGGTATTCCTTCCCTGCAGGCATAGCCTTTCATAAGTAGATATATCATACGACGTGAACTCACGCACAATCAACATATCACAACCGTCGGCCACGCGGCCCGACGATCCGTTCACTCAAGGCAGATTCTTGGTGTACCGGCAAACCAGCGTCCCACCACCGTTCAAGGATCGAAAACCAATAGTATTGAGCATTTAGTCTTAATGGCGCGCAGGACTAAGACTCTCATTATGCGCTCCAACAAGACCAATAACTATGTTTACAAGTCGATCAGACATAACGCGGGTACAAATCAGCCACCACCCGTTGCTCAAGTCGCCATGCCATCATCGAATATTGAAGAACTCATGGCCAATTTTCAGGTGCGGGTCGGTTTCACCTTTCCTGTTCGGCACTAAGCCTTTTTAAGAGCACATAACTCACAATAGCCACACTGTCCTCCAATGACTGGCTTCACAATCCAAAAAGGGGAGATAATGCCAACGTTCGTCGCAGTCGCTTGAGGGGTTCAGCAGAACTCACTTTCTGCCCCAAAACTCACCCAAATATTGCATACAACACAAAAGAATCACGTGTGTAATTTCCTGGAATTCCACTCCAGTACTTCCTGTTACTACCCTTCACAGGCACAACCCTTCGACTCCACAAACTACATGTTTATACGCGAAGTATTCTCCGGTGCGTAAAATGCAACATCACCAATCCAGACCAACCTGTCCATATGGGCTTCACACAGCATGCTTATTCCGTACTACACATTTCTGGATCAATATGCAAGACTGGGGATTACAAGAATCAACCCAAGGAAATCTCTCAACAGCCACCTTTTGGTGGGGGAAATCCACAGACATGCAAAACCGATGACTTCACATATTCAAGAAGGAAGATCGTTACCCTTGACGATCTCTTGGGAAGCATGGAATCTAGCAGGATAGCAAGCACCGAAACGCACTCGCCTCCAAAAATTTGGACTCGGCTCGCAATTTCGAACGCTGAATCTCCACCGGTAGCCAGAACTCTTCTATTCTTCCTCCTTGCTCTCACTTCTCTCTATCTCTTTTAGAAAGCGAATAGCCAAGAGTAAATGAGAGATAACTCTCAATTCCTAGACTTATCTCAACAAGGAGAAGCTTGGACCCTTAGATCCCATCTGAAGGAAATGAGCGGCCACAAAATGCCCTGAAATAACTTTTTCGTGGCCGAACACGGCTTGTGACACGCCTGTGTCACAGGCTGTGTACCTTAAGCGGTACACAAACCGACTTATCCAGAACAGGACACGGCCATGTGACACGCCTGTGTCATAGGACGTATGGACTTACATGGTTTAAGACACGCCCGTGTCTAGGCCGTGTTCACCAGGCCTCAATGCCCTGGACAATTCCAGAGAAGGACACGACCCTGTGACACGCTCGTGCCCATGTCTCAGTCCATGTGCCTAGACACGGCTGCGGAAACGCCCGTGTCCAACCCGTGTTCAATAGGCCGCATAAACCTGGCAAAAACCCGAGGAGGACACGGCCTTCGACACGCCCGTATATCAGGCCGTGTACCCTCTCGACAAACGTCGAGTGCATTTTGTCGAGTACTCGAGATGACACAGAGAAGGACACGGCTTGGTACACACCCATGTCCCAGGCCGTGTGCCTCACTCGAGACCAAAATCCCACTCGAGTAAACAGAGCAAGACACACCTTGGTACACGCCCGTGTCTCAGGACGTGTTGCCCAGTTCTTTGAGATTTGGGGTGTTATAACTCTCTCCTCCTTAGAATAAATTTTGTCTTGAAATTTGCACACAGTAAGGAAAACAGCAATCAAGATGTTATAACTTCTCAAAAGTTTGATACAACTTGACACGCACTGTACAATAGTTTACACAAACAACTCGGGAAACTCAGCCCGCATGGTTTTCTCTCACTCCCATTTTAGCTCCTCACGGACATAGTTGTCCCATCGGACCTTGACCATCCCGATTATCTTTTTCTGCAACTATTTATCGGCTCTATCCTTGATCTGAATGGTACTAACCTTCGTCATTAGCCCAAATTCGACCGGTATAGGATCGTTTGCCATCACTTGAGCTGGAACATTTACGGCTTTTCGAAGCACTAATATGTGGAACACATCATGCAGTCCACTTAATTCTGCCGAAAGAGCTTGCCAATAGGCAGCTTCCCTAACTGCTCCACCACTTCAAACGAACCAAGATATCTCGGACTTTACTTTTTCAGACGCCAAATCCTGGACACACCTTTGAAGGGTTTGATCTTCAGGTAAACCCAATCGCCCACCGCAAACTCAACGTTTCGGTTCTTGGCGTTATAGTATTTGGCTTGTCTATCTTGGGCTATCAATAGCCTCTCACGAATAGAGCTTAATGTCAAATTAGCTTCTTCGACTTCTTTATACCCATATAGTTTAGATTTGCCTGTTTCCTCCCAAGCTAACGCTGTACAACATTTCCGACCATACAAAGCTTCAAACGGTGCCAGTTCAAGCAAGCAATCATTCGAAGTGAGCCACTTTAGTGAATCGCCCATATCTAGCCACTTACGATGCTACGGGGAACACCGTGCAATCGTACAATCTGCTCAACATAAAGCTTCGCCAGACTTCCACTGAATCGTCCCTCTTATTTGGTAGGAAGTGAGCCACTTTAGTCAACCGGTCTACGTTCACCGAAAGCGAATCGTTCTCGCGTTGAGATCTCGGCAACCTGTGCACGAAATACATTAAAATACCATCAAACTTCCATTCTGGAATAGGTAACGACTTCAAGAAACCTCTCGGCTTCTGGCATTCCGCCTTCACCAAGGCACATTTTTTACAATTAGCCACATACTGTGCTATGTATTTATTTAACCCTGTCCACCAGAACAACTTTTTCATGTCCTTGTACATCTTTGTGCTCCCTGGGTAAATTGAGTATTTTTTAAAGTGAGCCACATAAATCAACTTTTCCCACAACTTACCCATACTTAGGACGCACAAACGACCCTCTTTACGCAAAAGGCCATCATCCCAGGAGAATTGGTCATTTGAACCATCCACTACATAGCATGGGAGACTTTCAATAAGCTCCGTTTCTCGTCAAACACTGCCCGCAAGGTCATACTGTACCTCCGTCCAGTTCAAGCATGCATCAGCTGTGGAATTCTTATCAACAAAAGAAATCTCTATTGCTTCCAACTCCTGGATCAGACGCTCATCATGCATCCGCAACAAATTTGCCCTTACGGATTCCTACGAATCAAGGTATCTACGATCACATTTCCCTTCCCGGGAGTATAATGGATATAAAAGGTGTAGTCCCCGAGAAACTCCATCAACCTCCGTTGTTGCATATTGAGATCCTTATGATCCAATAGGTATTTTAGGCTCTTATGATCTGTAAAGATATCAACTTTTACACCATATAGATAGTGGCGCCCCATTTTCGTGCAAAAATCACCGCCTCAACCTCCAAGTCTTGGATGGGATAATTCCGCTCATGCACTTTCAGCTGGCGTGAGCCAAAAGCAATCACCTTGCCAAACTGCATAAGAACGCAGCCTAAGTCGCTCCCTGATGCATCATTGTAAATCTCATAGCTGTCTGTACCACATGGCGATGTCAAAATAGGCGTCGTGGTCAAACGACTCTTTAGCTATTCAAAAGCTTGCACGCACTCTGACGTCCAAACGAACTTCTGATCCTTCCTCGTTAATATGGTAAGAGGCAAAGCGATCCGTTAAAAGTTTTCCACAAAACGTCTGTAGTAGCCTGTCAATCCAAGGAAACTCCTGACTTCGGCCACCGAAGGCAACACTGGCCACTCTCATATGGCACTTATCTTTGACGGATCTACTGTTATGCCCTCTCCACTTACCATGTGGCCAAGAAAAGCCACTGACGACATCCAAAACTCACACTTTGAGAACTTGGCATAGAGCTTATTTCTCTGCAGGGTATGCAACACCAACCGTAAATGGTTCGCATGATCAGCTTCAGATTGAGAGTACACCAAGATATCATCAATGAATATCATCACAAACAGATCGAAGTACTCTCGTAACATTCGGTCCATCAGATCCATGAACACCGATGGCACATTACATAGCCCAAATGACATTATAGTGAACTCATAATGACCGTAGCGTGTTCCAAACGCTGTCTTAGGAATGTCACCTTCCCGAATCCTCAATTGGTAATATCCAGATTTTAAATGCAATTTAGAATAGACGGTTGATCCCGCTAGCTGATCGAATAAGTCATCTATCCGTGGAATTAGATACTAGTTTTTCTCTGTCAGCTTATTCAATTCACGATAATCAATACACAACCGTAAACTACTGTCCTTATTTTTCACAAATAGAATAGGTGTGATCCAAGGTGACATACTTGGGCATATATAACCCTGTTCCAGCAACTCTTGTAACTAAACTTTCAGTTCTGCCATTTCCTTTGGCGCTACGCGATATGGCGAGCGGGCCACAGGTTTCGCACCTGGCACCAACTCAATAGAGAAGTCGATCTCCCGCTTGGGTGGTAACCCAGGAAGATCCTTAGGAAACACATTGGCTAACTCAAACGTAATCAGAACATCATTCACACTGGCCATTGGCTCAACAGCCTGAATAAGCGTGAAGAATAACTCTGCGCCCTTCTGAACAGCATTGATGGCATGGAGAACAGACATCAGGGTCCCACCTACTCCTCGCATACCAGCGAACGTAGTCTCAAACTCGGTATTCTTGCCCAGTGTGATCTCCATTGAATTTAGATCAATAAAGGCACGCTACTCCGAGAGCCAGTCCATACCAAAGATCACATCAAATTCTGATATCAGTAGCGCATATGCGCTCAAGCAGAAATCTCGACTTCCTATTTGAACTGGCACATCGCAAGCCCTATCCGCAAACATCACACATCCATTCGGTAATACCACCCTAACACTATCTGTCATCACATGACTAGGTACTCCAATTCGAGCTACGAAGTCCTTAGACAAAAATGAGTGTGAAGCACCCGTATCGAATAGTGCTCTCGTCGGGTTATTCTGAATCAGGATAAAGCCTAAGATAAACACATCATACACAAGCTACACATAATGTATGCAATATAAAAAGTAATCAATATCTTAACTCATACCTGTGACGATGTCACTTTGCTTTATGGACTCTTGCTGGCCAAGATTATAGACTCAGGGCTATGCCTGGGATGTAGCCTACACCACTTCTTTTCCCTTCTCAGCATAAGACGCTCCCGTCTTCTTTTCCACCTTTGGCGGACCAACCCGACAGTCACGGGCTATATGTCCCACTTTGCCACATGTAAAGCAGGAACGAGACTCTTGCTTTGACGTTGCTCCCGACACAACAGAAGAAGGGTCCTGTCCAGAAGATTTGGCTCTCTTGCTCCACTTCTTTTGGTAGTTTGATTTTCCAGAACAGGGCACTTTGAACTCAAGCTTTGTCATAGCCAAGTCCCTCTTTCCTTGCACCTGTTTCATATCATTATCCAGCGCACAAGCAGTATCAACCAACGCCTGAAATTCTTGGTTCACTGAACTCGAGAGCAGGAATCTCAACTCATCCCGGAACCCTTGGTAGAACCTATTGGTTTTCCGTTGTTCCAGCGAAGATAGACTCCGCATAACGGCCCAACCTTGTAAACTCGTGCAAGTAAGTATCAACACTACTTTCACCTTGCGTTAAACGTTGGAACTCATTTTCCATGGAGATGCGTTTTGCCGCAGGTAGGTGCTAGCAAAATAGTCGCGAAAACTCCACAATCGAGACTTACGTTAATTGACTACCCGCTAGGTGATGCAACTCTATCTCGTCCCACCATAACCGAGCCTCTCCTTATAGTAAGAAGGTGGACAAGGTAACCTTCTAATTTTCCTCCATCCTTATCGCCGTCAATATACGCTTGAAGCGCGACAACTAATCTTCTGCTTGTACTGGGGTTCCCACACCCGTAAACGTCAAAGGATTGAAGCTCATAAAATGCTTCAACTTCCGCTCATCTGCTCGAGGATCAACAGCCTCAATAGGTTCTGGATTTACAGCAACCCGTTCCGGTATCACTATCGGCTGCGCTTGCCCAATAGGTTGTCCATGAATCATGGCAAATAGCGACTCAGCAACTTAGTGGACTGTTCCGCAGAAGGAGGAGGTGTGGGCACCTCAGCTGGTGTCGTACTCTCATCAAAACTCTGGGGCTCTGATTGCCCAGCAGCACTACAAGTCACCTATATACACACGAAGGAATGTACATCAAATACTCAAGAGTTTGGCCTTATGGCCTTATAGTTACACTTTACGAGTATGGATTACAAATATCGGCACGCAGGCCGGCCACACATGAACATAACAAAAGCCTATGCTTAGCCTTCGAGGGACAGCAGCCGCAGTAGCAGGGGATTCAACCCACTATTTTACGCTCCGCTCTCCAGCACCTGCACAGAGACAGCCCACCATATTGGTGGCAAACAAAGCAACACTCAGATTCAGCTGACCAATTTATAACGATCCTACCCCTTTCCCGGGGCAGTGGTATTCCTTGCCTGCAGACATAGCTTTTCATAAGCAGATATATCATACAATGTGCACTCATGCACAATCAACATATCATAACCATCGACAATGTGGCCCGACGATCTGTGCACTCAGGGCACATTCTTGGTGTACCGGCGAACCAGGGTCCCACCACCGTTCAAGGTCTGAAAACCAACGGTATTGAGCATTTAGTCTTAATGGCGCGCAGGCCTAAGAATCTCATTATGCGCTCCAACAAGACCAAAAACTAGGTCTACCAGTCAGTCAGATATAGCACAGGTACATATCAGCCACCCCCCGTTGCTCAAGTCGCCATGCCATCATGGAATATCGAAGTACTCAGTGCCAATTTTTAGGCGCGGGTCGGTTTCACCTTTCATGTTCGACACTAAGCCTTTTTAAGAGCACACAACTTACAATAGCCACACTGTCCTCCAAGGACTAGCTTCACAATTAAAAATGGGGAGATAATGTCAGCGTTCATCGCGGTCGCTTGACAGGTTCAGTAGAACTAACTTTCTGCACCCAGACTCACCCAAATATGGCATACATCACAAAAGAATCACATGGGTATTTTCCTGGAATTCCACTCCAGTACTTCCTGTTACTACCCTTCACAGGCACATCCAATCGACACAACAAACTACACGTTTATATGCGGAGTCTTCTCTGGTGCGCAAAATGCAACATCACCAATCCAGACCAACCTGTCCTAATGGGCTTCACACAGTATGCTTATTCCGTACTACATATTTATGGATCTATATGCAAGACTGGAGACTACAAGAATCAACCCAAGGAAATCCCTCAACAACCACCTTTTGGTGGGGGAAATCAATAGACATGCCAAAATGAGGGCTTCACATGTCTAAGAAGGAAGATCATTACCCTTGATGATCTATTTGGAGCCATGGAATCTAGCCGGATAGCAAGCACCGTTACGCTCTCGCCTCCAAAAATCTGGACTCGGCTCGCAATTTCGAACGCTGAATCTCCACCGGTAGCCAAATCTCTTCTAATCTTCCTCCTTGCTCTCACTTCTCTCTATCTCTTTTAGAAAGCGAATAGCCAAGAGTAAATGAGAGATAACTCTCAATTCCTAGACATATCTCAACAAGGAGAAGCTTGGACCCTTAGATCCAATTTGAAAGAAATGAACGGCCACAAATCGCCCTGAAATAACTTTTCCTGGGCCGAACACGGCTTGTGACACCCCCGTGTCACATGCCGTGTACCTTCAGCGGTACATAACCCGACTTATCCAGAATAGGACACGACCATATGACATTCTTGTGTCACATGCCGTGTTCACTGACACGGTTTTAGACACGCCCATATCCAGGCCGTGTTCACCAGGCCTTAATGTACTAGAAAATTCCAGAGAAGGACACGGCCCTGTGACACGCCCGTGTCACAGGCTGTGTGCCTAGACACGGCTGCGGATATGCCCGTGTCCAGCCCGTGCTCAATAGGCCGCACAAACCTTGCCAAAACCTGAGGAGGACACGGCCTCTGATACGCACGTGTCTCAGGCCGAGTACCCTCTTGACAAACATCGAGTACATTTTGTCACGTACTCAAGATGACACAAAGAAGGACACAAAATAGGACACGCCTGTGTCCTAGGCTGTGTGCATCACTCGAGACATACTCGAGACAAAAATCCCACTCGATTAAACAGAGCAGGACATGCCTTGGGACACGCCCTTGTCCCAGGCCATGTTGCCCAGTTCTTTGAGATTTGGGGTGTTACACAGACTTGGCCGCATCATGTCTGAAAATGGCCTTGAAGAATGCTGTCTGTAGAAAACAGATTTCTGTTCACATCTTAAAGCAAATCGAACGTCATCGGTTCATCTTCTTCCTCCAACCAAACCTTTCAAATAACATCCAGAACTTCTCCTCCCTTATTCACCCTCATATGGCCACTTCTCTTCACGAATCCAGCCCCCTAACCTCATTTGAAGTTAGGAAGGTTGAAGACTCTAATTCCTAGGACACAAGTCCTAGCTTCGCCTCTTCCTAGAAACCTTCTTCTCACAAATCAAGACCCTTTTGAGTCGATAACTCTCCTAGAAATAACTAAAGATCTAGTACCAAGGGAGAGGGCAGGAAGCTCACCTCATTTTCAGCATTTCCACCATTTCTAGCCATGGATCTTGTCACCCTTCTTGGCGGCATCTTATTCTCCTCGGTCGGTGTTAGTTCTTCACAGGAACAACATCGGTTCTTCTTCCTCTCCAGCAGTTTCTTACAGCGACGTCTTGGAAGGAACACTAGAAATGACTAGGGTTTTCTCCCCTTTTCATGTGGGAAGTTGGATAACTCCATATCCACGTGTTGGACTTTAATTGGACCGCCAATCAACTCAGTAAATCTGTCCTTTCGAAACATCGCGGCCAGAAAATTCGCCAAAACCCGAAATTGAACTACACGGGTAGAGACTCGCCTGTGTAACTACCTGTGTCCTGCTCGGGAGGAACGCGGTCGACGATGCTAGTCGAGCTCTGCTAGATGAATACACACACACGGGTAGGGACACACCCGTGTAACTACCTGTATCCTGCTCGGGAGGAATGTGGTCGACGATTCATTGAGCTCCGCTCAATGAAGCATCGAACTGCTGCTGGGACACAAATGGGTAGGGACACGCCTGTGTCACTTGTAACACCCCTATCTGTCACATAGTATATAACAGTAGGTCCGGCCGGGGCCTGACGCCATATACTACGGACAGACCGGCTGGTTACGTATTGAAACCATTCAACCAATGACAACGTCCTACACAGCACCCAGCGGAAGCAATTATTAAGTTGCACAATTAAGAACCCTGCTAACATGAATGTCCACTGAACCAAAAACATGGAATGTTAAATACACAAATATTGGCCTTAAAGCCTTACAAGAGTTTTCTTAATAAAAAGTGTCTTCCAAACCACGGCACGCAGGCCGGTCACACATGAGTACAAAAGGAAAACACTCAAAACTTGGCCTTCGAGGGCCGGCACAGCAACTCCGGCTTTAGCCCGCTACTTACCTCTCGGCTCCGCAGCACCTGCAAGCAACAATCCACCGCACGGTGGAAAACAAAGGCAACAGTCAGCTATGCTGACCAAATTATAACGATTCCGCCCCCAAACCGGGGCGGCAAAGCTTCTTCCCTGCACTTGTTAGCAAAACAAGCAACATAGCAAAATAAGCATCACATCACAGGTGAACGCTCACACGGCCGTACACCCCGTGCTCTCAAGGCACTTACTCGGCGGGCCAGTCCGAACCCCGTCCGGTCCTTGACTTCGCCACAACCCCAAGGGTGGCAACCTCGTGAGCATTTCGCCCTTTCATCCGTAGCCTAGACTCGATCTCCAAACCTCGGTAAGTCCCACATAAAACTTTAGGTCGCTTTAACCGAGCAGGTGGAGCGGGTAGGGGTCCACCAGTCCATTGCTCACCCCGCCGTTGCCATTTGGCCTTTTACGCGGACTAAGCTTCCCCAGTCCCAAATACCGTTCAAACACGGTACATAGCCCGCTATGAACCTGGTTGGCTCCCAGGCCACCGATATGATAGAAATGCGTTTTTGTCCATATTTCCGGGTGCACCTCGGGGTTAATCCCCCAGATTCCCTGATGCATTCTACCGCATAGCAACCTGAAAACAATCAAAATGCTCGGAGTCTTCTACGGCTAAAAAATGCACAGCAAATCATCACCGATCCAGACCAACATGTCTGGGTAGGCTTCACACATCATGCCTATGTCCGTACTACGATTCCGGACTCTAACAAGGGGGACTTTACATATCTACCCCAAGGAATACCACACTCTCGCCGCACACTCGCGGGAGAGGGGTTTTCCCATGCAAAGGAAGAATAACTTCACATGCTCAAGAAGAGAATCGTTACCCTTGCGTGCTTCTGCGGTGCCATCAAAAATCTACGCGGTTGGAAAGCACCGCAATGGCGTCGCCTTCGCGGATCTTGGCTCGGATTGCGATTCGGAGCTCCGAAGCTCCACCGGCAGCCGGATCTTCGTCTTCTCCTCCACCTTGCTCTCCCCTCTCTCTACACTTTTGAAAGAGAACCAAGTGGATGAAATGAGGGATTTCAAACCCTAAATTCGGGTTTAAACCTCCAGCACCAACCCCCAGCCGTTGGATCCAAAGCCAAGGAAACGAACAGCCACGATTAGGCCTAAAAATACAAAATCTGGGCCGAACACGGGTTGCAACACGGCCGTGTGCAAGGCCGTGTCACCCATTCGCCATCTCGACCGACGCGATAACCAGCACACAGCATTCGACACGGCCTCCGACACGTCCGTGTCGCATGCGACACGGCCGTGTCATGACCCGTGTCACGCCCCGTGTGCAATGACCAACACTCTTTTCCCGAGAAGGACACGTCCTGCGACACGGCACCCGACACGCCCGTATCACAGGTGACACGCCTGTATCTGTGCCCGTGTCATGACCCGTGTACATGACTCAAAAAACTCCCAAGCGTGACACACCCTGGGACACGCCCGTGTCCCAGGCTGTGTGCCTCAACTCGCCGATCGCCGATCGTCAAAACGTCGACCACATGACCCGTGGCCGAACACGCCCATGACACGCCCGTGTCATGCCCGTGACACGCCCATGACACCTGCTCCAAAACCCAGACTTGGCTTAAACCGTCGCTCGTCCCTCTTTTGAGTTTCGGGGGTGTTACAACTCCCCCCCCCCCTTAAAAGAATTTCGTCCACGAAATTACTAAAGGAGAGAAAACAGAAACTCTCAATGGTACCCAGGCGGAACAGCTCCGGGTACACATCCAGCATAGATTGCTCTCATTCCTAAGAGAGCTCCTTGCTATCGCAATTGCCCCACCGGACCACGACTATCTTGATCTCCTTGAGACAAAGTTGCTCGACTTCACGGTCTCCAAAACGAACAGGTTTGACCCTAGACGTCAACCTTTCATCCACCAAAACTTGATCACTCATGATCAAGTTCGAAGGCTCTTGCGCCGCCTCACCAAACCGCTCTAGAAATCTCAAGTGGTCCAAGGTATACCGGGCTCAGCTTCCCCAAGCGTCGCTCCTGTGAAACACTCTTGAACGACTATAACTTCCTATACGACATCCGATAACTCCACATTCCGATACGTGGCGTTAAAGTACTTAGTCTGCCTCCCCTGAGCGAGTAGCAATAGTTCTCATATGGTTCGCACCAAAGGGGTAGTGTTTACCATCTCTTGCTTTAAATAAACCTTCGTGTCATCCATTTCTAGCCACGATAATGGCATGCGACAACTTCAACCTTATAGGGCCTCGAAGGGCGCCATTTATATGCTCGCTCGGTAGTTAAAGTTGTACGGAAACTTTACCAAAACAGATGGCCTTCCCACTGCTTCCCGAAGTCCAGAACGCACATGCGAAGCACTTCCTCCAATGTCCTGTTGACCAACTCGGTCTGCTCATCCGTCCGCGGATGTAAGACTGGACTAAACTACAACTTAGTCTCCAGCACTTTCTATAACCACCTCCAATCATTGGACGTAGAACACCTACCTCGATTGCTCACGATGTTGTGGGGCACACCATGCAGTCTAACTTTGTTATCCAAAAACATTTGCCAGTTACTCCGCCGAATTATCCTTCCTATGCGGAATGAAGTGCGATACTAAAGTCAACACAATTACGATCACCCACACGGCGTCGCTTCTTCACTGTGACTTTGGCAAACCATGCATACAGTCCAGTCGAACTTCTATTCCGAACTAGGCAAGGATTCAAGAATCCCCCGGCACTTGGCACTCTGCCTTCACTAAGGCGCAAGGCTGGCGCTTAGCCACAAACAACGCTACGGCTCTCTTGAGCCCTGGCCACCAAAGCAATTTCTTAGGATAACGGCACAACTCGTGCTTCCTAAGTTAATTGATTACTTGGTATAACATACCACAACTCCACCAATCAATTGCCCACGCTTGGGCCGCACAAACGGTTGTCTTTCCTTGGTAGCCCACCTACAACCGTCGATTTGGGATTTTGACCCACCGAGCCGCACCCATGATTTCCTTCAAGCAGCTACACAAACCATAGTATGCCAACTACGATCAGCCAGGTCATACTGGACTTCCGACCAGTTCAAAAACGCTTCGACGCTAGTCTGCTTGTCAACGCAAGAGATATCTAACATCTCCAACTCCCGGGTCAAACCCTTAACATAAACCTACAACTAGTTGGCTTGGGCGGAAGCCCTGCGTCTCAACGCATCCGCAACTACATTACCTTACAACGAGCACAAAAAAAACTTTCGAACGTATAGTCCCTAAGAACTCTATCCATTTTTGCTGTCTCAATTTCCGACCCTTTTGATCCAACCGATATATCAGACTCCTATGATCGGTACAAACATCGACTTATGCGTCGTACGAATAATGCCTCCACAGCTTAAGCGCAAGACACACGACCGCTAACTCTAGATGGCGGACCGGGCAATTCCCCTCGTACTCTTTCAGCAAATGCTAGCCATAAGCCATAACATTACCACGCTGCAGCAGCACGCAGTCCAATCCACTGCCTAAGGCAGTGCCGTAGATCTCACAGCTTTTGGTTCCACTCGGCGAACTTAACACTGGCGTCGTGGTTGACCAACTCTTTAACCCTTCACAGCTTGGGCGCACTCGCGCATCTAAGCAATCCTTTTAAGCTTTTTCTTGACAATGATGCGAGGGTTAATACTATCCACAGGAAGTCCTCTACGAAGCGCCTGTAGTAGCCGACCACACCAGAAACTCTGGACATCCGCTAACGAGACAACACAGGCCACCCTCGTATTGTGACTAACAACGCTGGACCCACACGCTCTCACTCTACGAACTAAAGGACCGAGAAGCGCTACGAGGATAACCCAAGACTCATGTTCGGAGAACTTGGTGTATACATGGTTCCTTCTTAGCGTCCACAAAACCAAGAGTAGATATTCAGAAGCGATACCCTTCGCATTAAAATTACCCCCAATGTGTCGTCGATGAAGACGATCACAAACTGGAATAGGTACTCCATGAACGTTCCGTTCATCCGGTCTATGAACACTGATGCCACACTTGACTGCCAAGACAGTACGATCGTAGACTCGGATTGCTCATCACTCGTTCTTAACACCTCCTTTGCGATAACACTTACCCTTATTCTCAGATGAGGGTAACCGGACTTACGATCCACTACTGAGTCAACCGAAGACCCGACTAACTGATCAGAAGATCATCGATCATTTGGATCGATTACTTGTCCTATTTCTGCAAACTTACACAGCTCTCTGCAACAGATACAAAATTGCAAGCTCCCGTCCTTCTTCTGAGTAAAGAGGACCGGTGCACTCCAAGGCAACGAGCTTGGACGCACATACCCTTGCTCCATCAACTTTTCTAGTTGAACCATTAACTCCACTATCACCTTAGGCATCAGCCTATAAGGAGAGCGTGACACAGGTTTAGCACCTGGCACAACTCCATCGTGAAATCGATCTCTCGCTACGGTGGGGCTCCAGGGAGATTATTTGGGAACACATCGGGATGCTCACAAACCACTAGGATACTACCCAGAGTGGACTTAGGCGTTACAGCCTCCACTAACGTGAAGAACAGCTTTGCGCTAACACAAAACTATCTTGACCACCGGGAGGGCAGACGTCAGTGTCCTGCTCGATCCCTTCGATTCCGCAAACGTTGTCTCAGCCCAATACCAAGCTAGGTCTCTTTACGGTTGCAAACGATAAAAGCCTTCTGCCCCGAAAGCCAGTCCATACCAAAGATGACGTCGAACTCTACTAGCGGCAACAGCGACGCTAGCAAGTCGAATCCTTGACTTTCAATAAGACTCTTACCGCCCAGACTGTACCTCCGCGCGCATTGGACGACCACTGGGCAATAACCCATCTGAATTGTTCCTTTACCATCGAAGGGAAAACTCCGATGCGCGATACAGATTCTTTGGATAACAGGAATGCGAAGTTCCCGTATCAAAACTATGCTCTATCCGGATTATCAATATTCAAAAACAAAGCCTAGAACTTCCAGTTCTAAGTTACCACGCATAAGGTATCCGGCATAAGAAACTAGTTTGCTAATAAGAAGAACCATACCTGACATCCCGACGGTCGGCCACATGGCCTCCTACTGGCCAAGGATGTTCACTCCCGGTTGGGCCGGAGTAAATAGTGGTGCGGTGGACGCCACCGCCTTGCCTTTCTCTACAGATATCTCCCCCGGCTTCCTTTCGGACATTAGGCGTCCACTCATACAATCTCGGGCATAGTGCCCCGTCTTTCCACAAACAAAGAATGCATCCGGGGTTTGAACTGTAGTCGCTCCGGATGTGCTAGAGGAAGGGACTAGACCCGACCTCCTAGCCTTCTTGTACCATCTACGGTACCCAGATCTTGAGGTTGTCATCTTGACCACCGAATCCTTTGCCATAGCATCTTTGTCTGCTCCTGCCAAAACTTCCCTTGTCTTCTAAGCACTCTCCCAACAATCTCTGGCGAGGTGCCCTTTCTTGCCACAAGAATAACATTTGAGGGTAGTTCGAGTAGTAGATGACCCAGCCTCTTTTCTCGGCGTCTTTCGATAGGCAGTCCTTAAAGGATCTGTAGGGTTTGGTACCCTATCCACTAGTACTTGGTGAGTTTTCCCCAACTCCACCTCCAAAGCTCTGGCCGACTCCACCAAAGCTCGAAATCCCAATAACTTTGGTCCTAGCAGTAGGATACGCAACTCGCTGCGCAGACCGTTATAAAATCTATCAACTATAGATTGCTCGCTTTCCCATTCAAAGCCTGGGAGCAACTTAACATAAGGAACATCTGCAAATATGCGTCAACTAAATGCACTCCCTGCACCACAGTCATGCTCATCTGCTGCTCTAAATGACCTCCAAATGCCCTTTGCTCCAACATACCGCCCGATGTTGGGGCCATCTCAGGGACAAAGGGTTGCACATTACTCCCATGTTGTGTGTTGGTCACAGCGAATACCGCTTCAACCACCCTTCTTATGGTTTCCAAAGATGTAGGGGTCTCAGGAACGTTACTTGGTGTCGTACTTTGCTTAGTAAACTTGTGTTCAGACTGCCACGCTCCACTTCCGGACACCTATAGCCGTTCAAAACACCATAAGTGACTGAACAAAATTGCAAAAAGCAATTATAGGAACACGCAGGTTCCTCAAACATGTGTATTTTCATTCCTAAGTGGACATTCATGGGTTATTTTCATGTTATAACGATGACGCACACACATGTGCTCACCAGCCCTTAAAGTGAATTCGTCCACGAATTCATTTAAGCTTGACCGAAATCAGTAGTCTGATACCAATTTATAACACCCCTATCTGTCACATAGTATATAACAGTAGGTCCGGCTGGGGCCCGGCGCCATATACTACGGACAGACCGGTTGGTTACGTATTGAAAACATTCAACCAATCACAACGTCCTACACAGCACCTAGCGGAAGCAATTATTAAGTTGCACAATTAAGAATCCTGCTAACATGAATGTCCACTGAACCAAAAACAAGGAATGTTTAATACACGAATATTGGCCTTAAAGCCTTACAAGAGTTTGCTTAATAAAAAGTGTCTTCCAAACCTCGGCACGCAGGCCAGTCACACATGAGTACAAAAGGAAAACACTCAAAACTTGGCCTTCGAGGGCCGGCACAGCAACTCAGGCTTTAGCCTGCTATTTACCTTTCGGCTCCGCAGCACTTGCAAGCAATAATCCACCGCACTGTGGTAAACAAAGGCAACGGTCAGCTATGCTGACCAAATTATAATGATTCCGCCCCCAAACCGGGGCGGCAAAGCTTCTTCCCTGCACTTGTTAGCAAAACAAGCAACATAGCAAAATAAGCATCACATCACAGGTGCACGCTCACACGGCCGTACACCCCGTGCTCTCAGGGCACTTACTCGGCGGGCCAGTCCGAACCCCGTCCTGTCCTTGACTCCGCCACCACCCCCAGGGTGGCAACCTCATGAGCATTTAGTCCTTTCAGCCGTAGCCTAGACTCAATCTCCAAACCTCGGTAAGTACTACGTAAAACTTTAGGTCGCTTTAACCGAGCAGGTGGAGCGGGTAGGGGTCCACCAGTCCGTTGCTCAACCCGTCGTTGCGATATGGCCTTTGACGCGGACTAAGCTTCCCCAGTCCCAAATACCGTTCAAACACGGTACATAGCCACTTTATATACCTGGTTGGCTCCCAGGCCACCGGTATGAAAGAAATGCGTTTCCGTCCAAATTTCCGGGTGCACCTCGGGGTTAATTCCCCAGATTCCCTGATGCATTCTACCGCATAGCAACCCGAACACAATCAAAATGCTCAGAGTCTTCTCCGGCTAAAAAATGCACAGCAAATCATCACCGATCCAGACCAACACGTCCGGGTAGGCTTCACACATCATGCCTATGTCCGTACTACGATTCCGGACTCTAACAAGGGGGACTTTATGAGAGGTCTAAGTTGTTAGCCTAAATCACCTAGAGGGGGGTGAATAGGTGAAATGCGTGTCAAATGCGGAATTAAAAACTAACACAGCAAATATCAAGCAATCACAGAAGATAAGAGATTTATAGTGGTTCCCCAATCTTGGGTACGTCCACTTTCCTCACCGATCTAGCAAATTACTAGACTCGGCTACTCCACTATCTCGAATTGAAAACAATCCTACACCTCGGAACCACGTTCCTACAAATCTCGATCCCAAAACGGATCTACAAAAACTCGGAAGACAAAACTTCCTACAAGTCTCGGAGAAGAATCTCCTACAATGAAATTTGGTTTGAATATAAAAATCAAAACAACAATCTTAGATCTGGATCTGTCTTCTTCTTTAGGAATTTCGGCTAGATCAGAAAACGTAGAAGACGACTAGAGAAAGATCCACGAATCTGAGATCTAGAACCACCTCGATCGAGAAAGTAGATCTGGAATCTTCAAGGCTCGGCAAGATCGAGTGATTCTCTTTCTTCTGGATCGCTGGAGAGAAGATCGATGAAGACGAAGGTGGCGATCCAAACTTTTCTTCTTCTTCCGTGAACGGCAATGGTGGCGGCGTGAAATTAGGGTTCACGGAATTCCTCTTTCTTAAAAAGAATATTTCTGTAATAACGCTTAAAAGTCATTTCTGAAAAGACCTATTTATAGGTGGGTTCCAATGGTCAAAATATTGATTATTGATGACACGTGGACCAATCAGAATTGACAGATTCAAAATACTTATGATGAAAATGGACTTAGAATAATTCTGGAGAAGTTGACTGCGATACTCGAGTAATGGAGGATATACACGAGTATGGAGAGATGGATTACTCGAGTAGCAAGAAGCAGTATACTCGAGTATAGAAAGAGAGAATTACAGGAGAGAAGAATGAATTACTCGAGTATCAAAAATGGTATACTCGAGTATCAGAAGTGTATTCTCGAGTAATAGAAAAATATACTCGAGTATCAAGACGATATACTCGAGTATCAAAAGGCTAAACTCGAGTATCAGAAAATATACCTGAGAAACGTTTATATCAGAGTCAATTACTCGAGTATGGAAGAATTTACTCGAGTATCAAAAATCAATTACTCGAGTATGAACATACTTACTCGAGTATCAGAAGATATACTCGAGTATCAGAAAACACTTACTCGAGTATAAACATACTTACTCGAGTATCAGAAGATATACTCGAGTATCAGGATATATACTCGAGTATCAGAAAACACTTACTCGAGTATAAACATACTTACTCGAGTATCAGAAGATATACTCGAGTATCAGGATATATACTCGAGTATCAGAAAACACTTACTCGTGTATTACAAGGAAATACTCGAGTATAAAGGACTTAGGAAAATTCTAAGAGGAAATTTGCTCCAATGCTTCTGTCCATCAATCCAAGTGCATGAAGGAAGTGTATCCCAATAGAGAGGCTATACATGGGCCAACACTTTGGATCACACAATGAGGGATTACATTGTATGGTCCTGTGTTTGGTGACCCATTATAGACTGACATTGGTCTACACTTGGCAATTAGAACCTGCACACATACAACTTAAACACAGCATCAAATACACCTTAATTCATCTTAGTTCAAGGTCTGACCTCCTACAAATCTGAGGTATTGTGGAGACAAATCCCAACAATCTCCCCCTATTTGTAGATGTCAGCACTCTCTATACTAAGGTGAATTTCTTAAGAGTAAAAGAACAGCAAGCATATAACAGGAGAATAAGCTTAACTAAAGCAGAGTAAACAAAATATGGCCATAATCAGAATTAAATATATATATATGAGGAAATGTTTTTAAAGCACATAAACAAAATAGTCCAATTCCACTTTCTCAGATCCACTCATGATGGAGCATCCTTGTGCATTCTTTCCCTTTTGAGCTGTTGCCTCTCCAGGTAGCTGTAAGGCTTTGGGAAATAGGTCCTGGGCCTGGGAGGAGCAGCAGGGTTGTTGTGTCCCCAGTTTCTGTCATGGAGTCTGATTTTAATCTGTGAAGCTTCATATGCTTTCCACTCTGAGTAGCTGTAATGATTGTCTCTGTTTTCCCCATGATCTGTCACTAATTTCAGGGTATCAAGAATAAGGGATTTGGAGGTTGGACTCCAAATCTCTGAGTGAACAATTGCTGGATCTCTTCTGGGTTCAGAACGACTTGCAGAAGCACCTTCACCATACTTTCTTTTCCTTTTAGATGGACCTTGAGAACTGGAAACAAAATCATCTTGCCACAAGTCAGAGTAGTTGAGAGGAGGCTCAGTCAGATCACCCTCAGGTCTAGGAGAGAAGACTGGCACACCACTTTCTGGAATGGTAGCTTGGACAGGGGCATCTGCAGAGGGTTGCTCTTCAAGAGGATTGAGGTGCTGAGGAATGATGGCTGGGTTGAGCTGAGCATTGGGGAAGTTCATGTTATGCAGCCACACAGCAGTATCATATGTATAAAACTTTACAGATTGAAGTTGAGAGAGAATGTCTGCTTTCATTTCCTTTACAATTCCATCCACTGTAGTTTGAGCCTGTTTAGAGAGAGTTTCAACTTGTTCCTTTACAGCTATTTGAGCTTGCTCATGTAGTTTGTCCACTTGTTCTTTTACAACTTTCTCCCCCTTGCTGATATCTATGTTTAGCTTTGCAATGGCTTCATCTTTGAAGGTGCTCACTTCATTACACACTTTCACAACATTCAGTTCAGCTCTCTCATCTAGCTTGAGCTGGTTGTGAGCTACTGTCTCAGCCTGATTTCTTAGTTCACCAATGCTTGTAATGGTGTGGTCTATGGCTTTGCCTCCAATTTGGAACAACCTTTTTAACTCATCAGTATTTGCTTGAATCTCAGCAAAGCCTCTGCTCATCTCTGTTTCAAGAGCAGAGACCTTGGATGTTACTGATTGCAGAGAGGCATCAAAGTATTCTCTCTGTTCTTTGAGCATAAGCTCAATCTTGCTTATTATATCTGAAGAGGAGGGAGCTGAGGTTTGTTCAGGAGCTGAGGCAGCAGGGGCAAGAGCAGAAGCAGAAGCAGAAGCAGTCCAAGGAGGGATTTCTGAGATCACCACTGAGCTGACTGCTCTCTTGAATGGAACTGTGTCAACATCTTCTTCTGAGGGTAGGAGAGAGGGCATGGAGAAATTCAAAGTCCTCAGAGGTGCCTCCACAGGATCTGGAGACATCTCATCATCAGACAGGAGAATATGAGCTGATTTACTAGGCTCACTCTCAGGAGATTTGACTGGGGATTTAGCAGGAGAAGGAGCTGGGGTTCTAGCAGGAGACTGAACTGGAGACTTAGCAGCTGAGACATTCTGGAAGAGAGGGGCATCTGAGCTGAGCTCATCAATGAATTTGTTGATATCCTCAGCTGTAGACAGAAGGGCTGCTGAGTCTGGAATCTCTGAGTCTGGATTTGCTGATTGAATATCTGCTGGAGGAGGAGAGATTGGAGGAGTAGGAATTCTTACTTCTTCTGTTTCTGGAATTACTGATTCTGAAGAAACCTGATTCTGAGGAAGAGAAGAGGCAGGCACCCCCTCAATTGCTGCACCCAGAGTGTCAGCAATTTGATGTTGAGGAGGAGATGGGGTCCTGATGACAGCTTGCTGTCTGGAGGTTTGGGCAGGGTTCATGATCTTGAGGTCATACCTCTGAATGGATGATATTGAGACTTTCTTCATGTGGTGAAGAGGAGTCCCTTTAGAGAAGTCAAACACTGTAGGATTTATCTCATGGAGGAGGAGGGAGATAATCCTGGCAAAGCTGGGATGTTTGACGCTTTCTTTGATCTTATCCAGTATCATCATTCCAAACTGAAACTTCTTCCTGCAGACAATAGCTTGCATAACTTCAAAAAGAGTTTGTGATACATCTCGAATGGAGTAAGTCTTGCACCAGAGGATTTTGGCAATGATGTCAACTAGAAACTTCCCTTCTGAATTGAACAGAGAGCGGTTCAGGGTTTCACCTCCACCTTCTGGATCTCGACCACAGAATAAGGAGGTACGGTCGGCATCTGCCTTGTCTAAATCATCTTCTTCGTCGACCACGGGCATCCGAAGCAGAGTGGCGACAGAGGTTTTATCTAACCGAACATCAACTCCCCTTACCTTTGATTTCAGAACTGTACCATTGTGCCTAATCTTCAAGTTTTTGTAGAACTCTTCAACATCAGAAAGCAAAAGGCGGCAAGGTTCTTGAAGAACGAAGGTTAATCCGGCCGTGTCGAGGAGAATCAGAAGGTTCTTGAAATCATCGGAGATATCTTCTATGCCATCAGTCACTAATTCCGAGCCGATTCCAAACTTGGAGGAGGGAGGAGCCATCAGCGATTCTGCAATGAGGAAGACGGAAATCTGCGGCGACGGAAGACGAAGAACAGGGTTTCGGGAATACGAACAGCCGGCGGCTACTCGAGTGAATGAGAAGTGGAAAGGACGTTGTCGTTTTGAATATATATATATAAATAATTCTAATTAGGTTTAAAACGAATTAAGTATAAAGACATACCTGAAGAGGCGGCAAATTAGTTGTGCGAATAGAGAGTTTGAAAGATTCCAGAGAAATCCGATTACACGAGAGAAGTTTACGGCATACACGAGTAATCCTTAACATATACTCGAGTATGGACTGAGTATACACGAGTATTAAGTCTAGACGGATTTTTCCATACTCGAGTATAAGAAATTCATACTCGAGTATCAATCTGATTACTCGAGTATATGAAGTTCAATACACGAGTATTAAATTCTGAAGACTTTTCATACTCGAGTATAAGGAGTGCATACACGAGTATTGATTTGATTACTCGAGTATATTTGACTTGTTACTCGAGTATTCACTATTTCACTCGTGTAAATGTAACTATTCTCGAGTCTCAAATTTCTTGAAGGAATTTTCACTAAACAAAAGAAAAATGTACCTCAGAGTATCCAACATTTCTGACCTCTTCTAAATTTCTGAGTCCATCATTGGTCTTCTTTGTTAAGCAGTCCAAGCTCAGTTTTGAAGAATGAAAACTTGGACTCATCCAGCGGCTTGGTGAAGATGTCTGCAACTTGCCTATCTGTGGAGACATACTGTAGATCTATATCTCCATTTTCCACATGCTCCGGATGAAATGGTAGCGAAGCTCTATGTGCTTGGTCCTGCTGTGGGAGACTGGGTTGTTGGCTATTGCAATTGCGCTGGAAGAATCACAGAACAGTGGAATGTTCTGGAACTTCATGTTGTAATCTTCAAACTGATTCTTGATCCACAAAAGCTGTGCACAACAGCTCCCTGCAGAGATGTACTCTGATTCAGCCGTTGAGATGGCTACACAATTTTGCTTCTTACTGCTCCAGGAAATGAGTCTCCTTCCGAGGAATTGGCAAGTCCCGGAGGTGCTTTTCCTGTCGTCTTTGCTTCCTGCAAAATCTGCATCTGAAAATCCAATTAGTTCACTATCATTACTTCTTGGGTACCATAAGCCAAGATTTGGTGTTCCTTTGAGGTATCTCAAGATTCGCTTTGCAGCGATGTAGTGAGATTCCTTAGAGTTCACCTGAAATCTAGCACATACACATGTCGAGAACATTATATCTGGTCTACTCGCAGTAAGGTAGAGCAAGGACCCAATTATGCTTCTGTACTTGGTTTCATCAAAAGGTTTCCCTTTCTCGTCCTTGTCCAGAGACATAGCTGAGGCCATTGGAGTCCTCATAGAGGTTGCATTCTCCATTCCGAATTTCTTAAGCAGCTCTTTGGTGAACTTGGTCTGAGAGATGAAAATTCCATCCTCAGATTGTTTCACTTGTAGCCCTAAGAAATACTTCAGCTCTCCCATGCTGCTCATTTCAAACTTCCCTTGCATAAGTTTAGAAAACTTCTTGCAGAGGTTGTTATCTGTAGAGCCAAAAATGATGTCGTCGACATAGATTTGCACTAGCAAAATCTTGCCTTTTATTTCCCTAAGAAATAATGTCTTATCTATCTTTCCTCTCGTGAACTTGTTCTCAAGAAGAAAGGTAGATAGCGTCTCATACCAAGCTCGAGGAGCTTGCTTAAGACCATATAGTGCTTTTTGCAATAAGTAAACATAGTTAGGAAAGGTTGAGTCAACAAAACCTGGCGGTTGCTCTATATACACTTCTTCCTTTATGTCACCATTCAGGAAGGCGGACTTTACGTCCATCTGATAGACGGTAAAGCCCTTAAGTGCAGCGTAGGCAAGAAATAACCTGATTGCCTCCAGTCTTGCTACTGGAGCATAAGTTTGGTCGAAGTCGATCCCTTCCTCTTGACGATATCCCTTGGCGACAAGTCTGGCTTTATTCTTTATAATTGTTCCGTCTTCATCCATCTTGTTCCGGTAGACCCATTTTGTCCCGATGACGTTCTTATGCTTGGGTCTAGGAACAAGTGTCCAGACTTTGCATCTTTTAAACTGGTTTAATTCTTCTTCCATGGCTAGAATCCAGGATGCGTCGGAGTTGGCTTCCTCAAATTTCTTTGGTTCAACCTGTGAGAGAAAGCTTAAGTGTAAATTCTCGTTAGTTGTACCTCGACGAGTTCTGACACCATCCCGAGGATCTCCTATGATTTGGTCAACAGGATGATCCTTCAGGTGTCTGAACTCTAAAGTCCTTGCATCTGGGATCTCTTCAGCCACTGGAGTTGTATCTTCAGCTGGGATGTCTTCTTCATCTTGATCATTTCCCTCTCCAAAGGTGGTTGTAGAGGGGATCTTGATGAACGTCTCATCTTTATCTTCAATAGGTTCATCCAAGCTGAGTTCTTTCAACTTTGTACCTGCATCTACAATAGGCACACTAGACGAGTTGCTTTGCAACAGACTCGTCTCATCAAATACAAGATGTATCGACTCTTCCACAACCAGAGTTTTTCTATTGAAAACTCTATAGGCCTTACTATGGCTACTATAACCTACGAAAATACCTTCAAAGCTTTTCTCGCTAAACTTTGTAGTGTGATACTTGCCATTGTTAAGTACGAAGCACTTACAACCAAAGATTCTAAAGTATGAAATGGTTGGTTGCCTGCCTTTTAGAAGTTCGTAAGGAGTCTTATCATGGTCTTTGTTGATGAGTGCTCGATTTTGCACGTGACAAGCGGTGTTGACGGCTTCAGCCCAGAAATACTCCGGAAGTGAGGCATCACTCAACATGGTCCGACAAGCCTCTATGAGTGTTCTGTTCCTTCTCTCAGCCACTCCATTTTGCTGTGGTGTGCGGGGAGAGGAAAACTCATGAAAGATACCTTGACTTTCACAAAATTCTGTCATGGCTCCAGACTTGAATTCCGTTCCATTGTCACTTCTGATTTTGACTACGGAACAGTTGTATTCATTCTGGATTTGCTTGACAAAGTTAGTGAAAATACCGAAGGTATTTGACTTGTGTTTCAGAAAGAACACCCACGCAAAGCGCGAGTAATCATCCACAATAACCAACGTATATTCCTTACCTCCCAAACTTCTAACCTGCAGTGGACCAAACAAGTCCATATGAAGAAGCTGTAAACTTCTATTGGAATCCTTGCCTATTATGCTTTTAAACGAACTTCTTGTTTGCTTGCCTTTGATACAAGCGTGACAGGGACTGTCCGTAACGCACTTGACCTTGGGTGCATCACGCACTAAGTTTTGAGAGAATAATTTATTAATAGTTTTGAAATTAATATGTGCTAGTCTCTTGTGCCATTGGTCAGCAAGAGATGCACTACTTTTTGCCAAAAGACACACTGGTGTCGAAGAGTCTATACAAATAAAATTCAAACAGAAAATATTTCTGCTTCGAGTGCCTGATAAGATAGTTTCCATATTGTTAACCGATTTTATCAAACACTTGTCTGCATGAAATTCAACTACGTATCCTTTGTCGCATAGTTGGCTTATGCTGATGAGATTGTGTTCCAATCCTTCAACATAGGCTACATTCGAGAAGGATACGCTACCGTTAGAAATCATACCATAGCCTTTAGTGATTCCTCGATCTGAACCTCCAAAGATGACCTTTGGTCCGTCGCAGACTGAGGTGTAGTTTAGTAGTAGGCTCCTTGTCCCGGTCATATGCCGAGAACATCCACTGTCCAAGTACCAGATTGGCATTTTGGTGGCCTTTGGACATACCTGCAATTACAATCATTTAGCCTTAGGAACCCAAACAAGTTTGGGTCCTTGGTCTCGAGTTAGAATACTCCCCCTACGAGTATTAGCCTTATGAGTGGTCACTCTCACGTTGCTAACCTTAGGGGTTGCAGTATTTTCAGGATTGAACCAACAATCACTGGCAAAATGACCAATTCTGCCACAGCACCAACAGTTGAACCTGTTGTATCTTTGCCTTGTGTAGTCCTGCTTGACTTTCTGGAATGACGGTCTGGCAGGAGCTTTACTCTTGGAGGAGGAGACTTCATGATGATGGCAGTTACATGAGGTCTTCTCCTTCATAGGCTTTTCTACAATGGGTTTTACTTTTGGTGTCTTCTTAAAGTTATGACCATGAGCATAAGGTCCATAGCTTTGAAGCTGAATCTCCTCATAAGGTGCCTTGAAGACACTCTCGCCAAAGTTACGAGGACGAGTCCAACCTTGGTATCTTGACTTAGGCTTCTCAGGGATTGGCCTAGAAAAGTGTCCGTAGGTGGACTCATAATCGAGTTCGTTCGTGGGAAAGATAACTTTCTTGAACACAACAGGTTCCAAGGGAGCTTTCCCTTTTTCTTCAGCTAGAGTCTTTCGGGCAGCCTTATTCTTTCTCCTGGCCTTGTTTCTTCTAGAGGATTTACTAGAAGACCCAATGTGGCCTAAACCAGCACCCTTGGCCTTAGTAGAGAATTCAGCAACGATTGGAAGAACTGTCTTAGGCTTAGAGAAACTCTCAACAAGCTTCTTTTCAGCCTCGAGTTGTTTTTCCAGTTCTTTGATGATTTCCTCTTTAAGGTCGAGGTGCTTGAGAGCTTTATTGTATTCCTCCATAGCTTCATTTAGGTTCTCTTGAAGAGAGTTAGTCCTATTGACTTCTTCTCTCAAGTTGCTCTCACTAGCCTGTAGAGAATTGATCTCTTTGGCTTGACTTCTCACCATTCTACGACATTTCTCGTAAGCGGTGAGTAATTCCTTATACTGTCCCATGAGTTCAGATTCATCTTCAGAGGAATATCCCTCTTGCTCATTGTCATTTTCAGAATCAGAGAGAGGAGTGTGAGATTTTACCTCCCCAGTAAACTGGGGGACTTGTTCATCATCCGAATGAGCCATGAGCCCAAAGTAAGCTTCCTCTTCTTCACTCGACTCAGATGAGTCAGAGTCGCTGAGAGTTTTGCTCTTCTTGGCTACTAGGCTTCTCTCTGTCCTCTTCTTGGGGTGTGAGGATTTCTTTTCCTCTCTTCTTCCACCCTCTTTCTTTTTGTGAGGGCAATCGGCGATGACGTGACCTGGCTTGTTGCAACAATAACAAATGATGTCAGTAGAAATCTGTTTGTTCGGTTTAGGATTATACCTGTCATGGCTACTTGAGCCTTTCTTCCGATGATCACTGTCATGTCGTGATCTTCTATATGAGGCATCCTTGCCTCTCCATTGCTTCTTCTTGTTCAAAAATTTCTTGAACTGCCTTGAGAGTAGGGAGAACTCTCCATCAGATAGTTCTGAGCCAGATGAGCTAGGCTCAGATGATTCTTCTTCATCAGCCTCAGGAACTGGGGCAGGAGAGCTAGCTTTTATCTTCCTTGAGCTATCTGCCTTTAGAGCGACAGATTTCTCCTTGGATGCAGACCTGCTTGTCTCTTCTTCAGCTTTTCTTGAGTTGATTTGCAGCTCGTAAGACATAAGCTTTCCGAACAGATTCTGCGGGTCCGTCTCAGCTAACCTTCCAAACTCCCGAATGGCACATACCTTATTATCCCATTCCTTGGTTAGGGATCTTAAGAATTTGTCATTGAGTTCCCCGTTGGTGAAGACACGGCCATACACTCTTAGGCCATTTACTATCTTGAAGAAGTTCTCAAAGGTGTCAGCTATGGCCTCCTTGTGACCTTGCCGGAAGGCTTCATACTTTTGATTCAGAAGGGATCTCCGATCATCCCTCACTTCTTCAGTGCCTTCCATCAGAGTCACCAGGGATTGCCACATCTCCTTGGCAGACTGGCAATGAATTAGATTCTGCAGCATTGAGTCGTCGACTGCACTTGCTATAATATTTTTAGCCTTCTTGTCCAGAGAGACAAGTGCAATCTCATCCTTGTCTAGATCCATCAACTTCTTGGGAACTTGCTTGGTGGGATCTATGGTGGATGCAGTCATAGGAATGTGGGGACCTTCTTCAACAATCATGAAGATCCGGGGATCTACTACTTCCATGAAGAACTTTACTCTTTCCTTCCACATAGGAAAGTTGTTCTTGGTGCAGATAGGGAGTTTAGCAAAATCCTTGGTCTTACTCATGCTTGATACTTTTCAGAAAACAACTTAGAAGGATAAGATCAAGGTGTTAACCTTTTAACGATCAACCTCCCTCTGATACCAATTGAGAGGTCTAAGTTGTTAGCCTAAATCACCTAGAGGGGGGTGAATAGGTGAAATGCGTGTCAAATGCGGAATTAAAAACTAACACAGCAAATATCAAGCAATCACAGAAGACAAGAGATTTATAGTGGTTCCCCAATCTTGGGTACGTCCACTTTCCTCACCGATCTAGCAAATTACTAGACTCGGCTACTCCACTATCTCGGATTGAAAACAATCCTACACCTCGGAACCACGTTCCTACAAATCTCGATCCCAAAACGGATCTACAAAAACTCGGAAGACAAAACTTCCTACAAGTCTCGGAGAAGAATCTCCTACAATGAAATTTGGTTTGAATATAAAAATCAAAACAACAATCTCAGATCTGGATCTGTCTTCTTCTTTAGGAATTTCGGCTAGATCAGAAAACGTAGAAGACGACTAGAGAAAGATCCACGAATCTGAGATCTAGAACCACCTCGATCGAGAAAGTAGATCTGGAATCTTCAAGGCTCGGCAAGATCGAGTGATTCTCTTTCTTCTGGATCGCTGGAGAGAAGATCGATGAAGACGAAGGTGGCGATCCAAACTTTTATTCTTCTTCCGTGAACGGCAATGGCGGCGGCGTGAAATTAGGGTTCACGGAATTCCTCTTTCTTAAAAAGAATATTTCTGTAATAACGCTTAAAAGTCATTTCTGAAAAGACCTATTTATAGGTGGGTTCCAACGGTCAAAATATTGATTATTGATGACACGTGGACCAATCAGAATTGACAGATTCAAAATACTTATGATGAAAATGGACTTAGAATAATTCTGGAGAAGTTGACTGCGATACTCGAGTAATGGAGGATATACACGAGTATGGAGAGATGGATTACTCGAGTAGCAAGAAGCAGTATACTCGAGTATAGAAAGAGAGAATTACAGGAGAGAAGAATGAATTACTCGAGTATCAAAAATGGTATACTCGAGTATCAGAAGTGTATACTCGAGTAATAGAAAAATATACTCGAGTATCAATACGATATACTCGAGTATCAAAAGGCTAAACTCGAGTATCAGAAAATATACCTGAGAAACGTTTATATCAGAGTCAATTACTCGAATATGGAAGAATTTACTCGAGTATCAAAAATCAATTACTCGAGTATGAACATACTTACTCGAGTATCAGAAGATATACTCGAGTATCAGAAAACACTTACTCGAGTATAAACATACTTACTCGAGTATCAGAAGATATACTCGAGTATCAGGATATATACTCGAGTATCAGAAAACACTTACTCGAGTATAAACATACTTACTCGAGTATCAGAAGATATACTCGAGTATCAGGATATATACTCGAGTATCAGAAAACACTTACTCGTGTATTACAAGGAAATACTCGAGTATAAAGGACTTAGGAAAATTCTAAGAGGAAATTTGCTCCAATGCTTCTGTCCATCAATCCAAGTGCATGAAGGAAGTGTATCCCAATAGAGAGGCTATACATGGGCCAACACTTTGGATCACACAATGAGGGATTACATTGTATGGTCCTGTGTTTGGTGACCCATTATAGACTGACATTGGTCTACACTTGGCAATTAGAACCTGCACACATACAACTTAAACACATCATCAAATACACCTTAATTCATCTTAGTTCAAGGTCTGACCTCCTACAAATCTGAGGTATTGTGGAGACAAATCCCAACACATTACATATCTACCCTAAGGAATACAACAATCTCGCCGCACACTCGCGGGAGAGGGGTTTTCCCATGCAAAGGAAGAAGAGCTTCACATGCTCAAGAAGAGAATCGTTACCCTTGCGTTCTTCCGCGGCGCCATGAAAAATCTACGCGGTTGGAAAGCACCGCAACAGCGTCGCATTCGCGGATCTTGGCTCGGATCGCGATTCGGAGCTCCGAAGCTCCACCGGCGGTCGGATCTTGGTCTCCTCCTCCACCTTGCTCTCCCCTCTCTCTACACTTTCGAAAGAGAACCAAGTGGATGAAATGAGGGATTTCAAACCCTAAATTCGGGTTTAAACCGCCAGCACCAACCCCCAGCCGTTGGATCCAAAGCCAAGGAAACGAACGGCCACGATTAGGCCTAAAATTACAAAATCTGGGCCGAACACGGGTTGCAACACGGCCGTGTGCATGGCCGTGTCACCCATTCGCCATCTCGACCGACGTGATAACCAGCACACGGCATTCGACATGGCCTCCTACATGCCCGTGTCGCATGCGACACGGCCGTGTCATGACCCGTGTCATGCCCCGTGTGCAACGACCAACACTCTTTTCCCGAGAAGTACACGGCCTACGACACGGCACCCGACACGCCCGTGTCACAGGTGACATGCACATATTTGTACCCGTGTCATGACCCGTGTACATGACTTAGAAAACTCCCAAGCGTGACACGCCATGGGACACGCCCGTGTCCCAGGCCATATGCCTCAACTCGACGATCGCCGATCGTCAAAACGTCGACCACATGATCCGTGGCCAAACACGCCCGTGACACGCCCGTGTCACGCCCGTGACACGCCCGTGTCATGCCCGTGACACCTGCTCCAAAACCCATACTTGGCTTAAAACGTCGCTCGTCCCTCTTTTGAGTTTCAGGGGTGTTACATCACTACCCGTGCCCTGCTTGGGAGAACACGATCGACGGTGTTAGTCGAGCTCTGCTCGACGAACACACGCACACGGGTAGGGACACGCCCGTATCACTACCCGTGTCCTGCTCGGGAAACACAACAAGGAATCCGTAACGTTGTCAGAGAGCCATACGGGTATGATCACGCCCGTGTCACTACCCGTGTCCTTCTTTGGAAATTTCACAAAGAAGATGCAAAGTCACAAGAGTACCACACGGGTATGGACATGCCTGTGTCACTACCCATGTCCTACTCTGGGCCAACTTCTCCTCCCTTACACAAGTGTAAGCCTAGCTGTCAGCACTCCCTGAGCCAAAGTCAGCTCTCCTGACTTAAAAGTGCATACGAGGGGCCTAGCGCAAATCAGTACGATACAGTGGGTGAGTTAAATAATGCTTTCAAGACAATCACACAAAACACACCCAAGATTATTTTGGTTCCCCAGATTATGGGTACTTCCACTTTCCCTCATCTTTATAACAGCTTGTTAGACAAGGCATCTTCTCCAAAACTTTGCTCCTTAGAGCTTACAACATAGATCCCTCAGGATCTCTAAGTCTCCTAAAAGACCTACAAATTAGGCACAAAGCCCTACCTCAGAGCAAGCTTGCTTCTACCACTAGTGGCCAAAAGAACACCTACCTCAGACTTGAGAACAAGTCCTATAGATCAGGCTATGGAGGTTAGCCCTATAACTCAGAGAGCCATACTTTCCTAAATAAGATCTGTTAAGGTCCTACCTCAGGCCGAAGTCCCTACCTCAGGCACACAGGCCCTACACTCAGATCCACACAAGGATCTTATAAACTCAGGATCAACAGCCATACACTAAGATACATACAAGGATCCTACCTCAGCCTTTATATACCAGACTTAGAACTCAAATCCAAAAGGATCCTACAAGAAGAATATATGGTGTGGTTAATATGACACCAGAGAAATTTATTTGTGTCTGCCTTCCTAGACTGAGTTAACAACCCAACTTTCTTCACAACAACAGAAAATATATCTTCAGTAATAATTTGCATGTGTTGAAGAACCTCCAAAACTTGTTTTTGAACATACTGAAGAAGACTAAGGATTAGACAGTTCTTGTGTTCTTCAATCAGCTAACTTGGACCAGCAAAAACTTGAAAGATCTGCACCTTATTCTTAATCAGATCCTTATCTGAACTTGTTGTAGCAAAAGAAATTAGCTACAACATCTTGAAAGAACTTTTAGATCAGCTGATTCAACTTCAAGGTTCAAGCTCGACAATAACGGTGAGGAAGATGAAGTTCAGCCGCAAGTTTTCGAAATGAGAAAACCCTAAAAGTTAAATTTCCTTCAGTCCATCTTGTCTCTTTTATCTTCCGTCGATTAACATCTCCAAGAAGTAGTGAGGACCACCTGTGATTAACAAATGCACCTTGCTTTAACGAAAGAAGATGTATAGTAGACCTCCGGCAGTATTTGTCTTGTTCTATAGCTTTCCCACAACTAAATTAAACTTTGTTGACTTTGTGGACTTTGGCTAATGTCATCAATTGTGGACTTAGCAAAATCTTCAGATTCAACTCCAAGCGTTAAGTGCGTTGAGTGAATGGAATTCACTCAACGAATATGTACTTAGTCAAATTCTCTACATCATCAGGCGGTGAGTGCATTGAGTGAACTGGCTTCGCTCAACGCACTTAGACTTATTCAAATTCTTTTGCACTACCAGGCGTTGAGTGAATCATCATCACTCAATGCCCCTGGACTTAGCTGCAACTGTCTTTGTCTGCTAGGCGTTAAGAGCGTTGAGTGAAGCTTCATCACTCAACTCTTTTGTACTTAGCTGGTTTCTGTCTTCTTTCTTCTTAGGCTTTGACAGCAGCATCATGAATCAACGATTTTCCTATCTGGAATTGAGTGAACTGGCTGTACTCAATGCCTGTGGAGTTAGCCATAATATTATCTCTATAACCTGCTAGCCTTTGACTGTCCTGTCTTTACTCAGCACTTTTGCTGTCTGGCGTTGAGTGAACTGTCTTCACTTAAAGCCTGTGGACTTAGGCGATTTTCAGCCATTCCAGCATCCTTCTTTGACTTTTGGCATTAAGTGAACTAACTTCACTCAACGCTTGTGGACTTAGATATATTTCTATCTCTCCATTTCTCCACCTTATGACCACCTATCACAACTATTAACCCCAAAATCCGCAACTTTTTCAGAAAGATATCCAGGGCATCCTCCTTCAGCGGCAAACTCAATTATCCAGTCTATCCAGGTCGGCAAGTCTCTGGAGATCAACCTCTGGTTCTCCAAGTTTCCTCTCTAATCAGACTCCAGCATCAGCCCGCACAGATCGCGACCTACCAGCCTGGATCGGGCCCTACTTTAGCAGCATATGGAATCTCCAGATCGCGATCCCAGTCCGCCCCTTTTGTGCAGACTGGAATGTCTTTTCTTCTTTGTGTCCCGTCACCACTTCCTGGTTCTCCTGTACCCCGGGAAGACGATTATTTTAGCCCTGCCCATTTGGGCAGGCCCTTGAGCCTATAAATAGGTGGAAGTGATGCACTCAAAGCACGCTGACTCAAATCCAGGAGCCTACTTGTTAAAGGGTTCGGAATTGAATCTCAAATTTTGCGGTCTCCAGCTTGCTCTCTTCCTTGTTATTCCTTGCCTTATAACCAGCTCTTTGCAATCAAGGAAAGCCCGTCGAAAAAGAAAGGCATTCAGGCCGCGACGGGCGAAGTCTGGTGTCACCGCAATTCGTGTTCCTGTATGCTTCTCCTTTATCATCCGCTAGTAAACGGTTACTTGTAGTTTCCCCTACCTCCTTTTCCCTTTGTTGGAATTAGAGGGCGCGCATAGTGCATCAACATTAACGTATGACCTTCAGATCCAAGTAACTGTCCAAATTCGCAGACTGAAATGTCAGACCGCGGATCATCTCATCGCCATGTCCGTTCAAATCGCTAAAGCACATCTGACAACTTATGGGATGCGCTTGACTGATCTCGAAGAGAGGCTGAACAGCCTCGAACGGAGACTGACTAGCACCTCGACCCGATCAGCCGGGACCTAACTACGCTTACTCAGTGGCTTGACCAGCCTAGAGTGGCCTCTGCGGATGAGCCAGTCTGCCAAATTCTAATTCGCCTGGCTCCAGCAGCAGTGCCACCGCCAGCCGGCTCACCTATCCAGCCCGCAGCCCACCTACGACATCAAGAAGATGAGCTCACTCCTCTTATGGACTATTTTTGTGAGGTAGCCAGGGGAAGTCCAGCCCAAAAACTCTACTTCATTGAGAAAAGTCAGGTTGTGCGGCCATCTGCGACCTCTGCTCTGGCTAAAACTAAAGAGTCTCCTTTTGTGGATAGGATCCGTCAGGAGGAGGCTCCCAACAATTTCAATGAGCCTTGCATGCCCTTCTACACTAGGGAGTCAGACCCAGTTTCTAACCTCCAGACCTTTGAGTATATCGTAGCCATGAGGTGCTTGTCAGATGGCTTGAAGTGCAAGTTCCTGGTGACCACCTTTGACGGCCAGGCCCGAGAATGGTTCCATGAACTTTACCCCCAGTCTATCGCCATCTTTGTTGAGCTTCACAAGGAACTCCTGCTAAGATTTTCCACTTCCAGGAAAATAAAGAGCGGGCAAGCTTCCCTCTTTAAGATCAAGCAAGGAGACAGCGAGTCGGTAGCACAGTTTGTGGATCGCTTCTAGAAGGAGAAGCTAAGGGTCAAGAATATAGATCCTAAATTCTATAAGATTTACATAGTCAACAGGCTCAAGGAGAGGCCATTGAAATTTGAAGCGACCACAAAAGATCCTGCCACATTCCAGTACCTTATCTCCTGTGACAATACCTTCATTGAAGGAGAGAATGCAAACCCTGCATATGTGTCCAACTTAACGACAAAGGCTGAAAGAAGGGACTCGACAGACTCCTCTGCAACCCGTCGAGCATCCAGACCCCCTCTACAAGAATATCAGCCCTCGACAAATAGGGGGAGGAATTTTTTGGCACAAGAGACCCTACCAAGTCCATCAATATTTTCAAGATCAGAAACTGCCATTGTCCACCACCTCCGCTCATGTCGCTCCTCGGATCTTTCCTGTCCTCCAAATTCGAGATAACTCCTCTTAAAAAGATCAGCAACGCCACGGTCCTATGGAAGAGCTCTCCTCTATGGGCCTGATGGTAGACGAGGTTCTCCAGGTCCTATAGAAAAAGACTGAGTTCAAGAAAGAATTCCAGAAAATAGAGGGGAAGACTCGAACCTCAGACCTTTTCTTTGCATTCCACAAGGAGAAGGGACATCCAATAGAGGATTGTAGAGCCCTTTGACAGCTTGTGTAGCGGCTATTTGCTGTGGGAAAAATGAAGGGCCCTGGTCTAAAAGAAGCTCCAGCAAAACCATCCATCTATAAGGGCAAAGAGGTGGCCGAGGTTTTTTTTGGATAATGAGGACATTGAGGAGGCAGGATATCTTGGCAACATCATTATCGGAGAAAGCGTCGATGCATACGATGTGGCCATCCTCGGTGATATCTTCTGTATCTATGGAGGAGCAGGAGCAGAGTCAAGTAGAAAATCTTCCTTGGCCAGGATCTTTCGGTATGAGGTGGCCATGAATTCTACAGCCCCACCAAGGGAAATCGTTACATTTGGCCCAGAGGATCTCCCGAAGATGGCCAACCACTTAAACGACGCTGTCGTGATCAGAGCAATTATTGAGAGCTACACGGTCAAGAGAATTTTGGTTGATACTGGTATCTCAGTAAACCTTATATTAAAGAATGCTTATGAGGCCCTGAGATCTGGAAAGCCTTTGCTCTCCACCGAAGGGCCACTTTACAGCATCTCTAGCGAAAGAAAAGAGGTTGAAGGGAGTGTTACACTCTTAGTAACACTCGGGGGGATAACCAAGCTTACTCCATTCGTAGCATTTGATGCGCTAAGCAGCTACGCACCATCTTTGGAAGACTTCTTATTAATGAATATCGAGCGATGTTTTCTGCCTATCACTTGACAGTCAAATTTGAAGCAGGAGGTAAGAAATATCGGGTAAGGAGCGACCCAAGAGAATCCCGAGAATGCTATGTTAGAATGGGTAATATGATTGAACAGGTCTCTCCTCCAAGCGGTACTAGTCGCCATCTCAGAAGAAGTCCCCCCCCCCTCAGAAGTGATCGAAGATCGGGAGGAAGTACAAGAAGGATTTAACATGGAGCCTGCCCATGCAACCTAAGGAGTTCCGATTGCCAGAGATGAAGAAAGGAGACTTTCTATTAACTCGGAGCTTCCTGAGGAAGAAAAGGCAGAGTTGATTGCTTGCTTACTGAAGAACCTGGATTTCTTTGCCTGGGCCGCGGAGGACATGCCAGGAGTAGATCCTGATGTCGCTTGTCACTACCTCAATATTTCTCCCAACTTCAAGCATGTTCAACAAAGGAAGAGGGAGGAGGCAACAAAGCTGACCGAGCCTATCAAGTAGGCGGTAACCAAGCTCCTCAAGGCTATATTCATTCGCGAAATTCAATATCCTGCCTGGTTATCGAATGTTGTAATGGTGAAAAAACTAGGAGGGAAATAACAAATGTGGGGTTATTTTATTAAGTTGAATAAACATGTCCCAAAGATTGTAATCCCCTGCCTCGGATAGATGCTTTAGTAGATTCTTCGGATGGATATCCTCTTATGAGTTTCTTAGATGCGTTCTCTGGTTATCACCAGATTAGGATGCATAATCCCGACATTCCTCATACGTCATTCATCACAAATGATGGCTATTACTGCTATCTTGTGATGCCTTTCAGGATAAAAAACGCAGGCACCACGTATCAACAAATGATGGATTTTGTTTTAAAAGAACAAAAAGGAAGCAATCTTGAAGCATATGTCGATGACCTCCTCATTAAAAGTAAAACCTTTGCATTGCACCTGCAAGACCTCGCAGAGGCGTTCAGTACTCTGCGAAGGTATAACATGAAGTTAAACCCACTAAAATGCATCTTCGGAGCAAGTAAAGGAAAATTTCTCGGCCATCTCCTTACACCTGAAGGGCTTGCCCATAACCCGGATAAAGTAAAAGAAATCCTCAATATGCCATCACCTCGCTCCCCTAAGGAGGTTCAGTAATTGGGAGGAAGGCTAGTAGGCCTTGGAAGGTTTATTTCCAGAGCGTGGGATAAAAGTGCTTCGTTTTTCAAAACTCTTCGAGGGGGATCTAAATTCGAATGGACTGAAGAATGCGCAAAAGCTTTTGAGCAACTTAAAAAAAAGACTCACCTCAACCCCTTTTCTTCAAAGTCTTCAGGCTGGAGAAATGTTGTACATCTACCTAGGAGTCAGCTCGGAGGCAATAAGCTCAGTTCTAGTTAGAGAGGAAGAAAGAAGGCAGTACCTAGTATACTATATATGCCACATACTGAAGAGTGCAGAAACAAGATTTCAGGCTCTTGAAAAGCTCGCATTGGCGGTAATAATGTCTGCTCGGAGGCTTAGACCATACTTCCAAGCACACTCAATCCAGGTGGTTACTGATCAGCAATTGAAGAGTATCCTAGGGAAACCAGAGCACTCGGAAAGACTGGCCAAGTAGGCAATTGAACTTAGTGAGTTTGAAATCTCATATGTACCCAGGACGGCTATCAAAGCACGGGTATTGGAAGACTTCTTGATAGACACGACTGAGTCCAATACTAGACAGGCTGATCAATCTCTGTTGGCATAGACAATCTACGTAGATGGGGCTTCAGGCAGAAACTCCTCAGGCGAAGGAATGGTTCTCATTAACCCTAATGGAGTTAAGCTAGAGCAGGCCGTACAGTTCTCTTTTCCAACCACAAAAAACCAAGCAGAATATGAGGCACCCTTGGCAGGTCTGCGGTTTGCGAAAGATTTCGGTATAGATCGTGCGCATATTAAAATAGATTCTTTAGTAATGGCATCACAAGTACTGGGAAATTTTGAAACTAAAGAGCCCACCTTGAAGAAGTATTTAATATTGGTGAAGGCAGAGATTGGGTGATTTAAAAGTTTTACTATTGAGTATGTCTCGAGATTACACAATACTTAGACAGACGAGTTGGAAAAGTTCGGTCTCACCTCAGGAGGGGCGACCTCGGAGCTTTTTCATCTGGCTATGGAGGAAGGGGAGTTGATGTAGGTTGACCGACGACCCTCTTGGATGGACCCATTCATATCATATCTCTCAACAGGAGTATTACCTCTGACATTGAAGGATAACAGGAGATTCAGAATGAAATCATTAAATTATTATCTCATCTCCAGAATCTTTACAGAAAAACTTTCCTATCCCCAATGGCAAGGTGCGTGTCTGAGGAGGAAATTCCTGTTGTGCTTCAAGATGTTCATTCTGGGGAATGTGGCAGACATTCAGGAGCAAGAACCTTGGAAAGAAGAATATTGCGACAAGGATATTTCTGGCCCATGATGAGGAAAGACTCAGAATCGTATGCAAATAAGTGTGCCCAGTGCCAAAAATTTGCTCCACTTCAACTCCAGTCGTCTCTGGTGCCCCGGATGCACGAGCTTTTTTATCAGCTACAGGGAGCCTTTTGTTTATCCAAGCAGGATTTGAGGTCCGGATACTATCACTTGCACATTCAGGAGGAGGATATACCAAAGACAGCCTTTAGTTCTTGTTAGATCCTATACGAGTTCGTGGTGATGCCCTTCGAGCTCACGAATGCACCTTCCACAATCATGAGTCTGATAAACCGGGTCTTCGAGCCCTACCTGGATTGATTTGTTATAGTTTTCATCGACGATATTCTGATCTACTCCCAGATGAAGGAGTTGCATACCCAGCATTTGGCACTTATGTTGGGCAAGCTGAGAGAGCATTTGATGTATGCAAAGTTATCCAAGTGCCAGTTCTGGCTGTAGGAGTTAACATTCTTGGGGCATACTATCAGTGGATCCGGGTTTGCCGTGGACCTGGATAAGGAACAGGCAGTTTGAGATTGGTCGCAGCCAAAGTTAGCTTCAGATATACCGAGTTTCTTAGGAATGGCAGGATATTATCGCAAGTTTGTGGAGGGGTTCTCAAGGGTAGCACTCCCCCTCATGACCTTGATGAAGAAGGATGCATCTTTTACTTGGACCGAGAAGTGCGAAGCAGCATTCCAGGAGTTGAAGGACAGGCTCACCTCTTCCCCCATCCTACATTTCCATCTAGGAAGGAAGGATTTCACATTTATAGCGACGCATCATATCAGGGGATGGGTGCAGTCCTGATACAAGATGGACATGTCATCGCATATACTTCGAGACAGCTGAAGAAGCACGAGCAAAACTACCCCGTGCATGATTTGGAGCTCAGGGAAGTGGTATTCGCGTTGAAGATTTGGATGAATTACTTATATGGGGTTCATTGTGATATCTTCTCAGATCACAAGAACCACAAGTATATTGACATGCAGAAGGATCTAAATCTATGCCAGCAAAGATGGCTTGAGTTCCGGTGCGATTACAACTACAAGATGCATTATCACCTGGGGAAGCAGAACACTGTGGCGGATTCCTTGAGCAGGAGAGCCAGCGCTACTGGACTAGACCCTTAGGTGATGGCTATGGAGCTAGTACGGATGATGGAGGATATGCACAATACCTATGTTTCCAGAGCTGAGCGAGATGTTTATCGGGAGTACTTGAACTCCTTTGCCATCGAGTGTGACATTCGGGAGCGCATCAGGACATAGAAGAAGCTGGATGAAGATTTGGAGATAGTATTCATAGCCCTGGAAGGGGGCAAGTCGGAGGATTATTCTTTGCGTGATGACCTCATTCATTTCCATGGTCATGTCTATATACCCAAAGAAGGCGGTATCCGGGAGGATATACTCAAGGGGGCACACTATTCTCAGTACTCAGTGCACCCCGGTATCACTAAGATGATAGTGGATCTGGGGAGGAGCAAGTATTGGCCGGGGATGAAGAGGGAAATCATATATTATGTGACATATTGTGAAACCTACAAGAGGGTAATGGCAGAGTGCAAGGGCCTAGGAGGATTACTACAGTCATTGTTAGAGCCAGAGTGGAAGTACGAGGATATAACTATGGATTTCGTGCACGGATTGCCTTGCTCACACTCTGGGCATGATTTTATATGGTTCTTTATCGATAGACTGAACAAGGTATCCCAGTTTATACTGATCAGGAAGGATAACCCAGTTGTTATTTTGGTGAGGTTGTTTGTGGAGCAGTTCGTCAGGTACCACGGCGTCCCCAGGACAATTTTTTCATATCGTGACGGTCGGTTCACCTCTAGGGAGTGGAAAGCGGTGCAGGCATACTTAGGTCTCAGCTTGCTTTTAGCACCACTTTCCATCCGCAGACTGACGGCCAGACAGAGAGGACTAACCGTACTCTGGAGGATCTGCTGCGTTTATGTATACTGGACACGGGGAAGCCCTCAAAAAGACTGTTGCCCCTGGTTGAATTCTCCTACAATAACAGTTACCAGAAAAGCATTGGGATGGAAGAATATGAGGCTCTACATGGCAGGAAATGATTGACACCACTATCTTGGGTCTAAGATGAGGACCCCAGATAACTTGGATCAGACTATATTGAGGATACAAATTCTCAGATATGGCTAATCAGAGATTGGATGTTGGAGGCAAAAATTAGACAGGCAAAGTAATACGATGCGAGACATCAGAAGGTTGTATTCCAGGTGGGGGACAGGGTGTTCTTAAAGATACTACCAGTGCTTGGTGTCTTGCGGGTGCAGAAGCACAAGAAGCTCAGCCCTCAATTTATATGACCATACTTGATCCTAGAGCGGATCGGTCCTTTGGCTTACAGCCTGGAACTGTCGCCAGAGTTAGGGACTTTACATGACTTCTTCCATGTCTCTTCACTTAGGAGAGCTCTCCTTTGACCAGAGTAGAATATTACAACTACAGTAGGCCCGGTAGCACCTAATAGATCAGTCCATTTAGAGCAAGTCTGAATCGATGATACAGCGACTCGAGTACTGCGGAAGAAGAAGGTTCCCTTGGTCAAGGCATTGTGATCCAACCATGGATGGGAGGACCATACCTGGGAGCCGATGGATCCGATGCGTGAACGGTACTCAGAGCTTTTCACCTCAGGTATATTTTAATTATGCTAAAAGTTCTTAAAATTCTTGTGCGTAGAAACCCCGTAGACCCGAACTTGAATTTCGGCGATGAAATGGTTTTTTTTGTTTATTGGGTTTTGTAACATCCCATTCTGCTCTAGGCCATCAAACGCTTTTTGAGTAAAGAGAATTGACTGAGGCTCGAAAAACGTCGAGTGAACTCGACGCCAATCGACAAAGCGTCGAGTGCGCTGAGTGGACTCAATGCCACTCGATGAATTTAACATAGAAAATATTCTGGAAACTTTAGGCATCGAGTGATCTCGACACCATTCAGAGAAACGTCAAGTGAACTCGACGTCACTCAACGCTTTTAACTTGGACTTTGCCAGATGATGTTGGCGTTGAGTGGTCTCAACACCACTCAGCGCCTTAACTTGGAAAAGATTCAGAAAGCTGTAGGCGTTGAGTGGTCTCAAGGCCACTCAACGCGGCGTTGAGTGCTCTCAATGCCACTCAACGCGGCATTGAGTGGTCTCAATGCCACTCAACGCTTTGACTTAGAAAGTTCTAGACTTAAAGCGTGAAAGTGAGGGATAGATCTGACTATACCTGGGGTGATTAGATGTCTTAGGGTTCTATAACGAGTTTTCTTTCCTTGTTAATCTATCTAGTGTGGTTCTAAGATTTAAAACCTGAGAGAGAAATTCTATGAAAATAACGAAGCATTGCAGCGTACCTCCTATGACTTTCTCTGGATTTCGAGGCTGTGCAAGGTCCAAAGCATACACCTGCTCTCTTTCCTGTCTACGATCTCCCCCCTGGTATCCACGACCTCGGCCGCATCCTCGGCCTCCGAAATGCTGGGCAGGTGGGCTACCCTGTAGTGCTGGAGGTGTTTCCCCCCTCATGGGGCAGTTCCTCCGGATGTGCCCAATCTGATGACAATGGAAGCACTCTGGTGGGGGATACGCCGTTCCCCCGGGTCTCGACATCTCCTGCATCCGAAGAGGTTGAGGGTCCAATATCACCTGCTCCCTCGGCTCCTACCTCACTTCCTGACGACGATGGTCCTCTGCCCTTCTCCCCTCTGGTATAGCACCTCGCCGCTGGTCATTTCTGGCTCTCCGGCCCTGATCCTCCGCTTGCCGCTTCCGACCCCGTGCGGTGTGCCAATCAGCCTCGATCCTTTTTGCCATCTCCAAAATTCGGGATATAGACCCATCAAATACAAACAAAAAAGCCTCCCTCAAGTCCTCCATGCAGGCCCTTATAGAACCTCTTGATGTACCCTGCTTCGTCCAGCCGGTAAGAATCTTCATATCAAGCCAAGTGGTCAAACTCCCGATGGTACTCCACCACCGTCCGAGTGCCCTGCTTTTGTAACGCCCCCGATTTTTTTCTGCGATTATTTAATTCTCGTTTGGCGTTACGATGACGCGTTTCCGTGCCTTGTGCCATTTGTGGAGTGTGGTTTAACTCCTTAGAACTGAGTGCCCTATTCTGTAGCCTGTTGGCAATATCTCCCTAGCAAGCCGAGTCGTTTTGGGTGACCCGGTGTGGCCTCTCGGGGGAATGTTTGTGTTTGGCTTTATTTGGGTATAACTCGAGTTCTGTTCGTCGAAAGTTAATTTCGACTTCGTCGTTGTGTTCGTAGCGTGGATATTTAGCTACGGTGCGAATTTCGTCGAATTCCGAGGTTGTTCGGTTTTCGAGTCATTTTGGGTGTGTTATTAGTAAAAACAAATTAGAAACCCTTTTAAATTAAGTGAACAGACAGCTTAGGCAGTAGTTAGGGCCGAATAGGCGTGTCCTTTTATTATAAAAGCCTTGTTAAGAAGTGGCGGACCCACTTCTCCTCCCTCCTTCTCGAGACTAGACCGAACCGTCGCCCCTCCTGTTCGCGGAAAACGGAGGAAAACTACCAGCCTGCTTCCCCTTCGGACGATGATTCCGTGCTTGTTCGTGGACGGATTTCGATTCCGAAAGCGGCGTTGTTTTGCTCTCGCTCAGATCTTCATTTCGACGGTAAGATATTTGATTTTCGTGGAGTTTTAGGAGACTTGGATTTCCATTTCTTGTGGTTTTCCGCCATTAATGTACGGTTTGCTTGTTAGGTGCTTCTCCTTCTAGTGCAGAACGAAGAGGAGGGAAAGACAACCAAGCTTCGCCGGAAATCGAGGCAAGTGGTATTCTTGCCCTTGCCATTGTTGTTCTTTTGAATTTTGGAATGTTTCCCGGTTAGCCCTAGGGTAGGAACCATTCTTATTCTCTTACTATCTTGCTAAGTTTTAAGGCTTAGATTCTCCTATGAGCCCCCTCCTTGGGCTGTTTGCTCCTCGTGCTAGTTGTGTTCACCATTTAGACTCCAGATTTGTAGTTCTAGTTGGGTGCTTTTGCGGGTGGAGCCGAGAGAGAGAGTAAGGGAGGTTGTTGTGGTAGGGCTCTGGTTAGAACTAGTCTTGGTAGACTCTCGAGTTTTGGTGTTGAGTGTGGTGCACACACTCAAAGCCAAAAGCCGTCCGGACTTGGCGTTGAGTGTGGTGGACACACTCAAATCCATAGTTCGGTTTATTCTTTGCGGCTGAGTGGTGGGGTGATTGAGTGAAAATTTTCGTCTAAGTCAAAATCAACGGGAATCACCAAGTGATTCCCGCCGGTTTCGACGTGTATCGTCAGTGATTCCCACCGATCGGCGAGAATCAACCTTGATTCCCGCCGATTCGGCGAGAATCATCCTTGATTCCCGCCGATTTGGCGAGAATCATTATGGATTCCCGCCGGTCGTCGAGAATCATCCTGCATTCTCGCTGATTCGGCGAGAATCATCCTGCATTCCCGCCGATTCGGCGAGAATCAGTCGGCATTCCCGCCGACCTTCTCTTATTGTCGTTGGCTTAGGGTTCTCCTGCGGATGTGAACTTTGGCGTAGAGTGAGTTGACCTCACTCAATGCCAAAGCTGTTTTGGCGTTGAGGGAGGTAGACTCACTCAACGCTGCTGTTAGGTTTTGTGGTTGTGCTGAAGGTGTTGAGGGAGTGGACCTCACTCAATGTCATGGCTGTTCTGGCACTGATTGAGGCTAACTCACACAACACCAAGGTCTGGTTAGGCACTGAGTGGATTCTACCCAACGCCGAGCCGTGTTGAGTAACTTCAACACTATTTCACTTTCCTCGATTTATGTTCCCGAGTGATTTTCCTTGATTATATTTGTAGCTTCCTTGTCGGCCATGTTTTCTTTCCTAAAGGCCAAATCGTGGGATGTGGATAGTAGTGGTGGTTTGAAGCTCTTCATGGGGGAGGTGCTGTTTAATATAGCCAAGGCCACCCTTATTCTTCTATCTTGCTCCAGGTACGGGCTGGGCAAGGGGGTGGAAGGTCCCTTGTGCTTTATCATGTAGACCCCTGAGCTTGTTGGCAGGGAAATTGGTGGTTGGGGGACTGAGTTTGCCTCCAACCCGGATCCATGCTGTTGTTTTTGCTACTACCATCTCCCACAGCTTAGGGTGTTAGAAGTTTCTTCCTTGGTAGATTGCAACACTTTGGGCTCTTGGTAGTGTAGTAGGCCCTGCAGGATGTTGTTCCTGAGCTGGGTTGATGCTGTTTCCTCGCACGTAGTGCATTTCTTGTCGTCCTATTTTGGACAGTTGTGACTCTTTCTGCGACATGTTTTTCAGTTACTTTTCCCCCTTTGGTTGACTCTTTCATGCAGTTTTTACCTTGTGTTGCTTGCTGAGGTATTCTGTTTTATTTTGGAATGCCTCAGGTTCTGAGTTGTAGCCAGTTGGGTGGCTAGTTTGCAGTGGTGGTGTTGGTGGTCTCTTGGACTTTGGAGATCTGTTTGCCTTGTTGGTGAGGTAGTTTTTAGTACTTTCTTACGGACATACATATGTGCCTGTGGGTTCGTGTCAGGTTGTTGGCGCCCACTAGTAGTTTTTTACCTTTGTACTGGATATATTACTTATGCTGCTACCGTTTTCTGGAGATAGTCTACTTGCTCTGAGAAGGATTTATGCTAGGTTGCTAGTTACTTTTAAACTATAATTATTCTTATAAGTAAGCTCATGATCAGCATGTTTTATAAAACTAAATCACTATTTTCTAATCACGTATAAAGACCGTTTTCTTATATATAATATAAATTAAATGTAGAGTCTTGTATAGTATGAGTGGTTCTCTTGGAACTCTTATACACCCCTTAGGATGCTAAACCTGAATAAAGTATTTTTCCGCAGCGCATAAGTATAGTTTTTTTTACTGTGGACTAGGTGATCCACCGAGCCGAGGGATACAGCCTCTAAAATATAACCGATTTTCTAATCATTAAGCTCATGATTTTCTTTCATAAAGAGTAGCAGTTGGTTTTGCCTGAGCGTCAGCAGTTATCCCCTGCTTGACGTGGCATCATGACGCGCGTTTTCTCATACTCTGATAATTATTTAATTCGGGGAAAATGCGGGTTGTGATAGTTGGTATCAGAGGGAGGTTGCTTGACAAGTTAGTCGGGCAACCTTCCTTTGTTTGCTTTTAGTAGTTCAGCATCATGTCATTCACACACCGATATGTCATCAGCACGTCTTGGCATAAGCACGAACACTACACTCATAGCATAACATGAAGTATACGTGGCATATTATGTAGTATGGGATGCATAATATGTGTTCGTATATGGATCCACCATAGGGGCAACATGTGAGGGTTATGTAGTATGGGATGCATAACCTCACCACATGGCTGCGACTAGCACATTTTCTTATTCGTTGCATGCGAATGTTATGTAGTATGGGATGCATAACATTTTCATGTGTACGCCGCTCATAACATGCATTAGGACTTTTTTAGAATGCATAGCACAATCATGCATAGCATAACATGGCATAAGCACAACGTGCCAAGCTAAAGACTGGCAGGATCACATATGTACACACATAAGTTTTCGAGTCAAAAATAATATAAAGTCATGCATACCCGATCTAGGCACAAGAATTAGTATGGTGGTGGTTAACCATCCTAGGTTAGGACATAACATAAAGTTTTGTAAAAGGTAAACTCCCAGAGCAAGTTTAGAAGCTTTAAGTTCATATCTATATATATATGGTCTGTACTAGTAGTTGAGTCTAGCCATTGTACTAGGATCTAACTAGTGTTGCTATGACTTTAGGATGGCGAGATGTCCTTCGACTAGATCAACTCCCCTGTCTGAGGGTGAGTCTTCTGGAGCTCAGAATGATGCGGTAATCGAAAGCTTGCGGCAGAGTAGCGATTCCTTGAGCAGGCAGTTGGTGGAGGTGCGAGCCCAGATCCAGTCTTTGGTAGCGGTTGTGGCGGGTCAGACTCAGGGAGTGCAAGGCCCTGCAGGGGGGATTGCTGTTCCTCACCCTCCTGCACCCTTAAGACCTCCAATAGTGGTGCCAGCGGAGATGGCCTTCATCTCGCAGTTTCAGAGGCTGAGCCCTCCCACTTATGACGGGAAGGCAGACTTCATGGTGATAGACGACTGGCTGATCTCCATGGAGGAGATGTTCTCGTATTCAGGGATTGCAGACGATCAGAGGGTGATGATAGCCGCCTATCAGCTTAAAGGTTTGGCTAAGAGTTGGTGGTTGAGAGAGAAGGAGAGCTTGGTAATCGGATGCTCTTGGGAAGTGTTCAAAGAGATGCTATTGAGGAAGTTCTTACCCTCGGTCGAGCGTGACCGCCGCATGAACGACTTCCTCCATCTGAAGCAAAGGAAGCTCACGGTGGGTGAGTATGAGATAAAATTTAGCAAGTTGAGCCGTTTTGCCCCTGGATTGGTCAGCGTTGAGGCTGATCGAGTTAAGCGTTTTCTCGGTGGTTTGAGGAGTGAGGTGCAGCAGTTGACTAGTGCTTATGAGTCAAAAACTTACGCGGGAGTAGTGGAGGCTGCTCTGAAGGTGGAGGCTATTGAGACCGCGAAGAGCAGAGGACAGCAAAGTAGGAAGGATAAGAGGAAGTCTGTGGAGGAAAAGAAACCCCGGGTACCGGATGCGGTTCCTGGGAAGAAGAGCAAAGTGGCATGCAGTTTCTGTGGCCGGTCAGGCCACCCGGTCGAGAGATGTTTCAAGAGAGTAGCAGCTCAGAGGAAGGAGCAGGTTCATGCGATTCAGGGTACTCCGAGGAGAGATGTCTCCTGTTCTGTTTGCAAGAGACCCGAATCTTCTTCACTTGCACTCCAGGACTGAGAGAGGAGAGTTGTCGGATTATTCCATCGATGATGCGGGAACTTTGAAGTACCGTGGCAGATTTTGCATCCCCGCGGTTGCGGACATTCGGGGTATCGTTTGCAGAGAGTCTCATGGATCCAGCGTTGCCTATCATCCAGGATCTACGAAGATGTATCGTGACTTAAGGCAAATTGCGTGGTGGTATGGCATGAAGGGAGATATAGCCCGATTTGTTGCGGAGTGCCATACTTGCAAGCGGGTGAAGGCCGATCATGGAAGGCCTGGTGGTAAGTTGACTCCCCTAGAGATCCCGACTTGGAAGTGGGAGAGTATATCTATGGATTTCATCACGGGTTTACCGCGATCCCCGAGGGGATTTGATTCTGTTTGGGTTATAGTGGATAGATTGACGAAGTGTGCTCACTTCGTGCCATATAAGATTGATTACCCTATGAAGAAGATAGCAGAGTTGTACTTGAATGAAGTCATCCGACTCCACGGTATGCCGGTTAGCATCATTTCTGATCGAGACTCCCGGTTTACTTCTCGTTTTTGGCAGAGTCTACAGGAGGGTTTGGGTACGGATCTGAGGTATTCTACTGCGTACCACCCACAAACTAATGGGCAGACGGAGCGGGTGAATCAGATAGTTGAGGATATGATCCGGTGCTACACTTTAGACCACGGTGGAGCGTGGGATGAGCGGCTACGACTTATGGAATTTGCTTACAACAATAGTTATCAGGAGAGCTTGCAGATGGCTCCGTTCGAAGCCTTGTATGGGAGGCGATGCAGAACTCCTTTGTTTTGGGCTCATGCTGGTGAGAGGCCATTGTTAGGTCCTGATGCGCTCGAAGAAATGGAAGTCGCAGTGAAGTTTGTTCGGGAAAAGCTTCGTATAGCTCAGGAGAGGTACGAGAAGAACGCCAATCGGCGTAGGTCTGCCTTGGATTTTTCTGTGGGGGACCTTGTATTTCTTAAGGTTTCCCCGATGGTGGGTGTAAAGAGTTTTGGTAAGAATCGGAAATTGGACCCGAGGTATGTGAGCCCATTTAAGATTTTGGAACGAATTGGCGTGTCAGCTTACAGGTTGGATTTGCCAACAAACTTCCCAGGTGTTCATAATGTTTTCCATGTTAGCCAATTGCGGAAGTGCGTGCGCAGCAGTGGGCAAGTCATGGACATTGTGCCCCAGTTGGAGCCCAACCTCTCTTTTGTTGAAGTGTCGGTCCGTATTTTGGATACTCAGGAGCGGGTGCTGCGAAAGAAGTCTATTCCGATGGTGAAAGTTCTTTGGAGGAATCAGGATTTGGAAAGCGCGACTTGGGAGTTAGAGTCGGCTATGAGGGAGGCTTACCCTCAGCTATTTCCCTGATTAGTTTGGTTTGTTTTTCTTCTTGTAAAGTTTGGATTATTACTTTCCTTCTTTAGTAGAAGTGTTGTGCGTAAAGTTTCGGGACGAAACTTTCTTTTAGGGGGAGTGACTGTAATGCCCCCGATTTTTTTCTGCGATTATTTAATTCTCGTTTGGCATTACGATGATGCGTTTCCGTGGCTTGTGCCAATTGTGGAGTGTGGTTTAACTCCTTAGAACTGAGTGCCCTATTCTGTAGCCTGTTGGCAATATCTCCCAAGCAAGCCGAGTCGTTTTGGGTGACCCGGTGTGGCCTCTCGAGGGAATGTTTGTGTTTGGCTTTATTTGGTTATAACTCGAGTTCTGTTCGTCGAAACTTAATTTCGACCTTGCCGTTGTGTTTGTAGCGTAGATATTTAGCTACGGTGCGAATTTCGTCGAATTCCGAGGTGGTTCAGTTTTCGAGTCGTTTTGGGTGTGTTATTAGTAAAAACAAATTAGAAACCCTTTTAAATTAAGTGAACCGGCAGCTTAGGCAGCGGTTAGGGCCGAATAGGCGTGTCCTTTTATTATAAAAGCCTTGTTAAGAAGTGGTGGACCCACTTCTCCTCACTCCTTCCCGAGACCAGGCCGAACCGTCGCCCCTCCTGTTCGTGGAAAACGGAGGAAAACCGCCGGCCTGCTTCCCCTTCGGACGGTGATTCCGGGCTTGTTCATGGACGGATTTCGATTCCGAAAGCGGCGTTGTCTTGCTCTCGCTCAGATCTTCATTTTGACGGTAAGATATTTGATTTTCGTGGAGTTTTAGGAGACTTGGATTTCCGGTTCATGTGGTTTTCCGCCATTAATGTACGGTTTGTTTGTTATGTGCTTCTCCTTCTAGTGCAGAACGAAGAGGAGGGAAAGCCGACCAAGCTTCGCCGGAAATCGAGGCAAGTGGTATTCTTGCCCTTGCCATTGTTGTTCTTTTGAATTTTGGAATGTTTCCCGGTTAGCCCTAGGATAGAAACCATGCTTATTCTCTTACTATCTTGCTAAGTTTTAGGGCTTAGATTCTCCTATGAGCCCCCTCCTTGGGCTGTTTGCTCCTCGTGCTAGTTGTGTTCACCATTTAGACTCCAGATTTTTAGTTCTAGTTGGGTGCTTTTGCGGGTGGAGCCGAGAGAGAGAGTAAGGGAGGTTGTAGTGGTAGGGCTCTGGTTAGAACTAGTCTTGGTAGACTCTCGAGTTTTGGTGTTGAGTGTGGTGCACACACTCAAAGCCAAAAGCCGCCCGGACTTGGCGTTGAGTGTGGTGGACACACTCAAAGCCATAGTTCGGTTTGTTCTTTGCGGCTGAGTGGTGGGGTGATTGAGTGAAAATTTTCGTCTAAGTCAAAATCGACGGGAATCACCAAGTGATTCCCGCCGGTTTCGACGTGTATCGTCAGTGATTCCCACCGATCGGCGAGAATCAACCTTGATTCCCGCCGATTCGGCGGGAATCATCCTTGATTCCCGCCGATTCGGCGGGAATCATTCTGGATTCCCGCCGGTCGTCGAGAATCATCCTGCATTCTCGCCGATTCGGCGAGAATCGTCCTACATTCCCACCGATTCGGCGAGAATCAGTCGGCATTCCCGCCGACCTTCTCTTGTTGGCGTTGGCTTAGGGTTCTCCTGCGGAAGTGAACTTTGGCGTAGAGTGAGTTGACCTCACTCAACGCCAAAGCTGTTTTGGCGTTGAGGGAGGTAGACTCACTCAACACCGCTGTTAGGTTTTGTGGTTGTGCTGAAGGCGTTGAGTGAGTGGACCTCACTCAACGTCATGGCTGTTCTGGCGCTGATTGAGGCTAACTCACACAACGCCAAGGTCTGGTTAGGCACTGAGTGGATTCCACCCAATGTCGAGCCGTGTTGAGTAACTTCAACACTGTTTCTCTTTCCTCGATTTATGTTCCCGAGTGAGTTTCCTTGATTATATTTGTAGCTTCCTTGTCAGCCATGTTTTCTTTCCTAAAGGCCGAATCGTGGGATGTGGATAGTAGTGGTTGTTTGAAGCTCTTCATGGGGGAGGTGTTGTGTAATCTAGCCAAGGCCACCCTTATTCTTCTATCTTGCTCCAGGTACGGGCTGGGCAAGGGGGTGGAAGGTCCCTTGTGCTTTATCATGTAGACCCCTGAGCTTGTTGGCATGGAAATTGGTGGTTGGGGGACTGAGTTTGCCTCCAACCCGGATCCATGCTGGCTTTTTTGCTACTACCATCTCCCACAGCTTAGGGTGTTAGAAGTTTCTTCCTTGGTAGATTGTAGCACTTTGGGCTATTGGTAGTCTAGTAGGCCCTGCAGGATGTTGTTTCTGAGCTGGGTTGATGTTGTTTCCTCGCACGTAGTGCATTTCTTGTCGTCCTATTTTGGACAGTTGTGACTCTTTCTGCGGCATGTTTTTCAGTTACTTTTCCCCCTTTGTTTGACTCTTTCATGCAGTTTTTACCTTGTGTTGCTTGCTGAGGTATTCTGTTTTCTTTTGGAATGCCTCAGGTTCTGAGCTGTAGCCAGTTGGGTGGCTAGTTTGCAGTGGTGGTGTTGGTGGTCTCTTGGACTTTGGAGATCCGTTTGCCTTGTTGGTGAGGTAGTTTTTAGTACTTTCTTACAGACATACATATGTGCCAGTGGGTTCGTGTCAGGTTGTTGGCGCCCACTGGTAGTTTTTACCTTTGTACTGGATATATTACTTATGCTGCTATCGTTTTCTGGAGATAGTCTACTTGCTCTGAGAAGGATTTATGCTAGGTTGCTAGTTACTTTTAAACTATAATTATTCTTATAAGTAAGCTCATGATCAGCATGTTTTATAAAACTAAATCACTATTTTCTAATCACGTATAAAGACCGTTTTCTTATATATAATATAAATTAAATGTAGAGTCTTGCATAGTATGAGTGGTTCTCTTGGAACTCTTATACACCCCTTAGGATGCTAAACCTGAATAAAGTATTTTTCTGCAGCGCATAAGTATAGTTTTTTTTACTGTGGACTAGGTGATCCACCGAGCCGAGGGATACGGCCTCTAAAATATAACCGATTTTCTAATCATTAAGCTCATGATTTTCTTTCATAAAGAGTAGCAGTTGGTTTTGCCTGAGCGTCAGCAGTTATCCCCTGCTTGACGTGGCATCATGACGCGCGTTTTCTCATACTCTGATAATTATTTAATTCGGGGAAAATGCGGGTTGTGACAACTTTAGCTGTAAGAACCGCTCCTCAAACTCATCCCTGGCCGACTGCGGAACAAAATTATCCAGCAGCGCGGCCCTGAACTCTTCCCAGGTAACCTCCGCAACATCCCTATCGGCAAACGTCGTGTACAGCAGCGTATTCCACCACCTCTTGGCATGGGACTCCAGGCAAGAGACAACCAGAGCCACCCTCTCCTCCCAGGGACACCGTATCCCGGTCAGCATCTCGTACATAATATCCAGCCACTCTTTCGTACGAACCGCCGACTCCATTCCCAAGTAGGACGGGGGAGAAAGTCCTCGGAAGAAGCTCAACCAGTTGGCCCCGGATTTGGCTGCGGGACCGGAACCTGCTGGGCCCTAAAAGCATCCAAAATGGCAGTCAGAGTTTGTCCCATGTCTGACTGAAGGAAAGGAGTGGGGATCGGTTGAGGTGGTGCAACATCCATAGCCTGTTGAACTCCACCTTATGGCGTAGGCTGTGCTCGAGGCTGCGTAACAAAAACCCATACTGAGAAAACGTTCAATTTTTACTAAAAGTGGACAATTTATATGTGATCCCCATATGGGCACACCACTGCTTCCGCTGCTTAGTTTGTCCCCAAACTAAACTCGAGCGGGGGTGACCCAGGGTTAGTGGACTGCTACCTTTTTCAAATCGATATTTCACTCTGATACCACTTGTAAGACCCCCTTTTTTCTTCTAAAACACCGGGGTCTTAGGCCCAGAACCGCCACTTTGCGGTGACACCTTCACGCCATGAAGGGTCATCACCATAAAGCGCCGATTCTGCCGGCCAATTCCATCACAGGAAGGTAGCGAAATGAAGTTCAAGCAAGTCCACATGAAAATCACATATGTAGAAATAAAACTGCACGAAGGGAGTGCCCACAGAATAATACATCAGAGTAATAGAATATGGGCTTATGTCCGGTACATCATGTCCTCACTATAAATCACTCATGCGGAAGCAAAAAAAAACATCTACACAAGGTCGAGACTTACGGTCCCGACTGTATGAACTCCGGAGCTAGACTGCCCCATCTCCAAGCGCACCGGTATCTGGGGATGCTCCCTTGTGCTGGGCTCCACGATCCCCTAAAATGATGCGGTTCGAAAACTGTTAGTCATAAAGACTAAGCCCTGTCATCCCCTACCCCTTCCCTCATGGCTCCTAGGTACCGAGCGGAGAGGAAGAAAGGGGAGGACATGTAGGTGGAGAATAAATCAAAGAAACATGTGGCAGCGGAACTAATATAGCAATTCTATAATAAATATGACAGAATCAAAAAGTAGGTAAAGTAACCGTAACTTATGTGCAGAAGCGCGTAAGCTAAGGGATCTTATGCAAGGCTCCCATCGTATAAAGTGTCCCATACCACTTATACGTTGGGGTGTCGGTTATCAAACAACAGCATATATATAAAGAATATAACCTTAATTTATAAACTTGCCCACATAAGCTTATAGACCAAGGGGTCGTTTTGAAAGTCCTAATGTATAAGCGTCTCATTCCACTTATACTTTAGGTGTCAGGGTTTAACGAATCGATTATGGTATGACATGCAAGTTGGAATGTTGGAACATGCAAGTGCAACTCACACACCTGACTCTGTGCACACAGACCTTTAGTTCCCCCTTTTGGAGTCGTTACCTCCCAGGATACCTCCGTAGTGGCAGACAAAAGCGGTGGGTTGGGCCTCGCCGACCTCTAAACCAGTAAAGCACTACCGGTCAGACCTATCGTACGCCTCAATGCTTGGTGCAGTAAGCGGACTCTTGCGTACTCTTGCCGGCTGGCGCACCCGACTTCTGTTGGAGAAGTGCAAACCACACTTGCCGAGTCAGCGTATTGGCGTCGGTGCATTGACCCTCCAATATCGAAGACCCACAGCCTTAATTTTCTTTCCTTTTATGCACATGCAAGTTTAGTCGTAATCAAACAAAAACCGAGCCGAAGCTCCCCGGACCAAAACGTCTGTCTCTTAACCAACCGAGCTGAAGCTCCCCGGACCATTCTATCCATCTCTTAACCAACCAAGCCGAAGCTCCCAAATATCTTCCTGTGCTACAGTGTTTGTGAAACGTGCAACCCTAATTACTAAGTTACTCTTTTTAGTATGTTATTGCAGTTTACGTTAACCTAGGACTGCCCCCGGTATTCCCCGTGAGGGGCTCTCAAAGGGCACTAGGAACTATGATGGTAGCTGAAGCCCATCGTTCCCTTTCGCAAGTCACTTATTTGTTATTGGTTGAATTCCCTTACCCATTCCCTTCTCATGTTATGATGGACTAACCTACTGTGATTTTTAACCTTCCTCTTTTCGGGAAAGACGATCTTTCGTCAAATCCGAGCACCTCTTAACTCTAGCCATCACCACTTCTCACTACTCTTCCTATCATTCTATTACAAAATCATCCACACCTATCCACCCAGACTAAATGACTAACTCCCACTACTAGAAAATAGACTTTTGGCCAGGGCAAATTGCCCTGGCAAAAAGTCCAAAACCGTGGCTAAAAAGTTTTAGCCACGGTCTAGCCACGGGAAACCGCCGTGGCTAAAGTCGGCGTGGCTAAATATTTTAAGCCACGAATTGGCCGTGGCAAATAGTATTAGCCATGAAAAAAAATTGCCGTGGCAAATAAGCCAACTATTAGCCACGGTATGAAACCCTGGCTAAAAGTGGACTCATCATTTTTTAAAAACTATTTGCCACAGTTACAAGCCGTGGCAAATACTAATTTCGATTTTTTTTAAAAAAACACTTTCATAATATTGTAATGCTAGACAATAACATTTAAGTAAAACTTAATCCACATTTCACAAAAAACAAACTGCATAACATAATCAAAATATTGCAACTTCAGATATCTTGTGATCCAACAGAACAATATTTCTTGAGATATTTATCTAGAAATATTTGAACATTAATTAGATCAAGCGAGGCAATGTCAAAACAATTTACAATACACGAGACACTTGCAAAGTACAAATGTCATCCTTAGAGACACTTGCAAAGAAAATTACACTACAAAACATGATGTGTAAGTTCTAGGAACAAAAAAACTACTTGATCTCAGCATTTTCCTTCTCGGATTTAGTTCCAACTCGATATTCAACAAAAGAATCTTTGGCTTCACAAAGCTCTTTGGCTGCTGCTCAAAACCGGCATAGGAAAATGTCTTCTTAAAGGCTACACCGTTAACAATGAATGAATCTCGCATGGTACCCCCGGGTACCTGAAATGAAAAACAATTCTCCTGGTTAAAGCTTTCAACTAAACAGGACAAGCTTAAGCCATTCAGACTGTGTTAGAAGGTTAGGGATAAAAATATTTTTAATGCCAGACTGTGTTCTTATAAACTGAAGATGTACAGAAGTGGTTAACACATATGAGTTCTTACTAACCGGGCTATGTTTTATCAATTCCTATAAACTGTTTATAATTGCTGAAGAGGTTGTGCTGCCTCAGTAATTCTTGGCATCAACAATTCATGATCAGCTAATAATGCATTAATCCCACACTACCGAATTGCTTTCATACAGAGCCAAGCTTTTCCTCTTGCGTGTCATTCCTTTCTCATCACTGTAAATAATCCTTCTAACTCTCAATCAACCAACAACAACACAACAACAACAACGTGTCTCTATCTGTTTCTCTCCCATCCATAAAAAGTTAACAAAGAGGAGTACCCTGCTGCATTCATTTCATCTCAGAACAGCATCAGCATGACTGCACAACTTCCCCCATCATAACTTTTCATAAACAGCCCCCACTTTGCACTTTGCAGCCAGCTTTCCTCTCCATTCTTTCTTCCACCCTCACATCCCTTTTGTCTCTTGTGTCATATCCCATTCACTCTCCAACCCAACCATTAATATAAATACACACCCAAACCAAAAGCCAAGGTATAACTTTTTTGCATAAGATGCCACAAGCTCCATCAACAAGATGGTGCCCCACACCATCAACAAGCTCCATCAGTCCCTTCGATTTGATTCCTTGGGAGTGATGACAAAAGATGGGAGAGAACAAAATCGTAGCAGAACTAGTAAAAAGGTTCATCTAGTATAAAAGGAGAAAATATGGTACAAAACAAATTGAGATGGCTTAAAAAGTACCTCTGGAAAACATCAAATACTAGATGAAGGAAAAAATTGAAAACCTGCATGATTACAAATTCAAAAGAAAATACCCAAAAATGAGTAACAAAAAAATACAACACTAAGCAAGAATATTGCAGAAAGAATTCACATATTTTGTGTTTTTGGATAGCTTAAACATGACATATTTAGAGCTTCTACTGAATTAAGGCCCATGTTGTTAAGAATCCAAAGCCATTGGAGTGGGCCATGTTGAAATGTGGTTTATTAAATTGCACTTAACAAAAGATCAATTCACATACCAACAACTTCAGACCGAACCAAAGGGCTGCCATCTCCTAGAACTTGTATAAGACTATTAGCAATACTCAGCTCAGCTTTAGATTTCTCATCCCCATCACAATCCTCATCACCTCCATGTCCATCTCTAAATGAATCAGAAACATCTATAAGGGTACCAAGAGCAAAAACAGCAGCAGCTCTAACCTGAAACAAAATGAATTGTTGACTACCACAAAATTCAATTAAATTGACCTGGCACAAAAGGTTAACTCTGCATGAGATGTAGAAGAGCGGACCTCTGGTTGGGGTTCTGATAGCAAATGTAAAAATATGGCTGGAGCATCTACTTGTAAACCAATGAGTTGTGCATCATGGAAATCCTCCCACAATTTTCCAAGACAAAGGCATAGCCATTGAAGAAGGAGGGGCTTGGTCTATGTTTCATGGGGATTTGCAAGCTGCAGGTGCTTTAAACATACATGTATCAGATTTGGTTGGATGCATGCCTCTTTCCCCCTCTTGTGTCCATCCACAATAACAGCTAAAACAAAGGCAGCCATAGCCCGCTCTTCTGGGTAAGCATCCATACTATCGAGAAATTTGATAAAATAGGAATGCCCTCCATCTTTCACCAGATCAACCAGACAAGACTAGTTTTGCCCCACATACACAAGTTTCGGTTTAGCAATCTCAAAAGGTGCGCTATAGCATCCAATAGACACCATTCAAGAAATATTTTAGTTTGTAAATAACTTTCCAGAACTCTAGGAAAAAGCCGCTCCAACTAAGGCATGGTTTGGGAGAGCGGTGCCGGTGACTCCGGTGAGAAACAGAACTCCTACCCTTCAGTGAGAAATGAGGCAAAAAATGGAGGTTTTAACCTTCCCTGCCACACCGGAGCTCCAAAATAGAGGTTTACCAAGCACACCCATTTCTCAAGCATTTTTATCCCAACAAAATAGACTTAAAATACACAGACACCTGGAGGCCAAGTCCAAAATACAAACATAAACTATCATGCAAGTCAACAATACCTTGTCGAGGGAAAGAATTTTGGTCCAAATGAACACAAGAATTTGGCGCAGCTCCATCACCGTTGTTTGCAGCAACTTCAGAACATAAGGAAGAATTCCAACAGACAAAGCCTAAATAGAAAATTTTAACATTATTAAGATCAGTGCATATATAGAATGTACGCTTCCTTTTTTCACAAAACAATAATGATGTCATTGAACTGATACGGTACCTGATCCACAGCCCAATGACCCATGTCAAGAAATCTCCCTAGTAGCACCAGGGCTTTAAATCGCTGAGATTGGCTAAGTAAAACCTGGAATAGTTCCACTTTCCAAGGGGTTTCCTGTTAAATTCTCTAAATGTTAATAGGATGAAAAAAAAGCTAAAAAATGAGGGGATTGAATGCAGAAGGGAATAAAACTTACACAACCTCGCTACTCTAGCTTTAAGGAAGAAGACAACACAAAGGTAACTTCACGCTTTTAAGGTATAAGTGCATAGTGTATGTTAACCAGTATTATAGCAGTTAAGAGTGCAAGTATGTTAGAAGGCTGAAATGAATCACAAAGGGGAAGAAAATGTGAATATCCAGGGTACAGTTTAGAGTACTTTGTGCTGTATTGAATCACAAAGGGGAAGAAAATGCTTACATCTGAGAGCAGCTCTGTGTCATATGAATGAAGATCCAAGATCCCGGGGCTCACCTCGGGCAAGAAATCGTAGCGGCAATTCCATTGTAAGATATAACAGTAACTTCCACAGCATTATCTTCCGGTTCTGCAATTCCATTGTAAGATATAACAGTAACTTGAACAAAGAATAAATGAAGCATTGCATTTATAGGGGAAAGAAGCATAGATATTTCCACTGATTAAGGGGAAAAGAAGCAGGAGCAGTGGGAATGGGAGCCATGGCGAGAAATAGAGTGCTTATCCTGCGATGGGAGTGAGAAGTGCAGTTTTTTTTGCCAGATAAATGGCTTTAAATCATTCTTAATGCCAAATAAATTGCTGCTACGTTCTAAGATTGCTGGAGGAGAACCAAATTTGAATACAGAACATGGACCTTAGCTCTTGAGGAAAGCTTCTTTGAGGAAATGATAATTAAATAGCAGCTGAAATATAACTACAAAAACATTGTTAGAGATTTGAATTAGAAGATGTCAGCCATTCAGATAATAACAATTTTAACTTGCAAATAAAATTGGTAGATTAAGAGACAAAACCTACCACATACATATGGCTTTAATAGCATCCTGAAAACTAAAAAAGAAAACAAAAAGATCCAATGATAAAAGAAATAAATAGAAGAAATAATAACAAACTCATCATAAGATCCAATGACAAACTGTTTCAAGAAACTGACTACTATGAGCAACATTAGACTAGGCAAGACAAACTCATCATAAGATCCAATGATAAAAGAAATAATAACACAGCTTGAACTATGCAAAATAATTTAACTGATCATTTAACGGATTAATATGATATGAATTCCACAAAAAAGCATCATCAATTTCCGAGCTATTTGCAACAAGAACACGTTCCCAAAATCTATCTCAAAACATCATGGAAATAAATAGAAAAAAGCAGTTCAATAAGGAAATTAAAAAAGATCAAAACATCGAGTTGATATGATTTTTTTCCATATTGGTAGATCAACACTAGAGCTTTTAATTTGGGTAGTGCATCATCCTTTGAAATTCTGCATCTTCTTGAGCACTATTTTCATCACCAACCTAAAAAAATTATACATTACAAATATGTTAAACAAGTCAATAATTGAGTAATAAACAATAATACTTACTTGACCGGTGCTAGAAGGTATCGAAGGATTCACCCGACTTCTAGAAGTGGTTGTTGTTGGTGTCAATGGGTAGCTAACACGCTCCAAATGAGCTCGCACCTCTTGTTGTAGGCTTGCCATCTTTTCTTCCATTTGTGCCTCCATTTGTGCCTTCATTTCAGCAATTTGAATATCAAACTGCGATTGCATTTCCTCTCGAAGTTGAGTACGGATTGACTCCACTGCATCTTGACTAGGTTGTAAATTAAGATCTTTTTTTCTCATTAAGCCCCATGTACGCAAACGTCCATGTCCATCCTTTCCCATTACTTGAGAGAAGCAAGAATCTCTATATTCTACGGTGCGCTCCTCCTCAGGCACATTTTCAAGAAGAATGTTCATATCTTCCTGTGATATGAAGATATAAAAATAAGAAATGCTGCCAATATTATATGTATTATTTTGAAATTAGTTATGGGAGAAAGAAATCAAAACATACAATGGCCTCCTGAGCTTCAAAATCAATTCTGCCCTTCTTATCTGTCCTTGTTCTTATAAAAACATTAATTCTATCTACCTTATCGTTACCTTGTTTCTCCATCTAAAACAACAACAAAAAATAAATTGGCATTACATATATGTACTATATAAAGATGTTGGATATTTTACCTCCGATCGAACAGAGCGAAATGAGGACCTCCCCATTTTATGGTATCCTCCAAGATGTTCACGATTGATTGAGTTTTGCTTTGATACTGCTTTAACAGCTTCTTGCCCCCAATATTGGATTAGAGTTCTCCATTGCCCGGCAATAACACGATCTGGGACAATGGCAAGGCGCTCCTCATCAGTTGTATATATATCATAATTATCACGCTTAACATGATATTTCCATTCCCTCCACCGCAGTCCGACTGAATGCAAGCATCTACTTTGATAATTTAGAGGGACATCTGTATTCTCCTGCAATTATTCAATGAAATAAAATTGTGTTTATTTTAAGTGTGGTGTTCGTTAATGTAACAAAAGAAGAAAGTAACATACCTGCACCTCTCTCCATATCGCATCAAGCATGTCATTGGGTATATCCGTCCATCGCGGATATGTGAGTGGCAGTTTAAACCCATTTCTAGCTAGTACCCCAAGTTGGCTAACAAATGGTTGCTCACACTTACCTGTAGGGTACCCATATCTATCAAAATCAACATGAAATCGCTCACCTGTCCCCCACGTTGGGATGCCATGTGCAGGGCCTCGACCTCTCTTTTTATTAATACTTTCACGTTCGTTTGAAAGATCTGCATTAAAAATGTCAATAACTTATATATGTTGTTATAGTGCACAAATAAAAAAATTATGATTCCAAATACCTGCATTGTCAAGTGAATGTGATGTGTCAATGGGTTGGGAGATTGGGGTAGATTGTGCGGCAACGGATTGAGAAAGTTGCAACTTTTCAATCATTGTTTGTCCTCGAGTATTTTTCTTCCTCATGCCTACAAGAAAATCATAGAACAAACTATATTAATCCATCAAATGTAATTTAAAATGATCAAATATAGTAATTTCTCAAATAAAAAAATTATGATTCCAAATACCTGCATTGTCAAGTGAATGTGATGTGTCAATGGGTTGGGAGATTGGTGTAGCTTGTGCAGTAGCTTGGGAAACTGAATGTAGAGTGGTGATGGGTTGAGATATTGGTGAAGGATTTATATTAGGTTGGGAGATTGAATGTGCGGCGACGGATTGAGGGAGTTGCAACTTTTCAATCATTGTTTGTCCTCGAGTATTTTTCTTCCTCATGCCTGCAAGAAGATCATAGAACAAACTATATTAATCCATCAAATGTAATTTAAAATGATCAAATATAGTAATTTCTCAAATAAAAAAATTATGATTCCAAATACCTGCATTGTCAAGTGAATGTGATGTGTCAATGGGTTGGGAGATTGGTGTAGCTTGTGCAGTAGCTTGGGAAACTGAATGTAGAGTGGTGATGGGTTGAGATATTGGTGAAGGATTTATATTAGGTTGGGAGATTGAATGTGCGGCGACGGATTGAGGGAGTTGCAACTTTTCAATCATTGTTTGTCCTCGAGTATTTTTCTTCCCCATGCCTGCAAGAAGATCATAGAACAAACTATATTAATCCATCAAATGTAATTTAAAATGATCAAATATAGTAATTTCTCAAATAAAAAAATTATGATTCCAAATACCTGCATTGTCAAGTGAATGTGATGTGTCAATGGGTTGGGAGATTGGTGTAGCTTGTGCAGTAGCTTGGGAAACTGAATGTAGAGTGGTGATGGGTTGAGATATTGGTGAAGGATTTATATTAGGTTGGGAGATTGAATGTGCGGCGACGGATTGAGGGAGTTGCAACTTTTCAATCATTGTTTGTCCTCGAGTATTTTTCTTCCTCATGCCTGCAAGAAGATCATAGAACAAACTATATTAATCCATCAAATGTAATTTAAAATGATCAAATATAGTAATTTCTCAAATAAAAAAATTATGATTCCAAATACCTGCATTGTCAAGTGAATGTGATGTGTCAATGGGTTGGGAGATTGGTGTAGCTTGTGCAGTAGCTTGGGAAACTGAATGTAGAGTGGTGATGGGTTGAGATATTGGTGAAGGATTTATATTAGGTTGGGAGATTGAATGTGCGGCGACGGATTGAGGGAGTTGCAACTTTTCAATCATTGTTTGTCCTCGAGTATTTTTCTTCCCCATGCCTGCAAGAAGATCATAGAACAAACTATATTAATCCATCAAATGTAATTTAAAATGATCAAATATAGTAATTTCTCAAATAAAAAAATTATGATTCCAAATACCTGCATTGTCAAGTGAATGTGATGTGTCAATGGGTTGGGAGATTGGTGTAGCTTGTGCAGTAGCTTGGGAAACTGAATGTAGAGTGGTGATGGGTTGAGATATTGGTGAAGGATTTATATTAGGTTGGGAGATTGAATGTGCGGCGACGGATTGAGGGAGTTGCAACTTTTCAATCATTGTTTGTCCTCGAGTATTTTTCTTCCCCATGCCTGCAAGAAGATCATAGAACAAACTATATTAATTCAAAACACCTCACAACTCTATTATAAATCAAACTATATTAATTTAAGATGAACAAAATATAGCAATTTGGCAAGCTAAAAATTATGATAACATACAATATTACTCTTCATTAGTTATTTCGTCGTCAACATCTAAAAGAATATCATCAACAACATCACCATCAACTCCTTCCCTAACCCAATTAGTATCATCATCACGTACACATATTGTTTCATCCAAATGTTGCTGATTGAGTGGTTCAAGTTCAGGTTCAACATCAAACGAATCCCGGGATGTCAACTTCATAACAACTTCCCAATCTGGATCTAGAGGATCTTTGACGTAACAAACCTGCTCTGCTTGAGTGGCTAATATAAAAGGCTCATCTGTCATTTTATTTTGTCTATACAACAAATGATTGAAGTTCACAATAGTGAAACTAAATTCATCCATTTTTTTTCCAACTTGAGGGTCAACCCAATCACACTTAAATAGGATGAATTTAAAATCATTACCATAGTGAATCTCAAAAATGTCCCTTAACCTTCCATAGTACGTGACACCTCCTACACGTGGGTTTTTATCTTTGGAGCTAGCATAGCTAGTTGTACTTGCTTTGAGCAGCACGCCACTATTTTGGGTAGTTCTTTTTTGATCTTTGTACTTTGTGCGATAACGAAATCCATTAATAAAATATCCATCATATCTCCATGCCCAATTATCCGGACCTTCACTGAGATGCTTAACTTCTTTGCATAGATTGTTATCAGTAGATCTAACCTGTAGAGATAGTCAAGCCATGGATGAAATTAATGAAATGATTTATTAAAAATTTGATCTTCATTCGTATATTGAAGAACTTACATAATTTTTAAACCATAAATGAAAGGATTCATTATGAGCTTTATCAATTTGATGTTCGGTCATACGAGGGATTGAATTTTTGAGTTCTTCGATGTGCATCCTATAAAAGAACACATTTTGATATTGTAAAAAAGTAACACCAAATTAAATTGATGGGAAAAAATAAGACAACTCACGTTAGAAAAGGTGTGATTGCATCTGTGTTGAAAAGAACATGACGATGCATTTGTATCCAAGAAACCTCATCAAGTTGTGTCTTTTTCCCCTTTTTAAATGGGCGACCAATGTCATGTCCTCCATCATAATTTCTATTTTGCCGATTAGATTTTGTTTCAATGCCAACAAGATATCGTTCGCAAAAGTTCATGCATTCCTCCATTAGATATCCTTTCGCAATAGAACCTTCCGGATGAGCACGATTACGAACATATCTCTTCAAAGTAAGTAGATACCTAATTTCAATATATATAATAAGTTAATACAAATAATATTATATAAATAAACATATAAACTCAAATATATGAAATGTTCATTACCTTTCAATAGGATACATCCATCGATATTGCACCGGACCACCAACGGAGGCCTCTTCAGCTAAATGTATTGTTAGATGCTCCATAATATCAAAAAAAGAAGGTGGAAATATCTTCTCAAGATGACATAGTGTTAAAACTATGCGTTCTTGCATAATCTTCAAGTCAACATGCTTAATAGCCTTTGAGCACAATTGTCTATAGAAATTAGATAACTCGATAAAAACTTTCACAACATCTGGTGGCAATACTTTCCTTATAGCTATTGGAAGGAATTGTTGCATAAGAATGTGCATATCATGACTCTTAAGACCCCAAATATTTCTCTCTTTCAAATGTACACATCGAGAAATATTAGATGCATAACTATCTGGCACTTTGATATTTTTTAACACTTGTAGGAAAACATCTTGATGAACTTTGTTCATTGAAAAACGGGCTGGAGATAAGAAGGCCTTACCGGATGCAAGTTGTTGTGGGTGCAATTTTGTTCGAATACCCATTTCTTTTAAATCCCGTCTTGCTTTTAAGCCATCTTTTGTTTTTCCTATTACACCCAATATTGTATAAAGCAAATTTTCACCCATATTCTTCTCTTGGTGCATTACATCAATGAAATGACGTGTTTGAAAATACTCCCAATATGGCAACTCAAAGAAGATGCTTTTTTTCTTCCAACCATGTTTTTTACCAATATTCTTAACCCTACAATTATCTTCTCTCTTCCTCTTTTTAAGATCATCTTTTTTGTATTCAGTAAGTACATCATTCAATTGTGCTGTGATATTACTTCCCTTTAACATTAAAGGTTTAGCTTCAAATTCACGACATCCATTAAAAGATGCCTTATCTCTTCGAAACCTGTGCCCACTAGGTAACCATCGACGATGCCCCAAATAGCAAAATTTTCTACAATTTCTTAGCCATTGTGATTTAGTTTGCAAATTACAATTTGCACAAGCATATTGGCCTTTTGTACTCCATCCTGATAAGTTTGCATATGCCGGGTAGTCATTAATTGTCCAAAACAATGCGACACGTAGAGTGAACATCTGATTTTTTGATGCATCATATGTAGCCACACCATCATTCCATAATTCTTTTAACTCTTCAATCAATGGTTGAAGGTAAACATCAATTTTATTACCAGGCCCCTTTGGTCCATCAATTAGTACAGTAAGAAAGAGAAAAGATTGTGTCATGCACATCCATGGCGGCAAATTATAAGGAATTAAAACAATTGGCCATGTGCTATGAGCAATGGACATGGTTCTATATGGATTAAACCCATCAGAGGCCAAACCAAGTCTAATATTGCGACACTCTGCAGCAAATTGAGGATAATCTTTATCAAACTTTTTCCAAGTTGGAGAGTCAGCTGGGTGCCTCATAGTGTCATCTTTAGTACGTTCCTCAGCATGCCATCGCATATAACTTGCAGTTTTTGATGACATGAATAACCTTTTCAATCTCGGTGTCAAAGGAAAATATCTTACTTGTTTTGCTGGAATTTTTGAAATTGTATTTTGCATGTTATTTCCATTGTCATTGAGTTGTTTGTATCGTGACTCACCGCAAATCTCGCAATTTTCAAGTGTAATATCATTTCCTTTAAAAATCATGCAATTATTGGGGCATGCATCCCAAGTCTCGTAAGAAAATCCCAAATCTTTTGTAATCTTTTGAGATTCATAATAAGACTTAGGTATTTTTATGTTCGGAAAAACATCAATAAGGAACTCTAATAGCCATGTGAACGAGATATCTGTCCATCCATGCATGACTTTACCTTGTAGCAATCTCACTATGAAAGACAATGATGTATACTTGACACAATTAGGATACAATGGACACTCTGCGTCTTCAACAAGTTTTATAAATTTGGCATCATCTTTGCTAGGACCATCTATTCTTGGACTGCTTAATGATGATGGATTATCATACAAACTAGCACCAATAGGTGGAATTCCAATTGCTTCATGTATCATCTCCATCATATCATCTCTAAAATCAGAAAGTTGATCATCCCCACTGCAAGATATAGAAGAATATGATTCCCCGTGAAGGGTCCATATCTTGTACTTGGATAAAAACCCATTTATAATTATATGTTCACGAGCAATGACCCTCTCCATCAAATAAGTATTACAACATTTTTTGCAAGGGCAATAAATTCGAGTCTCAAAACTATCTGTTTTATTTTGATATGCATAATCTAGAAACTTGTCAACACCATGGATGTATTCAGATGAAGCTCTATTTTGCAAATCAATCCAACTTTTATCCATATTTAATGCCAGAGAAATCTACATAAATTAAAAAAAAATTAGGGTTATACAAAGAGATGCCGGACAATGAAAATATATTATTTTGAGTTTAAATAATGTTTGACAAGTAAAAACAATGAAAATGATTATGAAAAACATGTTGATCTTAATCATAACTAAAAATTAAGGGGATAATTCTTTGCTTATACCATTCCATAGCCCAAGGGGCCATTAGATAGAGTTACAGAAGGTATTTTGCAAAAAATGCCCCACAAGTGGGCTAATTCTAAACTTACCCAAATACAATAAAAATGCAATTGAATGTAAAAATGAAATGAGATACAAATTATAATTAAAATCTCTAATTAGATAATTATAAATGGGTCCTCTCTATTGAGACAATAACATCTAACCTCCTTCAAATTGAGAATCTAACGGTAGCGGGGCTGGTTTGATGATTGTGCACGATGTGAGCTTCCAACAAATGTAGCAAACCATCGCTCCACAGCTTCACCACACACATACAAAATCAAAAACACACACACATACACAGATACACAATCAAAACACACACACATACACATACACATACATATACACAAACAAAAACACACACACACATACACATAAATAATCAAACACACACACACACACATACACACATACACACATACACACATACAAAATCAATAACACACATACACACACATACACAAATACACAAATACACAATAAAAACCCACACACATACACAAACAAAAAAAACACTCTATAGCGGTCATAACGTTGTCATGTCAAACATACATTCTATGATGGCGGCGTTTTTGTCTAAACTCGCCGAAGCAAAAATACTCCGCAAGCAATGCCTAAGTCAGCAATTATGAAGCATCTCAAAATAGAAGGCACTTTCAGGCATAATCAACCAGGAAAGATTTGGCTTAAGCGTGAATGTTGGAGATTAAACCAAAATAAAATAAATGTGCCAAGTAGTATCCCAAAAAAATGATTTATAATTTCTATGATATTTATATTCAATAATTCCTATATTGTCCATATTATGAAACATTCTATTATGAAATATCTCTAAGGATCAATGCAGCACTAACATAACCTTGGTAGCTGTCAAAAAATTAAATAAAAATGTAAAGTTGGTTTGAAAATTTAATAAGGCACTTCAAAAAATTCATAACAGAATTTGAGGAACTATAAATTTTTCACAGGACATGCTAGGTTCAAGAGATTAATCGTAGCAATTCCTTGAGTGTTATCAAATTTATCATAATTGAGAATAAACATGGACAATTCCAAATAACTACTTAACAAATCTTCCCCTCTTTAATATGACAATATTCGGGATCATATGCACATTATACAGCAATATGAACACTATTTCCTGGCTTTAGATGGGTTTTGAAGCTGCAGAATTAAACTCATTACCTATAATATCATGCATTCCAAGAATAAATCGTACTTATTGCACAAACACCAAAAAGAAATTTATTATAGAAGCTTGAGGTACAACTCAAGTCAGTTCCAATGGGTTCCACCCAAAACCAAGAACAAATTCATACATGTTCGGCTCCAACATTTCAGAACCGAAATGGACTAATGTGCCTGAAGATGAGGTAGATTAATAAAGAAGGTTAGGGTTACCTGGAGAAACCGGAGAGGATGCGTGGAGGCTGCGGCGTGGAGTAGCGAGCGGGAGAGGCTGCGTGCGGCTGCGGCGTGAAGAGAAGGCTAAGGCGTCGGGGAGGCAGGGAGAGGAAGGGCTTGAGATCGAGTGAGCTTTTCCGGAGGCTGCGGTGAGAGAACTGGTTGCTGGAGAGATCGGCAAGATGCAACGCTCTGAACTTGCGGGGAAGGGTATGGCGCCGTTTGCTTAGGTTTAGGGCGATCGGGAGGAGTGTTATGGAGGAGTGAGGGTTTAGACAAAATGGCCACATATTTTAAATTGTTTTGAAATTTTATTAGCCACAATTTTTTGTTTTTCATGGCTAATACAAAGGTATTAGTCATGCTTTTTTATTGTCATGGCTAAAACTTGACTATTAGCCACGGTTTTGCGGTCATGGCTAATACTAGTGTATTAGCCACGATTTTTGAACCCTGGCCAAAAAAAGTGTAGCCAATACTCACTTTTCTAGTAGTGTCCAACAACTATCCCAGATCATGTCTTATTGCAATTTAACAATTTTCTATATGCAGACCAGCCTAAACTATATGTCGAACCGGTTAGGAAATGATCCAATACTCATCCAAATGTTCTAACTTATTTACTGAAGGTATATCCTGATATGATTAGCCCATAATCAGAAAATTACAATTTTCCTAATTTATCTTGCATTTAATTAATTTCCTCGAAAATTCCGCGGGCTACCGGTTTGAACATTAACTACCCTAAGTACTCATGCAAGATGTCCAACAAAATTATTATAAATACTTTGCTATCTCAATATGGTAAATCAAAGGTATCACAATTTTTCTAGCATTAAAAGGGCTCTAAAACTATTTTAGCAATATTTTTTATCTTCCATTATTTATGAACCAAGCACAGAGTATATCAATCCAAAAATTATAAATTAATTATTTTATGCAGGTACAATCTTAAAAATAGCGTTGACCAAGTTTCATAATTTTACAGCAACAATATAATCGATAATTAATTTTTAAAGCATAAAACCCCTTTTTAACATTTGTGAAGGAAGTACTAGATTTACTCAACTAAAAATTATACAAACATTTAGGAACAACCATTCTGTCCTAAAACTTTTACTTCCAAGATTTCATGGGGTTTTAATGAACAGAAAGATTCAAATAATTAAAACATCAATTAGGGCTATAATAATCGTTACAAATGAAGTGCTGGAAATAGACATCATAAAATTCCAATAAAATTGTTATAGGTTCTACCCATCCTAAAACTTACTCTACCCGAGTTTAACAGCCTTTAGATAATGTTTAGTGATGGATTGTGCTTAATCCGTATTTTACCCTAAAGCTAAGATTAGGGTTATGAGGTATCTACTTGTCTCCAAATCCTCCATGATTCCATCCAGATGATTCTTATCTTACTAATGTCAACTCTACAGAGTTTCAAGGCAATACAAGAGCAATTGCCCCCATGTCCTTCACAACCCTCAAAACCCTCCATTAAGGGTTTTAGTTTGGATCCTAGGGTAAACCAACCATAAACCACACCATTTTCTCCAAGTGGGTTATAATAACCCTTCCAAGTTAGTGGTCAAAATATCAGCCTCTGTTGAGTTGATTTGACAATTTACAACCTCTTAGTGCACTTTTTACTCAAAAACGCCTCATTAATGCCTAGTTAAGAATAGGTGACTTCCTATCCAAAACTCATCCAAATGAGTTGAAATTTTGTACAAAGCTAGGTTTTATAGCCAGGGACCACTCACCAAAATTTGGGAGGGTTTGGATGTCATTTGACCACTTAGATAAATTACTCTAACTTATTTAAATTAAAATAAAAACTTTAGGCAAAGTATCTCCAAAAATTCCCATTTTTGGACAGCCTCTAGGTATGGCTAAGGATAACCACCTGCCCAAATTTCAGGTCATTTGGACAAGGGACGAAGCGTGGGCATTCATTTTAGTTCTAGCAAAACTCTAGGTACATCACTAAAACGGGTGTTGCGGTCAAACCGCTTACTCAAACGAGTTGAAATCAATTTTAAATTAATCTAGACTCAAAGGTATACAAGTTTTGTGGCTGGCCATTGTTCCTAAATCAGTCTCTAAGTGCCTCATTTTACAGCATCAAAATACGCCCATTTTATATATATATTCCTTATATACTATATTTAAAACTTTATAATATAAATATGTTTTACTGTTCATCTTCTACAGAACCCGAAGATAGAACTCAGATAACTTATATTTCCTGTAGCCTTTCCCCGAACCATCACCGGCCGTCCGGTCACTCCCCTGGCCAGCCACCACCACTACCACCTCCGTCGAGGCGATGGCTATCGGTCGGCGGTGGTTTGGCCGCCGGAGGTTGCGGTTTCCGACGTACCCGAAATTATGTTTTTTCATGGTTTTTCCATGAAAACGCAAGATAGGTCCGGCTCCGTTGAGTACGAACTCCTTTCTAAGATCCTAAGATCTACCCACAAAAGAAGAAGTAGAGGAGGACCTTGTTCGTTGTTTGGAGGCGAGATGAACATCGGATTGTCATGGCGCGGTGGTGGCGTTCCCAAACTTCTCCTACCGCAAGAACAATAATCTGAATCCGTTTGGTCAAGAATGTAACCTTTTCATCTTGTTCTAAGGGGGCTTTTATAGATCTTCAAGTTGGGAGGGGAAAGGGTGAAGCATTCATGGCCATGAATGCTCTCTCTCTTAATAATATTTCGGTTACGGTGGAGGGAGAGGAAAAGGTGGAAGATGAAATGGCTGATCCAGGTGGAGATTTCCTATTGGGTAACCTCTTCCTCATTTTATTAAGTAATAAGAGAAGAAAATGGCCCATAAATACTCCTGGTGTAACTTCCCATAATCAGAATTAATTATGACTTGGGTTACAGAAATTTTCAGCCTGTCTGACATTTCGGCCTTTGTCACGGGCGTGACACGTAGGTCACGGGCGTGACAGGTGTGTTGCAAATTCAGAGTTTGACGATCGTCTTCCTGAGATCAACGATCGTCGAAGGGGTCACGCCCTAGGTAACGGGCGTGACTTGTCGGTCATGCGCGTGACAGCCCGTGATGCAAACTCTGCGCTCGTCGATCGTCTTCCTGAGATCGATGATCGTCGAAGGGCGGGGGGGGGGGGGGTTCACTCCCTAGGTCACGGGCGTGACACGTAGGTCGCGGGCGTGACAGGTCCGGGTAGCAAATTATGCGCTCGGCGATCGTCTTCCTGAGATCGACGATCGTCGAAGGTTTCACGCCCTAAGTCACGGGCATGACACGTAGGTCACGGGCGTGACAAGTCCGGGTAGCAAATTCTGCGCTCGACGATCGTCTTCCTGAGATCGACGATCGTCGAAGGTGTCACGCCCTAGGTCACGGGCGTGATGGGTCGGTCACGGGCGTGACCAACCCGTAACCCGAAATCTTGGTCGATGTATTTCAATTCTTGGGCTTCCTAGGGTTCTATCACGGCAGACCGACTCCTAGGGGTCTAGCCAGAAATGGGATGTTACACCACGCACCCGTGATACTCCATGCATCAACCTGATCTTCAGAAACACTTTGTCACCCACTTGAAATTCCACCATCCGGTGCTTTGCATTATAATATTTTGTCTGCCGACTTTTAGCCTCAAGCATGCGGTCCCGTATTAGTCTCACAACCGCATAAGTATCATCAATGTATTCATTTCCCAAAGTCTTCGAATCCTCATCCTGCACCGAAGACAAGGGTGTTCTACACCTTCTTCCGTAAAGGGCTTCATAGGGCGCCATCCCGATAGTAGCTTGATGGTTGTTATTATACGAGAACTCTACCAGGGGTAAGAGCTTTTCCCACGGCTCTCCTCTATCCAACACACACAACATTAGTAGATCCTTCAATGTCCTGATAGTCCTTTCAGACAGCCCGTCTGACTGAGGATGAAACGTCGTGCTAAAGGTGAGACGTGATCCCAAATACACATGTACTGCCTTCCATTCTTTAGAGGTAAACCGACCATCCCGGTCAGAAATAATCGTCTTTAGCACACCATGATACCGTACGAACTGCTCCATAAAGAGGCGTACCAAAACGTCCACATGTGCTTCTTTCTTCATAGGAATGAACTGGGCTACCTTCGTCATGCGGTCAAAGATCACCCATACTGAATCATTCCCTTAGTGTGAGCGGTGCAAACCGTGGACGAAGTCCATGGAGACATCCTCAAACATCCACTCAGGGATGTGCAATGGCTGTAATAATCTGCCGGGATTCCTGCACTTTGCCTTCACCCTTTGATAGGCCTCGCAATGCATAACAAAATGTCTGACGTCTTTCTTCATTCCTGGCCAACACATGGTCTTTCGCAAGTCGGCGTACATCTTTGCAATCCCAGGATGCACAAAATATTGAAAGCAATGTGCCTCTCTCAATATATGTTCCCAAATATTATCGCCCGTGGGAATGTAGAGCCGACCACGAAAGTAGACGAGGCTGTCTTGCAGGGAATATTCGTCAGTAATCCCATCTTCAATCGACTTTATTGCCAGGATGAGAGCCGCATCCTTTCCTTGCTCTTCCCAGATTCGGTATCGAATGTCACAAACTATGCTCATCGCGGCTAAGAGCTCCGAATACGCCTCTGGTTGGTCCTTATACACTAGAGTAATCTCCATCTCCTCAAGAATCCGAGCTAACTCCATACGCATCACCCGGGACTCGGAACTTGTTTTTGGTACCTTCCTGCTCAAAGCATCAGCTACGGAATTTACTTTTCCGGGGTGGTAGTTCAGGTTAAATTCATAATTGCACAAAAACTCTAACCACCGCCGCTGTCTAAAATTCAGTTCCTTATGGGTATGGACTTACTTCAGATTCTTGTGATCTGAAAAGATTTCGCAGTGGACGCCGTATAGATAGTGTCACCAAATCTTCAGGGCGAACACCACCGCTCCTAAATCAAGATCATGTACCGGATAGTTGACTTCATGCTTCTTCAATTGTCTTGAAGCATATGCAATCACATGCCCGTGATGCATCAATACAGCTCCCATCTCTTGATATGATGCGTCAGTGTAAACTTGAAATCCTTCCTTTCCGGACGGAAGGGCTAGGATGGGTGCATACATAAGTCGGTCCATAAGTTCTTGAAACGCAGCTTCACACTGGAGTGTCCACTCATACGGTACACCCTTCTTTGTCAGCCTAGTAAGAGGAAGGGCAATCTTTGAGAACCCTTTTACAAACTTGCGATAATACCCGGCAAGTCCAAGGAAGCTCCGCACATAGGCCGCTGACTTTAAGGGAAACCACTCTTTCACGACACGCACTTTGGTCGGATCCACAGCAAACCCAGCCCCACTGATCACATGGCCCAAGAAGGCAACCTCTTGGAGTTAAAATTCGCACTTGCTGAACTTGGCAAACAAGGCTTGCTCTTTTAGCTTCTTCAGCACCAAGGTCAAATGTTCGACATGCTCTTCCTCCATCTTAGAGTAGACCAAAATGTCATCGATGAAAATGATGATGAAGACATCTAAATAAGGTTCGAACACTTTGCTCATCAAGCTCATGAAGGCTGAAGGGGCATTTGTAAGCCCAAACGGCATCACAGTGAACTCGTACAAGACATACCTTGAGCAAAAGGCCATTTTCTGAATGTCCTGCTCCTGCATTCTCAACTGCTAATACCCCGAACACAAATCCAACTTGGAAAACCAATGCGCTCCTACCAATTGTCGAACAACTCATCGATCTGAGGTTGCGGATAGTTATTCCGTTCCGTCATTCGTTGAGCTCCTGATAGCCTATACATAATCGCAAGGTTACATCATTCTTCTTAACGAATAGAATAGGGGCTCCCCAAGGTGATGAGCTGGGGCGAACAAACCCTTATTCTACCAACATTTTGCAACTGAACTCTAAACTCTGCGAGTTCCTTAGGGGCAATCCGGTAAGGGGTCCTGAAGATGGGCTTGGCTCCTGGTATTAGCTTAATTTTAAAATCAACCTCTCTATCTAGGGGAAAACCTGGCAATTTTTAAGGAAATACCTCGGGAAAATCTCGCACCACCCGCACGTCCTTCATATCTATTTTCATCTCCTTTAGTTCGAAACATATCATGTATACTTCATCCCCTCTCATGTGAGCTTTCAGGGTCTCAATCAAAGACAATAATAAATGTGGTGCGAATTCTATACCTTGGAAGAGTACATCGGTATCCCCATGCCTCAAGTAGATTCGCTTCTCCGCGCAGTCAATTCTTGCGTAGTGCCAATCCAGCCACGCCATGCCTAGAAAGAGGTCGAACTCTGGCATTCTCAAATTGTGGCAGGGGTATCAAAGATCTTTCCCCCAATGAGTATCTCCAATTCGTACTTGGCGATTGCGGTCATCTGACAGCTTTCTGGGAGGCGTACTCTTCGAGCAATATTAGTGAAGGATTGCACTCCTTCTAGGTCTTTAATGAAGTCCGCAGACACAAATGAGTGTGAGGCACCGGTATCGAATAACGTATAGGCTGGTTTCCCTTCGACCACTACGGTGCCTAAGTACCAATAGCAATACTAAAAGCTAGATATCTACTATGTCTTAAGCAACTTAAGATTAACAATGAAAATAAGATGATTACATGTAGTCATACCTGCAATCACATCCTGAGGGTTCCGCTCCTGTGTCATGTCCAGCACGAACACCTGATTCCGAGCAAGCGTAGGGTTTCCTCCTCGTGGTCCTCATCCTCGACCACGCATGTGCCCCCGCCCTCGAGGAGCTGCAGGAGGGAGAGCAAGAGGCACATTTCCAAACAGTTGCGGGCAGTAGCGTCGAATGTGGCACGGTTGGTTGCATTCGAAGCACATTCACTCCTGCCGCCCACCGGGTTGCTGAAATTATTGAGGTTGTGGTTGTGGAGGCAATGCTGGCGGTTGTGGCACCAGGTGCTCCACTCTATAATTCTGGTTGAAGTGTCTGCCACCTCTCTGATATCCCCTTCCTCTTCAGTAATCATGTCTCTTTCTATTGCTCGGGCCAGCTTCCATCACCCCTTTAGCATGTCTCTTACAACTTCCCAAGTGTTCTGTGTCCAGTCTCTTTGCCATGTCAATTATTTCTGTCAGGCTGGAGTCTGCTATAAACAAAAGGGCTTGCCTCAGGGGGTCTCGCAAGCCTTTGTAGAATCTTTTAGCATATCCTCTATTGTCCAACTTATAGGAGTCAGCAAATCTAGCCAAATGCTGAAACTCCTGCTGGTACTCCGTCACTCACTTGGATCCCTACTTCAGCTGCAGAAACCTTTCCTCAAGTTCATCTCGGGATGACGAAGGGATAAAGTACTCTAGGAAGGCTCCCGAGAACTCGTTCCAGCTGATCTCCATATACACTCGCCCTTGAAAGGTGGAGCCCATAAGGGACTTCCACCAACTATTGTCGTGTTGTTCTAGGAGTGTTACTACTAGGGTCACAACCATATTGTTTTGGAATCTAATTTCTGCAAGAAATTCTTGCACGGTGTCGAGCCATTCCTCCGTACGCTCTACCGACTTTGTCCTAAGGTAAGCAGGAGGGGAGAGAGCTCGGAAAGTGCTCACCCAATTGAAGCCTGGACCTTGTTATTGTACGGGGGCTTATTGGGATCTTAAGGCATCCAAGATAGATGTGAGCGTCTGCCCTAGCTTCGATTGTTGAAATTATATGGGTACGGACGGGGTGGGGGTGCCCCCCTCTAGCTCAACGTGCACTGGGATCTACACGTAGAATACAAACCTAAGGTTAGGTTGGCTAATCTTAAGGTGAAAGTTAAACATACTTAGTGTGAATTACATATGGGCACACCACTACTTCCGCAAAGTCATTTTGTCCCCAAACTGACTAATCGAACGGGGGTGGCACAATTGTTGAATGACTTCTCTAATTCAGGATCGTAGCAAGTTGATACCATTTGTAAGACCCCACTCCCGGAACACAAAACACAGCACGAGGGGAGTCTTATGCCCAGAATAGTCGCCTTGCTGTAGCACTAGCACTCGGGCTAGCCTGTACAACAAGACGCCTATTCTGCCGACCTATACCAATATCAATCATGCCAACCCAACCAGAGTGATAAAATTAGAAGTCAAATGCACACATAAGTATATAAGTCCAAATATAACAAATATAGAAGCTACATCTAGCTTCTAAACTATCATAGTGCGAGTAGTCTTGCCCAAAAAAGCTACAATAAGAGTCACTCTATGACTCACATCTGTCACTGACGGTAGTGATGACACTGTCCCTTTAGGCCCTGTCGTCCTGGCTTGACTGTCCTGCTGCATTACCTGTTGCTGCTCCGCCTGTGGGGTTTCCTCCTAAAAAGGAAGACGTAGCAATCGTTTGTCATAAAGACTAAGTGGTTTCATATCCGCTCCCCCGACGACTCCTCGGCACCGGGCGGAGAAATGATCAGGGTATAATATATTTTATGAAGCAGTAATACAAACAGGTGGAGTAATATATATGACACGAGTAGCAGTAAAGTAAACTATAACGGTATCATCAGCATTCTAAGCTAGCACTTCTACATCTACAGCAGAGTATGAAAATGTAAGCTATAACTGAAAGTAACTCAACTTATATGAAAGCCCATACAGACATATAAGTTGAGGATCGGCTCAATATAAAGGTAACTCATCGTATAAGAGTTCCCATGCAAACTTATACGATGAGGATCTTGTTTATGCAATGAAATTTGATGCAATGAATGTTATTCTATGACTCAACATGCACACGCACAAGAAAATTGTTGTGTCGACACAGACTCTGAAGTTCCCACTTTTCGAGCAAGTAGCTAACCTCTCAGGCACCAACCGTCGTGGCCAGACGGTGATAGTAGAGCGGGCATCTCCACTACTAGGCCGACATCCACACTACCTAGCCTAGGCCGACATCTACACTACCTAGCCTAGGCCTCTGTATTCCTCAATGCTAAGAACATATCAGCGGAGCTCACAAGCATACTACGGCTTAGCGGGAGTCTCGGGTAGATGTGCACCGAGAACCAAGCCCCGATCTGGCCTAAGTTGTGACCCGAAAAGAGCCTCGGAAAAATCATGAAGACCAAGCCCAACCGTCCACTTGGCAAGAAAGGAGCCCCGGGAATGAGCACCGAGGACCAAGCCCAACCGCCCAAGGTCTAACTGTCAACTCCCGTTGGTGCGACGACTGACGAGCCCGTATACCTACCACACTATCCTTAACTTAGGATTACGACACCACTTGTTGGCTCACACCGCATGCTACTTCACGTCTCGAGCTCAACAGCTCACAAGGGTTCCCTTACCAAATCCCATATCAACACAAACGATCAAGTGCGTCAAATATTCATGAACTATCAACCCTTCCACATATCCATGCACTAACAATATTCAATCCTCTTCCAACATTTTGAGCTCACAGCTCACATTACTGATTCACATATCTAGTTGTTTATACATTCAAACTTGTCTACTCACTAGTTCACCTAGGGATCTAACATCCAACCATTTCGTTCAACTAGGTTTTACTTCATCATTTGATTATAAAGGATCAACCAATAGCTCACCACGAACTTTATGATAACTATTCACAATTCCTTGAATAATACTAAATTAGGTTTACATTAACAAAGAACCAAGCATGGAGGAATTGTATAGAGAGTAGAGCTTCAAACGGGGATTCCTGATGCTACAGGAATCCGGAGAAAATGTGTAACCCATCGTTGGAAAGGTATTTCCAAGGGACCCTACTTTCGTGTTTAGTCTGAAGCCTATATTTGGCCGTATCAAACTCAAAAGCGGCTTCTAAGACTGCTATATTCAAATTACAGTTTCAACACGTTTACATTATCAGCCATCAATTTCGATCAGGCTTTCCCGTGTATTCAGACATCGCCTGAAGATGTGTAACTACTCGTTGGAATTATCACTCCAAGGCCTACGACTTTCGTGTTTAGTCGAAAGCCCGGTTCTTGCCATGACATACATGAAAATGGCCATGAAGATCACTGCGTGCAGAATACAGATTTTTTCACGCATTTTTGAGGCGGAATGAACGGCATCGGTTCATCTTCCTCCTCTAGCGGATCTTCCCAAATCACACCCAGAAATCCTCCTCCCTTATTCACCCTCATCAGGCCATTCCTCTTCACGAGACCATCCCCACCATCACATTGAAGGAAGGAGAGGTTTAAGATTACTAAACCCTAGAACACAAGTCCTAGTATGGCCTCTTTCTAGGAGTCTCCATCTCACACATCAAGACTCTTTTGAGTCGTTATCTCGCATAGGATTTACTACAGATCTTGCACCAAGGTAGAGGGGAGGAAACTTACATCATTTTCGGCGTTTCCGTTATTTCTGGCCATGGATCGCGTGACTCTTTGCGGAGGCATCCCCTTCTCCTCGGGGTCGTTGGCTCTCCAAGGAAAAAGACTTGGCTCCAACAGCAGTCTCTCCACAGAAAAAGAGGACTTGGAAAGAGTATGAAAAACAGCCAAATCCTATATAAATAGAACCAACACGGGTAGGAACACGCCCGTATTCCTACCTGTGTCCCGCTCGGATGAAGCCTCGTCGATGGTTATATCATCGTATGGACACAAACACGGGCAGGGACACGCCCGTGTCCACTACCCGTGTCCACGATACACGGCCATGTTCAGGCCTATGTTCTACCTGTGTCCTGATCGGGGGACACGACCGGGTTTCCTGGAGATATTCACACGGGTAGGGACACGCACGTGTCCCTACCCGTGTCTTGCTCGGGACACAGGATCGTTAATGCCAGTTAGACACACAGGTAGTATACACGCTCGTGCCCCTACCCGTGTCCTCTTCACACGGGTAGGGACATGCCCGTGTCATGATCCGTGTCCTTCTCTATAAAATCCATGATTTTCCATACGGGTTGGGACACACCCGTGTCCCTACCCGTGTCCTTTTCTGGATTGACTTCTCTTCCCTGAGCCCAAATCATCTCTCCTGACTCAAAAGTGCGCACGAGGGGCCTAGCACGAATTAGGACATTACAATTCATGTCCATGGATCTTTGGAAAGAGGCTAATAGGGATGAATTACACCTCCCATATAAAGCTTGGAAAATTGGCACTTTTAGAAATAAAAATGAGATATAGGTCTACTGACCTTGTAAAATTCTAAACTTTAGATACAAGCCTTAATAGGATGTTTTACATCCATGGAAAAAGTCATGAGCTTGTTTGAGTATTATATCTTGTGTATTTGATAGATTTACAATTTTGTCCTTGAGAGTTTTTAATTAAAAGTAGGGGTAATAATATTTGGAAAATTATGGAAAAATGCATAGTCTCTTATTTCTGTGATATAAACCCCTGTAAATTTATTTAAAAAATTTTGGAAGATTTATCATGCTAAAAAACTTAGTAGTGGCATTTTAGTAATAAGGTTCACATGCCATTATTTTAGGTCAAATCACTGGTTGGGATTTTGAGTTTCTGTCTTGAGAATTATTATGGTAGTGTTGATCACCAGTATTTTTCTATGAATATTTAGTTGAATATCTTAGGTACTTCATTTGAAAAATGGAATAATTGGGATTACAATCTTAAATAGAAAATAAATGGCCAATTAAGTTGAAAAAGTAGGATTTTTGATGAACAACCATAATTAATTTAGATGAACTCCAGACAATTTATTTTTCCCTAATTGAACACTGGACATAGTAGCTCATGTATAAATTGACCTAGGTCACTTAATTAAATGATTTAATTTTTGGTCCAAAACAATTAGAATATTTATGGAATTCTGAATGGTTAATATTATGCATATGACAAACCCATGATAAATAGTAAGGGGCATTTGGCCCAAGGGATTGGTAGTCATCTCATACGGGTTAACATTAGGTCATGGGTTGCGCTTAGCAAAAGTAACACATCACACTAGGACCCACAAGGGATATGATAGGAGGTTTGATTTTAGAAGCGTATTGGGAAGTTGCAACCCTGGTTGGTATTAAGCGGGACACAACATAGTAACGAGTGTTAGAGTGCAAAGCCCAAGGAAAGTAATTAGAATGGAGACCGGCGGAAGACCGTCGCTCTGCCAATAATATCTTAAGTCAGTAGGTTCACTCAAGAGCAACATCGAGAGTTGGTTGTAAATAATGGGTAAACACTAATAAAAGTAAGTGTCCTTGAGAAAGGGAGCTTTGGGTTTCATGCCCATCATAGTACCTAGTTCCCCGAGAACCCTTCACCGGGTATGCACTGGGAAGTCCAATGACTAACCCTAAGTTGCTTGGTATAATAAGCAATAGACAAGAGTAGTCTAATAGGTTAAGGGAACGATGTGAAAATCTCACCCGTAAAAGTTTGGATGATACATGACTAGTTTTAGTCCTACGAGGTGGTGGCTCAGATGTTTGGTTACAGGATGGGTTTTGGTCCTATGAGCTGGAGGCTCGGATTGGAAATAACATGCATGTGCATAAACATATTAGTGGCGGGTCATTTGGTATAGGAACAATCATCAAACCGATGGAAGTACAGGGCCTCTGGTGAGGTGTTAAGGTTTAAGGGGTCAGTAGGTTATTTATACTGCGGTCTGGAGTACAATCCCCAAAAATGCACACCCGACCAAAAGATAGGCTGGTTTGTCAACATTTGTACGTGGAGACTCTGGTGTGTCCTTTAGATGCGTACGGAAGGTCTAGGCCTGATAGTGCATAAAACCGCCTAGGAGTGGAGACGCCCGCTCCACTACTATCTTAGCCACAATGGTGGTACCTGAGAGTTAAGATAACTCCAAAAAGAGGGAACAAAAGATCTATTATCACAGAGCCGTGTGGGTGAGTTGCACTAATATGAATCATAACCTGCATACAATAACAAACATACATACTTAGGACATACGCACCAATGATCCTTATCATATAAATTAATATGGGCTCTTTTATATGATAAGTTACATTTCTGAAACCTTAACTTATAAGTTTCTATGTTCATTCATATAAGTTAAGGTACTTCTATGGAGATAGCATAGTAGTAGTTAATTTACTCTTGCCACCGTACTTCGTTTCAGTATAGTTTTTATATACTCAACTTTTACCTTATTGAACTTCTAGTATAGAGATACAATTGTTAATCTATAACCGTGATTGAATAAATACACTATCACCTAGTTTCCTTTTTATACCCCTTGTTGTTCTCCGCTTCCTCCTCCCGCTCGGTACCTAGGAGGCACAGGTGTGTTGCGAGGACAAAATGGCTTAGTGTTTTTGACTAACTGTCGGTTGTGACTGTAGGAGCTCGAGGAGCTAGAGCACCAGCAGGACGACATGGCAGGACATGAGGAGCTATTACCACCTACTACTACTACTACAACTCACCCTAAGGTGAGGATGAGTGTACTTGTGATAGAGTTTGCTTCCGCTTAGTGTTGTTGTGAGAGAGAGATTTATTTTTATTTGGCATGTATTGGGCATAATCCCTTCTCTTAATTTTGTACTAATTGTGGACTATTGTACTTTTCATTACATATATGACTATATTGTGTTGTGACTCTGTGGACTTGCTAGTTTTACTTACTACTTACATGCTTCTATTCTCGATTATAAGACAGGTTGAATGATCATACTAGCTGGTAGGATCGGCATCTTGCGGTGTCTACTAGCCCATGTGTTAGTGTCACCATAAGGCAGTGGTTCTAGGCATAAGACCGGGTTATCTCCTTGGTAAGGGGAGGGGGAAAATACATTGGAGGCCCCCCCTCCATCATAGGAGATATCTTAGTGATTATATCCTCAACCACTTGTTGAACAGTTTCAGCAGAATTTTTCTCCACAGCAACTGCTGGATCCTCTTCAGATTGAGTCCTACTAACCTGAGTCCTTACTATAGGTTAAGTGTATATGGACACTTCTGCACTCATGTCCTTCCCGATCTCTTCATTAGACTCAGATAAATTAGGATCATGAGGCTTTTCCTCAGATTTTTCTGATGAACTGCTTTCTATACTTTCCTCTGGAGCATGTACTGGTGCCTTCTTCTTCGTTGTAGAAGACTGTTATTGAGGTTACAGAACTCTCTCCCACCTATAAAGCATTATTGAATCCATCCTTTTCCTATGATGAATCTTAGTTCCTAACCTTGTGTTAAGGATCCCTGGAACACTTTTAAGCAGAAACAGAGATATAATTCTACCCATGTTGGCTTCAGCAATGCACTCCACCATCCAATCAAACAGAAATCTTCCCCAATCAGTTCTCTTAGAAAGTATTATCTTGGCCATCAACTAAAATATCTTCTTAGAAATCTTGTCGTGTAAGACGGACTTGCATAGCAACCCCTTTCCAATCACATCAGCAAGGAACTTACCCTTTAGGTTTATTTCCTTCCTTAGAACAGATCAAGTACTGTGTTTAGATAGTCCACACCACTTCAGAGCTGATCAGATATTAGACTGATCCAGTTCTACTTCCCCATCTGTTACAGAGAACTTTGGAAGTTGCTGTAACGTCCCAATTCGCGCTAGGCCCCTCGTACGTGTTCTGAGTCAAGAGACTCAACTCGGGCTCGGGGTGTACTGACGCGAGGTGTCAGGTGCAGTGAATTATTGTAGGGTTGGGTTCAAGGATACCCCAACCAATAGCCGAGATGAGGGAACTCGGCCAAGTAAAAATCGACGGGAATGGAGGCTGATGCTCGTCGATCATCGAGAATGGAGGTTGATACTCGCCGATTCGACGGGTATCGGTGGTCGATACCCGCCGGACTCAGAACTACAGTAGGTTAAGGGAAAATCGTCGAGAATGCCTGACGATTCTCACCGATCGCCGAGAATACCCGGTGATACCCACCGATCGTCGAGTATCGCTGACTGATACTCAACGCACACCACGCTAGGATGTCCGATAAAACGGCTAAGGGAGAATCATCGAGTATCATTGTTGATACTCGACGAATTCGTCGAGAATGACCCGCTAATACTCGCCGATCGACGGGAATCACTGGCTGATTCCCGCCGAATTTGACTTGTGTGTTTTCTGCGCCCAGGCAGATTCACCGGCTTGTACAGGCGGACCGAACCGGACTTCGGGATTCGTGCTGAATGATCCTTAGATCGGTCACTTCAAATGAAACCTAATTTGGGCGGTCCTATTATAGAGTGACACGTGGCGGAAGGGACTTAACCTAACACGTAATATAAAAAGGAGTAAACCAAACCCTAGCCATCGCACCCGATCGTTCTTGCCGAGCCGTCAGCGTGCAAAACCAACGGGAGCGGTAGAGGAGAATATCGCAGATCGCCGGAGGAGAGCTTGCTGGTGCGAGCTTTGGAGGCGGAATTCTCTCTCTCCTTCCTTTACCGTGAAGAACAACTACACCAAGGATGCCGCAACGAAGAGTAACGCGATCCATGGCCGGCAACGGAGGAAATGCCGGAAATGAAGTGAGTTTCCTCCCCTCTCCCTTGGTGCTAGATCTGTAGCTATTCTTAGGCGAGACATCGACTCAAAAGAGTCTTGATGTGTGAGATGAAGCTTTCTAGGAAGGCCATGCTAGAACTTGTGTTCTAAAGCTTAGTCATCTTCAACCTCTCCTCGATTCAAAGTGATGATAGGGGTGGTCTCGTGAAGAGAAAATGGCCTCAAGAGGGAGAATAAGGGTGGAGGAACTTCTGGTTGCGATTTGGGGAAAATCTCTTGAGGAGGAAGATGAACGGATGCCGTTCACTTCGCTTCAAGATGCGTGCAGAGTCTGTGTTCTACACGCAGCGACCTTCTTGGCTACTTTTAAGCAAGAAAGGGTCGGATCTGGGCTTTCAACTAAACACGAAAGTCGTAGCCCTTGAAATTACCTTTCCAATGAGTGTTTGCATGTTTCCAGGCGATACCTGTAGCCACGGGAAAGTCCGTTTGAATCCGCTGCGGTTGGGAGTTAATGCCTAGGAAATCTGTATCCTGTACGCAGCAGACTTCGAGTTGGATTTCTGGTATGATGTGACCAGATCTGGGCTTTTGACTAAACACGAAAGTCGTAGCCCTTAAAATTACCTTTCCAACGAGTTGTTGCACGTTTTCAGGCGATACCTGTAGCCACAGGAATCCTCGGTAAAAGTTGCTGACCAGATTATGTATATTTCTAGGTGATTACAATATGAACTTGGATTCGATGGAATAGATGTTGCAATCCATCTCGAGGTTGGGTGAATTCTTTTGTGTTAATCACCGAGTTAATGTGAGGGTTGATGTTTGAGGACTTGAATTTCCTATGCCGAGATGTGAATCAAGCCTAAGTGAATGAAAGGCTTTGTTATGTTTGGTAGATCACCATTATGCGAATTATCTATAATATGTTGAATTCATGTGGAAGGATTTCTAAATGATTAAACTATGGTCCTGATCTATAATGAATTGATGGAAGGGAATGGATAGTCCAATGCTTAGAGTGTCGTCTCCCTACGGGTAGCATTGTGGAAGTTAACCAGTGCGGTGTAGACCGTCACTAATGGGAATGAGGTTGAGTTGAATAAAATTGGACGGTTGGGCTTGGTCCTCGGTGTTCACGTCCCGGGCCTCCTTCCGTGCCACGTGAACGGTTGGGCTTGGTCCTCAGTGTTCACGTCCCGAGGCTCCATCCATATTTGTTGGATGGTTGGGCTTAGTCCTCGTGCTTTCTCCGAGGCTCCTTCCATGCCATGAATTGTGGAATTGCATGCAGTGTGAGTTGACACACGGTGTCGTAATCCCGGGTTAAGGATAGTGTGCCAGGTCTACGGGCTCGCCAATCGTCACACCGATGGGAGTTGACAGTTAGACCTTGGGCGGTTGGGCTTGGTCCTCGGTGTTCACGTCCCGAGGCTCCTTCCGTGCCAAGTGAACGGTTGGGCTTGGTCCTCGTGCTCATTTCCGAGGCTCCTTCCGTGTCATACTATAGGCCAGTCGGGGCTAGGATCTTGGTGCATATTTACCCGAGAGAACCCGCTGAGCCGTAGTACGCATGTGAGCTCCGCTGTTGTGTTCTTAGCGTTGAGGCGTACAGAGGCCTAGGCCAGGTAGTGTGGAGACCAGCCTAGTAGTGGAGATGCCCGCTCTACTGTCACCATTTGGCCACGACGGTTGATGCCTGAGAGGTTAGCTACCTGCTCGAATAGTGGGAACTATAAGTCTGTGTCGACATAGCGATTGCATGTGCTTGATCATGGGTGAGTCATTGCATTGCATACATAGCATTGCACTTCATTACATACACAAGACCCTTATCGTATAAGTTTGTATGGGCACTCCTATACGATGAGTTACTTTCTGCTGAACGACCCTCAACTTATATGCTTGTATGGGCACCCATATAAGTTGAGTTACTTACTGTCCTAGATATATTCTCTCTTGCTGTTGTAGATTGTAGATTTGTAAAATAAGACCTTATTCATTTGTATACTGTTTCTATTGCTATACACATACTTCACCTGCTTGTACTACTGATATATATTTATTGTACTTGTTCCTTTCTCCGCCCGGTGCCGAGGAGTCGCCGGGGGAGCGGATGTGAAACCACTTAGTCTTTTTGACTAACGGTTGCTACGTCTTCCTTTTTAGGAGGAAACCCCGCAGGTGGAGCAGCAGGCTATGCAGACGGACAGCCAGGCTAGGGTGACAGGGACTGAAGGGACGGTACCGTCGCTACTGTCGGTTACAGATGTGAGTGGGAGAGAGATTTTTCTGTAGCCCTTCGGGGAAATTTTGTTCTCGTACTTTGATATTAGAGGCTTACTGTAGCTTCTTTATTTATAATATTATGGACATATGCTTGGTGTGGATTTGACTTTCATATTAATATGGTTGGGTTGGCAGTTATTCTTTGATATTGGTTGTAGCCGGCAGAGTAGGCGTCCTGTGGTACAGGCTAGCCCGAGTGCTAGTACTACCGCAAGGCGGCTGCTCTGGGCATAAGACCCCTCTCTTGCCGTGTTTTGTGTTCTGGGTGAGGGGTTTTACAAATGGTATCAGCTTGCTACGATCCTCCAGGACGAAAGTCACTTAACAATGGTGCCACCCCCGTTTGATTGGTCAATTTGGGGACAAGCTGACTTAGCGGAAGCAGTGGTGTGCCCATATGTAATTCACACTAAGTTGTCCATCTTTAACCTTAGATTAGCCAACCTAACCCTAGGTTTGTACCTTATGTGTAGATCCCAGCACATGTAGTGCCAGTAAGGGGCACCCCCGCCCCGTCCGTACCTACACAATTCCAACAATCAGAGATGGGGCAGACGCTCACAGCTATTCTTGACGCCTTTAGGTCCCAATCTCAGCAGACACCTGTACAACAACAGGGTCCGGGATCTAGTTGGTTAAGCATTTTCCGAGCTCTCTCCCCTCCCGCTTATATTGGGACAGAGTCGGCAGTGCGTACAGAGGAGTGGCTCGACACTATACAAGAGTTGTTGGCAGGAATAAGGTGTCCAAACAACATGGCGGTGACCCTCGTGGTGACACTCTTAGAGCTGCATGCCAAAAGGTGGTGGAAGTCCCTCATGGGCTCCACTTTTCGTGGAAGAGTGTACACGGACATTAGTTGGAGCGAATTCTCCGAAGCCTTCTTAGAGCATTTCATCCCCTCGGCCTCTCAGGATGTCCTGGAAGAGAGATTTTTGCAACTAAAGCAAGGGTCCATGTCGGTGACGGAGTACCAACGGGAGTTTCAGCACCTGGCTAGATTCACCGACTCCTATGAGCTGGATGATAGAGGGTACGCCAAACGATTTTACAAAGGCTTGCGAGATCCCCTAAGGCAAGCCCTTTTGTTTATAGCGGACTCTAGTCTGGCGGAGATTATTGATATGGCAAAGAGATTGGAAGCGGACCACTTGGGAAGTGGTAAGAGGCCAGCGGAAGGCGTGATGGAAGCAGGCCCCAGCAACAGAAGGAGATTTGACAATAAAAGAGGAAGAGGATATCGGAGGGGCAGCGGGCATTTCCCCTAGAACTTTAGAGAGGAGCGCCCGGTTCCATAACCACCAGCATTACCTCCACCTCCACAGTTTCAGCAACACGGCGGAAGGTAGGAACGAGTGTGCTTCGAATGCAACCAACCGGGCCACATTCGACTCTACTGCCCGCAACTGTTTGGAGATGCGCCTTTCTCTCTCCCTCAAGCAGCCCCGCGGGGGAGAGGGTATGTGCATGGTCGAGGACGAGGACCACGAGGAAGAAACCCCGGACCCGCTCGAGATCAGATGTATGCCCTGGACATGACTCAAGAGCGGAACCCTCAAGAGATGATTGCAGGTACGATTTGAATTAGTCATTTTGCTTCCATTAGTATCCTCTAGTTGCTTGAGATATACTAGACGTCTAGCTTGAGTATTATTAATGACACTTAGGCACCGTGATGGTCGGCGGGAAACCGGCTTATACATTATTTGACACCGGTGCCTCACATTCATTCGTGTCTGAAGACTTCACCAAAGATATATACGGAGTGCAATATTTCACTGGCATTGCTCGAAGAGTACGCCTCCCAGACGGATCTGAGATGACGGTAACCGCAAAGTGTGAGTTAGAGATAACCATTGGGGGAAAGACCTTTGATACCCATGCCACAATTTTGAGAATACCAGAGTTCGACCTCATTCTGGGTATGGCGTGGCTGGATTGGCACCATGCAAGAATCGACTGTGCGGAGAAGCGTATCTATTTGAGACATGGGGATACTGATGTAGTCTTCCATGGTATAAATTTCGCACCACGAATATTGTTATCCTCAATCCAGACCTTGAAAGCTCATTTGAGAGGGGATGAAGTCTACATGATACGATTCAGACTAAAAGAGATGAAGGTAGATGTGAAGGATGTGCGGGTAGCACGGGATTTCCCTGAGGTATTTCCCGAGAAATTGCCAGGGTTACCCCCGCATAGAGAAGTGGATTTTCAGATTAAGCTTGTACCAGGAGCTAAGCCTGTCTCCAAGACCCCTTATCGGATGGCCCCAAAAGAACTCGCGGAGTTTAGAGTGCAATTGTAGGAGTTGGTAGAATCAGGGTTTGTTCGCCCCAGCTCATTGCCTTGGGGAGCCCCTGTTCTATTCGTCAAGAAGAAAGATGGAACCCTGCATTTATGTATAGACTATCGGGAACTCAACCGACTGACAGTACGGAACACCTACCCGTTACCTCGGATCGATGAGTTGTTCGACAAACTAGTGGGAGCGCATTGGTTCTCCAAGATAGACTTGCGCTCGGGGTACTACCAATTGAGAATACAGGAGGATGATATACAGAAAACGGCTTTCAGCTCAAGGTACGGCTTATATGAGTTCATAGTGATGCCGTTTGGACTCACCAATGCCCCATCAGCCTTCATGAGCTTGATGAATAAAGTGTTTGAGCCCTACTTAGATGTCTACGTTATTGTGTTCATTGACGACATCCTGGTCTACTCGAAGACGAAGGAAGAACATGCCGGACATTTGGCCTTGGTACTGGAGAAGTTAAAGGAGCACGCCCTGTACGCCAAGTTTAGCAAGTGTGAATTCTGGCTTAGGGAAGTTGCTTTCTTGGGTCACCTAATCAGTGGGGCTGGACTAGATGTGGATCCCGCCAAGGTGCGTGCCGTGAAGGAGTGGTCACCTTTGAAGTCAGCAGCCGATGTGAGGAGTTTTCTTGGACTTGTCGGATACTACCGCAAGTTCGTAAAAGGATTCTCCAAGATTGCCCTCCCGCTTACTTCCTTGACAAAGAAAGGAGTGCCATTTGAGTGGAAACCCCAGTGTGAAGCGGCATTCCAGGAGTTGAAGGATAGACTTACGTCCGCCCCCATCCTTGTCCTTCCGTCTGGGAAGGAAGGATTCCAAGTTTACACGGACGCGTCTTATCAGGGGTTGGGTGCGGTGTTGATGCAGCTCGGGCACGTAATTGCTTATGCTTCAAGACAATTGAAGAAGCATGAAATCAATTACCCGGTGCATGATTTGGAGCTAGGAGCGGTGGTGTTCGCCTTGAAGGTATGGAGGCATTATCTATACGGTGTCCACTGCGAAATCTTCTCGGATCATAAAAATTTGAAGTACGTCCATACCCAGAAGGAATTGAACTTAAGACAACGGCGGTGGTTAGAGTTTCTATGCGACTATGAGTTCACCTTGAACTACCACCCCGGAAAAGCAAACTCGGTAGCCGATGCGTTGAGTAGGAAAGTACCCGGCTCAAACCCAGAATCTCGATTGATGAGCATGGAGTTGGCACGGATGATCGAGGAGATGGACATCACCTTAATATTTAAGGCTTCTTCGGAATATACGGAGTACCTGTCTAGCATGAGCATAGTTTGTGATATCCGGGACCGGATCCAAGTGGAGCAAGGATTGGATGCGGCTTTGGCCACAGCAATAAAGTTAATCGAAGACGGGACTACCGACGAGTACACACTAAAGGATGGTCTCGTTTACTTTCGCGGCCTACTCTACATTCTCAAAGGTGGCAGAATCCGGGAGGATATTATGAGAGAAGCACATTGCTCTCAATATTCCGTGCACCCAGGAATTTCAAAGATGTACGCCGGCTTACGGAAGACGATGTGTTGGCCATGGATGAAGAAAGATGTCTGGTACTTTGTCACGCATTGTGAAGCCTGCCAAAGAGTGAAGGCGGAATGTAGGAGCCCCGGTGGCCTGTTGCAGTCATTGCCGATCCCCGAATGGAAGTTCGAGGATATATCCATGGACTTCGTACACGGGCTACCTCGCTCCCAGCTCAGGGAATGATTCAGTGTGGGTGATCGTTGATCGCCTGACGAAGGTTGCCCGGTTCATTCCTATGAAGAAGGAGGCTCATGTGGATGTCTTGGTACGCCTGTTTGTGGAACAATTTGTACGGTATCACGGCGTACCCAAGACGATAGTTTCGGACCGTGATGGTCGTTTCACCTCCAAGGAGTGGAAGGCGGTACAGACGTATTTGGCTCACGTCTTACCTTCAGTACCACATTTCATCCTCAGACGGACGGACAGTCTGAGCGGACCATCCGAACATTGGAAGATCTGTTGAGGTTGTGTGTGATAGATAGGGGAGAGCCGTGGGAAAGACTCTTGCCCTTGGTGGAATTCTCCTATAACAATAGCCATCAAGCTAGTATTGGCATGGCGCCCCATGAAGCCTTATATGGAAGGAGGTGTAGGACCCCCTTGTCTTGGGTGCAAGATGAAGACCCGAAGACTTTGGGAATTGAGTACATAGATGACATTGATGCGGTGGTTAGGCTGATAAGGGATCACATGTTGGAGGCTCAAAGTCGGCAGGCGAAGTATTACAACGCAAGGCACTGTATGGTGGAATTTCAAGTGGGTGATAAGGTGTTTCTAAAAATCCGGCCGATGCATGGAGTGTCACGAGTGCGAGGAGTGAAGAAGCTCAGTCCACGGTATGTTGGGCCCTATGTCATATTGGAAAGGGTTGGCCCTTTGGCCTACCGGCTGGAGCTACCGCCCGAGCTAGAGAATCTCCACAATGTGTTCCATGTATCGTCGCTTCGGAAGGCGCTGTTGCGGCCCGAACAATACGTCCCCACAACTGATGGTACTGTGGCGTCTGACAGATCTGTGCGACTGGAGCCGGTGCGGATCGTTGATAATGAGATAAGAACCTTGCGCCGCAAAAGTGTCCCCTTGGTAAAAGTGCTATGGTCTAATAATGGGAAGGAGGAATTCACATGGGAGCCAATGGATTTGATGCAAAGACGTTACCCGGAGTTGTTTGCTTCAGGTAATTTTATTTAAAAGCATATTTTGTCTTCTGTATGCTTTACTCTCCATGACCTCAGCCTGATTTCGGGGACGAAATCTTTTTATTTTGTTTATAGGATTTGTAACGTCCCAATTCGCGCTAGGCCCCTCGCACGTGTTCTGAGTCAAGAGACTCAACTCGGGCTCGGGGTGCACTGACGCGAGGTGTCAGGTGCAGTGAATAAGTGTAGGGTTGGGTTCAAGGATACCCCAACCAGTAGCCGAGATGAGGGAACTCGGCCAATTAAAAATCGACGGGAATGGAGGCTGATGCTCGTCGATCGTCGAGAATGGAGGTTGATACTCGCTGATTCGATGGGTATCGGTGGTCGATACCCGCCGGACTCGGAACTACAGTAGGTTAAGGGAAAATCGTCGAGAATGCCTGACGATTCTCACCGATCGCCGAGAATACCCGGTGATACCCACCGATCGTCGAGTATCGCTGACTGATACTCAACGCACACCACGCCAGGATGTTCGATAAAACGGCTAAGGGAGAATCGTCGAGTATCATTGTTGATACTCGATGAATTCGTCGAGAATGACCCGCTAATACTCGCCGATCGACAGGAATCACTGGCTGATTCCCGCCGAATTTGACTTGTGCGTTTTCTGCCCCCAAGCAGATTCACCGGCTTGTACAGGCGGACTGAACTGGACTTCGGGATTCGTGCTGAAATATCCTTGGACCGATCACTTCAAATGAAACCTAATTTGGGTGGTCCTATTATAGAGTGACACGTGGCGGGAGGGACTTAACCTAACATGTAATATAAAAAGGAGTAAACCAAACCCTAGCCATCGCACCCGATCGTTCTTGCCGAGCCGTCACCGTGCAAAACCGACGGGAGCGGTAGAGGAGAATATCGCAGATCGCCGGAGGAGAGCTTGCTGGTGCGAGCTTTGGAGGCGGACTTCTCTCTCTCCTTCCTTTACCGTGAAGAACAACTGCACCAAGGATGCCGCAACGAAGAGTAACGCGATCCATGGCCGGCAACGGAGGAAACGCCGGAAATGAAGTGAGTTTCCTCCCCTCTCCCTTGGTGCTAGATCTGTAGCTATTCTTAGGCGAGACATCGACTAAAAAGAGTCTTGATGTGTGAGATGAAGCTTTCTAGGAAGGCCATGCTAGAACTTGTGTTCTAAAGCTTAGTCATCTTCAACCTCTCCTCGCTTCAAAGTGATGATAGGGGTGGTCTAGTGAAGAGGAAATGGCCTCAAGAGGGAGAATAAGGGTGGAGGAACTTCTGGTTGCGATTTGGGGAAAATCGCTTGAGGAGGAAGATGAACGGATGGCGTTCACTTCGCTTCAAGATGCGTGCAGAGTCTGTGTTCTACACGCAGTGACCTTCTTGGCTACTTTTAAGCAAGCAAGGGTCGGATCTGGGCTTTTGACTAAACACGAAAGTCGTAGCCCTTGAAATTACCTTTACAATGAGTGGTTGCACGTTTCCAGGAGATACCTGTAGCCACGGGAAAGTCCGTTTGAATCCGCTGCGGTTGGGAGTTAATGCCCAGGAAATCTGTATCATGTACACAGCAGACTTCGAGTTGGATTTCTGGTATGATGTGACCAGATCTGGGCTTTTGAATAAACTCGAAAGTCGTAGCCCTTGAAATTACCTTTCCAACGAGTGGTTGCACATTTTCAGGCGATACCTGTAGCCACGGGAATCCTCAGTCAAAGTTGCTGACCAGATTACGTATATTTCTAGGTGATTACAATAAGAACTTGGATTCGATGGAATAGATGTTGCAATCCATCTCGAGGTTGGGTGAATTCTTTTGTGTTAATCACCGAGTTAATGCGAGGGTTGATGTTTGAGGACTTGAATTTCCTATGTTGAGATGTGAATCAAGCCTAAGTGAATGAAAGGCTTTGTTATGTTTGGTAGATCACCATTATGCGCATTATCTATAATATGTTGAATTCATGTGGAAGGATTTCTAAATGATTAAACTATGATCCTGATGTATAATGAATTGATGGAAGGGAATGGATAGTCGAATGCTTAGAGTGTCGTCTCCCTACGGGTAGCATTGTGGAAGTTAACCAGTGCGGTGTAGACCATCACTAATGGGAATGAGGTTGTGTTGAATAAAATTGGACGGTTGGGCTTGGTCCTCGGTGTTCATGTCCCGGGGCTCCTTCCGTGCCACGTGAACGGTTGGGCTTGGTCCTCGGTGTTCACGGCCCGAGGCTCCATCCATATTTGTTGGATGGTTGGGCTTGGTTCTCGTGCTTTCTCCGAGGCTCCTTCCATGCCATGAATTGTGGAATTGCATGCGGTGTGAGTCGACACGCGGTGCCGTAATCCCGGGTTAAGGATAGTGTGGCAGGTCTACGGGCTCTCCAATCGTCACACCGATGGGAGTTGATAGTTAGACCTTGGGCGGTTGGGCTTGGTCCTCGGTGTTCACGTCCCAAGGCTCCTTCCGTGCCAAGTGAACGGTTGGGCTTGGTCCTCGTGCTCATTTCCGAGGCTCCTTCCATGTCATACCATAGGCCAGTCGGGGCTAGGATCTTGGTGCATATTTACCCGAGAGAACCCGCTGAGCCGTAGTATGCATGTGAGCTCCGTTGTTGTGTTCTTAGCGTTAAGGCGTACGGAGGCCTAGGCCAGGTAGTGTGGAGACCAGCCTAGTAGTGGAGATGCCCGCTCTACTGTCACCGTTTGGCCACGACGGTTGATGCCTGAGAGGTTAGCTACCTACTCGAATAGTGGGAACTATAAGTCTGTGTCGACATAGCGATTGCATGTGCTTGATCATGGGTGAGTCATTGCATTGCATACATAGCATTGCACTTCATTACATACACAAGACCCTCATCGTATAAGTTTGTATGGGCACTCCTATACGATGAGTTACTTTCTGCTGAACGACCCTCAACTTATATGCTTGTATAGGCACCCATATAAGTTGAGTTACTTACTGTCCTAGATACATTCTCTCTTGCTGCTGTAGATTGTAGATTTGTAAAATAAGACCTTGTTCATTTGTATATTGTTTCTATTGTTATACACATACTTCACCTGCTTGTACTACTGATATATATTTATTGTACTTGTTCCTTTCTCCGCCCGGTGCCGAGGAGTCGCCGGGGGAGCGGATGTGAAACCACTTAGTCTTTTTGACTAACGGTTGCTACGTCTTCCTTTTTAGGAGGAAACCCCACAGGTGGAGCAGCAGGCTATGCAGACGGACAGCCAGGCCAGGGTGACAGGGCCTAAAGGGACGGTACCGTCGCTACCGTCGGTTACAGATGTGAGTGAGAGAGAGATTTTGTTGTAGCCCTTCGGGGCAATTTTGTTCTCGTACTCTGATATTAGAGGCTTGCTGTAGTTTCTTTATTTATAATATTATGGACATATGCTTGGTGTGGATTTGACTTTCATATTAATATGGTTGGGTTGGCAGTTATTCTCTGATATTGGTTGTAGCCGGCAGAGTAGGCGTCCTGTGGTACAGGCTAGCCCGAGTGCTAGTACTACCACAAGGCGGCTGCTCTGGGCATAAGACCCCTCTCATGCCGTGTTTTGTGTTCCGGGTGAGGGGTTTTACAGTTGCGGCGCTTTACTTCGTCTTCTACGAGTTATCTTTATCTTGTTGTCATTTATCACTGTTCTGACCTTGCTGGTTGCTAAGTTGACCTTTGCGTTGGAGAATAATTCCATTACTTCTCGCTTCCACAGGAAGCAGGGCTCCGACAGAACATACTCTAGGTAAGCAATCTGGAGCAAATGGAGGACGAATGGAACCTCTTCAGGCGCATCCTTGAAGCTGTTACGAACTAGCTCTGACCCCTCGAATAGGAAATCTAAACCTTTCAGCGCCATTGCTCTTACGAATTGCGGAAAATCTTCTAATACTTTCGTCGATTCGTCTAAATCGAGCAGTGAAGGGCAAGGAATTGTGTATCTTATTTTATGCACACATCCTCATATTTATTGTTATTTCAATTTTAGAAGGGGAAGAGGCGCATACCTGTTTAAGATCAATGTTTGATCAATGGCTGAGACTTAATCCCGACACTTCGCCGCAGAAATAGACTTTAAGGGAGAATGCGTTGAGTAAGATCAATGCACTCAATGCTCTCTATGCTTTAGTCCTTTCAACGCACTCAATGCCTCAGTTCATATACTCAGCGCTTTTGATGCTTTTATACTTAGTCTGATTCATCTCTACTGCCCTGCATGGATTAGATCTACTTGCAATATAACAAGCAGAATAAATTATAGAGAGCTACTAAAGCCTGACTAAATTCAACATTCCCAAATCAATTTTGAAGGTGTTGAATTTAGCTTCATCTAGTGGTTCATGTGTCCTCTGATGAATCTCAAATGTTTTACAAGGAGAAGGAAACTTCCCCTTCCTCAAGTTCATTACAGGTATAAGAATCTAGCAAAGATATCACTCAAGAGATTCTCCATCTTTCAACTCTTCATATCACTGAATCAGACAGTGATGAAGACCTTGCAGAAGTTGTTGTTGTACCACCAATAGTAGATCAAATTCCTCCTGAGGAATTAATCCTAACTATTGCTGAAGATCACATCCCACCTGCTGATGTTATCACACTTAGAGATCATCCTACATCTCAAGTGATAGGAGACATATCAGCTGGTGTTCAAACTAGGCATCAGTTAAGACAGGATGTGATGCATGCTTGTTTCCTTTCACAGATTGAGCCCCTCACCATTAAAGATGCTGAGCTAGATCCCTACTGGATCATTGCTATGCAAGAGGAACTCAATCAGTTTGAGAGATGTAAAGTATGGACTTTGGTTCCAAGACCTAAAGGCCAACTGATCATAGGCACCAAGTGGGTGTATAGAAACAAGTTGGATGCAAATGGAATCATTGTAAGGAACAAAGCTAGGCTTGTAGCTCAGGGCTACAGACAGGAGGAAGGTATAGATTATGACCAAACCATTGCTCCTGTTGCAAGGCTAGAGGCAATAAGGATCTTTCTAGCCTATGCAGCCTATATGAAGTTTAAGGTTTTTCAGATGGATGTCAAAAGTGACTTTCTAAATGGTGAGCTAAAGGAAGAGGTATTTGTTGAACAACCACCTGGGTTTGTTTCTTCAACTCAGCCCTCACATGTATTCAAGTTGCAAAAAGCTCTTTATGGACTCAAACAAGCACCAAGAGCCTGGTATGAGACTCTAGCTAGTTTCCTGTTAGAGCACAACTTTGTTAGGGGAGTAGTCGATAGAACCCTTTTCGTCAAGCACCACAAGGACACAATCCTGTTAGTTCAAGTGTATGTGGATGACATTATTTTTGGTTCCACTGATCCCAAACTGTGCAAAAAGTTCTCTAACTTGATGCATTCCAAGTTTGAGATGAGTAGTATGGGTGAGCTGTCTTACTTTCTTGGTCTCCAAGTAAAGCAAGATGCTGATGGCATCTTCATCTCCCAATCCAAATATGCCAAGGAATTGGTAAAGAAGTTTGGGATGGCTGATGCTTCAGCAATGCATACACCTATGGCTACTAATGTAGTTATTGATTCTGATGATCAGGGAAAGCCTGTTGATCAAAAGAATTATAGGGCCATTGTTGGTTCCCTATTGTATTTAACTGCAAGTAGGCCAGACATAATGTTTGCTACATGCCTTTGTGCTAGATTCCAGGTCAACCCCAAGGAATCTCATATGATTCTTCTCAAGAGAATCTTGAGATACCTGAAGGGATGTCCAAATCTAGGACTTTGGTACCCAGCTGAGTCAGAATTTGAATTAATTGGATATTCTGATTCTGATTATGCTGATTGTCGAGTTGACAGGAAAAGTACCTCAGGAACTTGCCAGTTCCTGGGAGAGAGATTGGTCTCTTGGTTCTGTAAGAAGCAGGCCTCTGTCTAAACTTCAACTACAGAAGCTGAATATATAGCAGCTGCTAGTTGTTATTCACAGATCCTGTGGATACAAAACCAACTTTTGGATTATGGGTACTCACACAAGAACACAAAAATCATGTGTGATAGTACCAGTGCTATCTCCATTGCATAAAATCCAGTGCACCACTCTAGAACGAAACACATTGAGATCTGGCACCATTTCCTGAGAGATTGTGTGGAAAAGAACAAGATCAGCCTTGAGTTCATATCCACAGACCTTCAGAGAGGTGATATATTCACCAAGCCCTTAGATGAACAGAAGCATCTGTTCTTTTTAGTTCAACTAGGCATGATTAATGGAAGAGACTAAGTGTGACGTCTGCCTTGTTGAAACTTGTTCGAAGATAGTCGAACGACCCTCGAAGATAGTCGATCGGATCAAGCCTATCATCGACCTATGGTTGAAGATAGCTTATCTGCTTGAAGATCGTTGACCGGCGTTCGAAGATAGTTGAACAGGTCAAGCCTATCGTCGATCTATGGTTGACGACAACTTGCTGTTTGTGAAGACAGAAATAGTCGAACGATTGATCGACTACTCTGCTTCAGGACCGATCGTCGAACGACCGTTCGACCATCGTCTCCAGTATCTTTTAAATAGATCGACGATCGTTGTTTTAATATAAAGCCGATGGTCGGCCTAGGTTAAGAGATAGTTGCTTTTATCGTCGACGGAGAGCGTCTTTTCGCATTCCATCTTCCCGCTTGCTCTTTGTCTTGCGATTTCTGCCGCTTCATCCTCGCCGTCTCTCCCTCGTCTTCTCTATCCCTTTCAATGGTGATTTCTCCAGCTCTCCTGACAGTAGTGAAGTTCGATGCAGGATTCAGTGTAGATTTCGATTCCTTCAGCTGCTGCGAATCTGGAATTGTGGAAATTCTTAATCTGTGCAAAGATCAAGGGTTAGAGAAGCTCATGTCCTCCAGGATAAAGATAAATATTCAAGAGATCAAAGAATGGGCATTTACTTCGTCTTCTAATGATGATTCGATGACCGGAACTGTTGGCGGAGAAGAGGTAACATTGACTCCCGCTATTTTAACTGAAATATTTGGATTGATAAATGGGGAAGAAGAGTACGAGCAAGATACCCTTGAGTTTGGGAGAATGCTGACAGAGCTGGGACATGCCGAAGGCATTCCCTCTAAGCTGCTTAAAGTAAATTTTCCGTTTAAGATTAAGTTTCTTGCTGAAATAATCGGAAAAGTGCTACTGGGAAAGCACTCTGCCCACGACAACATTACAAGGCAGCAGTTTGCACTGATGTGTGCAATTGTGAATAAGAAACAGATTGATTGGGCAGGTGTTCTATTTGATTTGATCAGGTAAAAGAACAGCAAGAAAGAAGTTACCCTGGGTAGGGTAGTTGGGATTTTTCTGAAGGAGAAATATCTCCATCTGTTAGTTTCAGCTGCTACCTCCATAATTGCCAGCAAGAAGATGGATCCATCCCTATTCGCCAAGTGGAAAAGAACCTTTCTGAAGCCCGCTCCCGCAGGGGTTTCTCCAGCTACATCTGAGAGCACCAGGACTGCCTCAGTCACTCCTCCCCTACAAGCAACTGGCTCAGCAAACCTCTCCCTTCCATCTTCTTCATCTGCATTGCCGTCTACTTCAGTTGAAGTTCCATCAACTTCAATTGAAGTACGACCTTCTGCATCTCCTCCTGCATCTCCTCTCCCATCTCATCTTGCTGGGATCTCTCAACCCAGTTTTGATTTATTGGTTTCTGAGATTTCTACTCCTCCTCAGTCTCCAATTCCTTCTTCTGATCACATTGATCACCCTGCATCCACTCATCCATCTCCAGCTCACTCTCCATCTCCAGTTCACTCTCCAGTCCATCATGAATACACCATCCCTGTTGATCATCCATCCTCTGAGATTCCCTCATCATCATCATCCTTTGAAATAACTCCAGCATTCATTTCTAGCATTGTGGAGTTAATTACCCCCTCAATCAAAATCATGATTGAAGAGGCAATTGCTCCCCTTGCTTCCTCTATATCCTCTTTGACTGCTGCTATCCAGGCACTCTCAAAGTCTGCTGAGCCCTCTTCCTCTAGGGGCCTGGTTTCAGTATCAACTGAAATCAGGCAGGGGGAGATGCTTAATGAAGATGTCTCTGAGCAGCCTTTGGACTCCCCTCCAGCAGATCATCCTGCAGTGGCAGAGAAAGAAATTGAAGATTCAGCTCCTCCTCCTTTATCTGAAAAAGAAATTTCTGATGCTTTATTGAAGTCTGAATTTATTGTCATAGCTTGCCTGGAAGAATGTTCTACTCCCCTGGTCGCCCTGTACCTAGAAGGAGTTTTCACTTCCTTTCTAGATGAATTATGGGAGTTAGGACACGCAAAGGTCGATTCTGAAGGTATCCCCTTTACTTACTTTTTAGACTTGATAACTGATATGCTTGTATGGGAATACCTGGAAGGGATGATTAGATGTCATTTAGAAAAAATTTATTCATAATACTACAGATAATATGGAAGAAGTTTTAGATGTTCAAGAGCCTGATCACCTACCAGCTATAGAAGCTCAGTCTGAACCAGAACAAGTTGCTCAAGTTTCTGAGGCTGCTTAGCCAGCTCAGCCAGAAGTGCAAGTAGAACTGGTCACCATGACAGTTTCTGATCATCAAGAAAAAGCTACAGATGCTCAAATTGAAAAGTCTACTGTATGGGATGATTCCCCTGGTTTGGATTTAGATGCTCTCCTGGCACAGGATGCCATGGAAGAAGAAGTAGAAAAAGCTGCTCTAAAGGAAAAGGAAAGAGATATGCAAGATGCAATTGATCCATAAGTTCTGCCCATTTCTTCTGATTCTGAAGATGAAATCGATTCTGATGAGTCTGCTGAGTCAAAAAGAAAAAGAATTGCTAAAAAGAAAAGGAAAGCTGTAGCCCCTCCTCCTCCTAATCCAGATAATGATACTCCTTATTATATCCTGAAAGGAATTGATCCTAAATCAAAAGATTTCCAGCACTGGATGGCTTTCTCTAAAAATCAGCAGAAGCAAAGGAAGAAGTCAAAGAGGTATGACTCTCCTGTCCCAAGATGGACTCCTAGAGGTCCTCCTCCTCCACCTCCCAGTGCAGGAGCCTCAGGAAACTTATCTGCAAACCCTGCTGCTCAGTCTGAAAGGTTCAAGCCATCTCAGTCAGCACAAAGGAGAAGTTTACAAGGACATCAAGGTAAAACTCAAACTGGCTATCAAAGACCTGATGCTGTTAAGGAACAAGTAAAAGAGGTGGTGTATCAAATACCAACATTTTCTCCTCCTCATTCTAAAGAACTCAAAAGCACAACCTCTCCTAAGCCAGATCACTCTGTGAAGGATGTTTCAAAAGGTAAGCAAATTATTTTATCTGAAATCTCTAGTAAGAAATTTGCTAAGTCTGCTCCTCCTTCTTATCTAGTTACTCAGGATAAAGAACCAGTCGATACATCTTCTGAGAATGTTTATGAAAGCCCAGAGCTTGATCCTAATTTTAGGATGGCTCGTTTTCTTGAACTTGTTGGAGCAGCTCAAATTAAGAAAGCAAAAGCAGAAGGAAAAAACACTGCAGGATTGACCATAATGTCAAAATTCAGAATGAAGGAGCTCGATAAATTCCAGGTTAGACCTAAGATATTTGATCCTTCAAAGTACATGGAAAAGCATCCTGAAGCAGTTGTCCCAAGAACAACAGAATTGAAAATCATTGGAGAACAAGACCTGAAGTTGTCGAGAAAAGAAGCTCTAGATCCCTCTAGAAAGATTACTTTTGTTTCTAGCTCTTCTGATCCTAAACCTAACTCTGAAGCATCTTAAAATTTCTTTGATTGACAGTTAATTGTTTATTTGTTTGATTGATGTTATCTGCTTAGTTTTTTTCTCTTCATGCATTTTATTAATTTTTCTGTAATTAGTTTTGTATGTTTTAATTGTTGAGAGACTTAACTCAAATAGGGGGAGATTGTTGGTACCCTAGGTTTTGATTTGAGTTCAGTCTTCTCTTTCTGTATCTTGACCCAAGATTTATCTATGGTCAAAGGTTTGTTGCTCTAGTTTTAGAGGCATCACTTTTCCAGATGTAAATTTGGTTAAGTTGTTTTTCGTTCGACTATGGTCGAACGCCGCTCGACTATCGTCTATCGGCTGATCGACGATCGTCTATCAGTTGGTCGACGTTCTGTCTGCATTGATAGTTCGACTATCTGTTTGATAGGTCGACTATCGCTTTCTGTGATAGCTCGACTATCTGTTTGATAGGTCGACTATCTGTTTTCTTTGATAGTTCGACTATCTGCTTGGATAGTTCAACTATCTGTTGATAGGTTGACTATCTGTTTGCTTTGATAGTTCGACTATCTGTTGATAGGTCGACTATCTGTGTTGCTTTGATAGTTCGACTATCTGTTGATAGGTCGACTATCTGTGTTGCTTGATAGTTCAACTATCTGCTTGGATAGTTCAACTATCTGATAGTTCGACTATCTGTTGATAGGTCAACTATCTGTTTGCTTTGATAGTTCGACTATCTGTTGATAGGTCGACTATCTGTGTTGCTTTGATAGTTTGACTATCTGTTGATAGGTCGACTATCTGTGTTGCTTGATAGTTCGACTATCTGCTTGGATAGTTTAACTATCTGATAGTTCGACTATCTGTTGATAAGTCGACTATCTGTTTTGTTTGATAGCTCGACTATCTGTTGATAGATCGACTATCTGTTTTCTGTGATAGTTCGACTATCTGTTGATAGGTCGACTATCTGTTTTCCTTTGATAGGTCGACTATCTGTTTTCCATTGATAGGTCGATTATCTGTTTGATAGGTCGACTATCTGTTTTGTTTGGTAGTTCGACTATCTGTCCTGATAGATCTACTATCTGATAGCTCGACTATCTGTCCTGATAGTTCGGCTATCTGCTGTGGTAGTTCGACTATCTTCTTTGATAGTTAGACTATCTGGATCGTTCGACTATCTGTCTGATAGGTCGACGATCTCTATGCTTCGGTCGACGATCTCCGAGGGTCGTTCGACGTTTTGCTGTATGTCTTGAGTAGTTTTGTCGTCTTCTATGATATGATTAATTTCATATTTATTTTAGCATATTTTATAAAAGATTATTTGAATAAATTGTGATAATATTTCCATGCAACATCTGTTCCATTCCTTATGCATGAGCTAATCTTTTTCTGACAAAGTTGTTTGTCTTATTAGTTGAGATATGATTTCTGCTTTATCTGCCAGGCTGTCCTTTATAGCCGTTAGACTCAAAAAGTCTTCCTTGGCTGTAAAGAGTCTCTTCTGATGTGACTTTCTCTAGTATTATTTCATCAGAGTTATTTGCAGCTTCTTAGAAAGCTTTATCCTCTTATAGGATGTCTGTTTGCAGTATTTTATTTTGCTTTATGCTTTTTGCAGCCCAGCTTGCAGAGTTCAGTAGAAGACAAGATTCAAACTCAAGTAAGAGCCGTTGCTGCTGCTGTATATATAAAGACTTCTTTGGAGAAAGAAATCAACTAGTTCTGATATTCCAAAAGCTAATAGCAGCATTCAAAGCTTACAACTTACAGTTTACAACTGCTCTCAGCTCATTCACATCTAACTGAGAAGAAGCTTTAGCTCTTCACTCTTCTTCAACCTGAGTTCTCCTGCTTACAGGAAGATCTTCACTCAGAGCTTTTTGAAGAAGAAGAAGAAGATAGCTGCCTAAAGAAGAAATTTTATTTCATATTATTTATCTTCTTGTAGCTTTTTCCTTCAGATTTTTTGAAGTGTTTCTGCACTAAAGCAAGACTTCACCTGGACGTTCTTTTAGCTAGGGGGAGCCTTGATTCTTTAAGAGCTTTCTAGCACAGTGCAAGTTCTTGTGCTTCTCTAATCTATTGTAAAATAGAGAAGACATTTTAACCTCCCTCTGATACCAATTGAAAGAAAGGGGGATAGATACTACTCTAGAGGGGGGGTGAATAGAGTAATCAAAAATTGCACTAGCAAAGTTGACTGTCTACTCAACTCCCTTGGAGTTAATTGTGGAATGAAGGTTATAGATATTTGAGATGAAACCCTAAAGCCTAACACAAGTGTTGTGCACAAAGGGCAGCCAACTGTAATTACAGTTAAGGCTTGGAATCCTAAACAGCAACTAGCAATCCTAGTTAAAGTCTAATCATAGCCAATCAGCACAGAGAATTAATTAAACAATCCAGACGACACAAGGAAGATCTTCAAACTCAAGTAAGAGCCGTTGCTGCTGCTGTATATATAAAGACTTCTTTGGATAAAGAAATCAACTAGTTCTGATATTCAAAAAGCTAACAGCAGCATTCAAAGCTTACAACTTACAGTTTACAACTGCTCTTAGCTCATTCACATCTAACTGAGAAGAAGCTTTAGCTGTTCACTCTTCTTCAACCTGAGTTCTCCTGCTTACAGGAAGATCTTCACTCAGAGCTTTTTGAAGAAGAAGAAGAAGAAGATAGCTGCCTAAAGAAGAAATTTTATTTCATATTATTTATCTTCTTGTAGCTTTTTCCTTCAGATTTTCTGAAGTGTTTCTGCACTGAAGCAAGACTTCACCTAGACGTTCTTTTAGCCAGGGGGAGCCTTGATTCTTTAAGAGCTTTCTAGCTCAGTGCAAGTTCTTGTGCTTCTCTAATCTATTGTAAAATAGAGAAGACATTTTAACCTCCTTTCCCCCTCCTGTAAAGGGTTATTACTCCCTTCAAAAGAATCCCTTGGTGGCAGGGTACCTGATCAAAAACCTGTGTTGGTTTTTAGACACCTGATCAAAAGTCTAAAGGGTCTCTAGATCTACCTGCAGCAGATCTTGTTGGTGGCAGGGCACCTGATCAAAAACCTGAGTGGATTCCTACCTTGTTGGTAGAAGAGTGGGCGTACCCAAGTTGTTTGGGGAACCACTATAAATTCCTTGTGTCGTCTGGATTGTTTAATTAATTCTCTGTGCTGATTGGCTGTGATTAGACTTTAACTAGGATTGCTAGTTGCTGTTTAGGATTCCAAGCCTTAACTGTAATTACAGTTGGCTGCCCTTTGTGCACAACACTTGTGTTAGGTTTTAGGGTTTCATCTCAAATATCGATAACCTTCATTCCGCAATTAACTCCAAGGGAGTTGAGTAGACAGTCAACTTTGCTAGTACAATTTTTGATTACTCTATTCACCCCCCACCCCACCCCCTCTAGAGTAGTATCTATCCCCTTTTCTTTCAATTGGTATCAGAGGGAGGTTATCTGACTGAATAGGCTAACACCTAAGTCACAAGATCCTGATAGATACCAAAGTTTATAGATATTCACTTTCACTATCATGGCCCAATCCAAGGATTACTCTAGCACCAGACCTCCAGCATGCAACTTAGCGAAGTTCAGCATCTGGAAGGCAAGGATTAAATTATAAATGAACTCTATTGATGAGAGTATTTTTGCTTCTATTTTGACAGGACCACCAAGAGCACCTTCTGCAGTTACTGCCTCATCATCAACTGATATGAGTGCAGTGCCTCCTCCAGATTACAATGATGAATACAAAAAGGCAAAGATAGCAGATGCTAAGGCAATGAACATTCTGGCTCAGACAATGTCTGATGAAGTATTCCAGAAGGTTGCTGACTGCTCCTCAGCAAAAGCAATATGGGATACACTGAACCAGATTGTAGCTGGTTCAGCTGTTGAAAGGAAGGACAGAAGGTCCAACCTTATCTCCCAGTATGAGAATTTCAAGAAAACTGATGCTGAATTAGTTGAAGCAATGTACACAAGGCTCAGCTCAATCATCAATGAGCTGAGGACTCTTGACAAGGATATTTCATTGACAGAGGTCAATGATAAGATTCTTATGTGCTTCCCTAGCACATGGGATTTGAGGATCTGGCCTATCAAGGAGGCCAGAAGCACAACAGAAATCTCAACAGAAGCCCTTCTCGGCAAGATCAAGTCCTTTGAGCAAGTGCTGAAGTCCAGGGAAGCTGAAGCTGAAGCAAAGACCCCAACTCCTACAAGAAAAGAGCAAACCCTTGCTCTCATAGCTACTGATGCTTCTGAAGGAAGCCAGTCCAATGAGGAACTGATGGCATTATTTGCCAAAAGATTTCTCAAGATGGGAAGGAAAGAATTCAGAAAGAAGTCTTGAAAGTATGAAGATAAACCAAGGTATGATCGTACTCCTTCTAAAGAAATAATTTGCTATGGTTGCAGGAAGCCTGGACATATTCTTCCAGATTGTCCAGAGGAAAAGAATAAAGATAAACGGAAAGACAAGGATCAGTACAGGAAGCATTCCAAGCCATCCACCTACAAGAACAAAAAGAAGGAGAGAGGCTTTGTTGCTGAAACCTGGAGCGATTCTGATGAGGAATCTTCCTCCTCAAGCTCCAGTGAGGATGAAGAAGAAAAGAAGGCAAAGGAAGTTTGCCTGATTGCAATTGATGCCTGCAGCAATCACTCAGCTGTAAAGAGTTCAGATTCTGATGAAGAAATGCCAACTGAAGATGAGGTATTGTCTTCTTAAGACTTTACATCTGATGAATTTAAATCAGATTTTAAATCCTTATGTTTAGATTTAATTAGTTCTGAAAAAGAAATAAAAGAGTAGAAGTAAACTAGCTGAATCTGAATTAATCTCTAATGAAAACATTAGGTTAACAGCAGAACTCACTAATTCTAGTGAAGAAATAAAATTCCTTAAGAATGAATTAGCTAAGTCCAAAAGGTTAGAAGAATCTCTGAATGGTAGAAGCCTTAAGTTGCTTGAAATAACCAGCATGTCTAACACTAGGGCAGGCAATAACAAATTAAGCTTAGGAGCATCTTCTAGTGAACCCCCAATCATTCTTAAAAACCAACTTTCAACTCCAGTGAATTTTATTTCATCTAGTGGAATAAAGAACACTGAGCAAGTTAATCAAGTTAATAAAGCTTTAAATAAAGCTAAGAGAGAGAAAAGAAAACAAAAATTTAAGGAAATACAAAGAGCGTCGAACGCTGCTCGACGATCGCCGGCCCAATGGTCGAACGGAGATCGACGATCTGGGCACCCATCGTCGAACGCTGATCGACATTTTCAACATGAATTTCAAAACTTCACCCAGAACTTTAGAAACCAGAATGAAAATAGAAACCCTAGGTTCATTGACCCATCATCTGCATGGAGAATCCCACCTAGGAGATCTTACCCGTTAGGTTATCACCCTCAACCTGCTTATTCATTTATTTCCAGTTTTTCTTATGTGAAAAACAAGGGACCCAAGGTTACCTGGGTCCACAATGTTTAATTGATTTATTTGCAGGTGAAGACCTATCCTATCACTCAAAATAAGTGGTATTTGGATAGTGGTTGCTCCAAGCATATGACAGGAAATAAAGAACATCTTTCAAGGTTCAAGGCAAAGCTTGGCCCAAAGGTAATCTTTGGAGATTCAAGCTGTGGTCAAACTGAAGGCTATGGCAGGATGACAATTAGAGCTGTAACATTCAAGAGAGTTGCTTATGTAACTGGACTGAAGCATAATCTAATTTCAGTAAGTCAGTTATGTGATGCTGGATACCAGGTATCATTTTCTAACTCCCTTTGTAATATTACTTTAAATAATAATGTTGTATTAGTAGGTATTAGACAAGGTAACATTTATTTAGTATATTTTAACTCAACTCACTCTGAAATCTGCTTATTTAATGAAGTAACCAATAACAATACTTTATGGCATAAAAGGCTTAGCCATGTTAACCTCAAGAATATATCTAGGTTATCTAAACACAACCTTGTTAGAGGTTTACCTTCTTATCCCTACAAGAAGGAGAGCCTATGCAAGGCTTGTCAATTAGGCAAGCAAACCAAGAATTCATTTAAATCAATAAATAAAAGTGATTCTCCTAGAATCCTGTATTTATTACATTTGGACCTATTTTGCCCAATAAATGTACATAGTTTAGGAGGGAAGTATTACACCCTAGTCATTGTAGATGACTTCTCTAGGTTCAGTTGGGTGTTCTTTTTGAGAACTAAGGCTGATAACTTCAAAGCCCTTACAGATTTTCAATTATGTGTGCATACTGAGTACTCTACTCATGTGGCCTTGATCAGAAGTGATCATGGTACTGAGTTTGACTCTCTTCTCATGCAAGAATTCTGTGAGAGAGAAGGTATCAAACATAGCTTCTCAGCTCCTAGAACTCCCCAACAAAATGGGGTAGTTGAAAGGAAAAACAGAACACTAATTGAAGCTGCTAGCACATTGTTGGCAGATGCTAATATGCCTCTTTCCAATTGGGCAGAAGCTGTTAGTATAGCCAACTATGTCTTGAATAGAAGTCTGATACACAAGCTTAAGTGTAAAACTCCTTATGAGTTGCTTAAAGGAAAGAAACCTAAAATAAATTATTTTAGAGTATTTAGTTGTGTAGTTTATATTCATAATAATAATAAAGAATACCTTAGAAAATTTGAAGCAAAAGCTTCAATGGGAATTTTTCTTGGATATTCCCAAGTAAGCAAAGCTTATAGGGTATTTAATAAATCATCTTCTAAAATTGAAGAATCTGTTCATGTGTCCTTTGATGAATCTCAAATGTTTTACAAGGAGAAGGAAACTTCCCCTTCCTCAAGTTCATTACAGGTACAAGAATCTAGCAAAGATATCACTCAAGAGATTCTCCATCTTTCAACTCTTCATATCACTGAATCAGACAGTGATGAAGACCTTGCAGAAGTTGTTGCTGTACCACCAATAGTAGATCAAATTCCTCCTGAGGAATTAATCCCAACTATTGCTGAAGATCACATCCCACCTGCTGATGTTATCACACTTAGAGATCATCCTACATCTCAAGTGATAGGAGACATATCAGCTGGTGTTCAAACAAGGCATCAGTTAAGACAGGATGTGATGCATGCTTGTTTCCTTTCACAGATTGAGCCCCTCACCATTAAAGATGCTGAGCTAGATCCCTACTGGATCATTGCTATGCAAGAGGAACTCAATCAGTTTGAGATATGTAAAGTATGGACTTTGGTTCCAAGACCTAAAGGCCAACTGATCATAGGCACCAAGTGGGTGTATAGAAACAAGTTGGATGCAAAAGGAATCATAGTAAGGAACAAAGCTAGGCTTGTAGCTCAGGGCTACAGACAGGAGGAAGGTATAGATTATGACCAAACCTTTGCTCCTGTTGCAAGGCTAGAGGCAATAAGGATCTTTCTAGCCTATGCAGCCTATATGAAGTTTAAGGTTTTTCAGATGGATGTCAAAAGTGCCTTTCTAAATGGTGAGCTAAAGGAAGAGGTATTTGTTGAACAACCACCTGGGTTTGTTTCTTCAACTCAGCCCTCATATGTATTCAAGTTGCAAAAAGCTCTTTATGGACTCAAACAAGCACCAAGAGCCTGGTATGAGACTCTAGCTAGTTTCCTGTTAGAGCATAACTTTGTTAGGGGAGTAGTTAATAGAACCCTTTTCGTCAAGCACCACAAGGACACAATCCTGTTAGTTCAAGTGTATGTGGATGACATTATTTTTGGTTTCACTGATCCCAAACTGTGCAAAAAGTTCTCTAACTTGATGCATTCCAAGTTTGAGATGAGTAGTATGGGTGAGCTGTCTTACTTTCTTGGTCTCCAAGTAAAGCAAGATGCTGATGGCATCTTCATCTCCCAATCCAAATATGCCTAGGAATTGGTAAAGAAGTTTGGGATGGCTGATGCTTCAGCAATGCATACACCTATGGCTATTAATGTAGTTATTGATTCTGATGATCAGGGAAAGCCTGTTGATCAAAAGAATTATAGGGCCATTGTTGGTTCCCTATTGTATTTAACTGCAAGTAGGCCAGACATAATGTTTGCTACATGCCTTTGTGCTAGATTCCAGGTCAAACCCAAGGAATCTCATATGATTCTTCTCAAGAGAATCTTGAGATACCTGAAGGGATGTCCAAATCTAGGACTTTGGTACCCAGCTGAGTCAGAATTTGAATTAATTGGATATTCTGATTCTGATTATGCTGGTTGTCGAGTTGACAGGAAAAGTACCTCAGGAACTTGCCAGTTCCTGGGAGAGAGAATGGTCTCTTGGTTCTGTAAGAAGCAGGCCTCTGTCTCAACTTCAACTGCAGAAGCTGAATATATAGCAGCTGTTAGTTGTTGTTCACAGATCCTGTGGATACAAAACCAACTTTTGGATTATGGGTACTCACACAAGAACACAAAAATCATGTGTGATAGTACCAGTACTATCTCCATTGCACAAAATACAGTGCACCACTCTAGAACGAAACACATTGAGATCCGGCACCATTTCCTGAGAGATTGTGTGGAAAAGAACAAGATTAGCCTTGAGTTCATATCCACAGACCTTCAGAGAGGTGATATATTCACCAAGCCCTTAGATGAACAGAAGCATCTGTTCTTTTTAGTTCAACTAGGCATGATTAATGGAAGAGACTAAGTGTGACGTCTGCCTTGTTGAAACTTGTTCGAAGATAGTCGAACGACGCTCGAAGATAGTCGATCGGATCAAGCCTATCGTCGACCTATGGTTGAAGATAGCTTATCTGCTTGAAGATCGTCGACCGGCGTTCCAAGATAGTTGAACTGGTCAAGCCTATCGTCGATCTATGGTTGACGACAGCTTGCTGTTTGTGAAGACAGAAATAGTCGAACGATTGATCGACTACTCTGCTTCAGGACCGATCGTCGAACGACCGTTCGACCATCGTCTCCAGTATCTTTTAAATAGATCGACGATCGTTGTTTTAATATAAAGCCGATGGTCGACCTAGGTTAAGAGATAGTTGCTTTTATCGTCGACGGAGAGCGTCTTTTCGCATTTCGTCTTCCCGCTTGCTCTTTGTCTTGCGATTTCTGCCGCTTCATCCTCGTCGTCTCTCCCTCGTCTTCTCCATCCCTTTCAATGGCGATTTCTCCAGCTCTCCTGACAGTAGTGAAGTTCGATGCAGGATTTAGTGTAGATTTCGATTCCTTCAGCTGCTGCGAATCTGGAATTGTGGAAATTCTTAATCTGTGCAAAGATCAAGGGTTAGAGAAGCTCATGTCCTCCAGGATAAAGATAAATATTCAAGAGATCAAAGAATGGGCATTTACTTCATCTTCTAATGATGATTCGATGACCGGAACTGTTGGCGGAGAAGAGGTAGCATTGACTCCCGCTATTTTAACTGAAATATTTGGATTGATAAATGGGGAAGAAGAGTACGAGCAAGATACCCCTGAGTTTTGGAGAATGCTGACAGAGCTGGGACATGCTGAAGGCATTCCCTCTAAGCTGCTTAAAGTAAATTTTTCGTTTAAGATTAAGTTTCTTGCTGAAATAATCGGAAAAGTGCTACTAGGAAAGCACTCTGCCCACGACAACATTACAAGGCAGCAGTTTGCACTGATGTGTGTAATTGTGAAAAAGAAACAGATTGATTGGGCAGGTGTTCTGTTTGATTTGATCAGGAAAAAGAACAGCAAGAAAGAAGTTACCCTGGGTAGGGTAGTTGGGATTTTTCTGAAGGAGAAATATCCCCATCTGTTAGTTTCAGCTGCTACCTCCATAAACGCCAGCAAGAAGATGGATCCATCCCTGTTTGCCAAGTGGAAAAGAACCTTTCTGAAGCCCGCTCCAACAGGGGTTGCTCCAGCTACATCTGAGAGCACCAGGACTGCCTCAGTCACTCCTCCCCTACAAGCAGCTGGCTCAGCAAACCTCTCCCTTCCATCTTCTTCATCTGCATTGCCGTCTACTTCAGTTGAAGTTCCATCAACTTCAATTGAAGTACGACCTTCTGCATCTCCTCCTGCATCTCCTCTCCCGTCTCATCTTACTGGGATCTCTCAACCCAGTTTTGATTTATTGGTTTCTGAGATTTCTACTCCTCCTCAGTCTCCAATTCCTTCTTCTGATCACATTGATCACCCTGCATCCACTCATCCATCTCCAGCTCACTCTCCATCTACAGTTCACTCTCTAGTCCATCATGAATACACCATCCCTGCTGATCATCCATCCTCTGAGATTCCCTCATCATCATCATCCTTTGAAATAACTCCAGCATTCATTTCTAGCATTATGGAGTTAATTACCCCCTCAATCAAAATCATGATTGAAGAGGCGATTGCTCCCCTTGCTTCCTCTATCTCCTCTTTGACTGCTGCTATCCAGGCACTCTCAAAGTCTGCTGAGCCCTCTTCCTCTAGGGGCCTGGTTTCAGTATCAACTGAAATCAGGCAGGGGGAGATGCTTAATGAAGATGTCTCTGAGCAGCCTTTGGCCTCCCCTCCAGCAGATCATCCTGCAGTGGCAGAGAAAGAAATAGAAGATTCAGCTCCTCCTCCTTTATCTGAAAAAGGAATTTCTGATGCTTTATTGAAGTCTGAATTTATTGTCAAAGCTTGCCTGGAAGAATGTTCTACTCCCCTGGTCGCCCTGTACCTAGAAGGAGTTATCACTTCCTTTCTAGATGAATTATGGGAGTTAGGACACACAAAGGTCGATTCTGAAGGTATCCCCTTTACTTACTTTTTAGACTTGATAACTGATATGCTTGTATGGGAATACCTGGAAGGGATGATTAGATGTCATTTAGAAAAATTTTATTCATAATACTACAGATAATATGGAAGAAGTTTTAGATGTTCAAGAGCCTGATCACTTACCAGCTATAGAAGCTCAGTCTGAACCAGAACAAGTTGCTCAAGTTTCTGAGGCTGCTCAGCTAGCTCAGCCAGAAGTGCATGTAGAACTGGTCACCATGACAGTTTCTTATCATCAAGAAAAAGCTGCAGATGCTCAAATTGAAAAGTCTACTGTATGGGATGATTCCCCTGGTTTGGATTTAGATGTTCTCCTGGCACAGGATGCCATGGAAGAAGAAGTAGAAAAAGCTGGAGCTATACAAGATGCAATTGATCCATATGATCTGCCCATTTCTTCTAATTCTGAAGATGAAATCGATTCTGATGAGTCTGCTGAGTCAAAAAGAAAAATATTTGCTAAAAAGAAAAGGAAAGTTGTAGCCCCTCCTCCTCCAAATCCAGATAATGATACTCCTTATTATATCCTGAAAGGAATTGATCCTAAATCAAAATATTTCCAGCACTGGATGGCTTTCTCTAAAAATCAGCAGAAGCAAAGGAAGAAGTCAAAGAGGTATGACTCTCCTGTCCCAAGATGGACTCCTAGAGGTCCTCCTCCTCCACCTCCCAGTGCAGGAGCCTCAGGAAACTTATCTGCAAACCCTTCTGCTCAATCTGAAAGGTTCAAGCCATCTCAGTCAGCACAAAGGAGAAGTTCACAAGGACATCAAGGTAAAACTCAAACTGGCTATCAAAGACCTGATGCTGTTAAGGAATAAGTAAAAGAGGTGGTGTATCAAAGACCAACATTTTCTCCTCCTCATTCTAAAGAACTCAAAAGCTCAACCTCTCCTAAGCCAGATCACTCTGTGAAGGATGTTTCAAAAGGTAAGCAAATTATTTTATCTGAAATCTCTAGCAAGACATTTGCTAAGTCTGCTCCTCCTTCTTATCTAGTTACTCAGGATAAAGAACCAGTTGATACATCTTCTGAGAATGTTTATGAAAGCCCAGAGCTTGATCCTAATTTTAGGATGGCTGTTATCTGCTTAGTTTTTTTCTCTTCATGCATTTTATTAATTTTTCTGTAATTAGTTTTGTATGTTTTAATTGTTGAGAGACTTAACTCAAATAGGGGGAGGTTGTTGGTACCCTAGGCTTTGATTTGAGTTCAGTCTTCTCTTTCTGTCTCTTGACCCAAGATTTATCTATGGTCAAAGGTTTGTTGCTCTAGTTTTAGAGGCGTCACTTTTCTAGATGTAAATTTGGTTAAGTTGTTTTTCGTTCGACTATGGTCGAACGCCGCTCGACTATCGTCTATCGGCTGATCGACGATCGTCTATCAGTTGGTCGACATTCTGTCTGCGTTGATAGTTCGACTATCTATTTGATAGGTCGACTATCTGCTTTCTGTGATAGCTCGACTTTCTGTTTGATAGGTCGACTATCTATTTTCTTTGATAGTTTGACAATCTGCTTGGATAGTTCAACTATCTGATAGTTCGACTATCTATTGATAGGTCGACTATCTGTTTGCTTTGATAGTTTGACTATCTGTTGATAGGTCGACTATTTGTGTTGCTTTGATAGTTCGACTATCTGTTGATAGGTCGACTATCTGTGTTGCTTGATAGTTCGACTATCTGCTTGGACAGTTCAACTATCTGATAGTTCGACTATCTGTTGATAGGTCGACTATCTGTTTGCTTTGATAGTTCGACTATCTGTTGATAGGTCGACTATCTGTGTTTCTTTGATAGTTCGACTATCTGTTGATAGGTCGACTATCTGTGTTGCTTGATAGTTCGACTATCTGCTTGGATAGTTCAACTATTTGATAGTTCGACTATCTGTTGATAGGTCGACTATCTGTTTTGTTTGATAGCTCGACTATCTGTTGATAGATCGACTATCTGTTTTCTGTGATAGTTCGACTATCTGTTGATAGGTCGACTATCTGTTTTCCTTTGATAGGTCGACTATCTGTTTGATAGGTCGACAATCTGTTTTGTTTGGTAGTTCGACTATCTGTCCTGATAGATCGACTATCTGATAGCTCGACTATCTGTCCTGATAGTTCGACTATCAGCTGTGGTAGTTCGACTATCTTCTTTGATAGTTCGACTATCTGGATCGTTCGACTATCTGTCTGATAGGTCGACGATCTCTGTGCTTCGGTCGACGATCTCTGAGGGTCGTTCGACGTTTTGCTGTATGTCTTGAGTAGTTTTGTCGTCTTCTATGATGTGATTAATTTCATATTTATTTTGGCATATTTTATAAAAGATTTTTTGAATAAATTGTGATAATATTTCCATGCAACATCTGTTCCATTCCTTATGCATGAGCTAATCTTTTTCTGACAAAGTTGTTTGTCTTATTAGCTGAGATATGATTTCTGCTTTATCTGCCAGGCTGTCCTTTATAGCCGTTAGACTCAAAAAGTCTTCCTTAGCTGTAAAGAGTCTCTTCTGATGTGACTTTCTCTAGTATTATTTCATCAGAGTTGTTTGCAGCTTCTTAAAAAGCTTTATCCTCTTATAGAATATCTGTTTGCAGTATTTTGTTTTGCTTTATGCTTTTTGCAGCCCAGCTTGCAGAGTTCAGTAGAACACAAGATTCAAACTCAAGTAAGAGCCGTTGCTGCTGTTGTATATATAAAGACTTCTTTGGAGAAAGAAATCAACTAGTTCTGATATTCAAAAAGCTAACAGCAGCATTCAAAGCTTACAACTTACAGTTTACAACTGCTCTCAGCTCATTCACATCTAACTGAGAAGAAGCTTTAGCTCTTCACTCTTCTTCAACCTGAGTTCTCCTGCTTACAGGAAGATCTTCACTCAGAGCTTTTTGAAGAAGAAGAAGAAGAAGATAGCTGCCTAAAGAAGAAATTTTATTTCATATTATTTATCTTCTTGTAGCTTTTTTCCTTCAGATTTTCTGAAGTGTTTCTGCACTGAAGCAAGACTTCACCTGGACGTTCTTTTAGCCAGGGGGAGCCTTGATTCTTTAAGAGCTTTCTAGCTCAGTGCAAGTTCTTGTGCTTCTCTAATCTATTGTAAAATAGAGAAGACATTTTATCCTCCTTTTCCCCTCCTGTAAAGGGTTATTACTCCCTTCAAAAGTATCCCTTGGTGGCAGGGCACCTGATCAAAAACCTATGTTGGTTTTTAGACACCTGATCAACAGTCTAAAGGGTCTCTAGATCTACTTACAGCAGATCTTGTTTGTGGCAGGGCACCTGATCAAAAACCTGAGTGGATTCCTACCTTGTTGGTAGAAGAGTGGACGTACCCAAGTTGTTTGGGGAACCACTATAATTTCCTTGTGTCGTCTGGATTGTTTAATTAATTCTCTGTGCTGATTGGCTGTGATTAGACTTTAACTAGGATTGCTAGTTGCTGTTTAGGATTCCAAGCCTTAACTGTAATTACAGTTGGCTGCCCTTTGTGCACAACACTTGTGTTAGGCTTTAGGGTTTCATCTCAAATATCTATAACCTTCATTCCGCAATTAACTCCAAGGGAGTTGAGTAGACAGTCAACTTTGCTAGTGCAATTTTTGATTACTCTATTCACCCCCCCCCCTCTAGAGTAGTATCTATCCCCTTTTCTTTCATACGCTTTGCAGTCCTCCAAGACCGGGCTAGGAGCATTATTCGGTAGTTATTCTTCAAAGGAAGAAAATCCCAGGCTGACGATGAAGACCAAGAAAGCAGTGAAAAGAGCTGGAGTGGCTGTCCACTTTGCAGGAGAACTTACCTAAGGGATAAGCCATCAGTGGGAGCAGTCTGCAAAATTGGTGAGTCTGCTCGCGAGAAGTCTGCGGATGCCACCACTTCTCATTCTGAAAATCCACCAAAGTGTGTCTTTGCTCAGAATCCGCCCGCGATTATTGATAAGAATCCTGCAGACGCAGTGGATATGGATGTGTACCCGTTAGCTTCGGGAACACTCATGTTACGCATAGACACGGAGAATGAGGTTTCTTCTTTAGATGTCCAACAACTTATCGTCGATCTAGTTCAAGATAAGTGATCTTTTGCAGAAGGAGCTGAGGAAGAGGTACCTTCTTAGGCCTTTATCGTCGTTAACCCTGAGACAGTCCATGAGAATCTGGCGAATTTAGAGCAGGTCACTTCGGATTCAACTAAGAAAGAAGGACCTTTTGAAAAGAAGAAAAGGAAGAGAGACAAGTCCATTGTTGCTGAGCGGGTTGAGAAGAAGTTGTGGGCTAAGAAGGAGAAGAATGTCTCCGTGCGGACAGGGGTTGCGAGCTTGCAGCACAGGCCGCGAGAAAAAGAAGTTCTAGAGCCCGGCTTCGTTACACCAAAGGCCCTAATCCCGAGAAGTGATTCCCTTACAACGGTCAGTTTGTTAACTTATGAAATACTCAACTCCATAGATACCTATCAACATGATATCATTAATCAATCCCTATTGGAGGTATTACAGCCTGAAGTCCAGATTTTGGGGGTTAAGATTGGCGACCACCCCTTTACATCAACAACTGAAGGAGATGAGAAGGAGAAGCTAAGGTAGCAGATCGCCATACAGAAGGAAAAGATTGCCGCCCAGAAGGAAAAAGTGGAGGCGGTCTCGAAGCAGGTAGCTGCGGACAAGCAAGCTGAGGATCTGCTGGCTGCTGCTGAACTGTTGCGGTCAGGTAAACTCCAACTGACACCTAAGCACTTTAAGAGTCAGTGGCTTTATAAGTCACCCCAGCAGAAGTCGAGGCCAATAAAGATAATCACCGAAACTGATGATATAGTCATTTCAACAAGCTCGGCGACTGAGAAAAGTGCTAAAGTCCATCACAAATGGAGAAAGCAACAAAGCGTTTTTGACACCGAGCGGATAAGGTGGCATGTTCACGATAGTCGCCATCTCGTCGTGGTGATTGCCCAAAGTTTGATTTTTTATCTTTGCATTTTGAGTCCGCCACTGCCTGGATTTGAATATGAACCTTGCTTTCTTTTTTGTAGGTCGGAAGTCACCAACTAGCTCCGTTGAGACTGGCGAGATTGTTCCCACTCCGGATAAAGCTACATCAGAGCGACCTAGCGCGATCTCCCTTGGTGAGTCCGCCCAAGGCGAGTAGTCTGACCTGGACAACATTGCAGTGTTAGAGAGGAAAAGCTTGATGATGAAATCAAAGATATTCGAACTGAGTTAAATAAGAGAGTCGAGCGAGAGAAAGCTCTGGAGGACCAGGTCACCAGCATCTCAATGGAGCTAGAGAGGAGTAACAAAGAGAGGAGGCAGCTTGGTAACGACACCCACTTCTACAAGGGGAAGTACTTGACGCTGGTTCAGGAAAGAGAGAGCAAGCGAGTTGCCGAAGTCCCAATAGAGAGGCCGCGGTTGCCAGATCATGCTACTCCATAGGAAGCTCCGCGGTTGCCAGATCGCGCTACTCCATCAGAAGTTGTAGCCCCTGCAGAAGGCAATCAGCCTACCGCGGACGAGGTGTCAAGGCCGGCAACCGAGCCCATGGTTCCTTTGAGCCGGGTGGATCAGGAGGCCGCGCACATGCATCAAATCTGCAACTCTATGCACCGCCTCATCTACTAGTTGTATGGCAAAGTACTTCAATTAAGTGATCAAGCAACACAACTTTGTAGAGATAGGCAGGAGCGGCCTGCGTGACCTGACAATAGAGACCGCTAAGTTTGCTTCTACCGTGAACAAATTGATATTTGATGTATAATTTGTGTGCTCAAACAATGCTTTGTTTTAACTATTATGTGATTTGTGTGATCTGTATGATATTGATCTGTGATTTGAACAATGTTGCGGTATGAACGACTAGATCTTTTTGCAGGATAATGGTTTGAATGCGAACTGTTCAAACTGATGTTGTGTCCGCTTATTTTGATTTGAAATATGCTTAAAATTGTATAGGAATACTAGAAACAAAGTGAGCTGGACGGACAAAATTTTCTGTCCACGACCTTTTATGTTAACTGATTGCAGGATTCTCTGTGAGCTTAGGCAGACTGATTGATCAAGCTGTGTGGACTAGCGTAAAATATATCAGACCCCAATTGCTATAAATATAGCTTCATTGTTTCTTCAATGCAGGAAATGCGATCGAAGTAGAAATCCTTGCGGTCTCTTAAAATGGTGTCTGCCCGAACTGATGCAGCGACCGCCTTTCACGCTGGAGATAATAAAAAATGCAAGCTGACTGATGCCGACCTTGAGGCCTTTATCGATAAGTATATGATGGAATCTCCTGTGCTCGTTTGGCTAGCAGTAGATCAAGAAAGTATTAATTTCTCCACAAAAACTTGCCTGTTGACCATTTTTACTGCGGGTTCAAGTTCCCATTGCTGTGGGAAATTGCTGAAATTTTCGAACACTACGGCATGGTTCCTGGCCAGCTTGCACCAAACACCATTGCCGCCATCTATAGTTATGTCTCTTACCTGCGATCTGAGAAGATTGCGTTCTCCTTGAACATTTTCAGGAAAATCATCTCAGTCCGCTCAATAACACCAAATGGAGGCACTCGTACAAGGATGTGATTTGCTTCTACTGCAGAGGTATGAAGGTTATGGGTCTGCTGAACAAGATCTATAACTGGTCCTCAAGGTACCTGATCTTTGAAGGCTACCTGGGGTTCGCACAAACTCATCCGCAGGAGCGCGCGGACTCCGCCTTCAAAAGTGTAAAGCTTGATGCGGTGGAGACCTCAATTGTTGACTTCTTGGTGGGAGCAAGGCTAGACATAGAGCACTACATCCCGCTGCTAGCGGGCTTGGACAACATAGCTCTTCAAGACAGTAAGCTCTACAACCTGCCTTTGTAGTCGCTGCGATCTGTAGTGAACTGATTCTTTCCACATTGCAGCAATCTTGGCGGTGCCAGCGAATATGCCTCAAACACCGAGCGTCCTGACCCCTACACAAAGGGAGAGAAAACAAGAAATTGTAAGAAAAAGAATAAATGCGGGGGATCCTGCAGCGGGATACTCTTCTTCAGAAAGCTTTGATATGCAAGGCTTTGGAAGAAGCCAGAAAGATCTACGAGGAAATTTGATGATCCACTAGTATAGCAAAAATAAGCATGTCCGCCTCTCCACTGCCATTCCCTCTTGGAGGAGTCCAATAATATCTCTTCAAGCGCAAGTGGCGATCTACGCACTCTATGGAAAGCACAACTTGCATGACCTGAAGAATGTCCCCCCTGCCGAGCTTCCTCTTCTAGTCGCATAGGCCGGCGTGAATAGTTTGGTGACGAGCCACTTCCTGGGCTGCCTGACAAGTGACCTGCTCAAGGATAATGAGCAACTTCAGGAGGGAATGAAATTGTTGAAAGAAAGGAACAAGCGACTATGAAAGAAGGTTGCTCTTTAGAAGGAGGAGGAGGCGGTAAGTTGTGTATTCGCAGCGGTCTCCTTATAAAGTCCGCGACGACCTGACTTGTGTTTATTTCTCTACAAACTGCATATGACCACGGGAATTGCAGCTTTCAGGATGCCATGTTTTCTTATGTGAAGGAAAGCATCAAGATCGCTATCCAGTGATTCATCGAAGGCGCGACTGTAACACCCCAAAAACCCTAAGTACCAAAAATGGGTTCAAGCTGAGTGACACGGCCTGGGACACGGGCGTGTCCCAGGGCGTGTCGAGTGCACACAGCCTGGGAAATAGGCGTGTCCCAGGGCATGTTCTGTTTCCATAGGCGTCAACTCGAGCTCTTGAGAATGGATCGTCGAGAAGCAACACGGCCTGGGACACGGGCGTGTCCCAGGGCGTATCGCCTCTCGAGTGGATTCTGGAGTGGCGTTGAGTGGCGTTGAGTGGAGTGGCATTGAGTGGCATTGAGTGGCGTTGAGTGTGGTACACGGCCTGTGACACGGGCATGTCATAGGGGCGTGTTGAGCACACGAAAGAGGAAACAGGCGTGTGCCTTAGCCGTGTACTTCTCGGGTGTTTCAGCCTTGTGTTGATGAGGTGACATGGCAATCCACACGGCCGTGTACTAGTTGACACGGGCATGTCAGGGAGTGACACGGGCGTGTCGTGGCTCGTGTTCTATTCTAGATTGAGTCAGTTCCTAAACCGCTCAAGGGACACGGCCTGTGACATGGGCGTGTCACAAGCCGTGTCAGCTCTGTTAAGATGCTTTTCCAAGAAGATCTTGGCCGTTCGTTCCCTTCTATTTGGATCCTGTGGTCCCAAATAATCCCTGCTCTTATAAGGCCGAGAATAGATATTGATATCTCATTCTCATCTTAGCCTTTCTCTTTCTAAGTGAAGAGAGAGAGAGGAGAGCAAGGAAGGAAGAAGGAGAAGCTTTCTGAATGCCAGTGGAGCTTCAGCAGTCCGTTTCGAGAGCCGAGTGCAGCATTGTGGAGGCAAGGCCTCCGCGGTGGTTTCCATCCGGCTAGTTTTCCATGGCACCGAAGTGATTGTCAAGGGTAAAGGTCTTTCTTCCTTGGGCAGGTGAAGCCCTTTGTTTATTCATGTATATATGTGGAATCCTCCATCAAAAGATGAAAGAGCGTAAGTGATTCCAGTGGTTGAGTTTGCATCTAGAGTCGGAACTGTGTAATATGGCATATGCATGTTATGTGAAGCCTATCTAGATGGATGTCTGGATTAGTGATGTTGCGAACCGGAAAAGACTCCGTGTATATATCGGTTACCTTACGGAAATGGTGAGGACGATTGTGATGAGCATAGTCTAGCTCCTTTGATTGTATGCTTGGCGCGAGATGTATTAATGGAATGGAAAGCGACATGATGTGTCGGTGTTGAGGAGGAATGTGAGAACCTCTCAGTGGGTAGGAAACCCACCAAGTTCATTGATCGGGTTATCGTAAGCGATCACCTCTGAGTGGATGGGTATGAGAGGTCGTCAACAGGGGTTTGACGGCTGATGCCCATAGCCAACAAGTTAAGAACCTCTGAGTGCATGGGTATGAGAGGTCGTCAACAGGGGTTTGGCGGCTGATGCCCGTAGCCAACAAGTTAAGAACCTCTGAGTGGGTAGGCTACCCAACAAGTTCCGTGATAGGATCGGGTGAGCGGTCGATTGGTAGCAATGCAGTGGGGTGATTTCCCTAGGCTTGTTACACTACGTGGGTAGGTCAATTGATAATGCTCACAATTTGTTATGAGGTGCGTGCCTCTGGGTGGACGGGTGCGGGAAGTCTTCAACAAGGGTTTGGAGGCTTAGGCCCAGCCAATAAGTAAACACCTCAAATTGGTGGTGGAACCATGAGGAGCTTGGTACACCATAAGTGTGCCCTGAGTGCATGGAACGTCTAGCACTAAGGTCGGCGTTTGTGATGATATTGTGTATTGGATATATGTGTTGAGATTGGATTACATGCAGGAAAGGAACCACTGCCCCGGGAAAGGGGTAGGGTCGTTATAATTTGTCAGCTGAATGCTGACTGTTGCTTTGTTTGTCACCCATGGGGTGGATGTCTATATGCAGGTGCTGCCCTTGTAGATGTGGAAATGGATTGAGCGGGCTGAAGCCCTTGCTGTTGTTGTTAGGCCCTCGAAGGCCATACGAAGCTTTGGATTTCATGTGTGGTCGGCCTGCGTGCCGATGTATGAAGTCATATGTTTGTAAAGAGAAACTTGTAAGGCCTTAAGGCCGTGAGCGGTGTGCTTGTTAACATTCCTCATCTTGTATATAAATGAATTATTTATATAGTAGGGGACATTCATGGATTGAGTTCGTAAAACTTGTAAGCTTCCGCTAGAATGTTCTGAGTTAGGATGCGTGGAATTTGGTATTAACCTGTGACCTCGCCGTCTGTTTGTGGCATATAATGTGGGGCCCCGACCGGGCCTTTTATTAAATGTTATTTAACGGGTCGGGTTGTTACAGCGGCGCTCGAGCATACTACAAAAGGAAAAGAAGTGATCGATGTGGCTGAAGAGGAATGAGAAGAAGAGGAAGGAGAAGAAGAGGAAGAAGGCGCAACCAAAGATGAAGCCACTAGTGATGCCAGCTCAAGCTAGCGGGGAGGAGACCAGCCCGCCGAGTCCGACTCTTCTTCATCTAGATCCGATGACGAGAGCTTGTATGGCAAGTTTGCGCACAGCGAGAGGTCTGACAGTAGCGGAAGCAGCTCGGATGGCTACTCTCCCGATATCAACATTGACAGATCCAGATGCTCCTCCTGCGGAAAAGAAGCGCAAGAGATCGTCCAAATGATGTATTTTGCTTTTATTTTGTAAAGGAAGTGGAGAACTCAGGTTTAGAGGCCGCCAGCTTTTTGAAAGTTGTAAACTTGACATTGTTGAATATAAAGGATATCTTGATCAGCTCGCGTCTTCTGCTATTTTCATTGTTCATTTGTATTTCAATGATGTCTGAAATGTGCATGACTAATGATCACCGCTAGTAGTTTAATGAAAACCAGTCTGCGCCATTAAGAATCTAGGCAGCCGGCTTAGAGATTGCATAAACGGCTTAGATAACCAAGATGATTAATAGTTCAAGCCGTGCCAATATATTTTTAAGCTCGCCAATATAATATAACTCAGGAAAATAATTTAATTAAAGCTCATAGTAGCATCTTGAGCAGGATATGAATATTATTTGCTATCTCACTAAAAGATGCAATGAAGTGTTGACGTGGTCTTTGGCGAGTACCAATTCCAGTCCGCTATTTCATTAACCAAGATTCTGAAAATATACATTTGCGAGCTGAGAAAGCATAGATGGTAGATGTTGCGAACTGAGAGAATTATATATAAACTCTGCGAGCTTCATAAGATGGGTTACAGACTTAGGAGACCAAGCGGGCAGGTGCGCACAGGGCCCATTGTTTTCTCGCAGGGTCATAGAAGTTGTAAGATCAACCTTCTGCAAAGACTGGCGGACTGGACGGATATAAATATGCAGTCCGCATCTAATAGAAATGATTCACAACTTAGGTGACCAAGCATGCAGGTGCGCACGGAGCCCATTTCTTTCCTCGCAGGGTCACATAAGCTTTGAAATCAACCCTCTACAAAGACTGCCAGAATTGGAGGATACCAATATACAGTCCGCACCTAATAGAAATGATTCATAACTTAGGTGACCAAGCGAGCAGGTGCACACGAAGCCCATTGCTTTCCTCACAGGGTCACAGAAGCTGTAAGATCAACCCTATGCAAAGGGTTGCAGACTGGGCGGATACTAATATGTTGTCTGCGCCTAATAGAAATGAGTCACAACTTAGGTAACCAAGCAGGCTGGTGCGCACGGATCCCATTGCTTTCCTCGCAGGGTCACAGAAGCTGTACACTCAATCCTCACCCAATGAGAAAATAAAAGTTTACTAACCTCTTGCCTAGAGTATAGTCAAGGTTAATCTTTCGGGCATGTGTGCTTAGAGCCCATTGCTTTCCTCTGGGATCAACAAGACTGTGGGTCTCCTGCAGGCACTGCTTGAGGGGTACCGAGTATTCGAGGGTCACAAGATAAGATGATCTGTGGGAAGGTGCATATAGCATTGTTTTCCTCCCGCGATCATCAAAGTTGTAACAATATCCCTTAAAAGGCAAGGTAGAGCTAGCACCCACCATGTCCCTCCAAAATGCAGAGGTGGGGTTACATACCAGCTGGGATCCGAAATTCAGTAGCCCACCGCGCTAGAATTTGCAAGCTCCCACTACACGGTGCGAAATCTCTCTGCAACACGTGGTCATCGAGGTATTACGCTAATTACAACGATTCAAGGGGAGGTCCCAGCTAAACTCGACGATGTCTCCTGGTGTCAGTTATCAGTTTTAGAGTTGTATAGAAGAAAAAGAAAACACATGGAAAAATGTCAGTAAGGGGCCTTTGATTAATAATAATCTTTTGAAAAGTTTACATAAGAAGGAAAAGAAAGGAGGAGGTTCAGGAATAGAATAGTTTTAGATAATCTCAGCTCAATGTTTGCAATATATCCTCTCTTTCATAGTTTTGCATGCGATAAGCCCCGTTCTTTAGCACTTCCTTGATAATGAATGGACCAGCCCAATTCGGATTCAGTTTTCCCACTAATCCGTCTCTTGTAGCAGCATCAAATTTTTTAAGAACTAGATCTCCCACTTGAAAGTGTTTGATCCTCACGTTCTTATCAAAGTATCGGTCCATCCTTCTCTTCACTTCTTACTACCTTATTCATGCTTTATCTCTGATCTCTTCAATATGTTCCAAGCTAAATTTTATTTCTTCATTGTTCAGCTCAAGCTAATCTTCCCAGCCTTGTCTATCCAGCAAAACTCATGGGGATGGGACTTCAAACTCAACTAAAATGAGAGCCTCTTGAACCATAGGAAACCTTGAACGGAGTCTCTCCAGTTGTTTATAAAGGTGTTGTTCTTAAGGTCCAGAGGACTGATGGAAGTTGATTAGCCCAAATGCCTTTGAGATTCTGCACTTTCTTTTTGAGCAAGCTGAGAATCTGCTTGTTTGCTGCTTAAACCCGGTCATTGCTCCTGAGATGATGGACTGATGCAAAGCATATCTCTATTCCGATCTGCTTGCAAAAATCAACCATCTCATTGTTGTTGAGCTGTGGCCCATTGTCTGTGATAATAGCCATTGGAATACCATGCCGACCGACTATCTCACCCCAAATGAAGTTCTTTACAACCTGAGTTGTTGTTTTAGCCAATGCCTTGGCCTTGATCCACTTGCTGAAATAATCAATCATTACTATAATGAAACATCGTTTTCCGCTTGCAATGGGAAAGGACCAAGGAGATCCATTCCCCATACTACAAGCAGCCTCGTGTGCAAGCAGCTAACAGTTCGAGCATGGGGGAAAGGAAGGGAAAAGAGGCAACTGCAAGCAGCTATCAACAAGCGGATCAGAGAAAAAGACAGCAGAGCCTCAAGCCACGGCAACACCAGACTTCGCCCATCGCGGCTTAAATGCCTCTCTTGCGACGAGCTTTCCTTTGATTGCAAATGAGTTATTTACAAGTAGATGGAAAGAACTGAAAGAAGAGCAAGCTGGAGACCGCAAAGCCTGAGATTCGAGTCTGCAGACATTAATAAGTAAGATCCTATGCTCGAGTCAGCGCTTATCCCTATTTATAGGTTCCGGGGGGGCTGCCCAAACAGACAGGGCTAAAATAACCGGCTGCCCAGGATACAAGAGAACCGAGCAGCGGTGACGAGAACAAAAAGAGAAGACAAGCTAGTCTGCGGAAGAGGGGTGGACTGGGCTCGCATTCTGGAGCCTCCGTCTACTGCTATAGGGCGCGATCCTGGCTGATGGGGCACGACCTATACGGAATGATGCTTGAGTCCTCCTAAAGAGGAAGCAGGGCAATCCAGGGAGCTGATCTCCTGAGGCAAGACGACCTGGGCGGTTAGTTGCTAAGGCCTCCACCGGAGAGCTGGATCATGCTGAATATGCTGAGGCTTGATGATCTGGATGGACTGGAGATTCGAGTTTGTCGATTAAGCATCATATGACCTTAAAACCTTGTACATGTTGCGGACTTTGGTGTTAACATCTTAGATGCCTAACTGCTGGGGGAATACTTCCTTTAGCATCTTGAGCTTCAGTTGTTGGAGCTTGTTCTTCTTCATCCTCATCATATTAGCTTTTTCCTTCTTCTAAAATGCACACTCCCTCTTCTTTATTTTGGGTAATAGGAGGATCATCCTTGATGGATAATTTGTCCATCTCCAATTCTATACTTGTAGGACAAGATGAGGAGCTTGGTAGCTCATAGTTAATCATAGTAGATTCATAAAACACTACATTTATGGACTCTTTAAGAACTTGATTTGACAAGTTATAGATCCTATAAGCCTTGATATTATTGTTGTACCCAACAAATATCCCATCATAGGATTTGGAAACAAACTTAGTCAAATAAGACTTCCCATTATTGAGCACATAGTATTTGCTACCAAAGATCCTGAAATTGGCCAAGTTTGGTTTTATGCCCTTCATGATCTCATAGAGAGTCTTCTTGTGACTCTTGGTGATGGAAGCTATATTTAGGACATGATATGCAGTATTTACTGCCTCAGACTAGAAATACTCTAGGAGAGATGTGTCACTATGTAGTGTCCTACCAGCTTCAATGAGAGTACTATTTTTCCTCTCAACTATCCCATTTTGCTGGAGTGTTTTTAATGATGAAAATTCTTGATGAATCCCTTGCTCTTCACAGAATCTTGTCATGCCTTCAGTCTAGAATTCAATTCCATGGTCACTTCTGATTTTGACTACAGTACTGTCCAATTAATTCTGAACTTGCTTGACAAAGGTCCTGAAGATTCAAGGGTTTCAGACTTTTTCTTTAGAATGAAAATCAAAGGAAATCTAGAGAAGTCATCAAAAACCACAAGGGTGTAGACTTTCCTACCTAGAGTATGAACAGGCATAGGACCAAACAAGTCGGTATGCATGAGGTATAAACACCTCACTGAGTCTTTGGCCCCAATGCTTTAGAAGGAAGCTTTGGTATGTTTTCCCTTTTGACATGCAGAACAAATACCCTTCTTAGTTCATTTCATCTCAGTATCATTTCTTACTAACTTTTCACAGAAGATCTTACCAATGGTCTTGTAGTTCAAATGAGCTAGCCTCTTGTGCCATTATACACGGTATATGAATTTCTCAGTTATAACTAGACATATAGGTGAGCCTTTACTTAAACATAGAAAGTTTAGACAATAAACATTTCCACTCCTAGTGCCTATCAAGATGACCTCTTGGTCACTTGACCTCTTAATTTGGCACTCATCCTTGTGGAATACAATGACATAGCCAATATCATAGAGTTAGCTTATGCTTATTAGGTTGTACTGCAACCCTTCAACATAATCTACTCTTGAGATGGTGAATATGCCATTTGTGAGCTTACCATAGCCTTTTGTGAATCCTCTATCTGACCCACCAAAGATTACTTTGAGTCCATCCTTCACTGGAGTGTATTCATTTAAGTTGCTCCTTATTCCAGTCATGTGTCTGGAACATCCACTAATTAAGTACCATATAGGGGTATGCGCACTTTGTCTATCCTGCAAATCATAGTTTAATTTACCTTAGTACCCCAATTTATATTAGGTCCTTGGTTCTGGTTAGCCTGAAAACGGAATTGTCTTCCTGCAAACTTTCTTACAGGAAGACTAACTCAAGCTCTTGGCATAGTTGGATTGTGCCATCCATCTCAGGCAAAATGACCCACTTTGCAACATCAACAACACTCATATATATTGTATCTTCTTTGTTGAGTAGGTCTGGTAGATTGGTTAGTTGTTGACTGTTCAGAAGGAAGAGCAACTTACTTATTCTTGTTTCTTCTAGCCACTATCTAACATAAGGTGAGTTTTCTAGTAGAAGAGCTTGGTTTATCTTGAGTTCTATGAACAGTGGTCTACTTTGTAGAAGACATATTGTTTATGGCCTCAGAAATACCCAAGTCAGGCTAGCCGACAGACTTTCCCTTTGGCTGAGTGTGTGCTGGGAGTTCCTGAGAAAATGCCACTGTCTTATTATTGTGTGTGGTGGCTGGGGTACCAAAGACAAATGGTCCATGATGGGCCATTTGAATTTCCTCATGTGGGGCCTTGAAGGCACTCATTCCCTTGCTATATCTTCCACCATAGCTGTGAACATTTTTGTTCACACTTGTGGGTCTTCCATTCAACCAGTGATAATAGATACTCTCATGGTCATATCTGTTTGATGGGAAAATGACCTTCTTAGAAGGGATTGGAGGAATTAATGTAAGGGGCTGAATTGGAACTTTGCAATTCCTTTTAGGATGGGAAACTCTAGTGTTCCCCTAGAATCCCAACCCATTCTTACCATTTTGAGAGAAGAATGAGTCTATCAGGGGAACACAATATTGGACTTTGAATATTTATCCACAATTCTTTTCTCCCTTTGGAGCTTGTCTTGAAGATCTAGAATAATTGTGTTCTTATGGATAATGGTCTCAATCATGATGATTGTTATGGTCTTTAGTTGGCTTACTTCCCTTGTCTTCTGATCTAACAAGGATGTTGTCTCAGCCTGCAGAGAAGCAGCTAGCTGAAGAGAGGTGATCTCCTCAGCTTTCTTCTTGGACAACTTCTTGGTCCTTTTCAAAACATCCAGAAAGGCACCATACTTGTTAATCAATTGACTGACATCTTCCTTAGATTCTAACCCATCTTCATCACAGGATGATGGTGCATTAGAAATTGCACTAGTCTCATAATCTAAGTCAGAATAGGAGCTAGATAGAGAGTATACCTTATCTGGACTAAGCTGATTTTGGATGGATTCTTCATCTGATAAGGTCATTAGCCTATAACTGTTGATGTCTTCTTCATCCTCCTTAGTTTCATTGTCTGAATGTGGCAGAGGGGACCTGATGTCTATCCTTGCTGTAGGATAGTCTTCTTCTTCATCAACAACAATAGCAAATAGCACATTATATGCTTCTTCTTCTTCAAAATCTGAAGAAGATGAGTCACTTTGACTCCAGCTCTTTTCAATCTTGGCAATGAAGTTCTTTTCCTTCTTTCCCTTGAGATGGTGGTGCTTCTTCTCACCAGTCTCCTTTCTCTTTACAGGACAATTAGCTATGACATGTCCTGGCTTACTGTAGTAATAGCAAACAATTTTAAAGAGACATGTTTAATAGGTTTAGATTCATACCTGTCTCCCTTGAAGTTTATCTTCTCAGCCTTGTAGTGCTCCTTCTTGTGATGAGAGGAGGAGGAAGGTCTGCTCCTCTAATGCATTTTCTTCATCATCTTCTGAAACTTCCTAGAGAAGGTAGCAAATTCTCCATCAGACATATTGCTTTCTAATGAGCTTGTCTTTGAGCTGACTGATTTAGTAGGACTCCTTGTAGGAGAGGCTATCCTATCCTTACTCTTTTTAAAGCTCTCTACTTTGAAGGCCACAGACTTTTCCTTGGCCTGGGATCTGCTGATTGTCTCCTTGTCCTTCCTGGGTGACAACTGCATCTCATAGGAGAGAAGCTTCCAAAACTGTGTGTGAGGGGTAGTATCAATAAGATTTGCCACCTCTCTGATGGAACAGATCTTTGTGTCCCAGTCTCTAGTTAGAGATCCGAGGAACTTGTCATTGAGCTCATAATGGCTGAATACCATCCTATAGGTCCTCAGCTCATTCATAATTCTGATGAATTTCTCATAGCAATTTATTATGCTATCCTTCTTGTTCTGTATGAAGGCTTCATACTCTTGGTTGAGTAGGGATTTCCTGTCATCCTTGGCTTCTTTAGTCCCTTCCATGTAGACCACTAGGGTATCCCACTATTGGGTATTGTATCCATAATAACCCTGATTTGAAGAAGGGTCTAGATAAGCTAAGATGAATTGTGATTGTATTTGATATTGTATTTTTAGTTATGTACTTGCTGGTTTACATTGCTAAGTACACACCAATGTCAGGTTATAGTGGGTTAGTAAACACAGGACAATACAATGTAATCCTTTATTATGTATGACATTGTGTTGACTCACATGGAATCTCTCTATTGGGGTATACTTTTATGACAAGTACATGAGGAGGATCAAGGAAGAAGAAGATATCGAATTCTACAGAACAAAAATTTTACCCAAGTACAGTTCGTCGAGGATCGTAAGGGATATTCGTCGAATTCGTCGAGTATAAATGATATTCGTCGAATTCGTCGTATATACTTACTAGCACTCGTCGAATGCAACATATGTACTTGTGGGAAAATATCTGAAAATTTTGAAAAATAGTTAAGTAAAATTCATCGAGTATCATCAAGTATACTTGTCGAATTCGTCGAATTTATCTAATAATACTCGCCTAATTCATCGAATCATCTCGACGCTACTTCTCTTGATTTTCTTAAGGATAATTCGTCGACTATCATGGCGTCTAGTACGTCGATTACATCAATGGAATCTAGTGCATCGAGTGCGTTGATGTCATCGAGTGTGTAGATGGCATCGAATGCATCGAGTGCATCGAGTGCATCGATTCTGCTAGCTTATACTCGTCGAATTCGTCGAGTATGCTAGCTGATACTCGATGAATTCGTCGAGTATGTTTTCAGCTTTAGCGTTGAGTAGCTAGCTAGTTTGAGCTAGATTTCTCTAAATCTAATTTGTCATATATCTATAAATGTTCAATGAGTATACTAGCTACACTCAATGATACTCAATGAATATGGGTTAAGATAAATATCCAAAAGTTTTTCAAATTCAGGCTCGGGTTGGACGACGACCATGCACAGTAAATTTCGCAAAGTCTAAATTTGGAATTTCTTTTATAGTCATTGCTATTGATGTTGCCTATAAATACTTAGAGTGGATTTTTAATCTTCCTAATCTTGCTAATTGTTCTAATTTTCAAATCAAGAAAGATTCCAAAAACCCACATCGTCGGCTTCCCGTATAGTACACAAAACCCGATCGGCTGACAACTGTAAGCAGAGAAAGATTCAATCTTCATTTTTCCAATTCGACTGCATCCGAGTGTTCGGAAGATCTTTATTCCTACAGATCTACTCGATTCAAGGTTTAAGATCCAAGTCTTCAAAGTATTTCAAGTTTTCGAGTTGTCGTGTTCTCCAAGACTATTCAAGGTCATCTTTTCAAAGAACTACGGATGGAAGACTCCTGATCTTGTAAAGATTGTGTACTATTATTGTGTAATATTCGTTTAAATTTGTAGGAGATTTTATCTCTGAGTTGTAGATCCGTTTGTGGATCGAGTGGTAGATCCATTTGTGGATCGAGTCATAGATCCATTTGTGGATCGATTTGAAGGAGAGCTTGTTCTCCGAGTTGTAGGAGCGTCATCTCCATGTTATTTGAGTTGCAGCTCCGAGGTGTAATATTTGTTGAAATCTGAGAAATATGAAGTAGCCCAATCTAGCCCTTCGTGGTAGATAGATGAGGCAGGAAAGTGGATGTACCCAACTCGGGGAACCACTATAGATCTCGGTGTTTTTTGTGCTTAATTTTTCAAGTATTTTTTATTCTATGAAAATACAAAGACATCACCTCTTCACCCCCATTTAGGTGATTTAGGTTGACTCTAGAAACTTTAAATTGGTATCAAAGGGGTGTTTTGTTCGATATTAGGCTAACACCTTAAAAAAGATCCCATATCTAGCGTCAAGAGATTCTGCCCAGTAGCCATGGACAGAAGCAAGGACATGTCAACTATAAAGTTGTTGTACGCACCAAAGAGAACTTTTCCTTGTGGAAAGAATGAGTCTGATTCTTCATGGAAGCTGCAGATCCGAGGATATTTCATATTGTGGAAGAATGACCTCATATACCTACACAAGCCTCAGCTCTGAACCCAACCATAATGACTCCTAAGAAAATGATGGATCTCACCAAGGATGAAATTTTCCTAGTCTCCTAGGACAAAAAGGCTAAGAACATTATCGCTAGTGCAGTGGACAACTCAATGCTTCAAAACCTATTCAACATCAAATCTGCCAAGGAGATGTGGGACTTGTTGATGTACGGAAACGGACACCAATAACTAACGGTTCGAACACCGGGAAAGGAAGGGAAAAGAGGCGACTGCAAGCAGCTATCTACTAGCAGATCGGAGAAAGAAAATAGAGCCATGAGCCACGATAACACTAGACTTCGCCCGTCGCGGCCTAAATGCCTCTCTTGTGACTTGCTTTCCTTTGATTGCAAATGGCTAATTACAAGTAGAGGAATAGAGCTGAAAGAAGAGCAAGCTGGAGACCGCAAAGCCTGAGATTCAAGTCCGCAGCCTTTAACAAGTAGACTCCTGGGATTGAGTCAGTATGCTTTGGGTGCACCGCTTCCCCATCTTTATAGGTTTGGGGGCCTGCCCAAACGGGCAGTGCTATAATAACCAGCGCCCGAGGTGCAGGAGAACCTGGCAGCGGTGACGAGAAATAAAAAAGAAAAGACAAGCCAGTCCAAGCAAGAGGGGTGGACTGGGCTAGCAATCTAGAGCTTCCGTCTGGCTGCAGGGTGCGATCCTGGCTAAAGGGTCGCGACCTGTGTGGACTTATTCTTGAGTCCTCGCTAAGAGAGTTGGAGGACGATCTGGGAAGCTGATCACCTGAGGCTGGATGACCTGTGCGGACTGGAGAGTTGAGTCCACCGCTGAAGGAGGCTAGTACTGGATTCTGACTGGGCCACCTGGACGGACTGGAAACTGAGTCCGCTGACAGAGAGCGCTGGATCTTGCTGATGCTGAGACTTGCCGGCCTGAGCGGACTAGAGAATCGAGTCCGCCAATAAAGTAAGATGACCTGGGACCTTGTTGAACATGTTGTAAATTCTGGGGTTAACATAATCCCCGCACATTTTTAATTTTCAGAAAACTTCGAAAATGTTTTCTTAACCGCCGAGTTTGCAACCCTCATTAGTGTTATCAGTGCTATAAATATCACTGGAAACTCTATATTTACCAAAAGCTGTTAGCTCCACGAGTCATTTTTCACCACTTGTTGTATATGCATTACAGTCCGGGATGGCCAGGCTTGGAGCGATCTTCGGCAATCTTTCTTCAAGGACAGAGAAACCCAAGCCGCACAGAGAACCAAGAAGGTTGTCCAGAGGGGTGGAACACCTATCTTCCATATTGGAGAAACTTCCCAGAGGGGGCAAGCAAAAACTCACTCAGTCCGCGACTTCGAAGAACCTGAACGCGAGAAGTCCGCAGATGCCTCTGCTTCCCAAAATGTGCCATCAAAAAGTGCGGACAGAACATCGAATGTACTTGCGATTACTGACAAGAACCCCACAGACTCAGCATGTATGGAGGTGCTCCCTTATACTTAGGGAACACTTATGCTGAGGATAAACCTAGATAAGGAGGTCTCTTCACTGGAGGTTCACAGACGAACATTGATCTTAAACAGGAGAAGTGGCCTGCTGAAGAACAAGCTGAGGAATAACTATATTCTTAGGCTTTGGTCGTAGTTGACCCAGAAGTAGTCCGTGTGAGTCTGCCGGACTCGAATAAGGTCGCCCCAGACTTGGAGAAAAGAGTACCTTCAGAGAAGAAGAAGAAGCTGTGGGCGAAAAGGAGGAGAATGTTTCTGTGCGGACTGGTGCTGCAAGCTTACAGCACTGGATGCGAGATAAGGAGGTTCAACAAATGGGCTTCATCACCCCAGACGCTCCAATCCCGAGAAATGATTCCCATTCAACGGTCAGTTTGTCCACTACTAAAATACTCAACTCCATCGATAATGACCAGCTCGTTGACATGAATCAATCTCTGTTGGAGGCGCTGCAACCCGAAGTTGAGATATTGGGTGTGAAGATTTGCAATCCGCCTCCTTCACCTGCAACTGAAGGAAATGAGACACTAAGGGAGAGGATTGCCGCACAGAAGGAAAAGATTGCTGCTCAAAAGGCCCAGGTCGAGGCGGCCTCAGAGAAGATCGTTGTTGACAAGCGGGCTGAGGATTTGTGGATTGCCGTTGAGCTGATGCAGTCAGGGAAACTACAACCGGCACCTAAGCACTTTAAGCATCAGTGGCTTTATAAATCTCCTCCGCGAAAGTCGAAGCAGATAAAGATAATCGCATAGATCGATGATATAGTCATTTCGACAAGCTCGGCGGATGAGAAAAGAGCTAAAGTCCATCGCAAATGGAGAAAGATACTAAGCCTTTTTTACCCTGAGCGGATAAGGCGGCCTGTACATGATAGTCGCCATCTCGCCACGGTGATTTCCCCAAGTTTGACTTTACTCTTTGCATTTTGATTCTGCCGCGAACTGGAATTGATTATGAACTTTGTTTTCTTTATTGCAGCATGGAAGTCGCCACCCGGCTCAATTAAAGCAGGCGAGATTGTGCCATCTGCTGAATTAAATACACCAGAGCGGCCTGGCGTTTAAGTGTTCAAGCAGAGTTGAAAAGGAGGATAGAGCGAGAAAAGGCTCTGGATGACCAGATCTCCAGTATATCAATAGCGCTTGAGAAGTGTGAGAAGGAGAAGCGGCGATTTGGCGAGGACGCCCGCCACTATAGGGGAAGATGTTGGTACCCTAGTTTGATTTGAGTTCAGTCCTCTCCTTTGTGCTCCTTGACCCAAGAAATATCTATGGTCAATGGTTAGGAGTCTAGCTGTAGAGTCCTCGCTTTTCCAAATTGAGAATTTGGTTAAGTAGTTTTTCGTTCGACTATAGTCGAACGCCGTTCGACTATCGTCTATCGACTGATCGACGATCGTCTATCAGTTGGTCGACGCCTTGGTCTGCGCTGATAGTTCGACTATCTGTTGATAGTTCGACTATCTGTTCTGCGCTGATAGTTCGACTATCTGTTGATAGTTCGACTATCTGTTCTGCGCTGGTAGTTCAACTATCTGTTGATAGTTCGACTATCTGTTCTGCGCTGGTAGTTCGACTATATGTTGATAGATCGACTATCTGTTTGTTTTGATAGTTCGACTATCTTTTGATAGATCGACTATCTGTTTTCTGAGGTAGGTCGACTATCTGCTTGATAGTTCGACTATCTCTGTGCGCTTGATAGCTCGACTATCTGTCCTAGATAGATCGACTATCTGATAGTTCGACTATCTGTCCTGATAGTTCGACTATCTGCTGCGGTAGCTCGACTATCTATTTGATAGTTCGACTATCTGGATCGTTCGACTATCTGCCCGATAGTTCGACGATCTCCTGGCGTCGTTCGACGATCTTCGAAGGTCGTTCGACGTTTTCTGTCTGCCTTTAGATTTTGTATTTATTTATTATATTTAATTATTTAATACATTTTCTGGCACAGTATTTTAAGCTGTATGATAAAGTTTCCAGGCATTATTTGCTCTATTCTTATTGCCTGAGTTCAAATCTTTTAAGATAAAGTTGTTTGTCTTATTAGCTGTCATTTTAATTTACTTTATCTGCTGTCAGCCCCTTTATAGCCGTTAGACTGAAAAGTCTTCTTTTGCTATAAAGAGATTGTTTCTGATGTGACTTTATTTAGTCTATCTGTTTATTTGATTTAAGCCTGCAGCTTCTTAGAAAGAGGTTTATTCCTTTTTATGGAATGTTTTGCTGCAGAAATATTTCTGTCTTCTTGATATTTACAGCCCAGGTCTCAAGGCTTAGAAGAAGACAAACAAATCAAATGGAAGAGAGCCGTTGCTTGATGATGATATAAAAAGAACCCTTTGCAGAAGGATTGAAGCTAGCTGTTACACACATATTCAAAAGCACTCAAGTTTTCATCAAGCTAAAGTTTCCTGCTCTCAGCAAACTCCATCTAACTGAGAAGTGTTAAGATCTTCATCTCTTCTTCACCTGAGTTCTCCTGCTTTCAGGAAGTTCAACTCAGAGTTTCTTTGAAGAAGAAGAAGAAGAAGAATAGCTGCTTGAAGAGATTTCTTTTTGTTATTTATTTTCTTCCTGTAGCTCTTTCCTTCAGAATTCTCTGAAGAGTTTCTGCACTGAAGCAAGACTTCACCTGGACATCTTTGAGCCAGGGGGAGCCTTGATTCCTTAGAGCATTCTAGCTCAGTGCAAGCTTTTTGTGCTTCTCTAATCTATTGCAAAATAGAGAAGACATCTTAACCTTCTTCCCCCTCCTGTACAGGGTTATTACTCCCTTCAAAAGTATCCCTTGGTGGCAGGGCACCTGATCAAAAACCTGTGCTTGGTTTTTAGACACCTGATCAAAAGTCTAAAGGGTCTCTGGATCTACCTGAAGAAGATCCTGTTGGTGGCAGGGCACCTGATCAAAAACCTGTAGTGGATTCCTACCGTTTGGGTAGAAGAGTGGACGTACCCAAGTTGTTTGGGGAACCACTATAAAATTCCTTGTGTCGTCTGGCTTGTTTATTATTTTTCCTGTACTGTGGCTGTGAATAGATATAACTAGGCTGCTAGTTGCTGTTTAGGTTTTTCCAAGCTTAACTGTAATTACAGTTAGCTTGTGTTTGTACACAACACTTGTGTTAGGCTTTAAGGTTAAACCAATATCTATAATCTCTTCATTCCGCACTTCACTCCAAGGGAGTTGGGTAGACAGTTAAGTTTTGTATTGTGCAAAATTTGATTACTCTATTCACCCCCCCTCTAGAGTAGTATCTATCCCTTCACTTTCAATTGGTATCAGAGGGAGGTTGACTGACTGTATAGGCTAACACCTAAGTCACAAGATCCTGATAGATACCAAGAGTTTATAGAAATTCACTATCATGGCCCAGTCTAAGGATTATTCTAGCACCAGACCTCCAGCATGCAACTTAGCAAAGTTTGGCATCTGGAAGGCAAGGATCAAACTTTATATGAACTCTATTGATGAGAGTATTTTTGCTTCTATTTTGTCAGGTCCCCCAAGAGCACCTGCTGCTGCCACTGCCTCATCATCTGATTTGAGTGCAGTGCCTCCTCCAGACTATAATGATGAGTACAAGAAGGCCAAAATTGCTGATGCCAAAGCAATGAATATACTGGCTCAGACTATGTCTGATGAGGTGTTCCAGAAGGTGGCCGACTGCTCCTCAGCTAAGGCCATGTGGGACACACTGAATCAGATTGTAGCTGGTTCAGCTGATGAAAGGAAGGACAGGAGGTCCAACCTTATCTCACAGTATGAGAACTTCAAGAAGACTGATGCTGAATCAGTTGAAGCGATGTACACCAGGCTCAGCTCAATCATCAATGAGCTGAGGACCCTTGACAAGGATATCTCATTGACAGAGGTCAATGATAAGATCCTTATGTGCTTTCCTAGCACATGGGATTTGAGGATCTGGCCAATCAAGGAAGCCAGAAGTACCAATGAGATATCAACTGAAGCCCTTCTCGGCAAGCTCAAATCTTTTGAGCAAGTGCTGAAGACAAGGGAAGCTGAAGCAGAAGCCAAGACCCCCACTCCAACAAGAAAAGAGCAATCTCTAGCTCTTAAAGCTGCTGAAGCCTCAGAAGGCAGCCAATCAAATGAGGAGCTCATGGCATTGTTTGCCAAGAGATTTCTCAAAATGGGGAGAAAAGAGTTCAGAAGAAAATCTTCAAAGTATGAAGAAAAGCCAAGGTATGATCGTACTCCAACTAAAGAAATTATTTGTTATGGGTGCAGGAAGCCTGGACACATCTTGCCAGAGTGTCTAGAGGAGAAAAACAAAGAAAAGAGAAAAGATAAAGAACAACACAGGAAGCACTCCAAGCCATCCTCCTACAAAAACAAGAAGAAGGAGAGAGGTTTCATTGCTGAAACCTGGAGTGATTCTGATGAAGAATCCTCATCCTCAAGCTCTAGTGAGGATGAAGAAGAAAAGAAGGCAAAAGAAGTTTGCCTCATGGCAATAGATGCCTGCAGCAACCACTCTGCTGCAGAGAGTTCTGACTAAGATGAAGAAATGCCTACTGAAGATGAGGTACTTTCATCTTACGATTTTACTTCAGAAGAGTTTAAGTTAGATTTTAAATCTCTATGTTTAGATTTAATTAGTTCAGAAAAAGAGATAAAAGAACTTAGAAATAGGCTAGCTGACTCTGAATCAATAGCCTCTGAAAATGTTAGGTTAAAGGAAGAACTCACTACTTGTAGTGAAGAAATCAAATTTCTTAAAATGGAATTAGCTAAGTCTAAGAGACTAGAAGAGTCACTTAATGGTAGAAGCCTTAAGCTGTTAGAAATTACTAGCATGGCTAACACTAGGACAGGAAATGATAAATTAGGCTTAGGAGCTTCTCCCAGTGAACCCCCAGTCCTCCTTAAAAATAACCTTTCAACTCCAGTGAACTTCATTTCAGCTAGTGGAAAGAAGAACACTGAGCAAGTAAACCTTGTAAATAAAACATTAAATAAGGCTAAGAGAGAAAAGAGAAAGAAGTTTTTCAAAGAAATGCAAAAAGCGTCGAACGCAGCTCGACGATCGGATGCTCCATGGTCGAACGCAGCTCGACGATCTGAGCGCCCATCGTCGAACGTCGATCGACGATTTCAACATGATTTTCAAAATCATAATCCATTCCATAGAAACCTAAATGAAAATAGAAACCCTAGGTTTGTTGACCCATCATCTGCATGGAGAATCCCACCTAGGAGATCTCACCCACTAGGTTATCACCCTCAGCCTGCATTTTCTTATATCTCCAGTTTTTCTTATGTGAAAAACAAGGGACCCAAGGTTACCTGGGTCCACTCTGTCTAAATAGTTGTTTTGCAGGTGAAGGCCTATCCAATCACTCAAAATAAGTGGTATTTGGATAGTGGATGCTCTAAGCATATGACAGGAAACCAAGAGCTTCTGTCAAAGTACAAAGCAAAGCTCGGCCCAAAGGTTATCTTTGGAGACTCCAGCTGTGGTCAGACAGAAGGATATGGCAAGATCACAATTGGAGCTGTTACATTCAAGAGAGTTGCTTATGTCAGTGGACTGAAGCACAACCTGATTTCAGTTAGCCAGCTATGTGATGCTGGCTACCAGGTTTCTTTTTCTAACTCCTCTTGCAATATTACTTTAAATAATAATGTTGTCTTGATAGGTAATAGAATAGGCAATATATATTTAGTAGATTTTAATTCATCTCATTCTGAAATCTGCCTGTTTAATGAATTAACCCTTAATAATAATTCTTTATGGCATAAAAGGCTTAGTCATGTAAACCTCAAGAACATATCTAGGTTATCTAAGCACAACCTTGTTAGAGGTTTACCTTCTTGCCCCTACAAGAAGGAGAGCCTATGCAAGGCTTGTCAGCTAGGCAAGCAAACCAAGAATTCATTTAAATCTGTTAATAAAAGTGATTCTCCTAGAATCCTGTATTTATTACACTTGGACCTTTTTGGCCCAATAAATGTACAGAGTCTAGGAGGGAAGTATTACACATTAGTAATTGTAGATGACTTCTCTAGGTTCAGTTGGGTTTTCTTTTTGAGAACTAAGTCTGATAACTTCAAAGCCCTTACAGACTTTCTACTTTGTGTGCAGACTGAGTACTCTACTCATGTGGCCTTGATCAGAAGTGATCATGGTACTGAGTTTGACTCTCTTCTCATGCAAGAATTCTGTGAGAGAGAAGGTATCAAACATAGCTTCTCAGCTCCTAGAACTCCCCAACAAAATGGGGTAGTTGAAAGGAAGAATAGAACACTAATTGAAGCTGCTAGTACATTGTTGGCAGATGCTAACATGCCTCTATCCTATTGGGCAGAAGCTGTTAGTACAGCCAACTATGTCTTGAATAGAAGTTTGATACACAAACTTAAGTGTAAAACTCCTTATGAGTTGCTTAAAGGAAAGAAACCAAAAATTAATTACTTTAGAATTTTTGGCTGTACTGTTTATATTCATAACAATAATAAAGAATATATTAGAAAATTTGAAGCAAAAGCTTCAATGGGAATCATGCTTGGATATTCCCAAGTAAGCAAAGCTTATAGGGTTTATAACAAATCAACCTGTAAGATAGAGGAATCTGTGCATGTGACTTTTGATGAGTCTCAGATGTTTTACAAGGAGAAAGAAAATTCTCCTTCCTCCAGTTCTTTGCAGGTACATGATGCCCCTCAAGAAATCCTTCAACTTTCAACTCTTCAGATCACTGAATCAGACAGTGATGAAGACATTGCTGAAGCTGTTGAAGCTGTTGCTGTACCACCAACAGTAGATCAAATTCCTCCTGAGGAATTAATCCCAACTGTTGCTGAAGATCACATCCCACCTGCTGGTATTATCACACTTAGAGATCATCCCACATCTCAAGTGATTGGAGACATATCAGCTGGTGTGCAAACAAGACATCAATTAAGACAGGATGTGATGCATGCTTGTTTCCTCTCACAGGTTGAGCCCCTCACCTTTAAAGATGCAGAGCTAGATCCCCACTGGATCATTGCAATGCAAGAGGAACTCAATCAGTTTGAGAGATGTAAAGTTTGGACTTTGGTTCCAAGACCTAAAGGCCAACTGATCATAGGCACCAAGTGGGTGTATAGAAACAAGTTAGATGCAAATGGAATAATAGTAAGGAATAAAGCTAGGCTTGTAGCTCAGGGCTACAGACAGGAGGAAGGTATAGACTATGACCAAACCTTTGCTCCTGTTGCAAGGCTAGAAGCAATAAGGATCTTCTTGGCCTATGCAGCCTACATGAAGTTTAAGGTGTTCCAAATGGATGTCAAAAGTGCATTCCTGAACGGTGAGCTTAAGGAAGAGGTGTTTGTTGAACAACCACCAGGGTTTGTTTCTTCAACTCAGCCTTCTCATGTTTTTAAGTTGCAGAAAGCTCTATATGGACTAAAGCAAACTCCTAGGGCCTGGTATGAGACTCTAGCTAGTTTCCTGTTAGAGCACAACTTCACTAGGGGAGTAGTTGATAGAACCCTTTTCGTTAAGCATCACAAGGACACAATCCTGTTAGTTCAGGTGTATGTAGATGATATTATCTTTGGCTCCACTGATCCCAAACTTTGCAAAAAGTTTTCCAACTTGATGCACTCTAAGTTTGAGATGAGTAGCATGGGTGTGCTGTCTTACTTCCTTGGTCTCCAAGTTAAGCAAGATGCTGATGGTATCTTCATCTCCCAATCCAAATATGCCAAGGAATTGGTAAAGAAATTTGGGATGGCTGATGCTTCAGCAATGCCTACACCCATGGCTACTAATGTAGTTATTGATTCTGATGATCACGGCAAGCCAGTTGATCAAAAGAATTATAGGGCCATTGTTGGTTCCCTATTATATCTAACTGCAAGTAGGCCAGATATAATGTTTGCTACATGCCTTTGTGCTAGATTCCAGGTCAACCCCAAGGAATCTCATCTGATTCTTCTAAAGAGAATCCTGAGATACCTGAAAGGATGTCCAAATCTAGGACTTTGGTACCCAGCTGAGTCAGAGTTTGAATTAATTGGATATTCTGATTCTGACTATGCTGGTTGCAGAGTTGACAGGAAGAGCACCTCAGGAACTTGCCAGTTCCTGGGAGAGAGATTGGTCTCTTGGTTCTGTAAGAAGCAGGCTTCTGTCTCAACTTCAACTGCAGAGGCTGAATATATAGCTGCTGCTAGTTGTTGTTCACAGATCCTGTGGATTCAAAACCAGCTTGTGGATTATGGTTACTCACACAAGAACACCAAGATCATGTGTGATAGTACCAGTGCTATTTCTATTGCACAAAATCCAGTGCGCCACTCTAGAACGAAGCACATTGAGATTAGGCACCATTTCCTGAGAGATTGTGTGGAAAAGAACAAGATCTGTCTTGAGTTCATATCCACTGAGTTTCAGAGAGGTGATATATTCACCAAGCCTTTAGATGAACAGAAGCATCTGTTCTTTTTAGTCCAACTAGGCATGATCAATGGACGAGACTAAGTGTGACGATATCTGCCTATGTTGAGGTCTGCTTGAAGATCGTCGAACGATGATCGAAGATCGTCGAACGGATTGAGCCTATCGTCGACCTCTGGTTAATGATAGCTTCTGTTTGAAGATCGTCGATCGACGTTCGACCATCGTCGAACAGGCTGAGCTCATCGTCGATCTCCGGACGACGACAGCCTTTTGTTTGAGAAGCCAGAAATAGTCGAACGATTGTCCGACTACTCTGCTTCTGAGCCGATCGTCGAACGACTGTTCGACTATCGGTTCAAGATCTTTTTAATAGACCGACTATATCCGGTTCAATATAAAGCCGATAGTCGACCTAGGTTAAAAGATCTGTTGCTTTATCGTCGACGGAACGTGCCCTTTCGCATTCTGCTTTCCCGCTTGCGATTTTCTGCCGCTCCGTCCCCTTCGTCTTCCTCCTCCTTCTCGCGTTTCTCCAGCGATTCAATGGCGATTTCTCCAGCTGTTCTAGCCGTCGTCAAGTTCGATGCAGGATTCAGTGTAGATTTTGAAGCTTTCAGCAGTTGCGATGCCGGCATAGTGGAAGTTCTCCAGCTCTGCAGAGATCAAGGCCTAGAGAAGCTGATGTCTGAAAGGATCAAGATTAATATTCCAGAAATAAAAGAATGGGCTTTCACGTCGTCTTCCACAGACGAGTCGATGATCGGTACCATCGGCGGAGTAGAAGCTATCCTAACTCCGGCCGTTCTTTCTGATGTTTTTGGTTTGGTTATCGGTGACGAAGATTATGAGCAAGATGCTCAGGAGTTTGGAAGGATGCTCGTCGAGCTGGGACATGCTGAAGGCATTCCCTCCAAGTTGCTCAAGGTAAATTTCCCTTTCAAGATTAAGTTCCTCGCTGAGGTTGTCGGAAAAGTGCTCCTTGGGAAGCATTCTGCCCATGATAACATAACAAGACAGCAATTCGCACTTATGTGTGCAATTGTTAATCGAAAGAGGATCGATTGGGCTGCAGTTCTGTTTGATTTGATCAGGAAGAAGACAGGAAAGAAGGAAGTCACCCTGGGAAGGGTTATTGGAATTTTTCTTAAGGAGAAATTCCCCCAGCTGCTGAGTTCTGCCGCAACTACCATCAATGCCAGCAAGAAGATGGATCCCCATCTGTTTTCAAAGTGGAAGAGGACGTTCGTGAAATCTGCTCCAGCGCAATCTGAGGACATAAGGACTGCTTCAGTCGCTCCTCAACCTAGTGAAGCTGGCTCAGCTATCCCTTCCTCCTCCTCTGTTTTGCCGTCTACCTCAGCAGAAATACCATCAACTTCTGCTGAGGTACGACCCTCCTCTTCTGCTGCACCTGAAACAACCGTGGTTGTTCCTCTGTCTCCTCCAGCCTCTCCTCTACCTGCATATCTGGCTAGGATATCTGCTCCTAGTTTCGATTTGTTAGGTTCAGAGAGAATTCTTACTCCTCATGCATCTCCCGTTAATTCCCCAGTTCATTCCCCATCCCCTGCTCCCTCTCCTGCTGTATCTCCAGTTCGATCCCCTGTTCACACCATCCTCCATCCCAGCACATCTACCATCTCTGCTGCTGATCCATCCACCTCTCATCCATCTTCTTTTGATATCTCTCCAGAGATTATCATCCGCATCGTGGAGCTAATTACCCCGTCAATCAAAACCATGATTGACGAGGCAATCGCTCCTCTTGCTGCCTCCATTGACCGTCTCACTGCCTCCATCCAATCCATTTCTAAATCTGCTGAGCCATCTACCTCTAGGGGCCTGGTTTCAGTTGTTACTGAAATCAGGCAGGGGGAGATGTTCAATGAAGATGTCTCAGACCTTCCTGCCTCTACTCCAGCTGAAATAGAGATAGCTCCAGATGTTGTCGTATCTGTCCAGCCAGAATCTGCTCAAGTTGAGCCAGAAGAAGTTCACGATGTTGTTATGACTGATCAGGAAGAGACAGCTCCAGCTGAGGAAGAAATTGTTCCAGCTGAGAAAGTGGTAACTCCAGCTGAGGAAGAAATTGCTCCAGCTGAGGAAGAAATTGTTCCAGCTGAGGAAGAGATTGCTCCTGCTAAGAAAATTTTAGCTCCAGTCTTGACTGAGAAGGAAATATCAGATGGAATCCTGCTATCAGAAATTGCAGTGAAAGTATGCTTAGAAGATATAACCTCTCCTACGATTGCCAGATTCCTGGAAGGAATCATAACTAAATATCTGAATGACTGCTGGGAGATGGTTAAATATGAAGGTAATTCTCTAATCCGGTTTATTGATGAGTCAATTTATTTGCTTGCTGGTGAATATCTTGAAGGGATGATTCAAGCTTATTTAGCAGATCTGTGTTCTTGATTCTACAGATATTATTAAAGAAGATTTAACTGCCAAGAAAATAGCAGTTGTTTCTAAGGCTGCTCCAAGTGATTCTGATACTAAATTAGATCCAGAATTGGATGTGTTTTTAAATGATAAAGAGGATGAACATCAAGAGGAAATCAAAGTTGATTCTCCTGTTTTAAATTTGGAAGAAATTCAAGCAAGGGCTGCTTGGGACTTAAGAGTAAAATCTTTACAAGAAAAAGAGAAAGAGTTGCAATTTGAGAAGTCATCCATCTGGGATGACTCTCCTGGATTAGATTTAGACTCCCTTCTGGCTATGGATGCCCTGGAAGAAGAAAGGGAGAAATCTGTTTCAAAGCTTAAAGAAAAGGCTGTCTCAGAAGCCTATGATCCCTATGAGAACCCTCCATCATCCCATTCTGATGATGATGATGATTCAGACGTTTCTGAAAAATCAAAGAAAAAGAAATCTGCTGCTAAGAAAAGAAAAGCTGCTCCTCCTCCACCTCCAAATAAGGATAATGACATTCCATATTATATTCTGAAGGGCATTGACCCCAAATCAAAAGATTTTCAGCATTGGATGAGGTTTTCGAAAAATCAGCAAAAAGAAAGGAAGAGAACAAAGAGGTATGACAGTCCAGTCTCCAGATGGACTCCCAAAGGTCCTCCTCCACCTCCAGGTGCAGGAGCCTCTGGGAATCTACCTGCTAATCAATCTGCCGTCTATGGAAAATCTGCGTCTGCTCAGCACCAACCTAGACAAGGTCATCAAAGTTCTCAAGGCAGATCATCTTATGGATCTCAAAGACCAATGAAGGAGGTTGTGGCCCAAAGACCAACCTTTTCCCCACCTCCTTCTCCAGTTCAATCTGAGAAAAGTGTTTCGAAAGGTAAATAGTTTACAGTGTTTTAAAACCTTCTAGCAAGTCCCTTGTGCTAAGTTTATTCTTATGTATTATCTAGATAAAATAGCTGATGCTGCTTCTCCAGAGCCCATATATGAAAATCCTGAGCTCGATCCTAATTTTAGGATGGCTCGCTTTCAAGAGCTTGTAGGAGCAGCCCAAATAAGAAAAGCAAGAGCCGAAGGCAAAGATACAACTGGCTTTACTACGATGTCAGCATATAGAAAGAAAGAATTTGAAAAATTCCAAGTCAATCCTGAGATATTTGATCCAGCAAAGTACATGGAAAAACATCCTGAAGCTGTTGTCCCCAGAGCTACAGAACTAAAGATCATTGGGGCTCAGGATCTGAAGATGTCAAAGAAGGAATCAGATGACCCGCTTAGAAAAATTTCTTTTGTCTCTAGTTCTTCTGATCCTTTACCTGACCCTAAAGATTCTTAATAGTTTGATTTAACTGCTGTGATATTTGATTATTTGTTTATCTGATTGATAATCTGCCAGTTTATTAATTAACTATCTGCTGAAATTATTTTTAATATTCTATTGCTAGCTGTTTTAGATTCTGAGAGACTTAACTCAAATAGGGGGAGATTGTTGGTACCCTAGTTTGATTTGAGTTCAGTCCTCTCCTTTGTGCTCCTTGACCCAAGAAATATCTATGGTCAATGGTTAGGAGTCTAGCTGTAGAGTCCTCGCTTTTCCAAATTGAGAATTTGGTTAAGTAGTTTTTCGTTCGACTATAGTCGAACGCCGTTCGACTATCGTCTATCGACTGATCGACGATCGTCTATCAGTTGGTCGACGCCTTGGTCTGCGCTGATAGTTCGACTATCTGTTGATAGTTCGACTATCTGTTCTGCGCTGATAGTTCGACTATCTGTTGATAGTTCGACTATCTGTTCTGCGCTGGTAGTTCGACTATCTGTTGATAGTTCGACTATCTGTTCTGCGCTGGTAGTTTGACTATATGTTGATAGATCGACTATGTGTTTGTTTTGATAGTTCGACTATCTTTTGATAGATCGACTATCTGTTTTCTGAGGTAGGTCGACTATCTGCTTGATAGTTCGACTATCTCTGTGCGCTTGATAGCTCGACTATCTGTCCTAGATAGATCGACTATCTGATAGTTCGACTATCTGTCCTGATAGTTCGACTATCTGCTGCGGTAGCTCGACTATCTATTTGATAGTTCGACTATCTGGATCGTTCGACTATCTGCCCGATAGTTCGACGATCTCCTGGCGTCGTTCGACGATCTTCGAAGGTCGTTCGACGTTTTCTGTCTGCCTTTAGATTTTGTATTTATTTATTATATTTAATTATTTAATACATTTTCTGGCACAGTATTTTAAGCTGTATGATAAAGTTTCCAGGCATTATTTGCTCTATTCTTATTGCCTGAGTTCAAATCTTTTAAGATAAAGTTGTTTGTCTTATTAGCTGTCATTTTAATTTACTTTATCTGCTGTCAGCCCCTTTATAGCCGTTAGACTGAAAAGTCTTCTTTTGCTATAAAGAGATTGTTTCTGATGTGACTTTATTTAGTCTATCTGTTTATTTGATTTAAGCCTGCAGCTTCTTAGAAAGAGGTTTATTCCTTTTTATGGAATGTTTTGCTGCAGAAATATTTCTGTCTTCTTGATATTTACAGCCCAGGTCTCAAGGCTTAGAAGAAGACAAACAAATCAAATGGAAGAGAGCCGTTGCTTGATGATGATATAAAAAGAACCCTTTGCAGAAGGATTGAAGCTAGCTGTTACACACATATTCAAAAGCACTCAAGTCTTCATCAAGCTAAAGTTTCCTGCTCTCAGCAAACTCCATCTAACTGAGAAGTGTTAAGATCTTCATCTCTTCTTCACCTGAGTTCTCCTGCTTTCAGGAAGTTCAACTCAGAGTTTCTTTGAAGAAGAAGAAGAAGAAGAATAGCTGCTTGAAGAGATTTCTTTTTGTTATTTATTTTCTTCCTGTAGCTCTTTCCTTCAGAATTCTCTGAAGAGTTTCTGCACTGAAGCAAGACTTCACCTGGACATCTTTGAGCCAGGGGGAGCCTTGATTCCTTAGAGCATTCTAGCTCAGTGCAAGCTTTTTGTGCTTCTCTAATCTATTGCAAAATAGAGAAGACATCTTAACCTTCTTCCCCCTCCTGTACAGGGTTATTACTCCCTTCAAAAGTATCCCTTGGTGGCAGGGCACCTGATCAAAAACCTGTGCTTGGTTTTTAGACACCTGATCAAAAGTCTAAAGGGTCTCTGGATCTACCTGAAGAAGATCCTGTTGGTGGCAGGGCACCTGATCAAAAACCTGTAGTGGATTCCTACCGTTTGGGTAGAAGAGTGGACGTACCCAAGTTGTTTGGGGAACCACTATAAAATTCCTTGTGTCGTCTGGCTTGTTTATTATTTTTCCTGTACTGTGGCTGTGAATAGATATAACTAGGCTGCTAGTTGCTGTTTAGGTTTTTCCAAGCTTAACTGTAATTACAGTTAGCTTGTGTTTGTACACAACACTTGTGTTAGGCTTTAAGGTTAAACCAATATCTATAATCTCTTCATTCCGCACTTCACTCCAAGGGAGTTGGGTAGACAGTTAAGTTTTGTATTGTGCAAAATTTGATTACTCTATTCACCCCCCCTCTAGAGTAGTATCTATCCCTTCACTTTCAGAAGATACTTAGGTCTTGTGCGAGAAGGAAAAAACAAGCAAGGTGCCGAGGTCCCCGTGGAGAGGCCGTAATTGCCAGATCACCCTTCTCCGGTAGAGACTCCTACTTCAACAGGTGGGCAGCCCGTGACGGATGAGGTGCAGAGGCTGACAACTAAGCCCGTGGTTCTTTTGAGTAGGATAGATCGGGAGGCCTCACATATGCACCGCACCTTCAATTCTATGAACCATCTTATCTACCAAGTTTACGGAGAAGTGCTGCAAGGAAGAGACCAGGCGACACATTTTAGCAGGGATAGGCAGGAGCGACTTGCACGACCTGCGTGACCTGACCGCAGAGGCCGCTAAGTCCGCTTATGGGCGCGAACAATTGATTTGAGATTAGATGTATAATTTGTTTGCTTTTAACATTGTTATAAGTCACTAATTATAGTTATTTTTATACAGTTTTTATTTAATTAATTATAAGATTATAATTATATTTTAGTAATTATGGTTCTAAATGCTTTATTTTCATATTTCAGGTAAATCTGGGCTGTGAATAGCAATTTGGAGCTTGCATGACAGATCAGGAGTTGAAACGGAGAAAATGAACATTTTTGGTCACGGATTGCTGAACTTCAAACGGTCATAACTTTCAAACCAGAAAGAGTTACGGGACATGCAACAAGTCAACGGAAAGAGGACGACATCCTCTACAAATCTGGAGAGTTTCATAAGTACACGCCCCCATGACACGGGCGTGTCTATGGCATGAACACGGGCGTGTCTAGTTCAAAAAAATAGTTTTCCCAAGAAATCTTCACGGGATAATTCTGGAACATTTCCCAAGTACACGCCCCCTATCACAGGCGTGACCTAGGGTGTGAACTACCCGAAACTGCCGAATTGATCCCGAATTATACCGTTTCTAGCCGTTTGCTGACCCGGTCAGTACACGCCCTAGGTCACGCCCGTGACCAAGGGCATGACCTCTTCAGCAACGACAGAATTACTTCTCGCTGTTTCTCCTTCCCACCGTTTCCTGTAACAGACTAGACACGCCCTAGGTCATGGGCATGACCTAGGGGCATGACCCGCAAAATGACGACTTTTGGAGGTTTTTTCTCCAACGTTCCCGGGCTTTCAAGACAGCAGTTTTCGAGCCTAACACGCCCTATTTCACGGGTGTGACCTAGGGAGTGACTCCCAAGTAGAAAAATCTATAAATTCCAGATGAGTTTAGAAGCTCAAGAGGAGGATTAGGAGCTAGTTTTAGGCTTATTTTATAGCTTAGTTTACTGTTTTTATGCATTTTTTTCTATACTCTTCAAATTCATTGAATATTTTAGTCTTGTTCTTTTAATTAAAGCTTTTCTATTTTGCAATCATGTCTTCCATTTACTTTTATTGTAACTTTTATTTCATGTAAAGTAGCTAGTTTCTTTAGCACTTGATCATGATAATCTTTGAATAAAATAAACTCTTTTTGTCAAACTCTTTATTTATCGCTATCGATTTATCTTTGAATTATTTTATATCGAATTCATATTTCGCGAATACGTTTTCGATCCTAAATCCGTATCTTAAATGACCGAGAGATTGCGGATACGAGTAGATCACTCAAATATAGAAGGAGTCGCATGCACTCCTCGAGAGAGGATGACATGGATCTTCCGGATTGGAGTCAAATCCAATAGTGGGGTTCATCGCGTAAAACAAGCTTAGGGGTTTCGACTGGCCGAGAAGTCTTAATCAATCAACCTAAGTTTAGTCAAAAGCATGAGCTCGAGAGAGACGCTTTTGTATTTTGGAAACCACCACGGTCGAAGTAGGTAATTAAAAGCTTGCAAGGTTATTTGAATTCAAAGTGAGTCTAGATCAAGTGTTAGTTGCTAGTTTATTTTCTTCCTTCTTTAGTTTAATTTACCCCTTCTTTTATTTCGATAAAATAATATTAATTTGTGTGAGTAGAAGTACTCAACAGGCCCCGAGTCAAATACGACATTTCCTATACTATATTTCGATAGGTACACTTGCGTATTTGAGATTTTAGTTTGGATAATATTTTAAAACTATAGAAAATCTTCATCACATTGCTTTGTTTCTTTGAACTGTGATGTGATCTTGCTTGATCTGTATAATATTTTACTGTGATTTCCACAATGCTGCGATCTGCGTGATGTGAATCTTTTTGTAGGTTGATTTTGAATGTGAACTGAATATATGTCCACATATTTTGATTTGAAAGTTGCTTTGAATTTTTGTAGGAACGCTGAAAACACAGCGAGCCGGGCAGACTGACTTTGTTTCCGCGAAATTTGATTTAAAGAAGCCGGGTCTGCGCAGACTGAGCGATCAAATTATGCGGTCTGGTTGAAAAACGGTTAGACCTGATTTCTATAAATAGAGCTCATGTCTTCCTTCTTTGTAGGAAATATGATTGAAGCAGAAGTCCTTGCGGTCACGGAAAATGGTGTCTGCTCGTATTGATGCTGCGATTGCCTTCCATTCTGCACACCATAGGAAGTGAAAGTTGACTGAAGCTGATATCGAGGACTTTGCTGAGAACCATATAGCGGACACGCTGGTGCATGTCTGCCTGCATGAAGATCAAGAAAGGATCAACTTCTCCACTGCCGCTCAGATTACAATGCTGATTGATCACTTTGACTGCAAATATAAATTTCCTCTATTGTGGGAGTTTGCTGAAATATTTGAACATTACGGCATGGTTTTGGGGTAGCTCGCGCCGAAAACCTTAGCCTCCATTTACAGCTACCTTTCTTACCTACGATCTGAGAAGATTGCATTTTCTTTGAACATTTTTTGGAAAAAAAATTCTATCTGCTCAATAACGGCGACCGAAGGCCGCCCGTAAAAGGGCGTGATATACTTCTACTACTGAGGTATGAAGGTTATGGGCTTACCGAATAAGATCCATAACTGGACCTCTAGGTACCTGATCATTGAAGGCGACCTGGGGTTCACGCACACTAATCCGCTAAAGCGTTCAGACTCTGCCTTCAAGAGCGTGAAGCTCGATACGGTGGAGACCGCAATTTGTGAGTTCTTGGCGGGAGCAAGACTTGACATCGAACATTACATCCCGCTCCTGTCCAGCATAGACACTGTAGCTCGCCAAGAGAGTAAGTTCTGGGACCTACCTTTGTATCCAGTGTGACCTGCAATGAATTGATTGAGTTTATTTTCTTGCAGAGACCTTGGCGGTACAAGCTAATCCGCCTCAAACCCCAAGCAGCCTGACCCCTACACAAGGGGAAAGAAAAAAGAGGTTGCAAGAAGAAGAAAAGAGGTGGGGGATCCCGTCACGGGCTACTCCTCCTCTGAAGGCTTTGACTTGCAAGGCTTTGAAAGGAGCCAGAAAGATCTGAGGGGAACCCCGATGATCCACTGGTATAGTAAGAACAAGCATGTCCGCCTTTCCACCGCTCTTCCCTCCTGGAAGAGTCCAAGGGTATCTCTCCATACCTATATGGCGATCTTCGCACTCTATGGGAAGAGCAACTTGCACGACTTGAAAGGCATCCCGCCTGTCGATCTACCTCTGCTCGCCGCCTAGGCCAGAGCAAACAGCGTTGTGACAAGCCACTTCATGGGCTGCTTGACGCGTGATCTGCTTAGGGGGAATAAGCAACTTCAGAAGGAGAATAAATTGTTGAAGGAAAGAAATAAGCGGTTTGGAAAAGGTTTAATCTATAGAAGGAAAAATAAGCGGTAAGTTTTTTATTTGCGGCAATCTCTTTGTATGTCCGCGACAAACTGACTTATTTTGCTTTTTTGCAGACACCGTATGATATTGTGAATCATAGCTTCCAAGACGCAATGTTTCCTCATGTGAAGGAAAGCGTCGAGGTGGCCATTGAGCGATTTATTGAAGGCGGCTTCGCCAGAGATGGGGTGGAAACATTCCCTTTTTTGAAGCTCTTCCCTTAGCTAGAAAAGCAGGTCGTCGCAATGGTGCGAGCTGCAAAAGGAAAGGCAGTGGTTGAAGATGAAAAAGAAGAAGGTGAAGAGGGCATAGCTGAAGATGAGGCTGCCGAGGATGCTAGTTCAAGACAGCAGAGGGAAAGCCAGTCCGGCGAGTCCGCTTCTTCATTTAGCTCTGATGATGGCACCCCATAGAGCGAGTCCGCGGACAACAAGAGCTTGGATGGCAGCGGAAGTGACTCAGGGGGCTACTCACCTGATGTCAACGTTGATGAATCTTCAAGTCCTGATGCTCCTGTGGAAAAGAAGCAGAAGATATCGATAGAATGAAAAGATGTATTTGTTTTTATTTTATAAAGTGGCGGACTCGATCTGAGGTTGCCAGTTATGAAAAAAATGAAAATTTTTGACTTCATTAAATACAAAGGATATTTTGATCAGCTCGTGTCTTCTGTTATTTTCATTATTAATTTCTTATTCTCTTCAATGTTTTGTTAAGCTTGTTGTCTACACTGTGCATGATCAATAATCGCCACTAGAGTTTAGTGAAAACCAGTCAGCGCCATTTAGAATTTAGGCCGCTCGCTTAGAGATAAGCATATCTTGAAGATAATAAAGATTGATAATAATCCAGGCCGTGACACTCGACTTACAGCTCGCCAAGTTCAAATAACAACAACAATGACTTAGTTGTAGTTCGCCGTAAAATCTTGAACATGATAAGAATATGATTTTCCAGCTTGCCAAAAAGATATGGATGGTTGGAGGACTCTGGCAAATACCAATTCTAGTCCGTAAATTCACTAACCAAAATTCTTATAGTAAATTTTTGCGAGCTAAGAAAAATATAGATGATTGACATTGCGAACTGAGAGAGGATTATAAATAAACTGTGCGAGCTGAGAAAGATGGGTTACAGACTTAAGTGACCAAGCGGGCAGCTGCGCATGGAGCCCATTGCTTTCCTCACAGGGTCACAAAAACTGTAAACCACATCACCCAAGTAATTTGGCGGCCTAAAAGATCAACCTTTGTGGACTCTGGTGACTACCAGAATTGAGTCTGACTGGATAGAAATTATCCACAACTTAGGTAACCAAGTGGGCAGGTGCGCACAAAGCCCATTGCTTTCCTCGCAGGGTCACAGAAGCTTTAAGACCAACCCACTGCAAAAATCAGTGGACTGCGCGTTCCGCGCAGAGAAATGATTCACAACTCTGGTGACCAAGCGGGTAGGTGCGAATGGGGCCCATTGATTTCCTCGCAGGGTCACATGAGTTGTAGGACCAACCCACTGCAAAAATCTATGGAATGCGCGGACACCAAAAAATAGTCCGCGAAGAGAAATGATTCACAACTCAGGTGACCAAGCAGGCAGGTGCGCACGGTGCCCATTACTTTCCTCGCAGGGTCACAAGAGTTGTAAGATCAACCTAGAATTAGCGGACTGAGCGGACTCAAAAAATGCAGTCCGTGCCTTGCCTGAATTTTATCTGCGAGACTAGAATGAGTTCTAGACTTAGGTGACCAAGTGGGAAGGTGCGCACGGAGCTCATTGCTTTCCTCACAAGGTCACAAAAGCTATACACTCAATCCTAACCCAAAAGAGAGGAGAAAGGTTTACTACCCTCTTTCTTGGATTATAGTCCGGGTTGATCTTTCGGGCAGGTGCATGTAGCATTACTTTCCTCCGAGATCAACCCAGCTGTGGGTCTCCTTAAGACACTGCTTTAGGGTTCCAAAGAGTATTCGAGGGTCACAAGCTATGATGATCTGTGGGCAGGTAATTATAGCATTGCTTTCCTCACGTGATCATCAAAGTTGTAACGATATACCTTACAAGACAAGGTAGAGCTAGCACCCACCCTGTCCCTCCAAAATGCAGCGGCGAGGTTAGATACCTGTCGGGATCCAAAATTCAGAAGCCCACCGCGCTAGAATCTATAAGCTCCCACTACACGGTGCGAAATCTCCCCATAATACGTGATCATTCTGGTGTTACGTTAATGACAATGATTCAAGGCGGGTCCAGCCTGAACACGGGGATGTCTCCTAGAGTCAGTTATCCTTGCTTTGGAATTGTTCAGGAGACGGAAATCACTCAAAAAAGTGTTAGTAATGGGCCTTTGATTAATAATAATCATTGAAAAATTACAAAGGAAGAATAATAGAGGAGTTGGCTTAAGAATAGAACCATTTTAGATTATCCCCACTCTATGTATGCGGTGAAAGTGAGGGGATAGATCTATCTTAACTCTAGAGGGGGGGTGAATAGAGTGTTTTAAAAACTTTGATTAGTTTTTATAGTGGAATTAAAATAAGTGATATTAAAGTATATAAAGAGAAGTAAAAACAAAATTATCACAGCATAATAAAATAAGAAATAGAACAACCAGACGACACAAGGAAATTATAGGGGTTCCCCAAAACTTGGTACATCCACTCTTCTACCACCCTGATAGGAATCCATTAACAGGTTTTTCATCAGGTGCCATGCCACCACATGTTTTTTCTCAAGTGCCTTGTCACCATAATATCTATTTCAAGGGAGATCTCATAACACTTTAGGCTTTTGATCAGGTGCCAAAAAATCAACACAAGTCTTTTGTTAAGGAGACTTGACAACCAGGTGATTACTTTTGAAGGGAGTTAAAAACCCTATTTACAGTGATGTTAAGAAAGTGATGGTGTCTTCTCTTTCTCAAACAACTCGAGAAGTAAGTGGATTGTTGTTGTCAAAGCTCCCCCTGAGATGTTGAATGGTTCAGGAAAGAAGGAAGCTTTGCTCAGGATGTAGGCCTTCAACAAGCTTGATGTTTCTTCAGGAAGCTTTTAGACAGATGAATGGTTTTTGTCTCTAAATAATCCTAAAGCCAGAAACGGAAGAAGACTAATGATCTTTTTGTTGTTGTTCTTCTTCAATTTCCTGTAAGCACACTAGAAAAATTTTGCACAGAGAATGTATTCTGTATATCTATTATTCTATGTATATTTTTCTTCTATATCACTATATCTTGTGTATATCTTGTTGAGAGGAAGAAGAAAACCCTTTTTTTTCTGTGGAGTAACCAACCTTTTAATTTTGAATAGAATCCTTGAATTACTGCTCAGAATCTTGGGGTTGAAATGGCTGGAAATTGCCTTTAATGAGTTTCCTCAACTGTCTCAGTAAATAAGCAAGTAATTAACTCGGTGAAATCCATAATTAATGCTGGCAAGAAATGGCTATATTCTTGAGAATATGAGCATTAATTATCAGAGAATTTCTGCCTTAGAATAATATAATTAGAATTCAAACTGAGAGAGAAAACAGCAAACTGGCTCTGATCAGAATTAGTCGAACTCAGAATAGATTTTGTGTCATCATATAGAAAAGAGGAACTCAAGAGGTATGCTAAGGCTAACAAGTTTTACAATGTTGATGATTATATGAGCTTAGATCCAGAAGTAATAGTTCCAAGAGCCACCTCTTGCAATATAATTAGAGCATCAGACATGACCATGACAAAAAAGAGAAGCTGATAATCAAAAAGAGAGATTATGTTCAGATAGCCTTCTGATAAAGCTTAAAAGGAGAAGCCAAAGAAGAACAAGTGACTGTTGTGTTTAAATCTTATTTTTCTGAACTCTATTTGTTTAACCATGAAGCACTTATTGTAAATATCTGCTGAATGTGTTTATTTCTTCTAGATATATGTTTTTATGTTTTTTGATTGTTTTCTTTTATTTGTATTAGTGACCTCACCCAAATAGGGGGAGATTGTTGGATCCCTAGTTGGATTTCGGATAGGTTCACTAAATTACGTTGAGTTTGACCCACATTGTATAGCCAGGGTAAAATCCTTGAGTCCGAGAGTTTAGGCTAGTCATTAGGTTCAACCTTCATGGACCAGCTAGTAGAGGACCTCAGTAGACTCAGACTTAGAAGAATTCAGAGTTCTAAATGATCAGTTCGAAATTATTCGAACTCAGCTCGACGATCGTCGATCTCATATCGACGAACTTAGAGTTATTTCTTTGAGTTGAGCTCTACGATATTCGAGCTCAGGTTGACGATCTCTTCATTCAGACAAATTCTCAGCTCGACGAACTTAGAGCGCAGAATTGGCAAGTTATTCTCAGTATACAGTTAGAAGAGATCAGGTCGATGAATAGGAATTCTCAGCTCGATGAAATTGGAACTCCAGATGATGAAATATGTTCAGAGGTAGATGATTTCTGTCCTGAGTCAGAATGAGAGTTTTCCATACTTTTGTCCCTTATTCATTATATTATTTAGCAGTGATTTCCTGAGTAATTAATGCATATATTCTCCTGAATATAGCCGTTATTGGCAGCATTAATTTTGGTCTTAATCAGGGTTAATTACTTGCTTATTTTAATGGGATAGTTGGGGAAACTCATTTAAAGCAATATTCCAACCATTTCATTCTCCAGATGAGTCAGCAATTAATGCTTGGAATTCAAATTTCAAAGGAGAATTTGGACAGCAGAATATAAAAGAGATTTTCTCTTTTCAGTCGGCACAACAACAATCACTGCAAGCATACACAAACAAGACAGTACTGAGAATACATAGAAGAGATACAGAACAACAACATACAGAACTCTTTCTCTGTGTACAAAAAATATTCTTTTTTTCCCTTGTTCTTTATGAAGACTAAAGAAGAATAACCATCAATATCAAGAGTCTTCTTCAACTCTTCCTCTAGGAATGTTCAAGGAGAACATCTTTGAATAAGTCAGAAAGTTCCAGGATTCTTTCAGACAAGGCTGAAGACCTACACCTTGAGCAAGGCTTTAAGTTTTCTGAATCATTCCTGTCTTTCAGAAGGAGTCTTGACTAACAGCAAATCCACTAGTCTTCTCTATTGTATAGAGAAAAGAGAAGACATCATCACCTCTGCCACCTCCTGTAAAAAGGGTTTAATAACTCCCTTCCAAAGTTTATTCTTGATTTTTGGACACCTGATCAAAAGCCTAAAGGGTTGTGAGATCTCCCTAGAAATAGATCTTGTGGTGGCAGTCACCTGATCAAAAACCTGATATTTGATTCCTACCAGGGTGGTAGAAGAGTGGATGTACCCAGTTTGCGGAACCACTATAAAATTCTTGTGTTGTCTGTGTGTGATCATTTTCTTTCCTGTTCTTACTGTGCTGTGATAGTCTAGCTTAGCTTGTTTTCATTTCCTTTCTATATTACTATTGGTATCACTTATTTTACTCTGATAAATTTAAAACAACCAAAAGTTTTAATTACTCTATTCACCCCCCCCCCCCGCCCATCAGGTCTAACCCCCATCTTTCAAACTATAGCCTAAGAGTGTTGTTGTTCAGAACTTAGTAAAGAATTTATATGCACATAATCAAAAGAATCTAACAAATTAAATAAATCAACTGTGGGAATGATAATAGAATCACCAATAGTTATAATCTCTAGAATTGCTACTATTGCATCTGTACAGACCATTTCAATGTCAACTACTGTTGCTGCAACTGTTGGTACTGAACCTGGTGTTGGAACTGTTGTGGCTGCTACTAGATGAGCTAGAGCTTTTTCACAAAACATCTCCCTCTGCTTGGATTCAGAGGGTACTGAAACCAGGCCCCTGGATGAAGAAGGGACAGAGGAGGCAGCAAGATGGGCAACAAGGGTTTACATGGAAGAAGCAAGAGGTGCAATTGCCTTTGCGATGAGATTCCTGAGGGTTGGAGTGATAAGCTCCAAGATGGTGGAGGTAGATAAACAATCCAATTGCATAAACTCAGCAGGTGTCTGAGTAGATATAGAAGGATGAAAGGGAGGAAGGGGAGGAATGAAATCTGGCATGACTTTATCCTGAGGTGGAGATATAGATGGAGATAATGAAGGGGATGGTAAAAGATCAAAAGTTGGGGATGACAGAAATGAATGAGGTTATATGTCATCAAGATGAGTAAGTAAAGAGGATTGAGGAGGTGGAGAACGAGGTTGGGATGGTGAGGCAGGAGGGGTTTGAGAGGAAGTTGATGGAATATCATTTAGATGAGTTTGAAGTGGAGATTGAGATGGTGGAAGAGGTGAAGTAGGAGGAATAATTGAGGATGGTTGTTGTTGTTTAGGAGGTGAAGGAATTCTGATGGAAGGGAGAACTTCTTCGGGAGGTGGGGGAGTGGTTATTACTGACCTAGTGTCCTCTGAAGTCCTTGAAGAGGAGGCCCTGTAGGGCATAGGTATAGTCCTCACCCATCTTCCAAATAAGGAAGAAGTCAGCCTCTTTGAGGCATTGATGAATATGGTGTAGGAGACGAAAAGTTCAGGAGCCTTGTCTGGAGGATGATGCCAAGAATCCTCCCAAAACAAACTTCCTTCTTAGGATTCTTTTTCTTGATCAATTCAAAGAACATCACACCCAAATTAATCGATTTCTTATTAACCAGGTCACACATTACCAGAAACTGGTGCCTGTTAATATAGTCATGGGCTGTGTGTTTGCCCAGCAAAACCTTACCAACAACATCTGCTAAGAATTTATACTCAACAGATATATTCTTTTTCAGTAGCTTATTAGGGTTTCCTTCAGAGTGATCCATTTTAATCAACATAGAATAGTATTCAGAACTTTCTATATCAATGTCCTCTTCTACATTCACAAAACCAAAAACCTTAGATAAAATAACAGGAGTTAGGGTAACCTGTTCTCCAATGATTAAACCTATCATTGTCTCTACATCTGGGGAAGAAGAAGTATAGACCTACTCCCTGATCTCTGCCGCTGGCAGTTTGATCCTTGTGTTTATAAACTTATTTAGTTGTGGATCTTCAAAAAGTTGCAGAATGTCCGTGAAGATTTGATCCGAATGACTGAAAGACTCGAAGTCGATGTTGAAACAAGTATCGTATTTCATGCTTGAAAGATCAATCGCCGACATTACCATTAATTTTCCTGCAAATACGACAGAGAGAGAGAGAGATCAAGTGCAAGATAAGTAGAAAGCGCAAGTAAGAGCTCGAAGAAAACCTAGTTATAAGGTTTTCATAATATGAAGCGTCAAACTCCGTCCTGCGAAAACGAAAAGAAATCTTAGTTCTAAGGTCGACAAAAAATTTCAAGAAGAGATACTAACGTCGATCTCAGTTTGAAGAGGGGAAAATTTTCGTCATTCTCAGGTCGGCAAAAAATTTTCTGAAGCAAGATCGTCGATCTCTGCTCGATGAAAATAACTTCACACAAAGAGTTCATCGATCTCAGGTCAACCAAATTTTTCAAGAAGATTTCTCAGATCGTCGATCTCCGTTCGACGAACTGTGATCAATTCTTCGACCTCAGACAGAAACTAAATTAAGCCTCCCCATTAATCATACCTAACTGATTTAAGAAGAATAGATGTTTCTTCTTATCCTAAAGTTTTGTGAAGATGTCTGCTCTTTGTAAATTTGTAGGGATAAAGACAAGTTTAATTTTATTTTTGTCTACACAATCTCTAATGAAATGATGTCTAATATTTATATGCTTTATTCTACTATGATGCACTAGATTTTCTGTAATGGAAATTACACTGGTACTATCACAAAATATAGTTGAATTATTTAGATTGTAACCATTATCCAGGAGTTGGTTTTGAATCCATAATATTTGTGAACAACAACTGCCAGCTGTAATGTATTCAGCTTCTGCAGTTGAGGTGGACACAGATGTTTGTTTCTTACAAAACCAAGACACAAGCCAATCACCAAGAAACTGGCATGTTCCTGATGTGATTTTCCTGTCAACTCTACATCTAGGAAAGTCAGTATTTGAGGTTCTAGTTAATTCAAATTCTGACTCAGTTGGATAAAAGAGTCCTAGATTTGGGCAACCCTTTATATATCTCAAATTTCTTTTAAGTAAAATATAGTGAGATTCTTTTTGGTTCACCTAGAATCTAGCACAAAGACATGTAGCAAACATTATATCTGGCCTACTAGCTGTAAGATACAATAAGGACCCAACAATAGCCCTATAAGTTTTCTAATCAACTGGCTTGCCATGTTCATCAGAATCAATCACAACATTGGAAGCCATAGGTGTTTTCTTGGCTAAGGCATTGGTCATCCCAAATCTTTTATCTTATTCCTTAGCATATTTGGCTTGGGAGATGAAAATGCCATCAGGGGATTGCTTCACTTGGAGACCATGGAAGTAAGAAAGCTCACCCATACTACTCATTTCAAACTTGGAATGCATCAGGTAAGAAAACCTTTTGTATAATTTGGAATCAATAGAGCCAAAAATGATGTCATCTACATATATTTGTACTAATAATATGTTATTATTATGATGCCTAGTAAATAAAGTTCTATCTACAATGCCCCTAGTGAACTTATTCTCTAAAAGTAAGCTAGCTATGGTCTCATACCAAGCTCTAGGAGCTTGCTTTAAACAATAGAGAGCTTTATGCAATTTGAAAACAAAGGAGGGATGAGTTAGAGAAATAAAACCTGGTGGTTGTTCAACATATACTTCCTCCTTGAGTTCACCATTCAAGAAAGCACTCTTGACATCCATTTGGTAGACTTTGAACTTTTTATAGGCTGCATAAGCAAGGAAAATTATTTTAGCTTCAAGCCTTGCAACAGGTGCAAAGGTTTGATCATAATCAATTCCTTCTTCCTGTCTATAACCTTGAGCTACTAGTCTTGCTTTATTCCTTATGATAGCTCCTTGTTCATACAATTTATTTCTGAATACCCATTTAGTTCCAATGACTTAAAATTCTTTGGGTCTAGGAACTAAATCCCAAACTCTTCATCTCTCAAACTGATTGAGCTTCTCTTGTATTATAATAATCTAGTGTGGATCTTGCTTAGCATATTTTATGGATTGGGGCTCAAGTTGAGATATGAAGGAAGCGTGCATCAAATCTTTGTTGAGTTGATGCCTTGTTTGCACACCAACTGATATGTCACCAATCACTTGAGATATAGGGTGATCTCTAAGTGTGACAAGATCAGTTGGAGGAGTTGATTCAGCAACAACATTGTGAAATAATTCCTCTTGTGGAATTAAATTTGATGTTGAAGGTTCGCAATTATATCACTGACCTCTTCTTTACTATCTTTATCAATATGTGGAGAAGGATGTGATTCAGTCTCATTGGTGAGGTTCAGATCATCCAATTTTTCACACGGTTGGGGTACCTGCAATACGTTACTGGCAGAAGAATCATTCTCCTTATAAAACATGTTAGCTGTAACACCCCAAAATGTTGTAGGAGCGACGGGGATCGATTTTGGCCAAGACAAGATTTTGGTGCAGGTGACACGGGCCCCGACACGGGCGTGTCGGAGGCCGTGTCGGGCGTTTCGAGCTCGGGCCGTCGAGCTGGCCGTGTAGTCGACCAGTTCAGGTCGACGATGGTCGTGTGGTGGAACACGGCCTAGGACACGGGCGTGACCCAGGCCATGTCACACCTGGGCTGTGCGGTTGGGTATACGGGTAATGACACGGGCACGAACACGGGCGTGTCTAGTTTGACACGGGCGTGTCTGATGCCGTGTCACAAAGCCGCGTACCTCTCCGACTGCGAAGTGTTGATCAATTACACACGGGGGGCATGACACGGGTCCCGACACAGGTGTGTCGCAGGTGACACGGGCGTGTCGGAGGCCGTGTCACATGCCGTGTTGCTGGTTTTCAATTTTGGTCGAGACGGCGAATGAGCTACACGGCCAGGCACACGACCGTGTGTGAACCCGTGTTCGGCCTAGTTTTTGGGATTTCAGATCTAATCCTGGCCGTTCGTTTCCTTGGCTTTGGATCCGACGATAGGGGGCTGCTCCTGGGTGGTTTTAGCCGAGAATAGGGTTTTGAAACCCTTATTTCACTTGGGTACTCTCTCTAAAACCTAGAGAGAAGGGAGAGCTTGGAGGAGGAAGAAGGAGGTCAACTCCGGCGGCCGGTGGAGATTCGGGGCTCCAAATCGCGAGCCGTCTTCGGATCCGCGGAGGCAAGGAGATTGCGGTGCTTTTCATCCGCATAGATTTTCATGGCGCCGCGGAAGAACGCAAGGGTAACGATTTCTCATCCTTGGGCATGTGAAGCCCTCTTTTCCTTTGCATAGGAAGCCCTCTCTCGCGAGTGAGCGAAGAGTTGGAGTGTTCCTTGGGGTAGATATGTGAAGTCCCCCTTTTTTAGAGTCCGTATGCGAAAATGGACGTAGGCATTGTGTGTGAAGCCTATTCGGACATGTTGGTCCGGATCGGTGATGTTGCATTGCATTTGAACCGGGCAAGAATCCGGATGTTTGGGTGTTTTCGGGTTTTCTATGTGGTAGATTGCATTAGGGAGCCTTGGAGATTAACTCCAAGGTGCACCCGGAAAACTGGGCAAAAGCGGGTTTTGCCAACACCGTGGCCGGGGGCCAACGTGAACATAACCGGGTTATGTGATTATTTTGGTGGAAACGGGACTCGGTGAGTCTTGGCCTGCGCATATGGCTTAAATTGTCGTTGCGGTATGAGCACGGGTCAGGCGGAACCGTACCCGGTCTATGTCGTTCGGTAGGACCGTTGGCATGGATGAGGGTCTTCGGCGGTCTATGGCTTAAATTGTCGTGACCAAGGCCAATAAGACAAAATGCTCATATGGATGACCGTCCAAGAGGCGGTGGTGGATTGGGAACGTCTATGGCTTGAATTGACGTGACGTTGGCCGGTTCGCCGAGAATGTGCCCTGAGTGCACGGGGTGTGTGGCCGTGCGAGCCTACGCCTGTGGTGAAGTGCAAATACTTTATAAAAATTCCTATGCTAATAAAGTGCAGGGAAAGAGCATCGCCGCCCCGATTTTGGGGGCGGGATCGTTATAATTTGGTCAGCATTGCTGACCGTTGCTATTGTTTGCCACCGGGCGGTGGTTTGTGGCTTGCAGGTGCTGCGGAGCAGAGCGGGAAATAGCGGGCTAAAGCCCTTGTTGCTGTGCCGGCCCTCGAAGGCCTAATTGCTTATGTTTCTTTCCCGTTTTTCATGTATGGCCGGCCTGCGAGCCGAAGTATGAAAACACTTCTTTTGTTAAGTTAACAGTGTAAGGCCTTAAGGCCATTTCTCCTTTGTGATATGTATAAATTCCTGAGTTTGTAGTGGACATTCATGCTATTGTGGCTGGGTTCTTATTTCTTTTGCAACCTAATAAATTGCTTCCGCTAGGTGTTGTGTAGGACGACATGATTGGTTGAATGGTTTCAACGCGTAACCAACCGATCTGTCTGTAGTATATGGCGTCGGGCCCCGGCCGGACCTACTGCTATATGCTATGTGACGGATAGGGGTGTTACATTAGCTTCATCAAAAGAAATATGAACAGATTCTTCTATTTTTAAAGTAGATTAATTAAAAACCCTATTGGCCTTGCTGACTTGGGAATATCCAAGAAAAATTCCATTTGTAGCTTTGGCTTAAAAATTTCTAAGGTGTTTCTTGTTATTATTATGAATATAACAAACACAACCAAACATTCTAAAATAGTCTATTTTAGGTTATTTCCCTTTGAGTAATTCATAGGGAGTCTTGCCCTTAAGTTTATGTATCAAAATTCTATTCAGGACATAATTTGTTGTCCTTACAGCCTCTGCCCAAAAGGATAGGGGCATGTGAGCATCTGCAAGTAAAGTTCCTGCAGCTTTAATGAGGGTTCTGTTTTTCCTTTTTGCTACCCCATTTTGTTGAGGAGTTCTAGGAGCAGAGATGCAATGCCTGATACCTTCCATCTCACAGAATTCTTGTATAGGAAGAGATTCAAACTCAGTACCATGATCACTTCTGATCAATGCAACTGGAGTAGAATACTCAATCTTTATGCTCTTAAGAAAATCTGTAAGAACTTTAAAGTTATCTGACTTGTTTCTTAAGAAGAACACCCAAGTAAACCTAGAGAAGTCATCTACAATAACTAAGGTATAAAATTTCCCACCCAAGCTCTATACAGCAATGGGTCAAAAAAGACCCATATGTAGCAAGTACATAATCCTGGGTGAATCACTCTTATTAATAGATTTAAAGCTAATTTTAGTTTGCTTGCCTAATTGACAAGCCCGGCAAAGGCTTTCCTTCTTGTAGGGGCAAGAAGGCAATCCTCTAACAAGGTTTTCCCAAGACAGATTAGAAAAAAATTTCAGATTAACATGTCCTAATCTTTTATGCCATAATTCATTATTATTACTAATTTGATTAACTAGGCAAATTTTTGACCTAGCAGATTTGAAATTTACTACATAAATATTTCCTTGCCAAAGGCCTATTAAGACAGTTTTATTATCTACAGAAGTATTAATGCAGGAAATTTGATTAAACGATACCTGATAACCTTCATCACATAATTGGCTTATGGATATCAGGTTATGTTTGTGACCATTTATATATGTTACCTTCCTGAAAGTGAAACCTCCAACTTTAATATTCCCATAGCCTTCAGTTTGGCCGTAGTTGGAGTCACTAAATATCAACTTTGGACCAAGCTTGGACTTGTAGTTTGTTAAGTTGTCCTTGCTTCCTGTCATGTACTTTGAACATCCACGATCCAGGTACCACTGTTCCTCAGTGGTAGGATAGTTCTTTACCTGCAAAAGGAAAAATTAGGTGTTCTTGACCCAGGTAACCTTAAATGTTTGATTCTTTTCAAACTTAAATCTAGAAATGAAAGAGCATTCAGGTTGATTCTTATATCCTAGAGGATGAAATATTCTTGGTGGAATAATCCATTGGCTAAATGGGTTAACAAATTCTTTTGGTTGATAAAATGTTCTGAGATATTTAGAGTATCTGTTAAGTTGAACTGGGATCGATGAATTCTGATAAGTTTATCGATTTGAGTTCGACGAATAGGGATAAGTTCGTCGAACTCTGCTAAGAGAATGGAATTATTCATTCTCTGTGCCCCAATATCGTCGATCTCAGATCGAAGAACCATATTAGTTTCGTCGATCGTTGTTCGAAGAATAATTATAATAGAAATCTGCATTCAGAGTTCGTCGACTTGAGTTCGACGAACTGTATACATTTCGTCAATCTGAGTTCGACGAAATCTGTTGAACATTGTAATGATTAAGGTCTTTCTTATTCTTTCTCTTTTTCTTGGGTTTCTGATTAAATTTCAGATGTTCATTATTCTCATCTAGTTTTTCTTTTCCCTTTTCTGATATTAATTTTATGGGTGTAGAAAGAATGCTATTCTAAATTAAATGAGGTTGGCTTGATGAAGAGACTAAGCCCAGCTTGCTATTGAGCCTGGCATTTATTGTGCTTGTGATGTCCATCAATTTGATGCTTCTCCCATTAAGGGATTCTTCAAATTGCTTTGGCTCAGTTAATTTAGTTTTTAGTGAAATGATTTGTTCCGTAGCTAGAGCTAAATCATCTTTTAACTTAGTATTTTTAGATAATAGATTATGTTGTTCAATTAGCTTATCTCTGAGAAGTTTGATTTCCTTCTAAGATTTTATGAAGTCATTACATAATAATTTAAATTCAGTTTTGAAATGTTCTGAATTGAAATCAAATGAAGATATTACCTGATCCTCTTCAGATTCAGATACTTCTTCATATTGCTCAGCTTCTTACAGATTTCCTGAAGCATTGATGGTCATCAAGCAAACTTCCTTTGCTTTAGCCTCTTCTTCATCTTCACTTGATCTGGAAGATGAAGCAACTTCTTATGTATCACTCCAGGTTTCAGCAATAAACCCTTTGTCCTTCCTCTTATGCTTGCTGGAGGAGGGCTTGCTATAATGCTCTCTGGAGTCCTTGTCTCTTCTTTTCTCCTTCTTGTGATTCTCTAGACACTCAGGAAGAATATGTCCAGGTTTTCTGTAACCATACCAGACAATCTCCTTGGTAGGAGTTTTTTCATACCTTGGCTTGTCATCTTGTCTGGATGACTTCCTCCTAAAGTCCTTTTTGGCCATCTTATAAAATATTTTGGTAAGTAGACCTAGGAGGTCATCATTAGTAGTTGGAGCTTCTGGTCCTTCAGTTGCTTTGAAGGCAATGCTTTGCTCCTTTCTTCCTGAAGAGGAAGTCTTCTGCTCAGCTGCCTCTCTTGACTTTATCAGCTACTCAAAAGATTTGAGTTTTCCCAGTAATGACTCAGTGGATATTTCAGTCAAGCTTGTAGCCTCCTTGATTGGCCAGATCCTGGAATCCCATGTGTTGAGGAAGCACATAAGGATCTTGTCATTAATCTCTATTAGTGAAATATTTTTGTCCAAATTCTTCAGCTCATTGACAATTGAGCTGAGTCTATTGTAAAAGTCAGCCACTGACTCAGATTCATCTTTCTGGAAATTCTCATATTGAGAGATGAGATGAGATCTTCTGTCCTTTCTCTCATCAGCTGATCCTGCAACCATTTGCTTTAGAGTGTCCCAAATGGCTTTTGATGAAGTGCACTCAGCCACTTTCTAGAATATATCATCTGACATAGTTTGTGCCAAAATGTTCATGGCTTTGGCATCAGCAATCTTGGCCTTCTTCTGGCATTAGTCCACTCAGGTGGTGGAACTGCATTTGTACTTATTGATGTTATTGCAGAAGGTTTGGGGGGACCTATCAAGATAGAATTATAGATATCTCTATCAATTGAATTCATATATAATCTAATTATTGCCTTTCAGATTGCAAACTTATTAAGGTTGTATACTGGAGGTCTGGTTCTTTAGTATTCCTTATTCTGTGCCATGATATAAGAGAGACACTAGAGGTATTAAGATCTATCAAAGGATCTTTTGATTCAGGTATTAGCCTGTGAAACCAAATGAACAGCCCTCTGATACCAATTGAAAGTGAGGGGATAGATCTGTCTTAACTCAAGAGGGGGTGGGGGGGATAGAGTGTTTTAAAAACTTTGATTAGTTTTTATACAGGAATTAAAATAAGTGATATTAAAGTATATAAAGAGAAGTAAAAACAAAATTATCACAGCACAACAAAAGAAGAAATAGAACAACCAGACGACACAAGGAAATTATAGTGGTTCCCCAAAATTGGGTACATCCACTCTTCTACCACCCTGGTAGGAATCCATTAACAGGTTTTTGATCAGGTGCCCTGCCACCACAGGTTTTTGCTCAGGTTCCCTATCACCACAAAATCTTTTTCAAGGGAGATCTCATAACCCTTTATACTTTTGATCAGGTGCCCAAAAACCAACACAAGTCTTTTGTTAAGGAGACTCGACAACTAGGTGATAACTTTTGAATGGAGTTATAAACCCTTTTTACAGTGAGGTAAATAAAGTGATGGTGTATTCTCTTTCTCAAACAACTTGAGAAGACAAGTGGATTGTTGTTGTCAAAGCTCCACCTAAGATGTTGAATGGTTCAGGAAAGAAGGAAGCTTTGCTAAGGGTGTAGGCCTTCAACTAGCTTGATGTTTCTTTAGGAAGCTTTTAGGAATATGAATGTTGTTTATCTCTGAAGAATCCTAAAGCCAGAAATTGAAGAAGACTAATGATCTTTTTATTGTTCTTCTTCTTCAATTTCCTATAAGCGCACTTGCAAAATTTTGCACAGAGAATGTATTCTGTATATCTGTTATTCTCTATATATTTTTCTTCTGTATCACTATATCTCGTGTATATCTTATTGAGACGAAGAAGAAAAACCTTTTTATATTCTGTGCAGTAATACCTTTGAATTTTGAATAGAATCCTTAAATTACTGCTCAGAATCTAGTGGTTGAAATTGATGGAAATTGTCTTTAATGAGTTTCCTCAACTGTCCTAGTAAATAAGCAAGTAATTAACTCTGTGAAATCCATAATTAATGTTGCCAAGAAACAACTATATTCTTTAGAATATGAGCATTAAGTTTCAGAGAATTACTGCCTTAGAATAATATAATTAGAATTCAAACTGAGAGAAAAAATAACAAACTGGCTCTGATCAGAATTAGTCGAACTTAGAACAGATTTCGTCGACCTGAACTCCAAGTTCGTCGAGCTAAGAAATCTGTTTCGTCGACCTGAGCTCAGTTGACTTTGATCTTGAAAAACTGTCAATACTGAGCTCCAAGTTTGTCGACCAGATAATCTGAGAAGAGGAGGGAGTTCGTCGACCTGAGCTCGGATATTATCAAGCTCAACTCAGATAAGGAACTCTGAGTTCATCAATCTGCGATCATCGATCGTCGAGCTTAGTTCGAAGAAATTAGAACTAATTTCTGAACTCTTTAAAACTGCATTTCTTCTAAGTCTGAATTTTTGAATTCTTCTAAGGACTGGATCAAAGATCTCTAACCTAGTCAGACTGACCTAGACCTTAGAACTAACAAATTTGACCCTAGGTTATACATTGTTTGTCAATAACGAAATAGTGAACCTAGCCCAAATCCAAACTATGGATACAACATGCAGTACATCATTTCCTTCGTAAGTTTGTAGATGATATGCCCCGTTATTCAGCACTTCCTTGATGATGAATGGACCAGCCCAATTCGGATTCAACTTCCCTACTGAGCCGGTTCTTGCAACAACATCAACTTTTTTAAGAACAAGGTCTCCCACTTGAAAGTGTTTGATCCTCACGTTCTTATCAAAGTATCTGGCCATTCATATCTTTACTTCTTTTTGCCTTATTGCTACTTTAACTCTGATTTCCTCGACATGATCCAAGCTTAATTTCATCTCTTCACTGTTCAGCTCAAGCCAATCTTCCATGCCCTATCTAGTTGATGGAACTTCAAACTCCACTGGAATGAGTGCCTCTGAACCATGAGAGAGCTTGAAAGGAGTCTCTCTAGTTGCTGATGAAGGTGTTGTCCTCAAGGTCCAGAGAACCGATGGATGTTGATTAGCCCAACTACCTTTGAGATTCTGCACTTTCGTCTTGAGCACGTTGAGAATTTTCTTGTTCGCTGCTTCAACCTGGCCATTACTTCTTGTATGATGGACTGATGCAAAACGCAGCTATGTCCAATCTGCATGCAAAAATCAACCATCTCACTATTATTGAACTATGGCCAGTTGTCTGTGATAATAGCCATTGGAATCCCATATCGGCAGACTATCTCGCCCCAGATGAAGTTCTTTACAACCTATGTTGTTGTTTTATCTAATGCTTTGTCCTCGATCCACTTACTGAAATAGTCAATCATCACTATAATGAAATGCCACTATCTGCTTGCCATGGGAAAAGGACCAAGGAGTTCAATTCCCCATACTACAAAGGTCCATTGAGTTGCGATTTATTTGAGCAGCTGAGATGAATGATGTTAAACCGGAGAAAACTTCTGGCACTGAGCACATTTCCTTGCATAAACTTCTGAATCTTTCTTCATAGTAGGCCATAAATATCCTTGTCGGAGGATCCTTTTTTCCAGAGTCCTTGCTCCTGAGTGACTTCCACACTCACCAAAATGAACTTCATGAAGCATGGCAGGAGCTTATTCTTCAAAAACGCATCTCGCCATAGTTGATAGGAAGGTCTTTGTATATAGAATGCCTGATACCAAATAGTAATATGCTGCTTTTATTCTGAATCTCTTCTTATCTTTGATTGTTGGAAGAAAATTCCCTGTAGATAGGTAAAGAATAAATGGGTCTATCAAGGAGGAGCGCTGATCAATTTGCATCAGTTCTTCTTCATCCACTGCCGGGAGGATGATTTTGGAAGTTGTTCCTCCAGACGGAAGTCCATGCTTAGCAAGAGCATCTTCTTCTTCATTTTCAGTCCATGGGATATGCTCGATTGTAAAGCTTTTGAATTTGCCAACATCGAGTCTTGACCAGAGCAAGATACTTCTTTAAGATCGTCTCTTTGGTCTCAAAGTTTCCCAAAAATTGTGACGCCATTACCAGAGAATCCATTTCGGTGTGAACATGCTCGATCCCCAGTTCTCTTGCAAGCTATAAGCTGTCCAATAAAGCTTCATATTCTGATTGATTATTTGTAGTTGGAAAGAAAAACGTTATCGCCTGTTCCAACTTGATTTCATTTGGATTAATGAGAACTACTCCTGCTCCTGAGGAATTTCTGTCTGAGTCTCCATCAACATAGATGGTCCAAGCCAAAGGAGATCATTCTGCTTGACCAGAGGTGGACTCTGTTGTATTAATTAAGAAATCTGCCAGTACTTGATCCTTGATAGCTGTTTTGGGCACATAAGAAATTTCAAACTCACTCAGCTCCATTCCCCATATAGCTAATCTCCCTAAATGCTCTGTCTTTTCCAGCACACTTCTCAACGGTTGATCTATCACCACTTGAATTGCATGTGCATGGAAATACGGGCGGAGTCTACGAGCTGACATTACTAATACTATAGCCAACCTCTCCAAAATCGGATATCATGTTTCTACGCTTTTGAGGATATGGCTAACATTGTAAACCGAAAACTGTCTTCTGTTCTCTTCTCGGACAATAACTAAGTTGACTGCCTCCGTGCTAACTCCTAGGTACAAGAACAACATTTCCCCTGATCGGGGGCTCTGTAGTAGGGGTGTTGAATTTAACTACTTCTTCAGCTGCTCAAAGGCTTCTGAACACTCTTCTGTCCATTCAAACTTGGACGCTCCTCGAAGAGTTATAAAGAAAGATGCACTCTTATCTCTAATTCGAGAGATGAATCTCCCTAGACCTGCCAACCTTCCTCCTAATTACTGAACTTCTTTTGGTGACTTAGGAGGTATCATATCAAGAATAGCTTTAACTTTATCAGGATTAGGGGCAAGTCATTCCAGAGTAAGGAGATGACCAAGAAATTTCCCCTTACTCGACCCAAAGGTACACTTTAATGGATTAAGTTTCATCTTATACTTTGGCAGAGTAGAGAATGTCTCAGCTCGATCATGCAAGTTGAAAGTGAGGAAAAGATCTACCTTAACTCTAGAGGGGGGTGAATAGAGTATTTTAAAATAATTCACAATTCAAATAGGTAAAGCAGTGGAAGACTTAAATTTATGTATATGTGTAAGGTGCTTGCAGTGAAGTAAAAACTAAAGCAAGAAATAAAAAATCACACAGCACACAGCAAAGACAAACACACAGCAACTAGAAGACACAAGGATCTATAGTGGTTCCCCAACAACCTGGGTACATCCACTCTTCTACCACCCTTGGTAGGAATCCACTGCAGGAAGGGTTGATCAGGTGTCCTGGGCACCAATGAGCTTTTGACAAGGTGCTCAAAAACCAAACCAGATTTTTTGATCAGGTGTCTTGCCACCACTGAGTTTTGATCAGGTCTCAGAAACCAAGAGTTCACTTTTGAAGGGAGAGATAACCCTGTACAGATGGTGGTAAAATAAAAAGGTGATGATGTCTTCTCTGTCTCAAATCACTGAGAGAAGACTAGTGGATTGTTGATGTTGTCAAAGCTCCCCCTGAGATGTAGAATGGTTCAGGAGTGAAAGCTTTGCTAGGGTGATAGGTCTTCAGATGCTTCAGATCTCCAGCAGAAGATGATTCCAGCAAATGCTGAAATGTTTGGTGTCTGGAGTCCTTGATGTTGAAGCTTTTGAACACTTGAAGATTTGGAGGAGTTGAGTAGCAGAAGATCTCCTCTACAGCAGAATTTTCTTGTGTTCTTGAAGATTCAGAAGATTTGAAAATCACACAAGATGAACTGTTGATCAGAGAAGTTGTATTGTTCAATCTTCGGTGTTGTAATCTAATTCTTCTGTATCTCTTTGTATTCTTTGTATATTATTATTTTTTTATTCTCTTCTGCAGGAGTATATCAAAAATATGACTTAGATGGTCGTTACTCAGTCATAAATGACTTCCACAAATGACAACTTCCTCTAGGGAAAGTCCTAAGTAACATTCCATTTTAGTCCTTCCTTGAAACTTGCATCAGATTGCTTGAAACGGCTAGAAAATCCTTTGTAATAAATGCAGAAAATAACTCTGAAGGAATTTGAATTAATTCCATAACTGTTCTTCAATTTGAATTCTGAAAGCGTCGATCTCACACAGAAATCATCGATCTGAGCTCTACGATCGTAGAACTGAGCTCAGAGATTGGATTTTCACAGCAAACGGAAAACGTCGACCTGAGCTCTATGATCGTCGACCTGAGCTCAGCGACTTGGAAAATAGCTGAAGACAAAACGTCGATCTAAGCTCGAAGATCGTCGACCGAAGATCGACGATTTGCAGACTTGAGCTCAGAGAATGTCGAACTGAGTTCGACGTTTCGTCGACCTGAGCTCGACGAAAATTGTCTTGTCTCAGTACTTAGTCCTGATCTATGAATGGTCCTGGGGGCAGCTCCAAACCTAAGTTCTAAGCTCTAGACTCATTCTAATTTGACCTTTTCAACTATACAACTAAGTCAAACAATTTTCCTAATAACATAGTGATCCTTGCCCAAATTAGAAAAAGGGTGTTCCAACAATCTCCCCCTATTTGGGTTAGGATTACTATTTACAGGACATAATCAGGAAATACAGAATCATACATACAGAAACAGAAAAACTAAACTAACAATGCAGAAAAGATAATCAAAGCAGCATTGCAGAACTCAAAAGGAAATCAGCAAATTTTCAGATATAGATGTACTGTCTTCTTACAGAATTCATTTTCTTTCACTACCTTTATTAAATAAAATCTCCCTGTTGGGATTGAGAGCATCTTTCTTTGATCTTCTGTCATCTTCTGCACCTAAGGAGGTTTGGGATCTTGGCCTTGGAACTACAGCCTCAGGATGCAGTTTCATGTAATCTTCTGTATTAAAGAACTTTCTTGAAACATATCTCTCCAGTTCTGTCTTTCTTTATTCTTAAAGTGTAGTGATGTTAGAAGTATCTTTCCCTTATTCTTTGGCCTTCTTCAACTGATCTAGAGCAGCAAGCTCTTTCGTCCTGGCAGTCCATGATAAAGGATTGTTTTCTGGATACTCAAAAGGAATTGAAGGTTCATATCTATTTATGGTTTTTGAAGCAGTAGATGTTCTTGTAACAATAGTATCTCTGAGTTTGTAAGGAAAAGGACCTTGAGTTGAATCCATATGCCCTTGTCCTTCCCTTTGTTATTTGGAATAGGTTCTATATTCTCTCTGACTTCCTCTGTGTTGTCCTCTTCTTGAATGATAACCTTTTTGATACTGTCCTCTGGGCTGATATCTTTGAGAGGGTTGAGAGGAACTTTGCTTTGAATCTGAAGATTGAAATGCAGAGCCTCCACCAGATCCTGAATCTGGAGGAGGAAAAGGAGGAGGTTGATTGTCACAACCCGCATTTTCTCCGAATTAAGAATTATCAGAGTAAGAGAAAACACGCGTCATGATGCCACGTCAAGCAGGGGATAACTGCTGACGCTCAGGCAAAACCAACTACCAACTTAATGAAAGAAAATCATGTGATTAATGATTAGAAAATTAGTTATAATTAGAGTCCGTATCCCTCGGCTCAGTGGATCACCTAGTCCACGAAAGAAAAACTATATTTATACGCTGCGGAAAAATACTTTATTTAGATTTGACATCCTAAGGAGCACATAAGGGTCCCAAGAGAACCACTCATGCTATGCAAGACCCTACATTTAATTTATATAATATATAAGAAAACGGTCTTTATACGTGATTTGGAAAAATAGTGATTACGCTTTATAAAACATGCTGATCATGAGCTTTATTTATAATAACAATTATAGTTTAAAAATAACTAGCAACCTAGCATAAAACCTTCTCAGAGCAAGTAGACTATCTCCAGAAAATGGTAGCAGCAATAGTATATATATCTAGTACAAGGTAAAACTACCAGTGGGCGCCAACAACCTTACACGAACCCACTAGCACAAATATATGTCTGTAAGAGAGTACTGAAAACAACCTCACTAACAAGGTAAACAGAACTCCAAGGTCCGGGAGTCCACCAACAACACCACCTCCAACTAGCCACCAGACTGGCTACAGCTCAGAACCTGGGGTATTCCAAAGAAAACAGAATACCTCAGCAAGCTAAACAAAGAAAAACTGCATGAAAGAGTCAACCAAAGGACAAAGTAACGGAAAACATGCAGCAGAAAGAGTCACAACTGTCCAAAACAGGACCACAAGAAATGCACAACGTGCAAAGAAACAGCAACGACCCAGCCCAGGAACCACATCCTGCAGGGCCTACTAGGCTACCAAGAGCCAAAAGTGTTGCAAACTACCAAGGAAGAAACTTCTAACACCCTAAACTGTGGGAAGTGATAGTAGCAAAACAACAACGAGGAACCGGATCGAAGGCAAACGCAGTCCCCCAATCCACCATGTCCAAGTCAAAAGCTCGAGGGTCAACACGTGAAAACATAAGGGACCTTCCACCCGACATGCCCAGCCCGTACCTGGAGCAAGAAAACATGGGTGGCCTTGGCTATATCACACAACTCCACCCCCATAAAGAGCTACAACCACCACTACTAACCACGACCCACGATTCGGCCTTTAGGAAAATAAAGAAAACGGCCGACAAGGAAAACCCAGAAAATACAACTGGAAATCCACTCGGAAACGAAATACAAGGTAAAGGAAGAGTGTTGAAATAAACCAACACGACTAGGCGTTGAGTGAAACCCACTCAGTGCCTACCTAAACTTTGGCGTTGAGTGAGCTAGCCTCACTCGCCGCCAAAATAATACCACTACCCACAAGCCCACTAAAGAATACGGAGCTCGACGACAGTCGAACGACCAAGGCAGAAGATCCAGAACTCGAGTAGTTGCCTGCCACTTGAGTATCTAAACTCCCGCACTCGAAACCATCTAAATTCGCCTAGCAAAAGAAAATATACAAAGCGCACGATCAGTGACGCACGATCAGTGGTCGTGCGCACTCATCGGCTGATGATCGTGCGAAGCGAACCTGGAAAACCTGACAGAAAACCTAGCAACTGCGCACGATCAGTGTCGCACGACCACTGGTCGTGCGCACTGTTGCCAGCGCTCGTGCGATTTTCCGAGACGGAACTTTGGAAACTGAAAGACAGCCGCGCACGAGCAGAGGCACACGACTAGTGGTCGTGCGCCCTAACGGTTGATGACCGTGTGCGGCCAACCTGTACCATTTGGAATTTCTCGAACGACACCGGAACGCGCACACGACTCACGCCACTGCAGTAGCAGCAGACAACTATCAACGTCGCGCACCACTACCATACGAAATAAGCCAAATCATTCGAGTGATACCTTAACGAAAAATCGGCAACCACACCCCCCCTCCTAACTCTCCCTCTCGGCTACACCCGAACCAGAGCAACAATCAAAATAAAGGAAAACAACGGCTCCACGCCGACCATTTGGATTCCAAACATCACAAAATAGGGGGGGTTTCAGTAGGAAGAACTAAGCCCTATAGTTAGCAAGAAAATGAGAACAACAAGGCCTCTAACCTGGGCTAACCGGGATTTCAATTTCAGCAAGAAAATCGAAAAGAAAACTTGGCAAGGGCAAGAATACCACTTGCCTCAATCACAGCGAAGCTTTGGACTGCTTTCCTCCTCTTCGCACGGATCAAAACGGCCGCAACACCTAGAACAAAAACTCGGCCATTAATGGCGGAAAACTTCCAAAACCGAAAATTCCAATCCTCCCAAAACTCCCCGAAAATCGAATTTCTTACCGTAGGAATGAAGGTCTTGACGAGAGCAATCCGAATCCACTCTCGGAATCGAATTCCGTCCACAAACGCTCCGGGAATCGGCGTTTGAAGGGAAGGGTAGGCGGTTTCTCCGTTTCCTCTCGTACAGGGGCGGCGGTTCGAGTGGGGAAGATGATGGATCAGGGGGTTTACATTCTATATATATATATATATATATATATATATATATATATATAATTATATAATTATATAATTAATTACAAAATTACATAAAGCACCAAATCGACGCGAAAACCGATCTACCTCGGAATTCGACGAAATTCGCACCGTAGCTAAATACCCACGCTACGAACACAACGGCAAAGTCGAAATTATCTTTCGACGAACAGAACTCGAGTTATACCCAAATAAAGCCAAACACCAACATCCCCCCGAGAGGCCACACCGGGTCACCCAAAACGACTCGGCTTGCTAGGGAGATCTTGCCAACAGGCTACAGAATAGGGCACTCAGTTCTAAGGAGCTAAACCACACTCCACAAATGGCACAAGCCACGGAAACGCGTCATCGTAACGCCAAACGAGAATAAAAAAATTATCGCTGAAAAAACGGGGTGTTACAGTCACTCCCCCTAAAAGAAAGTTTCGTCCCGAAACTTTACGCACAACCCTCCTACTAAAGAAGGAAAGTGTAACAAACAGAAGTTACAAAGGGAAACATACCGATCAAATCAGCGAAACAGGTGAGGGTACGCCCTCCTCATGGCCGACTCTAGCTCCTAAGTCGCGCTCTCCAAATCCTGATTTTTCCATAGAACTTTCACCATCGGTATGGACTTCTTTCGCAGCACACGCTCCTGAGAATCCAAAATACGAACTGGCACCTCAACAAAAGAGAGGTTGGGCTCCAACTGGGGCACAACATCCAAGAGTTGCCCACTGCTGCGCACACACTTCCGCAATTGGCTAACATGAAAAACATTATGAACACCAGGGAAGTTCGCTGGCAAATCCAATCTATAAGCAGACACACCAATCCGCTCCAAAATCTCGAACGGGCCCACATATCTCGGGTCCAATTTCCGATTTTTACCAAATCTCTTCACACCAACCATTGGAGAAACCTTGAGGTATACATGATCCCCTACTAAAAACTCCAAAGCAAACCTACGCCGATTGGCGTTCTTTTCATACCTCTCCTGAACTAAACGAAGCTTTTCACGAATAAGCTTCACTGCGACTTCCATATCCTCCAGCGCATCAAGACCCAACAACGGCCTCTCACCAGCCTCGGCCCAAAACAACGGAGTCCTACAGCGCCTCCCATACAAAGCTTCGAACGGAGCCATCTGCAAGCTTTCCTGATAACTGTTATTATAAGCAAATTCCATGAGTCGCAGACGCTCATCCCACGCTCCACCGTGGTCTAAAATATAGCACCTGATCATATCCTCAACAATCTGATTGACCCGCTCCGTCTGCCCATTAGTCTGAGGGTGGTACGCAGTAGAATACCTCAGATCCGTACCCAAACCCTCCTGCAGACTCTGCCAAAAACGAGAAGTAAATCGGGAGTCTCGATCAGAAATGATGCTAACCGGCACACCGTGGAGTCGGATGACTTCATTCAAGTACAACTCCACTATCTTCTTCATCGGGTAATCAATCTTATATGGCACGAAGTGAGCACACTTCGTCAATCTATCCACTATAACCCAAACAGAATCAAATCCTCTCGGGGATTTTGGCAAACCCGTAATGAAGTCCATAGATATACTCTCCCACTTCCAAGTCGGGATCTCTAACGGAGTCAACTTACCACCAGGCCTTCCATGATCGGCCTTCACACGCTTGCAAGTGTGACACTCAGCAACAAATCGGGCTATATCTCCTTTCATACCATACCACTAGGCAATTTGCCTTAAGTCACGGTACATCTTCGTAGATCCTGGATGGTAGGCAACGCTGGAACCATGAGCCTCACTGCAAACCATACCTCTAATGTCCCCAACAGCGGGAACGCAAAACCTATCGCGGTACTTCAAAGTACCCGCATCATCAATAGCAAAATCTGGCAACTCTCCCTTCTCTGTCCTGGTAAAAAGGTGCAACAGATCCGGATCGTCCTTCTGATGCAGTCTAGTCAAAGAAATCCAGGACGGCTCTGCCACTGACAAACTACTCTGCAAACCACAGCATCCCACTGAAATATCCATAAGGAGGAACTCCTCAACTAACCGATCGGCGGAGAGGTTAAAGATCTTTCCCGTCTTTCGGCTCAAGGCGTCGGCCACCACATTGGCCTTGCCCAGATGATACTGGATTTCTACGTCATAATCCGCCACATACTCAAGCCACCGCCGCTGACGCAGATTCAATTCCTTCTGCGTGAACACGTACTTCAGGCTCTTATGGTCAGTAAAAATCTTGCACTGAGCCCCATAAAGTAAGTGCCTCCACAACTTCAACGCATAGATAACCGCTACAAACTCAAGGTCATGCGTAGGATAATTCTTCTCAAGAGTCTTCAGCTGCCTTGACCCATAAGCAATTACTTTTCCATCCTGCATTAATACGCATCCCAGTCCTATATGCGAAGCATCCACATACACATCATAATCCACGCCCTCAGTAGGAAGGGTCAGAACGGGAGCAGTACACAATCTCCTCTTTAACTCCTGAAAAGCTTCTTCGCACTTCTCGCTCCAAACAAAAGCCACATTCTTCTGAGTCAGCTTGGTCAAAGGTGCGGCTAGAGAAGAGAAACCCTCCACGAATCTCCTGTAATAGCCAGCCAACCCTAAGAAACTTCTGATCTCCTTAGGAGTATTCGGCCTACTCCAATCCATCACTGCTGCAATCTTTTCTGGGTCAACCGAGATCCCATCCTTGTTTACCACGTGGCCTAGAAAAGAAACCTGAGGCAACCAAAATTCGCACTTGCTCAACTTGGTGAATAACTTGTGGTTCCTTAATTCTGATAGTACCAAGCGCAGATGCTGCTCATGCTCCTCAGCACTGCGAGAATAAACCAACACGTCATCAATGAAGACCACCACGAACTTGTCTAGGAAATCCTTGAATACCCGATTCATCATGTCCATGAAATCTGATGGTGCGTTGGTCAAACCAAACGACATCACCAAAAACTCAAAGTGTCCATGCCTCGACCTAAACGCAGTCCGTGGAATATCTGCCTCACGGATCCTGAGCTGATGATAGCCCGAACGAAGATCGATCTTGGAGAACACCGTGCTACCATGCAACTGGTCAAATAAATCATCGATCCTCGGCAGAGGGTACCTGTTCTTGATAGTGACCTTGTTCAACTCTCTATAGTCGATGCAAAGCCGCATCGACCCATCTTTCTTCTTTACGAACAAAACAGGAGCACCCCAAGGCGACGAACTCTGCCTGATAAAACCTTTAGCCAACAACTCATCTAACTGAATTCGCAACTCCTCTAGCTCACGAGGGGCCATCCGGTACGGCGCCTTAGCAATAGGACGCGTACCCGGCTCCAAATCAATAACAAACTCCACATCCCGCTCAGGAGGGATACCAGGAAGATCATCAGGAAAAACATCGGCGAAACCACGAACAATAGGAATCTCCTCCAAGCGTGGCACGCTAACAACGGTTCCAACCGCCGAGACTAAACAAACACAACAATCAGAAAGAAACAATCTCTGAACACATACCGCCGAGAGAACAGGAGAATCCTGACACGGATCAGCATACACGCTGCCGGGCTGACCGTCGTCCCTGATGAAGTCCAAGCGCTTTCCTTTGCACTGAATGACCGCATCATACCGAGAGAGTCAGTCCATGCCCAAAATGACATCGAAGTCCTCTAGATCAATCATCTTCAGGTCCGCCTTCGCAAGAAAATCCCCCAACAAAACCGGGCAATCCAAAATACCCAAATCTGATAACACAGATTCACCAGAGGGAAACTTGACACGGAAGGAATCCCGAACACGATCTAGAGACAACCGATGACGCTCCACAAAGGCTCTAGCCACAAACGAGTGGGTAGCGCCGGAGTCAAACAGAACACGCGCCCAGCGGTTCTTCACCTTAAATTTCCCTATAGGAGCGCACAAAGCTAAGGAACTAGCACAACAGTACCGCAAATAATCTAGCAACTAAACTACCAGGCTAGAAAGAAAAACAACAACCAACTAACCTGAGATCACCTGGGTCGAAGTCTGAGCCTCCTCGGAAGAAATCACGTTCAGCTTCCCCTTTCCCTTGTCCACACGCTGAGGTGGAGGTAAAGCCTGTAACGGAACTGCAGGAAGAGCTGACTGGACCTGAGGACACCTCGACTTGATGTGCCCCTTCTACCCACACTGAAAGTAGACTTTATCCTTGGTCCAACACTGGGCCGCATCATGGCCGGATCGCTTGCAAACTGAACAGGAGACATCTCTCCTAGGCGCACCCTGAATCGCATGAACCTGCTCCTTCTTCTGAGCTGCCGCCTTCTTGAAACACCTCTCGACAGGATGGCCTGACCGGCCACAAAAACTGCACACCACCCTGCTCCTCTTTCCCGGAACAGCATCGGGTACCAGGGGTTTCTTCTCCTCTACCAACTTCCTCTTATCCTTCTTCAACTGCTGGCCTCTGCTCTTCGCCGTCTCAATAGCCTCAACCTTAAGAGCAGCCTCTACAATTCCAGCATAAGTCACTGACCCATAAGCACTGGCCAACTGCTGCACCTCACTCCTCAAACCACCGAGAAATCGCTTAACTCGATCAGCCTCAACGCTGACCAATCCAGGGGCAAAACGGCTCAACTTACTAAACTCTATCTCATACTCACCCACCGTGAGCTGCCTTTGCTTCAGATAGAGGAAATTATTCATGAGGCGATCACGCTCGACCGAGGGTAAGAACTTCCTCAACAGCATCTCCTTGAACATCTCTCACGAGCATCCGGCTACCAAGCTCTCCTTCTCTCTCAGCCACCAACTCTTAGTCAACCCTTTGAGCTGATAGGTGGCTAACATCACCCTCTGGTCATCTGAAATCCCTGAGTACGAGAACATCTCCTCCATGGAGATCAGCCAGTCGTCTATCACCATGAAAACTGCCTTCCCATCATAAGTGGGAGGGCTCAGCCTCTGAAACTGCGAGATGAAGGCCATCTCTGCTGGCACCACCACTGGAGGTCTCAAGGGTGCAGGAGGAGGAGGAACAGCTAACCCCCCAGCAGTAACTTGCGCACCCTGAGCCTGCCCTGCCACAACTGCCACCAAAGACTGAATCTGGGCTTGCACCTCCTCCAACTGCCTGCCCATAGCTTCGCTACTCTGACGCAGACTCTCGATCACCGCATCATTCTGAGCTCCAGAAGATTCACCCTCAGACAGGGGAGTCGATCGAGTCGCAGGACGCCTAGCCATCCTAAAAATCATTACAACGCAAATCAGATCCAAATCCCACGACTAGAACCGATTACCAGTACAGACAATACATATGTAGATATAGACTTAAAGCTGCTAAACTTGCTCTGAGAGTTTATCTTCTTCACAAAAATTAGATGATATGCCCTAACCTAGGATGGTTAACCACCACCTTACTAACTCTTGTGCCTAGATCGGATGCATGAACTTATGTTAATTTGAAAACTCATGTGTGTACATATGTCATCCTACAAATCTTTAGCTCGGCGCGTTGTGCTTATGCAATGATATGATATGCATGATTGTGTTATGCATTCTAAAAAAAGGGCCCTAATGCATGCTATGAGCGCCGTACGCATGAAAATGTTATGCATCCCATACTACATAACATTTCCATGCAACGAAAAAGAAACGTGCTAGTCGCAGTCATGTGGTGAGGTTATGCATCCCATACTACATAACCCTCACATGTAGCCCCTATGGTGGATCCATATACGAACACATATTATGCATCCCATACTACATAATATGCCCCGTATACTTCATGTTATGCTATAAGTGTAGTGTTCGTGCTTTTGCCAAGACGTGCTGATGACATATCGGTGTGTGAATGACATGATGCTGAACTACTAAAAGCATCCAAGGAAGGTTGCTCAACTAACTTGTCAAGCAACCTCCCTCTGATACCAACTGTCACAACCCGTATTTTCTCCGAATTAAGAATTATCAGAGTAAGAGAAAACACGCGTCATGATGCCACGTCAAGCAGGGGATAACTGCTGACGCTCAGGCAAAACCAACTACCAACTTAATGAAAGAAAATCATGTGATTAATGATTAGAAAATCAGTTATAATTAGAGTCTGTATCCCTCGGCTCAGTGGATCACCTAGTCCACGAAAGAAAAACTATATTTATACGCTGCGGAAAAATACTTTATTTAGATTTGACATCCTAAGGAGCACATAAGGGTCCCAAGAGAACCACTCATGCTATGCAAGACCCTACATTTAATTTATATAATATATAAGAAAACGGTCTTTATACGTGATTTGGAAAAATAGTGATTACGCTTTATAAAACATGCTGATCATGAGCTTTATTTATAATAACAATTATAGTTTAAAAATAACTAGCAACCTAGCATAAAACCTTCTCAGAGCAAGTAGACTATCTCCAGAAAATGGTAGCAGCAATAGTATATATATCTAGTACAAGGTAAAACTACCAGTGGGCGCCAACAACCTGACACGAACCCACTAGCACAAATATATGTTTGTAAGAGAGTACTGAAAACAACCTCACTAACAAGGTAAACAGAACTCCAAGGTCCGGGAGTCCACCAACAACACCACCTCCAACTAGCCACCAGACTGGCTACAGCTCAGAACCTGGGGTATTCCAAAGAAAACAGAATACCTCAGCAAGCTAAACAAAGAAAAACTGCATGAAAGAGTCAACCAAAGGACAAAGTAACAGAAAAACATGCAGTAGAAAGAGTCACAACTATCCAAAACAGGACCACAAGAAATGCACAACGTGCAAAGAAACAGCAACGACCCAGCCCAGGAACCACATCCTGCAGGGCCTACTAGGCTACCAAGAGCCAAAAGTGCTGCAAACTACCAAGGAAGAAACTTCTAACACCCTAAACTGTGGGAAGTGATAGTAGCAAAACAACAACGAGGAACCGGATCGAAGGCAAACGCAGTCCCCCAATCCACCATGTCCAAGTCAAAAGCTCGAGGGTCAACACGTGAAAACACAAGGGACCTTCCACCCGACATGCCCAGCCCGTACCTGGAGCAAGAAAACATGGGTGGCCTTGGCTATATCACACAACTCCACCCCCATAAAGAGCTACAACCACCACTACTAACCACGACCCACGATTCGGCCTTTAGGAAAATAAAGAAAACGGCCGACAAGGAAAACCCAGAAAATACAACTGGAAATCCACTCGGAAACGAAATACAAGGTAAAGGAAGAGTGTTGAAATAAACTAACACGACTAGGCGTTGAGTGAAACCCACTCAGTGCCTACCTAAACTTTGGCGTTGAGTGAGCTAGCCTCACTCGCCGCCAAAATAATACCACTACCCACAAGCCCACTAAAGAATACGGAGCTCGACGACAGTCGAACGACCAAGGCAGAAGATCCAGAACTCGAGTAGTTGCCTGCCACTTGAGTATCTAAACTCCCGCACTCGAAACCATCTAAATTTGCCTAGCAAAAGAAAATATACAAAGCGCACGATCAGTGACGCACGATCAGTGGTCGTGCGCACTCATCGACTGATGATCATGCGAAGCGAACCTGGAAAACCTGACAGAAAACCTAGCAACTGCGCACGATCAGTGTCGCACAACCACTGGTCGTGCGCACTGTTGCCAGCGCTCGTGCGATTTTCCGAGACAGAACTTTGGAAACTGAAAGACAGCCGCGCACGAGCAGAGGCACACGACCAGTGGTCGTGCGCCCTAACGGTTGATGACCGTGCGCGGCCAACCTGTACTGTTTTGAATTTCCCGAACGACACCGGAACGCGCACACGACTCACGCCACTATAGTAGCAGCAGACAACTATCAACGTCGCGCACCACTACCATACGAACTAAGCCAAATCATTCAAGTGATACCTTAACAAAAAATCGGCAACCACACCCCCCTCCTAACTCTCCCTCTCGGCTACACCGAACCAGAGCAACAATCAAAATAAAGGAAAACAACGGCTCCACGCCGACCATTTGGATTCCAAACATCACAAAATAGGGGGGTTTCAGTAGGAAGAACTAAGCCCTATAGTTAGCAAGAAAATGAGAACAACAAGGCCTCTAACCTGGGCTAACCGGGATTTCAATTTCAGCAAGAAAATCGAAAAGAAAACTTGGCAAGGGCAAGAATACCACTTGCCTTAATCACAGCAAAGCTTTGGACTGCTTTCCTCCTCTTTGCACGGATCAAAACGGCCGCAACACCTAGAACAAAAACTCGGCCATTAATGGCGGAAAACTTCCAAAACCGAAAATTCCAATCCTCCCAAAACTCCCCGAAAATCAAATTTCTTACCGTAGGAATGAAGGTCTTGACGAGAGCAATCTGAATCCACTCTCGGAATCGAATTCCGTCCACAAACGCTCCGGGAATCAGCGTCTGAAGGGAAGGGTAGGCGGTTTCTCCGTTTCCTCTCGTACAGGGGCGGCGGTTCGAGTGGGGAAGATGATGGATCGGGGGTTTACATTCTATATATATATATATATAATTATATAATTATATAATTAATTACAAAATTACATAAAGCACCAAATCGACGCGAAAACCGATCTACCTCGGAATTCGACGAAATTCGCACCGTAGCTAAATACCCACGCTACGAACACAACGGAGAAGTCGAAATTAACTTTCGACGAACAGAACTCGAGTTATACCCAAATAAAGCCAAACACCAACATCCCCCCGAGAGGCCACACCGGGTCACCCAAAACGACTCGGCTTGCTAGGGAGATCTTGCCAACAGGCTACAGAATAGGGCACTCAGTTCTAAGGAGCTAAACCACACTCCACAAATGGCACAAGCCACGGAAACGCGTCATCGTAATGCCAAACGAGAATAAAAAATAATCGCTGAAAAAACGGGGCGTTACATTGATACTGAGAGGATCCTTTCTCATATTTGTCCAGTTTCCTTTTCTTCTTCATAGCCTTTGACAGATTTTTGGAATATTGCATCCAGGGCTCTGTAATCTGGCAGTCATGCAGAATATAATATGGTATGTCATTTGCCTCTTTGGCCTTGGCAGGAGGAACTCTCATCATAACTTTTCTTCTATCTTTCCTCTTTTTGGCAATGGTGCCAGCAGAGTCATCAGATTCAGTATAGAATTTGTCACTGTCAGAGCTTTGTGGTCTATCATAAAGATCATCAATTCTTTTTATGTATTCCTCTTGAAGTTTGGATTTCTCAGAATCAGCAGGAGCAGGAGGTGTTGGAACAGCAACAGGAATCTCAGCAGGAGCAGTTAGAATAACAGACACTTGTGGAGCAATTGCATCAACAGGATTCTCAAAAACTTATTCTTCCAGATAACTTGCCAGTTCTTCAGCAACAGCAGTATCAGCAGACAGCATCTCAATATCAGTAGATTCAACAGAAATATCAGCAACAGCCGCAGCACTAACAGTAGCAACAGTTTCCTCAGCCTTGAGAGGCTTGACATAGGATATGATCAGGCTGGGATCACATACAGAAATAGGCACAATGTCCTTAGTGAGGTCTTCAACTCCCTGAGTTGGTAAGCTTCTTCTATGAAGAAGATCAAAAGCAAACAACAGTGACCTGAGGTCTACTGTGAGAACTGGTTCTGGAGCAGCAGGCATTACTTCAGCTTCATAAGGCATCTCCCCCTGCCTTAATTTAGTCATGACTTGATCAAGGCACTCCATAGAAGGAACTGCCTGAGGAGAGGAAAAAGAGGTTAGCCTGTCAGATAGCTCCTTTATTGATTGCAGGAGTGGAGCCATGGTGGTCTCCAGCAGGCTTACTAGCTTGGGGGATAGTATCCCATATAGCCTATCTGCTAAAGCTGATAAATCCACTTGCTAAAGTGGGACTTGAGTAGAGGTGGAGGATGGAATTGCTTGAACTGATGGTGAATGGGCTACAGTTGATGTTGTGGTGGATGGGAGAATTGATGGTTGAGATATAGGGATGGTGGAGATGGATGGTATGGGTGTGGAGATGGATGGAGTGAAGGATGGTTGGGAGTGTATATCATGAAGAAGTTGTTGGTAGGAGGAGGTAGAGGGAAGCTCAGGAGGAGAGGAAGGGGAATCATCCATGAAGGAATCTTCCAATATGTTGAAGGATGGAATGGTAAGAGGTGGATAGTAATGGAGTGGATGGAATGATTCTTAGGTGGCTGGAGGTGAAAGAGGTGATGAGATGGTAATGGGGGAAGAGATGGTTATGGTTGAGGAGATTGTTGTGGTTGATGTGGAGGTGGAGGTAGAAACAAGAGGAGGAGAAGGAGGAGCAGAGGTGGAGGCAGGCAATTCTTCCATGAGGGCTGGAGCTTGAGGGGAAGTGACTATAGGAGTCCTTGTGCCTGAAGCTATAGTAGTCCTGGCAGGTTTGATGATCTGCCTGTCCCATTTCCCAAATAGGGCACAAGTTAATCTTTTAGATGCATTCATGTGCATCCCATTGGAAACCAGCAGCTCTGGGCACCTGGAGTGCAGGAAAACCCCTAAAATCCTCCCAAAATTGACAAAACTTTTATTAATTTTTTTCTTGATCAAATCAAAGAAGATTGTTCCCCAATTCAGATGTTTCTTGTCCATTATGGCTCCCATCAGACAGAACTGATACCTTGATATGGTATCATGTGCTGAGTGCTTAGCCAGCAGCACTTTCCCCACAATATCAGCCAAAAAACAAAATTCAATAGATAGATTCTTTTCAATAACTTATTAGGGTTTGCAGCAGAGTGACCCATTTTATCCAACATAGAATAAAATTCTTCTCTAGACATATCAGTAGAATCATCTCCTGAACTTAAGTTGAATACCTCAGTCAGAAGGGTAGGGGACAATTGTACCTGAATCCCGCAGATAGTACCGACTATTGTATTCTTATCCAGAAAGTTTGCAGTAAATACCCATTCCTTTATTTCGTCAGCCGCAATCTTCATTCTAGTCGACATAATATCCACTAGTTGTTTTTCCTTGAATAGTTCCAGGATATCCTTGAAGATTTGGTCGCTTTCGTCGAATGAATCCATATTAATATCAAACCCGGTATCAAACTTCATCTTCGCGAGAGCTGCAACATTCACCGCCATTGAAGACCTGCAAAAAAATTACCAAACACAACCAAGTGCAGTAGAGTTTGGAGGGAAAGAAAGAAATTGCAGAGGGTATGAATGCGCAATCGAAGAACGACGATGAAAAATGATTTTTATATTAGGGTTCGACGGCGGAAAGGAAGGATCGTTGAACTCCGTTCGACGATCTGGGCTTCTAATGGAATCTGAAGAGTCTTCAATAACGTCGATGTCCGTTCGACGATACTAGAGAGCGTCGAACTCCGTTCGACGATCGTTGACCAGAGGAAGATAGCCTAGCGCTGCCTGGAAAACGCTGAACTCCGGTCGATGCTTATTGGAAAGCGTCGATCTCCGGTCGACGATTTTTGGAAAAACTTCGAGCACAGTTCAGAGACAAAACTAAACCTACAGACACTAGAAAATATATGTTTTTAGCCTAGTCTTGGTCTGTTTTTAGATTTAAAAATCTTGGGATTTATTTTAAACTTCCTCTATCTAACATTCATAACTGATTTAGGAAGAAGGTGTTTTTCTTTTCATCCAAAGTTTTGGTGAAAATATCTCCCCTTTGCAAATCAATTGGGATATATTGAATTTAAATTTTATTTTTCTCTGCATTGTCTCTTAGAAAGTGATGCCAAATTTCTATATGTTTTGTCCTACAATGGAGGACTGGATTTTGTGCTATGGAGATAATACTAGTATTATCACAAAATATTTTTTACCCTTCTATGTTGTAGCCATAGTCTAAGAGCTGTTTTTGAATCCACAGAATCTGTGAGCAACAACTTCCTGCTTCCATGTATTCAGCTTCATCATTTGAAGTGGACACAAATGTCTGTTTCTTACAGAACTAGGAGACAAGTCTGTAACCAAGGAACTGGCAAGTTCCACTGGTGCTTTTCCTGTCTACTCTACATCCAGCATAATCAGCATCTGAAAATCCAGTTAATTCAAATCCTGAGTCTTTTGGATACCAGAGTCCTAGATTTGGACAACTTTTCACATACCTGAGAATCCTCTTTACTAAAGTTAAGTGTGACTCTCTAGGACTTGCTTGGAACCTAGCACATATGCATGTAGCAAACATTATATCAGGTCTACTAGCTGTAAGGTACAATAGAGAGCCAATCATTGCTCTATATGTTGTCTGATCAACATGTTTTCAATGTTCATCAGCATCTAATATAGCATTAGTAGGCATAGGTGTTTTCATACAAGATGCTTCAGACATACCAAATTTCTTAACAAGTTCCTTTGCATACTTGGTTTGAGAAATGAATATGCCTTCAGCATGTTGTTTGACTTGCAATCCTAGAAAGAGGGAAAGCTTACCCATGCTACTCATTTCAAATTTTGAATGCATTAGGTTGGAAAACTTCTTGCACAAATTTGAATCAGTAGAACCAAAGATAATATCATCTACATATATTTGTACTAGTAGGGTATGGGACTTATGGGTTCTAATAAAAAGAGTTTGGTCTACTCTACCCCTTATAAAATCATTTTTCAGAAGAAAGCATGCTAAGGTCTCATACCATGCTCTAGGATCTTGCTTGAGACCATATAATGCTTTATGCAATTTAAAATATGGTCAGGATAAGTTGAAGAGATAAAACCTGGAGGTTGTCTAACATAGACTTCCTCTTTGATGTCTCCATTGAGAAATGCACTCTTCACATCCATTGGGTAGACCTTGAATCCTTTGTGAGCAGCATAAGCAAGGAATATTCTTATGGCCTCTAACCTTGCCACTGGTGCAAAGGTCTGGTCATAGTCTATCCCTTCTTCTTGAGAGTAGCCTTGAGCAACTAGCCTTGCCTTGTTCCTTACAATAACTCCTTGATCATCCAACTTGTTTCTGAACACCCACTTTGTTCCAACAATTGAGTGATCCTTAGGCCTTTGCACTAGTTCCCAAACTTGATTCCTCTCAAATTGATGTAGTTCCACTTGCATAGCAATGATCCAGTGTGAATCTTGTTCTGCATCTTGAATGGATTGAGGATCAACTTGAGATAGAAAGCAAGTAAGCATCAGGTTCTTGTTGACCTGATTTCTTGTTTACACACCAGCTGAGATGTCTCGAATCACTTGGGAGATTGGATGATCTCTTATTTTTACTAAATCAACAGGGGGTGTTGATTGTTCACCAACCATTGTTGTTGTTTCCTCTTGTGGAACAACAACTGGCTCTTTTAGATGTTGCAGATCCTCTTCATCATCACTGCTCTCATCCTTTTGCTAGATAGGTGGAAGAGCTGTATCCTTTTCTTTAACCTGTAATTTGTCCATACTTTCTGAAAGAGAGTGTACCTGCATAGGTTCTATGGTAGAAGCAGACTTCTCCTTATAAAACATGTTAGTCTCATCAAAAAAAACATGAACAGATTCTTCTATTTTAAGAGTAGATTTATTATACACCCTATAAGCCTTGCTGATCATGGAGTATCCCAGAAACACTCCTTCATCATCCTTAGCTTGAAATTTTACTAAGTATTTCTTGTCATTATTGTGAATATAACAAATACAACCAAAAATTTTAAAATAGTTTACTTTAGGTTTCTTCCCTTTGAGCAATTCATAGGGAGTCTTGCCCTTCAGTTTATGTATTAGGCTTCTGTTCAACACATAGTTGGAGGTGTTCACTGCCTCAGCCCAAAAAGATAGAGGTAGGTGAGCATCTGTCAACAATGTAGTAGCAGATTCAATTAGGGTTCTATTTTTCCTTTCAGCTACCCCATTTTTTTAGGAGTTCTAGGAGCTGAGAAAGTATGCCTGATCCCTTCACTCTGACAGAACTCTTGCATAAGAAGAGAATCAAACTCTGTCCCATGATCACTTCTGATCAGGGCAATGTGAGTATTGAACTCAATCTGTATACATTTGAGAAACTCTGTCAGACACTTAAAGTTATCAGACTTCTTCCTTAGAAAGAATACCCAAGTGAATCTGGAGAAGTCATCTACAATCACCAAAGTATAAGATTTCCCTCCTAAGCTTTGCACTGTAATGGGTCCAAAAAGATCCATGTGTAACAGATACAAAATCCTAGGTGAATCACTCTTATTAAGTGACTTAAAACTATTTTTAGTTTGCTTGCCTAATTGACAGGCCCTGCAGAGTCCTTCCTTCTTGTAGAGGCCAGAAGGTAGACCTCTAACAAGGTTGTTCTTAGACAGCCTAGCAATGGTTCTAAGGTTTAAGTGTCCTAGTCTCTTATGCCATAAATCATTTGGTTTGCAAACTGAATTAAATAAGCAAATATCTATGTTGGTTGAAAGGAAATCTACAAGATAAATGTTACCTTTCCTTTTACCTGTTAATACTGTTGTGTTATCCTCTGACTTGATCTGGCATAAGGATTTGTTGAATGTCACTTGATATCCTTCATCATAGAGTTGACTAATGCTAATTAGGTTGTGCTTCAGTCCTTCCACATAAGCCACCTTCTTGAATGTGACTGAGCCAATCTGAACAGCATCATATCCTCTTGTTTGACCAAAGTTTGAATCTCCAAAGATCACTTTGGGTCCAAGTTTGGCTTTGAAGGATGTGAGATTGTCCATGCTACCTGTCATATGCTTTGAGCACCCACTATCCAGATACCATTGTTGGTTCACTTCTGGATAGGTTTTCACCTGCACATAATTAGCTTATATGTTTTTGACCCAGTTTACCTTGGGCCTAGGTTGATATCCTTTAAATTCAGAAATAAAAGACATCCCTGGCTGACTCTTATATCCTTCAGGATGGTATCTCCTAGGAGGTACTATCCATTCAGTATAAGGGTTGAAGCTTTGGGATGAGGGACTTCTAGGATTGACTTGAGATTTACCGTTGAAAGAAGGTTCAAAGCTCTGAGCTCCGTTCGACGATCATTGACCTGAGTTCGACGATCTTAGGTCAGATCGTCGAGCTCCATTCGAAGATCGACTATACAAGATTTCAGAGTTCAGAAGTCGTCGATCTGAGTTCGATGATCCAGCCTTGGATCGCCGAGCTCTGTTCGACGATCGTCGAGCTCTGTTCGACGTTTTCTGTTGAACTTGATTTTCCTTAGGTAAATCTGGATTCTTCCTAGCTACCTCTACAATACCCTTTCCTTTATCAGAAATAAATTTAATTGGGGTTGTTAATACTATAGGTTGGCTGGATGAAGCACCCAAGCCCAGTGTACTGTTGAATCTTGAGTTCACTGTGCTTATAATGTCCATCAGTCTGATGCTTCAACCATTAAGGGATTCTTCAAACTTCTTTACCTAGGATAGCTCACTTTTCAGTGAAGCTATCTCCTCCCTACAGCATTCTAACTCCTCAAAGAGTTTGAGGTTATTTGACTTTAGGATACTGTAGTCAGATAATTGATTTCTGAGAGAGATTATCTCTTTCTCAGACTTTAGCAAATCTAAACACAGTGTCTTAAATTCAATTTTTATGTCCTCAGAAGTAAAATCAAAAGAGTTTATTACCTCATCCTCTTCAGATCCAGTTTCAGCTTCAGAATCAGACTCTTGTTCTACATTAGAGTTTTGCTAGGAGACATTGATTGCCATCATGTAGAATTCTTTTTCCTCAGCATCATCTTCATCATCACTTGAGCTGGATGAGGCTTCTGATTCTTCTTCTGTATCACTCCAGCTTTCAGCTACAAACCCCTTCCTTATATATTTATTTTTACTAGAGAAGGATTTGTTTCTGTTGTTTCCCCTGAAGTCCTTGTCTTTTCTCCTATCTTTCCTGTCCTTCTTGTCCTTGTTCTGATTTTCTTGACAGTCAGGCACAATATGGCCTAGTTTCCTGCATCCAAAACAGATTATTTCTTTATTATTTGATTTGTCATACCTTGGCTTCTCATGCCCTCTTGATGACCTCTTTCTGAAATCTTTCCTGGCCATTTTATAGAATCTTTTGGCCAGCAAGCTCATCAATTCTTCATTGCCTGTGACCTTGTCTTCAGGCTTCTCTTCTATGGCTTTGAAAGCTATGGTATTCTCCTTTCTGATGATTGGAGAAGTAGTCTTTTGCTCTTCTTCCCTATTCTTAATGAGCAGCTCATAAGATTTGAGCTTGCCCAAAAGAGCTTCTGTAGTTAGTTTAGTTAGACTTATGGCATCTTTAATTGGCCAGATTATTGAATCCCAAGTGCTGGGGAAGCACATTTGGATTTTGTCATTTCGTTCAGTGAGTGTGATCTCCTTATCCAATGTATTCAACTCACTAACTATCAGACTGAGCCTGTTGTACATATCTGCAACTGACTCAGCTTCTCCTTTCTTGAAATTCTCATATTGACTTATGAGATGGGATCTCCTGTCCTTCCTTTCATCAGCAGATCCTGAGACAATTTAGGATAACTTGTCCCATATCTCTTTTGCTGAACTGCATTCAGATACTTTTTGGAATATCTCATCAGACATGGTCTGAGCAAAAATATTCATAGCCTTTGCATCTGCAACTTTCCATTTCTTTATTTCTGCATCTGTTCCTGAAGGAGGTGGAACATCACTTGTACTTGTGATCACTTGAGGTCTTGGACAAACTGGCAAAACAGAGTTAAAATGTCCGCATCAATAGAATTCATGTAAAGCTTAATCCTTGCCTTCCAAAGTGCAAACTTAGAGAGGTTGCACACAGGAGGTCTGGTGCTAGCATAATCTTTGTTCTGTGCCATGGTTTTGTATGAAAATAAATATAATATAAAAAGTAATAACTATCCTCTATAGAAGGTTTATCTTATCAAGGATCTTTTGGTTCAGGTGTTAGCCTGTTCAACCAATCTGTTGAAAATTTAGATGTTGAATAACCAACCTCGCTCTGATACCAATTGAAAGTGAGGAAAGATCTACCTTAACTCTAGATGGGGGGTGAATAGAGTATTTTAAAATAATTCACAATTCAAATAGGTAAAGCAGTGGAAGACTTAAATTTATGTATATGTGTAAGGTGCTTGCAGTGAAGTAAAAAACTAAAGCAAGAAATAAAGAATCACACAGCACACAGCAAAGACAAACACACAGCAACTAGAAGACACAAGGATTTATAGTTGTTCCCCAACAACCTGGGTACATCAACTCTTCTACCACCCTTTGTAGGAATCCACTGCAGGAAGGGTTGATCAGGTGTCCTGGGCACCAATTAGCTTTTGACAAGGTGCTCAAAAACAAACCAGATTTTTTGATCAGGTGTCTTGCCACCACTGAGTTTTGATCAGGTCTCAGAAACCAAGAGTTAACTTTTGAAGGGAGAGATAACCCTGTACAGATGGTGGTAAAATAAAAAGGTGATGATGTCTTCTCTGTCTCAAATCACTAAGAGAAGACTAGTGGAGTGTTGATGTTGTCAAAGCTCCCCCTGAGATGTAGAATGGTTCAGGAGTAAAAGCTTTGCTAGGGTGATAGGTCTTCAGATGCTTCAGATCTCCAGCAGAAGATGATTCCAGCAGATACTGAAATGTTTGGTGTCTGGAGTCCTTGATGTTGAAGCTTTTGAACACTTGAAGATTTGGAGGAGTTGAGTAGCAGAAGATCTCCTCTACAGCAGAATTTTCTTGTGTTCTTGAATATTCAGTAGATTTGAAAATTACAAAAGATGAACTGTTGATCAGAGAAGTTGTATTGTTCAATCTTCTGTGTTGTAATCTAATTCTTCTGTATCTCTTTGTATTCTCTGTATATTGTTGTTTTTTTTCTATTCTCTTCTGCAGGAGTATATCAAAATATGAATTAGATGGCCGTTACTCAGTCATAAATGACTTCCATAAATGACAACTGTCTCTGGGGAAAGTCCTAAGCAACATTCCATTTTAGTCCTTCCTTGAAACTTGCATCAGATTGCTTGAAACGGCTAGAAAATCCTTTGTAATAAATGCAGAAAATAACTCTGAAGGAATTTGAATTAATTCCATAACTGTTCTTCAATTTGAATTCTGAAAGCGTCGATCTCACACAGAAATCGTCGATCTGAGCTCTACGATTGTGGAACTGAGCTCAGAGATTGGATTTTTACAGCAGACGGAAAATGTCGACCTGAGCTCTACGATCGTCGACCTGAGCTCAGCGACTTGGAAAATAGCTGAAGAAAAAACGTCGATCTGAGCTCGAAGATCGTCGACCGGAGATCGACGATTTGCAGACTTGAGCTCAGAGAACGTCGAACTGAGTTCGACGTTTCGTCGACCTGAGCTTGACGAAAATTGTCTTGTCTCAGTACTTAGTCCTGATCTCTGAATGGTCCTGGGGGCAGCTCCAAACCTAAGTTCTAAGCCCTAGACTCATTCTAATTTGACCTTTTCAACTATACAACTAAGTCAAACAATTTTCCTAATAACATAGTTATCCTTGCCCAAATTAGTAATAGGGTGTTCCAACACAAGTGCAATGAGAAGTTTTTACTCTTGATCAAGAGATAATCAACATACACTTCGAGGTTTCTTCCTTTTTGTTCTTTGAAAACACGATCCATCATTCATTAGTAAGTCGCACCAGCGTTCTTAAGCCCGTAAGGCATCCCCAAGTAACAATAATAACTGTGATTTGTGATGAAAGATGTATGAGGAATGTCGGGCTTATGCATTCTAATTTGATGGTAACCAGAGAATGCATCTAAGAAACTCATAAAAATAATACCCAACCGCAGAACCAACTAAAGAATCTATCTGAGGCAAGGGGTAGCAATCTTTAGGGCATGATTTATTTAATCGAGTGAAATCTACACACATTCGCCATTTCCCCCCAGGTTTTTTAACCATTACAACGTTAGATACCCAAGCGGGATATTGAATTTCACGGATAAATTTCGCCTTGAGGAGCTTTGCAACCCCCTCTTTGATTGGATCAGCAAGCTTGGCTGCCACATCTCTTTTCTTTTGTTGCACTGGCTTGACATTCAGATCGATGTTGAGATGGTGGCAGGCGACATCTGGATCAACTCCTGGAATGTCCTCCGCTAACCAAGCGAAGACATCCAGGTTTTCTAGCAGACAAGAGATCAACTCGGATTTCTGATCTTCCGGTATCACCGAGTTGATGGAGAGCTTCTTCTCCTACCCTCCAGCAATCGGTACTCCTTGAGTCACTTGGGCAGGTTTTAGGTGAGCTCCTCTATCATCAACTTCCTCTGAACTGGAAGAAACTTCTGATGTTGTAGCTGGTACAGCAGGAGGATTGACTTCAATCATGTTGACTGTGTGAACATAGCATTCCCAAGCTTTCTTTGGGTTGCTCCTGACCCTTTATTGTTGACCATCAATATTGAACTTTATGGAAAGGTGGTAGGCTGATATCACAGCTTGATACTTGTTAAGCAGAGGCCTCCCGAAGATTTTATTATATCTTCTTAAATCATCGACTACTATGAACTGGATCAGCTTTGTTACTCCTGCAAGACTCACTGAAAGTGTGACACTTCCTTCAACCTCCTTCCTTTCTCTAGAGAAGACATAGAGTGGCCCTTCGGTGGAAAGTAGAGGATTTCCGGTCTTCAGGTCCTCAAAGGTTGACTTGAAAATGAGGTTTACAGAACTGCCTGTATCAATGAGAATCCTATCGACGATGTAGTCCTCGATGGCAGCTTTGATCACAAAAGCATCGTTAAATGGATTGACAGTTGGGTGAATGTCTTCCTGACCAAAAGTGACACTTCCCCTTGATGTAGCAGAAGAAGAGGCAGAGGTGACCTCTACCCGAGAGACCCTTGTGATTGAAGATTTGCAAGTGGATTCGGTCCCTACTCCACCATGAATGCAAAAGAGTCGCCCCAAGGCTCCTTCATCATCTGCGTCAATTCATTCACTCTGAATGTTGATAGGCCCCAAATGGCCAACATCCTAGATCTCTTCACATTCCCAATGGGCTTCAGCCACCTCCTTGCCTTTGGAGGTAGACGGATTTGACGAAACGTCTTTCTTGCCCAGATCTTTCATCTTGCCTTTGGCAACCAACTGCTCGACAAGTTGGCGAAGGGCTCTGCAATTCTTGGTTGAATGTCCCTTCTTGTTGGGTATTGTATCCACAATGTACCTGATTTGAAGAATCCCCTGAACAGGCTAAGGTGAATTGACTATGTATTTGATTACTTGTCTTCTAGTTGTGCTTGCAGCTATTCATTGCTAAGTACACACCAATGTCAGGGTGCAGTAGGTTAATATACACGGGTCTGCACAACGTAATCCCTCGTTGAGCAGATCAGTGTGTTGGCTTACGTGTACTCTCTCTATTGGAGTGTACATATTTCCAAGCACAGGGTCATGAAAGATCAAGAGCAGTCAAGGACCAAGGATGGGCCAAAGACCAGCTCACGGGTGGAAAGAAGAGAAATCGTCTAAGTCCAATTCGTCGAGAATCACTAAGTGATTCTCGCCGATTCGATGAGAATCACTAGTGATTCTCGCCGGTTGGAGCCAGCAGTCTCGACGCCGCCAGAAATTTCTCTAAGGCAGAATCGCCAAGAATCAAGTGTGATTCCCGCCGATTCTCCCCGGCTTCTATATCAGTGCAGCCAGAATTCGGCTAAGTAGAATTCGGCGAGAATCGTAGGTGATTCTCGCCGATTCGTCGAGAATCACCTACGATTCTCGCCGAATTTGACTTGGGCAATTTTCCGATTCTTTCTGGACCGGTCCATGTTACCTGCGGTATTTCGAACCGGACTTAGGTCTTATTGCTGGTGGGGCCCACAACGGTCATGTGCTTGACCTAATGTATATATACCTCCGTATGTATGAGCGGAAGAGATACGAAATACGCGAATTCAAAAAGACGATTCGTCGTCGAGCCCTAAAGCGCGATCGTGCTCCGCCGACCGTCTCCGCCGTTCGTGCAGTTAGTCGACGTTGTTGATCTCAAGTTCTTCCAGATCTCCGGCGACAGAAGCTTAGTCTAGCATAGCGTCTCACGCGTCTAACCAGAGATCCCTTGTCTCTTGATTCGTTGATCGGGAAAAACCTTCCCCTTCCGAATCGATCGAGACGACCGATCCTAGTGTGACCGTTGGAAGACCTTGCTTCCTTTGCTACGAAGTTTGAATCCCCAAAGAACTGCAGCAGTTCTCCGTCGCCGCCGCTTATTCCGAGAACCTAGCCGCCGCTCCAAGCCGCCGTCGGTTTCAAGAAGATTCATTCCAAGAGAGATCTAAGGTTGTAGACTCTTCGTTGACTTCAAGAACACGTCGTCGAACGAAGAGGGACACCTTAATCTCCATAAGTTGTTTGTATTCCTTATACATTCTAGTTTCTTTTTCTTTGTAAAGGAACGGTTGGTTCCTAGTTGTAAGGGTTGGGTGCAACCCGTGTTGTGGGAGTGGTGACTCCTACGTGTGGAAGGGTTCCTTCCGTTAGTGCAAGGATTGGATTTCAATCCAGTTGGTGAAGTGACCGAGTCATCCCTGGTTGGGAGATAGGTCGAAGGGGAAGAGTGGACGTACCCAAATCGGGGAACCACTATAATTTGCCTGTGTTCTTTTCTGTGCTATGTTGTTTGATTTACTTGTGCAGGTACTGTTTTTAATTCCGCAAAAACGCTACAAGTCACCTATCCCCCCCCCATAGGTAAAGGTAGTTGACACTAGGTGGACTTTCAAGTGGTATCAGAGGGAGGTTCCTCGTCAAAAAGGTTCACACATTGAGGAGAATCCTACCACCGGTGTCAACGAGAATGGAGCTGGAGTATGATATCTCTCTGCTTAGACTCCCCACGTGCACAAAGGAATATTATCCCATCTGGAAGATGAGGGTATCTTTTTATTTGGGGGGCATTGATCCTCGCGCATCAATCTTCTTGGAAGAGGGTCCATTCATTCCCATGAAGGCCTCCTGCTCTGGAAAGGATATGCAGATCCCCATGGAGACTACTGAAATGTCTGAGATTGAATTCTCTCTATTCAACTTGGATAAAGTGATTCGTAAAATCATCCTGGATGTCTGGTCTGGACCTTCCCGGTCAAGACTGGAAAAGTGTAGGACGGCCAAGTCCTTGTGGAAAACAGTATCAGACCTCATGGAGGGATCAGACAGAACAGGGATAAGTCGCCTGCAAGAGGATGAGGCATATATGGGGGTTAGCTTTTCTGAAGAAGAAAGTGATGACCAATTTCTCAGTATCAGGGCTCCTGTGTCCTTATCAGAGACTGAGGAGGAAGTTGAGGAAGACCGCTCGGTTGAAGATGACACAGCTGTCCCTGTCAGTCTGAACGCTATCTCTGAATAGCCAAGTCAGGATCAGGTATCTTCTTCATCTTGCCCCTCTCCTCCTCAAGTTCCTGAAGACAGGAATAGTTTGGATGACAGCCCTGAAGAGTGCCCTTCAGAAGAGCAACCTAATTGTTGAGGAGCAAGCTCAAGAGATTGCTCGACTGAAGATCTTGTTGGATCTCCAATTGGCTTCCAACAAGGTAAAGGACTCTAAAATCTCTGATCTAGAGGGTCGTCTAGAAAATGAGAAAAGGATAGTATTGAACTTCTCCATGGTGGATGCTATCAAAAGAAAGGGAGAAAATGGGTGGATCTCCCGTATTATTAATTCATGGAGAAATGGGGAAACGGTATTCCGACCCCCCACCCCAGGCAGGGAGGGTACTCATCATGCCTTTAGGTATGACCACAGGAACTCCCGTGGTCACTGCAAGGTGGATCAGCCCTCATGTGGAGACACCCATAGTGCAATGGCTGTCATGGCCACCCACAAGAGAATACCTCATGCTTATCCCAAACCCTTTGTATTCTCGGCCTCAGCCCCAACTCGGCATGAATCTGCTGGTTTCAACTCTCAATGCGCTTCTCACCACCCTAGGACATAGGAAAGGGAGGTTAGAAGTCATGCTGTTAGCGCTCATGGGACCTCTGGAAGGGTGCTGACTGAAAGGAAGGCACCACCTCCTAGGTCTCAAGACGCCCGCCACATGCATTCTTTCCACCCTTCCATGTGTCACGGTGGAAGAGACAATTTTGTGAGCAGATCCGGCACTATCCCGTTTAGACCTAGGACCTTGACTACCTCAGTCACCAAATCAGGTCACAAACGGCGATACAACATTCATAGGTGTTGGTGCTGTGGCAAAGTGGGTCACTTTGCCATAGATTGTTGGCACAACCACTCTGTGTCAAGGGCAAGGGCATATCCACATCCTCGAGGCAAAGTTAGCCCTCCCACCAGGATTCCTGTGGGAAGGCATTCAAATTGTTATGCTGACAAGAACCTAGGACCCAATACTTATTGGGTTCCTAAGGAAAGATAACTCTTTCTTGCAGGGTAGTCTAGGTTCCCATAAACCTGATGGGAACCAGACAGGAGATGCTCCAAGAATGATGTGGAAAAAGTATCTGGAATAGGAGCAGTGCCATCAACACAGGCACATGTGCCAGACTCGAAAAGCTACACCTGGATGAGCCCGAGAAAGATGCAACTCCGAAATACGTTAAGGTATCCACCTCAACGCTGATCGGAGAGGATGACGGTCAGGATGGAGCAGTCCCCCCTGAAGAGGAAGGGGCCCCAGAAATTGCTAGAGCTCCTGATGCAAGACTTCTAGAGCTCAGACACGTGAGGGATCATCCCAGAAATCAAATCATTGGAGATCCCCGAGACGGTGTCAGAACTCGCCGAGGTACTCTTAACGAGATTCTGCATTTTAGCTTTCTGTCGCAGGTTGAGCCAAAGAAGTTCGACGAAGCAAATAAAGATGCGTCATGGATATTGGCCATGCAAGATGAGCTGCATCAATTCGAAAGATGCAAAGTCTGGACGTTGGTTCCCAGACCTAAGATGCAAAATGTGATTGGCACCAAATGGATCATCAGAAACAAGTTGGATGAACACGGGGTCATCATCAAGAACAAAGCCAGATTGGTGGCTCAAGGATACAGACAGGAGGAGGGGATTGACTTCGACCAGACGTTAGCGCCAGTTGCACGGCTCGAGGCAATCCGTCTATTCCTAGCCTATGCCTCTCACAAAGGATTCACAGTCTATCAGATGGATGTGAAATCGGCATTCTTGAATGGAGACTTGAAAGAGGAAGTATACGTCGCTCAACCTTCAGGTTTTGTCAATCCTACTTATCCTAATCATGTATATTTTCTTAATAAAGCTCTATATGGCTTAAAACAAGCTCCTCGAGCTTGGTATGAGACCTTGTCTAGCTTTCTTCTTGAGAACAAGTTCTCTAGAGGAAAAATAGATAAGACATTGTTTCTCAGGGAAGTCAAAGGCAAGATCTTGCTGGTGCAAATCTATGTCGATGACATTATTTTCGACTCAACAGACAATAATCTTTGCAAAAAGTTTTCCAAACTCATGCAAGGAAAGTTTGAAATGAGCAGTATGGGAGAGCTGAAATATTTCTTGGGACTTCAAGTGAAACAGTCTTGAGGAAGGAATTTTCATTTCTCAGACGAAGTTCACCAATGAACTCCTCAAGAAATTCGGAATGGAGAATGCAACCTCTATGAGGACTCCAATGGGATCCACCGTGTCTCTGGATAAGGATGAGAAAGGGAAACCTTTTGATGAAACCAAATACAGAAGCATCATTGGATCTCTGCTCTACCTTACTGCGAGTAGACCGGATATCATGTTCTCCACATGTGTTTGTGCCAGATATCAGGTGAACACTAAGGAATCTCATTATGTCGCTGCAAAGCGAATTCTTAGATACCTTAAAGGTACTCCTAATCTTGGCTTGTGGTACCCGAGAAACAATGATGTCGAGCTAATAGGTTTTTCAGATGCTAATTTTGCAGGAAGTAGGGATGACGGGAAAAGCACTTCCGGGACGTGTCAATTCCTCGGAAGAAGGCTCATCTCATGGAATAGCAAGAAGCAGAAATTGTGTAGCAACCTCCACAGTGGAGTCAGAATACATCTCGGCTGGGAGCTGTTGCGCATAACTCCTATGGATCAGAAACCAGTTAGCAGACTATGATCTTAAGTTCAAGGAAGTACCGATGTACTGCGACTCCTCCAGTGCAATTGCGATTGCCAACAATCCGGTACCGCACAGCAGAACGAAGCATATTGAAGTGCGCTACCACTTCATTCGGGAGCACGTGGAGAATAAGGACATCTCTCTCTGCTATGTCCCCACGGACAAGAAGATTGCAGATATTTTCACAAAGCCCCTAGACGAGGCCAAGTTCAGTCTTTTCAAAACTGAATTGGGGATGCTAAACTATGAGGAATGAAGACTACAGAAGCTCCAAGCTCGTGCATCTAGGGGGAGCCTCTGCTAGGAACTTAAGTGAAAGCACAGGTGCAAGAACTGAGGGGGAGCATGGTGTCTCATGCTACAGTCCCAGATTTGCAGAAGCCGAAAAGGGGGAGATTACCCTCTCGGCTAAGGTGCATGCTCCAATTTGCTCCTATTGCTCTAAAGATAATGGTATGGAATTTCACTTGATTCTCGTTTTTCAAAGTTGTGTTCTTCCAAGCCATTATATTCACCTTAACTCGTAGGGTTTAGGCTTCTTCAAATAGGGGGAGATTGTTGGGTATTGTATCCACAATGTACCTGATTTGAAGAAGCCCCTGAACAGGCTAAGGTGAATTGACTATATATTTGATTACTTGTCTTCTAGTTGTGCTTGCAGCTATTCATTGCTAAGTACACACCAATGTCAGGGTGCAGTAGGTCAATATACATGGGTCTGCACAACGTAATCCCTCGTTGAGCAGATCAGTGTGTTGGCTTACGTGTACTCTCTCTATTGGAGTGTACTTATTTCCAAGCACAGGGTCATGAAAGATCAAGAGCAGTCAAGGAGCAAGGATGGGCCAAAGACCAGCTCACGGGTGGAAAGACGAGAAATCGTCTAAGTCCAATTCGTCGAGAATCACTAAGTGATTCTCGCCGATTCGACGAGTGATTCTCGCCGAATCGTCGAGAATCACTAGCTGATTCTCGCCGGTTGGAGCCGGGAGTCTCGACACCGCCAGAAATTTTTCTAAGGCAGAATCATCGAGAATCAAGTGTGATTCCCGCCGATTCTCCCCGGCTTCTATATTAGTGCAGCCAGAATTCGGCTAAGTAGAATTCGGCGAGAATCGTAGGTGATTCTCGCCGATTCGTCGAGAATCACCTACGATTCTCGCCGAATTTGACTTGGGCAATTTTCCGATTCTTTCTGGACCGGTCCATGTTACCTGCGGTATTTCGAACTGGACTTAGGTCTTATTGCTGGTGGGGACAACAACGGTCATGTTCTTGACCTAATGTATATATACCTTCGTATGTATGAGCGGAAGAGATACGAAATACACGAATTCAAAAAGACGGGCCGTCGTCGAGCCCTAAAGCGCGATCTTGCTCCATCGACCGTCTCTGCCGTTCGTGCAGTTAGTCGCCGCTGTTGATCTCAAGTTCTTCCAGATCTCCGGCGACAGAAGCTTAGTCTAGCATAGCATCTCGCGCGTCTAACCAGAGATCCCTTGTCTCTTGATTCGTTGATCAGGAAAAACCTTCCCCTTCCGAATCGATCGAGACGACCGATCCTAGTGTGACCATTGGAAGACCTTGCTTCCTTTGCTACAAAGTTTGAATCCCCATAGCACTGCAGCAGTTCTCTGTCGCCGCCGCTTATTCCGAGAACCTAGCCGCCGCTCCAAGCCGCCGCCGGTTTCGGGAAGATTCATTCCAAGAGAGATCTAAGGTTGTAGACTCTTCGTTGACTTCAAGAACACGTCGTCGAATGAAGAGGGACACCTTAATCTCCATAAGTTGTTTGTATTCCTTATACATTCTAGTTTCTATTTCTTTATAAAGGAACGGTTGGTTCCTAGTTGTAAGGGTTGGGTGAAACCCGTGTTGTAGGAGTGGTGACTCCTACGTGTGGAAGGGTTCCTTCCATTATTGCAAGGATTGGATTTCAATCTAGTTGGTGAAGTGACCGAGTCGTCCCTGGTTGGGAGATAGGTCGAAGGGGGAGAGTGGATGTACCCAAATCGGGGAACCACTATAATTTGTCTGTGTTCTTTTCTGTGCTGTGTTGTTTGATTTACTTGTGCAGGTACTGTTTTTAATTCCGCAAAAACGCTACAAGTCACCTATCCCCCCCCCCATAGGTGAAGGTAGTTGGCACTAGGTGGACTTTCACTTCTCCTTAATGAACTTGCAGAATAGATCAAAGTTCCTTGTTTTCCACTCTCTTTGAGGTCCTTTCTTCTTTTCTTCAGACTTCCTTTGCAGAATCTGAACGACCTCATCAATAATAAGGCCCAGATCTGCAAACTACTCCACGGAGTCGATGTAATGCTGCCTTGGAGCAGGCAGAGCATCTTGAAGAACTGGAAGAACTTGTGATGGTAAGGCGAGAGCGATGGCCAACGACAGTCTCTGATCACGAAACTGTTGATGGCCAATGAATGGTTCCTTGTGACAGAAATGACGGCCCCTTTGAGTAGGAGGCTGATAGTCGGGGCGAGGAGGCGTGGCGTGGCGATGATCAGCTGGAGAACTAGAAGCATCCCTTCCTTCAGCCTTAGCTATCAGGGATGAAATGTATGACGGGTTGGCGTTCTCACATTCAATGAACCGGTTGATGAGAGAAATAAACTCTTGATAAGTTGCTGGTGCTTTGGTTGTTGCCTTGAACTTTAGAGGACCTTCCCAGAGGCCGTGGATCAAAACGACTTTGTAATAGTCTTGGTTCACATTTGGCACCCCTTTGATCTCTTTCTGGAAGCAATCAATGAATTGGTCAGCTAACTCATTGACTCTCGGCTTTATATCAAAAAGCGCTGTTGGACCATCCTTTCTCTTCTTGGAGGTAGCAAACCTTAGCCGGAGCTCACTGTGGATATCGGCAAAAGAAGGAATTGAGCTTGACGACAGGTCAAAGAACCACTCTCTCGCTTGTCCATCGAGAGTAGTAACTAATATTTGGCACTTGATTGCGTCAGAGAGGCATCTCAAAGCTACTGCCCCTTCGAGCAGGCCACTGGATCGGTCTTCCCTATATACAAAGGCAGACGAAGTTCTTTGTAACTGCTTGGAGCTGACTCCCATCGGATTCTATCCACAAAAGGAGAGGGCGCTTTATAATCAGCTGGATAGGCGGGGCGGACTAGTGCAGGAGCATCCACGGGCTGCACGGACTAGCGGTCTGTGAAGTTAAGGATGCGGGTAGGACTGCCCCTGGCCGCCTCTCTGAAGAAATCCATCAGAGAGGCAAAGTGATCTTCTTGTGGCCACAGAGGATCTATGGTCTGGGATGGAGGGCGAGCTTGAGGAGAAGGCGTAACTGCCAGAGATTGCTGAAGCAGAGTTCGGCGAGCTGGGGTCTTGCAGACTAGAGTGTCCGTGGGATCTGCTGCGGCCTGAGGCACAAGCCACTGAGTCAGCGTGCTTATCGCTTGACTGATTGTATCCAAATGATGATCGGTCTCCCTGCGAGATCGCTTAGCCTTCTAACAAGACTGTTTGATCGCATCCCATAGCTACTCCTCAGACGAACTGGAGCGGTCTGAACGACGAGCTCGGCAGTCTGACATGCTGGTTCGCTTATTTCGAAAAACTTCTTGATATCTGAAGGTCGCGTCTTAACTATTGATGTGCGGAAATGGACACCAGCAGCTATAGGTTCGAACACAGAGGGAATGGAAGGAAAAGAGGCAAATGCAAGTAGCTATCTACTAGCAGATCGAAGAAAGAAATCAGAGCCGTGAGCAACGACAACACCAGACTTCGCCCGTCACGGCCTAAATGTCTCTCTTGTGACGGGCTTTCGTTTGATTGCAAATGGCTTATTACAAGTAGAAGAAAAGAGCTAAAAGAAGAGAAAGATGGAGACCGCAAAGCCTGAGATTCGAGTCCGCAGCCTTTAATAAGTAGGCTCCTGGGCTCGAGTCAGCATGCTTTGGGTGCACCGCTTCCCCTTATTTATAGGTTTTGGGGCCTGCTCAAACGGGTAGTGCTACAATAACCGGTTGCCCGAGGTATAGGAGAACCGGGCAGCGATGACATGAAATAAAAAAGAAAAGACAAGCCAGTCCACGCAAGAGCGGCAGACTGGGCTCGTAATCTGGAGCTTCCGTCTGGCTGTTGGACGCAATTCTGGCTGAAGGGCCGCGACCTGTCCGGGTTGATTCTTGAGTCCACCCTAAGAGAGTTGGCAGATGATTTAGGAAGCTGATCACCTGAGTTTGGATGACCTGGGCGGATTGGAGAGTTGAGTCCGCCGCTGAAGGAGGCTGGTATTGGATTCTCGACTGGGCGACCTGGATGGATTGGAAACTAAGTTCGCTGCCGGAGACGCCTATATCTTGCTAATGTTGAGACTTGCCGACCTAAGCGGACTAGAGAATCGAGTCCGCTAATAAAGGAGGATGACCTGGGTACTTGTTGAACATGTTGTGGATTCTAGGGTCTGGACTGCCTTGTAGTTTAGATGGAAGGAACAGAAGAAGTTAGAGATGATCACAAATCATTACTGAATCAAGAGTACGAAGCATTCAAGAAGGGAATAAATGACACCATTGCAGACAACTTCGAGAAATTCTTCATGATTGTCAACGGTCTCAAAAACTGCGGCCGCACCTTCACTATTGGTGAATTGAATGAAATATTCAATAGATCCTTGGCAAAGGACTAGGATACTAAAGTGGTTGCCAATAGGGAGTTTGGGAAGTTGCTTGACATTGACCCTATGAACATCTTTGGAAAGCTTTTCTCCTACGAGCTTCAAATGAACACCATAAAGAAGGAGGAGCAAAGTAGCAGCAATTCAAGCAAAGAGAAGTCAGTTGACCTGAAGGAGGAAGGTTTGAGAAAGTCAAATGTCATTTCACCAGTACACAAACGTGCTCCAGACACCCTAGAAGACTCTGAGCCAAGCACATCAGTGTAACAACCCAAAATATTAAGATGGAGTCAGGCTAGGTGACACGGCCTAGGACACGGGTGTGTCCAGTGCACACGGCCTGGGACACAGGTGTGTCCCAGGGCATTTCCTTTTCTCGAAGCATCGACTCGAGTTATCAAAAACTGATCATCGAGAGGCGACACGGCCTGGGACACGGGCGTATCCAAGGGAGTGTCCTTCTCGGGAGAATATTGAGTGGCGTTGAGTGGCGCTGAGAGGAATGGCATTGAGTGGCGTTGAGTGTGGAACACGGCCTATGACACGGGCGTGTCACAGGGGCGTATTGGGCACACGGCCATGGACACGGGCGTGTGCCTTAGTCGTGTCCTGCGCGGGTGATTTGGGCTTGTGTTACAAAGGGTGACACGGCCAGTAACACGGCCGTATCAAAGTCGACACGGGCATGTCAGTCCTGTGACACAGGCATGTGGAGCTAGTGTTCTAGTTCATTCTGAGTCGGTTCGTACACCGCTTGGGGGACACAGCCTGGGACACGGGTGTGTCACAGGCCGTGTCAAGTCAAAAATGGAATTTTGGGCAGATCTTGGCCATCCAATTATTTCTATTTGGATCTAATGGCCCTGGTCTTTTCTTGTAGTGATAATACTGAGTATTAGCTTCTTCTCTCATTCTTATCAAGAGAGAAAAAGACAGAGAGCTGGGAGGAAGGAGAAGGAGGAGAAGAGAAAGGCTTTGGTGGTGCTCCCGTTGTCCGATTTGAGATCCGAGGCTAGTTTAGTGGAGACAACGCTGCTGCGGTGCTTTCTAACCGGCCAGATTTTTGATGGCTCCTAAGAGATCGTCAAGGGTAACGATCTTCCTTCTTGGACATGTGAAGTCCTCCTATATGCATGAGTAAGGAATCCTTTCCACCAAAAGGTGGAAAAAGTGAGTGATTCCAGTGGGTGATAGTTGTTATCCCCAGCTTGAGTCTGCATACATACCCGGAAAAGTGTAGTACGGGATAGGAATGTTGTGTGAAGCCTATCTGGACATGTTGGTCTGGATTGGGGATGTTGCATTTACGTATCGGAGAAGACTCCGCGTATACTCGTGTAGTTAGTGGGGTCGTTGGGTTATGCCTGGGAAGGGGAGTAGCAGGAAGTACTGGAATGTGGAACTCCAAGAAAATGCCCTTGTGCTGTGTGTGTTGTGGCTATGATGTATCCAGTCCTTGATGGACGATGAAGCCAGTCCTAGTTGGACAATGTGGCTATTGTGACGCCAGTCCTTGGCGGACATTATGGCGATTGGGAGCTGTGAGCTCTAGAAGGCCTCGTGTCGAACAGGAAAGGTGAAGCTGACCTGCGCCTTTTATTATAGCCGCAAGTACGATGTGCTTGGTGAGGGCAAGGCGAGTTGAGCAAAGGGGGTGGTGGATCTGTATCTGTGTTATGTTGACTGTACAAGGAAGTGCCAAGGCAATTGGCTTTCGTCAGTAGCATAATGAGAGTCTTAGGCCTGCGTGCCATTAAGACTAAATGCTCATTGGCGTTCATCCCGGTTTACCAGTGTACCCAAAAGTGTGCCTGAGAGCTTAGATCGTCGGGACGGGTGGCAGACGGTTGTGATGGATTACTTGTGCGTGAGAGCACAATATGTATATTATCTGTCAATTGTTATTTGCTCTACAGGGAAGGAATGCCTCTGCCCATGGAAAGGGGTAGGATCATTATAAATTGGTCAGCTGAATGCTGACCGTTGCCTTGTTTGCCACCTTCTAGGTGGATTGTCCCTGTGCAGGTGCTGGAGAGCCGAGCGGAAAATGAAGGGCTGATGCCCTTGCTGCTGTTGTTGCCGCTCTTGCTGTTGCTGCTAGCCCTTGAAGGCTAGCTTCTGTATTTTCTTTTATTCATGTATGGACGGCCTGCGCGCCGATGTCTGTAATCCATACTATTTAAAGAGGAACTGTAAGGCCTTAAGGCCAAACTGTAGTATTTGTTATCCCCTCGTTTGAGTGGTTGTATATAACGTTGGTTTATATATATGGTGGATATTCCTGCAATGAGTTCAGCTACTTGTGTATATATTCTGCTAGCATGCTCTGTGTTAGGATGCGTTGATGGTATTATCCTATGACCTCACCGTCTGTTTGTAGCATATAGTGTGGGGCCCGGGCCGGACCTTCTATTATATGTTATGTAACGGGTGGAGTCGTTACAATCAGGCTCTGAGCTATCTGATGGAGAGTTCTCTCCCATATCTAAGGAGTTCAAGAAACTGCTCAGCAAGAGGAGATAGATGAAGAATCAGTCATCCTCCTCTTACTTCAGAAGATCACATCATGATGGTGATCTCTCCAAGAAAAGCTACAATCGAGAGGACAAGTACAAATCTAAACAGAACAAGCATTCTTCCTCTTACATTGTGTGTTATTGCTGTAATAAGACATGACACATGATTGCGGAGTATCCGTACATGAAGAAGGATGAAAAGAGATCCTTCAAAGGTAAAAGGAAGGAAGAGAAAAGCTTCATCGCCAAGAAGTCCAAGACTCTCAGCGATAGTGACTCGAGTGAGTAAAGTTCAGAGAATGAGGAAGCTTATTTCGGGCTTATGGCTTGATCAGACAAGGAAGATGGCAACTCCGGGTTCCATAGAAAGGTAAACTCTCAGATTATACTCTCTGAGTTAGAAACCCCCTCTATTGGTCATGAGGACTACTCTTCAGAGGAAGATGAAGCTGACTTGATGGCTCAGCATGAGAACCTATTGAAAGCTTTTGACCAATGCCGAAAGGTAATCAAAAAGCAAACAAAAGAGATTGCCTCCCTCAAGGCAGTGGAAACAAGTCTGGAGGAGGAACTTGCAAAATTACTTCCTCTCAGAGATTAAGTCCACTCCTTGAAAGAGGAATTGAAAAGCTCACCTGAGACATTAAGACAGAAGGTAAAATACCTAGATGAGCTAGAAGAAAAGCTCTTGGTGGAAAGGAAGCTAGTTGAAAGCTACTCGAAGCCAAAGACTGTTCTTCCTCTCATCGATGAGTTTTCTGGTCCAAATAAGAGTAGTGGTCTTGGCCATGTTACTTGAAGAGGTAAGGCTACTAAGAAAGCCAACGCCAAATACAAAGGGAAGTCACCAAAAGGTCAACCATCATTTAAGAAGGTAATCTTCCTGACGAATAGTTTTGACCTTGAGACATCCTATGGTCACCTTGTTAGGACTACTTATGTGGAACCAAAAAGGCACTACCAAGGATGGACCTATACCCGAGACTTTGGGGCAAGTGTTTTTAAGGCTCCTTACGAAGAGATTAACTCTTAAAGACTGTTGGAGCTAGTGGAGACCGGGCAAACTTGTGTCTAATCACAGCGGTCTACTAGTCTTAGTGACCTGGAGGTTTGGTCAAGCGGTTTGGTGGTGAACCTCAGCTTACGGTCAGGAGCAGCAGCAGCGGTCTGGATGAAGCTACAGAAGTCTGGCATAGAGTTTCAGAAGCAGTCTTGATGAAGCCTTAGTGGTCTTGTTGAAGCTGTAGCCATCTGGTTGAAGCCGCAACAGCGGACAGGTAGTTAACCGCAACAGCGGTCTGTAGCAACCAGCGGTTGCAGTCCGATAGCTTGCAGCAGCTACGGTCAGGTGGGTATCCGCAACTGCAGTCTTGTGGCAACCCGTAGTTGCAGTTTGGTGGCCTGTATCAGCGGTATTCCCTAGAGCATATATACGACTTTACTAATTGTCCGCTTGTTGTTTTATAATTTGTTGTATAGTGGGCAGTTTGACCGTATCAAACCACATAGGCCGCCCAGATTGTATTTAGTCCCACATCGGTTGTTGTTTTCTCTCATGATGGAGACGACGACCCTCAATATATTGAAGATGGTGACGGCGCGCTTACAGAAGAACTTTCTCCGCCTTCAAATAAAGATTTGTGGCGTCGTGATGACCATGTGGAGAGTCGCCATAATATCAACCAGGGGTGCAAACCAATTTATTAATATTTATTAATAGTTTATTAATAATTATTAATAATTATTAATTCATTTTTATGTTTATTTTAATTTTCATTACATGTGTAATGATGGGTGCTTATAACCATCATGTGTTGTTTTAATTATTTCATTTCATGTATTATGATGGCTGCATATAACCATCATATTTTCAATTTGAATTTTGAATTTTGAGTGGAGGGAGATTGAGTGGTGTAGGCTATATATAGCCATGTTATGAAGGATTGATTAGAGAGAAGAAGAATAAGAAAATAATCCCCCTAAAGATGTTTTGAGATCCTACTCCCCCCTTGGAAAAATTCGGCCATCCCTCTTTCCCCCCTCTTCCTTGGCAATTTAGGCCACCCTCCTCCCTCTCCTCCTTGTGGAATTCGGCCACAAGACTCCTCCCCTCTTTCCCTCCCCATTTCTCACCTTAACAACCCTCTCCTACTCCTTTTCTCGCCAAAAAAATGACCTCCAACAAAGAAACCATTGAACCCACCTCCTTGAAGAAATCGGCAAAGGCAAATATTTCCTTTGTGGATTCCAACTCCGGCGTGACGCGACGAAGGTGGACAAGTTTCTCTCCATACGGCGTGACTCCGGCGAAGCCGTTGAAGAACGATCCAAGTAGAGAAATCAGAATCATCCATTCAGATAGGGTAACGAATCCTTTCTACCGATTGTGTGTATCTCTTCCTAGATTAATTCCTGTGGTGGTAGATTCTTAGCGTTGAATTTTTTATAGCAATAAAAATTAGATCGTGGTGATCTTTCAATTTCTTTTGTTGTCCCTCTTAATTTCCTTTAATTTCGAGAAAGGCTTGGTGAACCTTCGTTTTCTTTTATTGGGAGATATCTACCTTTTCCGAATCATATTTTATTTGGTAGATCTCTTTTGGTACAACACCGCTCGTTTGGACCGGGTAGGTCCTTTTAGCTGGAAATAATATTCGCTTATCGCCTCTATTCGATCCTAATCGGTTTGGCTATCCGTACGCTAGCATATATTTGATAGAATTAATTAACGTGGTGCTGCGTAGAGCGATTGTGCGAATATACGATTTGGATTGTGGAGAGGTATTCGTGCTAGTCCGTATATCTATTCATTGTCAAATATGTGAGCCTGCATCAATTTGGTATTAGAGGGAGGTTCACGCCAATTTCCTAATTGGCCTCCTCCCCCTTTTTCTTTGAACACCGACACACACTTTGCACGTTTCATTGCACATCATATAAATACATTTTTTAAATTTTTGTTCTGCAAATAGCGGCCTAAAATTTCAAATTTTTCTCAAAATTCACAAAAACTATAATTCTGGAAATTCTCCATCATTTTCTTAGTAAGAAATCCAAAAAAAAATTATTTGTCATTAAGTCATTATTTTTATTAAATCGTTATAAAATTTTAATTTTGGTATGCAAATAGCGGCCTATATTTTTATTTTTTTAGCAAAAAAATCAAAAAAATTTATTTAATAATTTTCATATTATTTTCTGCAAGCAAATAAAAAAATCTTTTATCACCATAGTTATTAATTGGGAACAATTCCATCTTTGAAAATTAAATTGGGCCAGGTTCACTTCTCATTGCATGTGCACCAGTTCCGGGTGAGTTTCCTCTCTGGTTCTCACTAAAATGGCATATGACCTATATGCTGCCCGCTTAGACTATTCTTGTGGTAAGGATATGGCTAAACACACCCCTAGGGCACACCACATTTATCCTACTTATGAAGGCTTAGGATGTCCCCAAATGTTTAGAGATTGGCTTAAGGGATTAGAGCATTATTTTAATTGCTACTTATGGGATGACCACAAAAAGGTTAACTTTATCGGAGAGTGATTAGTAGTTCAAGCCCAGTTGTTTTGGTTAAACGAAGAGCGTCATGTTGGTAGCTGTTGGAACACCCTATTACTAATTTGGGTAAGGATCACTATGTTTGTCTTAGGAAACCAGGTTGACCTAGTTGTATAGTTGTAAAGGTCAACATTAGAATGACTCTAAGGCTTAGAACTTAGGTTTGAAGCTGCCCCCGGGACCATTCCAATATCAAGGATATAGAGCCAAGTATAAGGCAATTCTCGTCGAGCTCCGGTCGACGAAACGTCGAGCTTAGTTTGACGCTCTCTGAGCTCAACTTCGATAAATCGTCGAACTCCAGTCGACGATCTTCGAGCTCAGATCGACGATCTGATTTCAGACAATTTTGTTTAATCGTCGAACTGCATTCTACGTTTTTTTAGCTCAGGTCGACGATCTCTCTTCAGCTATTCTTCAAGTCGCTGAGCTCGGTTCGACAATCTTCGAGCTCAGTTCGACGTTTTCTGTCTGTTTGATCTATTTCCATCTCTGAGCTCAGTTCGACGATAGTAGAGCTCAGATCGACGATTTTTCTGAGAGATCAACGATTCTAAGGATTCAAATGCTGCCAGTCTTTGGAATGTTTTCGAAATCTCTCAGCATTTATGTTAAGGAGATCTGCCAGCCGTTTGTCTTTATTCTGGAGCAAGTTTCAAGGAATTATTCAGGGAATGTTTTATTGGACCTTCCTCTAGAAGACAAGACTCTTTATGGAAGACATTTATGCCTGCCAACGGCTATCTTTGACAAGATTCTTTTTGAGAATAAGATCTTCCTTTTCATCTTCAGTCAGACAAGAACACACAATAACATACACAGAGAACACAACAAGAAGAATTAAGCTGTGACAGATAACATTTTGCTTACAGAAAAGTGATCACAGCCTCTTCTCAAGAACTCCAGACACCTCATCTTTCAGACTTTTTCCTGAAACAATCTTTTGCTGGAGATCTAAAGTTCTGAAGGCCTATCACCTAGATCAAAGCTTCCATTCCTGAACCTGTCTATAACTCAGGGGGAGCTTTGACAACAAAAGATCCACTAGTCTTCTCTCATTTGATTTGAGAACAGAGAAGACAACTTCATCTCTTTATCTTTTCTTTTACTGCTGTAAAAGGGTTCTTGAACTCCCTTCAAAAGTTCTGTCTGGTTCTGAGAGCCTTGTCAAAACTCAGTGGTGGCAAGACACCTTATCAAAAAATCCAGTTTTGGTTTTTGAGCACCTTAACAAAAGCTCATTGGTGTCAGGACACCTGATCAACTCATCCTGAGTGGATTCCTACCAAGGGTGGTAGAAGAGTGGATGTACCCAGGTTTTTGGGGAACCACTATATTTCCTTGTGTCTTCTGGGTTGTTTGTGTGATTGGTTTGCTGTGTGCTGTGCTCTTTACTTCTTTGTTTTTAACTCTTTACTAACACTCTACACTATACTATAAATTGAATTTTATATTTGCTGATTAATTTCAACTGTGAAATTAATTTAAATAAACTCTATTCACCCCCCTCTAGAGTTGAGATAGATCTTACCCTCACTTTCAATTGGTATCAGAGGGAGGTTGGTTGCTCACACAGGCTAACACCTGAACCAAAAGATCCTTGATAAGATCAATCTCTTAAGAGGGTTATTCTCTTTATATCTTATATTATTCAAAGACATGGCACAGAACAAGGATTATGCAAGCACCAGACCTCCAGTGTGCAATCTATCTAAGTTTGCACTCTGGAAGGCAAGGATTAGATTATACATGAACTCTATTGATGAAGATATTTTCAATTCTGTCTTGACAGTTTGTCCAAGTCCACCTGCAAGCTCAAGCACAAATGCTTTTCCACCTCCCTCAGGAACAGATGCTGAAATTAAATGATGGAAGACTGCAGATGCCAAGGCTATGAACATCTTAGCTCAAACAATGTCTGATGAGATTTTTCAGAAGGTAGTTGAATGCAACTCAGCTAAAGAAGTATGGGACAAACTCTCAGAAATTGTCTCAGGATCTGCTGATGAGAGGAAAGACAGAAGATCTCACCTCATAACCCAATATGAGAACTTCAAGAAAGGAGAAGCTGAGTCAGTTGCAGACATGTACAACAGATTAAGTCTGATTGTCAATGAGCTAAAGACTTTGGATAAAGAAATCTCATTGACTGAGCTTAATGACAAGATCCTAATGTGCTTCCCCAGCACTTGGGATTCAAGAATCTGGCCAATCAAAGATGCCAGAAGTCTAAATGAAATCACTACTGAAGCTCTCCTAGGCAAACTCAAATCTTATGAGCTGCTCATCAAGAACAGAGAAGAAGAACAGAAGGCTGCCTCACCAGTCTCAAAGAAAGAGAAGTCAATAGCTTTCAAAGCCATTGAGAATCAGCCTGAAGAAAAGCTCACAGGCAATGAGGAGTTGGTCAACCTACTGGCCAAAAGATTTTACAAACTGGCCAGAAAGGACTTCAGAAAAAGGCCATACAAAGGACATGATAAACCAAGGTATGATAAGTCAAATAATGATAAAGAAATTATATGCTTTGGTTGCAGGAAACCAAGCCACATTATGCCTGACTGTCCAGAAAACAAGAACAAGGACAGAAAGGATAGAAGAGAAAGAAGGAAAGAGAAAGACTTCAAAAAGAACAGCTCAGACAAAGCCTCCTCCAGCAAGAACAAACATACAAGGAAGGGCTTTGTTGCTGAGACATGGAGTGAGACAGAAGAGGATTCTGAAACTTCATCCAGCTCCAGTGATGATGAAGATGATGCAGATGAAAAAGAATTTTGCATGATGGCTATCAATGCCTCACAACAAAACTCTGATGCAGAATCAGATTCAGACTCAGAAACTCAACCAGAAGAAGATCAGGTAATTAACTCTTTTGATTTTAATTCTGAGGACTTTAAAATTGAATTTAAGACATTGTGTTTGGACTTACTAAAATCTGAGAAAGAGATAATCTCTCTCAGAAACAAATTATCTGAATACAGTGTCCTAAACTCAAATAACCTCAAACTCTCTGAGGAGTTAGAATGCTGTAGGGAGGAGATAGCTTCACTGAAAGTGAACTATCAAAGGCCAAAAAGTTTGAAGAATCCCTAAATGGGAGAAGTATCAGACTGATGGACATTACAAGCACAGTGAACTCTAAATTCAATAGTACACTGGGCTTGGGTGCCTCATCCAGCCAACCTATAATATTAACAACTCCAATCAAATTTGTCTCTGACAAAGGAAAGGGAGTAATAGAGGTAGCTAGGAAGAATGCAGATCTGCCAGAGAAAATTTTAGTTCAACAGATTGCGTCGAGCAGAGCTCGACGATCGTCAAACAGAGCTCGACGATCGTCGAATAGAGCTCGACGGTCTAACCCAAAATCGTTGACCTCAGCTCAACGATATCCAGACTCTGAACTTCAGTATAATCGATCTTCGAACAGAGATCGACGATCTGACCCAAGATCGTCGACCTCAGTTCGACGATCGTCGAACAGAGATCAGGTCTGTGAACATTCCTTCAATGGCACATCTAGATTCAATCCTAAAAGTCCCACATCCCAAGGCTTTAACCCCTATACTGAATGGATAGTACCTCCTAGGAGATACCATCCTGAAGGCTATAAGATTCAACCTGAGATGTCTTTCATTTCTGAATTCAAAGGATATCAACCTAGGCCCAAGGTTAACTGGGTCAAAAACAAATAAGCTGCTCATGTGCAGGTGAAGACCTATCCAGTATCTAACCAACAATGGTATCTGGATAGTGGGTGCTCAAAGCACATGACAGGGAACAGGGAGAACCTATCATCCTTCATAACCAAACTTGGACCCAAAGTTATTTTTGGTGATTCAAATTTTGGCCAAACCAAAGGATATGGTGCTCCTCAGATAGGCTCAGTCACTTTCAAGAAGCTGGCATATGTAGAAGGACTGAAGCACAATCTGATAAGTATCAGTCAGCTATGTGATGAAGGATACAAGGTGACTTTCAACAAATCCCTGTGCAAGATCAAGTCAAAGGATAACACAACTGTATTAACGGGTAAAAGGACAGTTAACATTTACTTAGTGTATTTTCTTTCATCTAAAGTAGACATCTGTTTATTCAATTCCATATCTAAGCCAAATGTTTTATGGCATAAGAGATTAGGACATCTAAACCTTAGAACCATTGCCAAGCTCTCCAAGGACAACCTTATTAGAGGACTACCTTCTGGCCCCTACAAGAAGGAAGGACTCTACAGGGCTTGTCAATTAGGCAAGCAAACTAAAAATAGCTTTAAGTCACTTAATAAGAGTAATTCACCTAGGATTCTGTATTTGTTGCACATGGATCTTTTTGGACCCATATCAGTACAAAGCCTAGGAGGGAAGTCCTATACTTTAGTGATTGTAGATGACTTCTCAAGTTTCACATGGGTATTCTTTCTGAGGAAGAAGTCTGATAACTTTAAGTGTTTGACAGAGTTTCTCAAATGCATACAGATTGAGTTCAACACTCACATTGCCCTGATCAGAAGTGATCATGGGACAGAGTTTGATTCTCTTCTTATGCAAGAGTTTTGTCAAAGTGAAGGGATCAGGCACACTTTCTCAGCTCCTAGAACTCCTCAACAAAATGGGGTAGCTGAAAGGAAAAACAGAACCCTAATTGAATCTGCTACTACATTATTGACAGATGCTCACCTACCTCTATCCTTTTGGGCTGAGGCAGTGAACACCTCCAACTATGTGCTAAACAGAAGCCTGATACATAAACTAAAGGGCAAGACTCCCTATAAATTGCTCAAAGGGAAGAAACCTAAAATAGATTATTTTAAAAATTTTGGCTATACTTGTTATATTCATAATAATGACAAGAAGTATCTAGCAAAATTCCAAGCTAAAGCTGATGAAGGAGTGTTTCTGGGATACTCTATGATCAGCAAGGCATATAGGGTATATAATAAATCTTCCTGTAAAATTGAAGAATCTGTTCATGTTACTTTTGATGAGACTAACATGTGTTATAAGGAGAAGTCTACTTCTACCATAGAACCTTTGCAGGTACACTCTATTTCAGAAAGTATGGACAGGTTACAGGTTAAAGAAGAGAATACAACCTCTCAAAAAAGATTGAGAGCAGTGATGATGAAGAAGAAGTTGAACCTCTTGAAGAAAATCATCCTAAAGGGCCATTTGTTATTCCACAAGAGGAAACAACAACACTGGTTGGTGAACAATCAACACCCCCCGTTGATTTAGTAACAACAAGAGATCATCCAATCACCCAAGTAATTGGAGAGATCTCAGCTGGTGTGCAAACCAGAAATCAGGTCAACCAGAACCTGATGCACACTTACTTCCTATCTCAAGTTGAGCCTCAATCCATTCAAGATGCAGAGCAAGATCCACACTGGATCATTGCAATGCAAGAGGAGTTGCATCAATTTGAAAGGAATAAGGTTTGGGAACTAGTGCCTAAGCCAAAGGATCACTCCATTGTTGGAACAAAGTGGGTGTTCAGAAACAAGCTGGATGATCAAGGAGTTATTGTCAGAAACAAGGCAAGGCTAGTTGCTCAAGGCTACTCTCAACAAGAAGGAATAGACTATGACCAGACCTTTGCACCAGTTGCAAGGTTAGAGGCCATTAGAATATTCCTAGCTTATGCTGCTCACAAAGGCTTCAAGGTTTACCAGATGGATGTGAAGAGTGCATTTCTCAATGGGGACATCATAGAGGAAGTCTATGTTAGACAACCTCCAGGTTTTATCTCTCTAGCTCACCCTGATTATGTTTTCAAATTGCATAAAGCATTATATGGTCTCAAGCAAGCTCCTAGAGCATGGTATGAGACCCTAGCATGCTTTCTTCTGGAAAATGATTTTATTAGGGGGAGAGTAGACCAAACTCTTTTTATTAGAACCCATAAGTCCCACACCCTACTAGTACAAATTTATGTAGATGATATCATATTTGGATCTACTGATTCAAACTTGTGCAGAAAGTTTTCCAACCTGATGCATTCCAAATTTGAAATGAGTAGCATTGGTGAGCTCTCCTTCTTCTTAGGATTGCAAGTAAAACAGCATGCTGAGGGCATATTTATTTCCCAAACCAAGTATGCTAAAGAATTGGTTAAGATATTTGGTATGTCTGAGGCATCTTGCATGAAAACACCCATGCCTACCAATGCTGTATTGGATGCTGATGAACATGGGAAACCAGTTGATCAGACAACATATAGAGCAATGATTGGCTCTCTATTGTACCTTACAGCCAGTAGACCAGATATAATGTTTGCTACATGCATATGTGCTAGATTCCAAGTTAGCCCTAGAGAGTCACACCTAACATTAGTTAAAAGGGTTCTTAGATATGTAAAAAGTTGTCCAAATCTAGGACTCTGGTATCCAAAAGACTCAGGGTTTGAATTAACTGGATTTTCAAATGCTGATTATGCTGGATGCAGAATAGACAGGAAAAGCACTAGTGGAACATGTCAGTTCCTTGGTGACAGACTTGTCTCTTGGTTTTGTAAGAAGCAAACAACTGTGTCAACCTCAACTGCTGAAGCTGAATATATGGCTGCAGGCAGTTGCTGTTCACAAATATTGTGGATACAAAATCAGCTCATAGACTATGGCTACAACTTAGAAAAGTCTAAAATTTTTTGTGATAATACTAGTGCTATCTCTATAGCACAAAATCCAGTCCTTCATAGTAGGACAAAACATATAGAGATTAGGCATCACTTTCTAAGGGATAATGTAGAGAAAAACAAAATTGAACTTCAATATATCCCTACTGATTTGCAAAGGGGAGATATTTTCACCAAGCCTTTGGATGAAAAGAAACACAGTTTCTTCCTAAATCAGTTAGGCATGTTAGATGGAGGAAGCCTAAACTAATTTATAAGATTTTTTGAAAAGTTAAAACAGACCAAGACTAGGCTAAAAAAAATCAGTTCTTTTTGTGTCTGTAGAATAGGCTTGGTCTCTGAACTGCGCTCGACGTTTTCCCAGAAATCGTCGAACGTAGATCGACGTTTTTCTAAAAAATCGTCGACCAGAGATCGACGTTTCCAAGATCGTTGATCTGAGTTCAGCGCCTCCGTTAACTCCAGGTTTTCTCTCCTTCTGTTCAGAGGCCGTCGAGCGGAGCTCGACGCTTTTCAACATCATCGAACGGAGATCGACGATATTGACGTCTCTTCAGATTCCCTCTGTAGCCCAAATCGTCGAGCTTAGATCGACGCTTCGTCGAACTGAGCCCAACGATTTTCCGTTTCGTCGTCGAACCCTAATATAAAATCATTTCTTCAGTCGTCGTTCATCTCTTGCGCTTTCATACTCTCTGCAACTTTCTTCATTTTCCCTCCAAATCTTCTATGCTTGGTCGTGTTTGGTTCTCTGTTGCAGGTAAAAATGGCTGGCTCCAATGCTGCAATCTCCAAAATGAAATTTGACACCGGATTTGATATCGACATGAACTCGTTTGATGGAAGCGATCAGCGCTTCAAGGATATTCTTAATCTATTCAGAGATCAGCAGCTATCGCAAATAATGACTACCAGAATGAAGATTGCATCGGAAGAGATAAAGGAATGGTGTTATACAGCGACAGATGAGAACGAGAACTCTGTTGTCGGCTCCATAAAAGGGACTCAGGTACAATTGTCCCCGGCCCTTTTAACTGAAGTTTTTCATCTTAGTTTTGGAGAAGATTCCATAAAGTTATCTGGAGAGGAATATGACTCCATGCTTGATAGAATGGGTCACAATGCTGTGAACCCTAACAAACTGCTGAAGAAAAATTTGTCGATAGAATTTCAATTTTTGGCTGATGTAGTTGGGAAAGTGCTTCTGGCCAAGCACTCAGCACATAATACCATATCAAGATATCAATTTTGTCTAATGGGAGCTCTGCTTGATAAAAAACATCTAGACTGGGGATCAATTTTCTTCAACCTGATTAAGAAGAAGCTGAGTAAGACTGATGTCAGTTTTGTGAGAATTCTAGGGGTCTATCTGAATTCCAGATGCCCTGAGCTGCTAACCTCTTCTGGGATGTTCATTAATGCATCCAAGAGGCTCTCCTGTGCCCTTTTCAGCAAATGGGACAGGCAGATTGTAAACCCCTCCAGAGCTGCTGCACCACTATCTTCAGGCACCAGGACTGTCTCAGTCACTCCACCTCTGGTCTCTGCCCCAGTAGAAGTGTTGCCTACTTCTCCTCCTCCTCCAGCTGTCTCTACCCCAGCCACTTCATCCTCACCTCCAATCACCACCATATTGGTATCTTCCCCCATTAACATTTCTTCACCAGTTTCAACCCCTCCAGCATCTACCTCAGAGGAATTCCATCCTCTCTTCTCTTACCCAATATTCACCTCTCCATCATTTTCCTTGGTTGATGATTCCTTTATGGATGATTCTCCCTCCTCTCCTCTTGAGCCACCCTCCACCCCCTCATTCCAACAAATGCTACAAGAAATTCTATCCCAACCATCCTTCACACCTTCCCTTGCCTCACCTATCTACACCTCAACATCTTCAATCTCCTCCATTCCCCTCTCAGAGCCATCCATTCCCACACCTCCTATACCATCACTCTCCATGCCACCAGCTCCAGCCATCATCCTTCCAACAACCTTCTCTCCTACCTCTGCTCAAGCCCCTCTTGAGCATGTAGATCTATCAGCACTGGCAGACAGGTTATATGAGCTTCTAGCTCCTAAGCTAACCTCATTACTGGAGACCACTCTGGCTCCACTCCTGACCCATGTCAAGGAGCTGTCTTCCAAGCTCTCCTCCTTCATTCCCTCTCAGGCAATTACCTCTTCTGGGTGCCTTGACTCAGTTCTCCCTAAATCCAGGCAGGGGGAGATGCCTTCTGAAGCAGTGGTTGTGCCTGAGTCTGCTCTAGCTCTTGCTCCTGCTCCTGCTTTTGCAATGGACCTCCAGAGCTTGCTCTTTGTGTTTGATACAGTTTACTTCAGATCTTTGCCAGTTCCTCATACTGAAGACTTGTCTAAGGACATTGTGCCTATTTCTGTCTGTGATCCCAGCCAAATTGAAGCATATGTAAATTCCTGGAAGGCTGTGGATGTTTGTGTTTCCATCTCTGATGCTGCTACTAAGGCCATTGTGCCTCTTGTTGTTGAAGCTGCTGCTGCTGTTACTGAAGATACTGAAATGGTTCCTGTATTTGAAGATACATCTGCTGTTGAAGAAGTTGCTTCTTACCTAGAAGATCCTGCACCTGCTGTTGTTACTGCTCCTACTGCTGTTGTTGCCTCAAAAGTTCCTTCTGCTCAAATTTCTGATGCTGCTCCTGCCCTGACTGCTGATCAGTTGAAGTTACAAGAGAAATACATAAAAAGCATTGATGATTTGTATGACAATCCTCAAAGTTCAGAGAGTGATCAATTTCAAACTGATTCAGATGACTCTGCAAATACTATTGCCAAGAAAAGGAAGGCCAGAAGCAAGGCCATGATGTCAGTCCCCCCAGCTCAGGCAAAGGATTCTAATGACATTCCCTACTATATTCTGCATGACTGCCCCATATCTGAGCCCTGGATGCAGTATTCCAAGAACCAATCAAAGGCTATGAAGAAGAGAAGGAATCTGAATAAGTATGAAAAAGGATCTTCTCAGTATCAGCCTCCTCCTCCTCCTCCTCCAGATTCTGGTTCAGGCTCAGCCTCTCAAGCTCCAGCTTCCAAGCAAAGCTCCTCCCAGTCATATCAGAAATACTATCAAAGGGGGCAACATCAAAGGGGATATCAGTCTAGAAGGGGCCAATATAGAGGAAGCCAGAGAGGGCACAGATTTCATCAAAAGGAAGGACAAGGGCATACTGATTCTACTTTAGGTCCTTTCCCTTATAAGCTAAAAGATGCAGTTGTCTCCAGGACTCCTCCTACTGATTCTGAGTCCATCAACAGATATGAACCTCCTGTTTCATTTGAGGATCCTGAGAACAACCCCTTGTCCTGGACAGCTAGAATGAAAGAGTTGGCTGCTCTTGATTAAATAAAAAAGGCCAGAGAGCAAGGCAAGGACACTTCAAACATAACAACTCTATCAGATCAGAGAAAGAAAGAACTGGAGAGATATGCATCAAGAAAATTCTTTAATCCAGAAGATTATATGAAGCTGCACCCTGAGGTTGTAGTTCCAAGGCCCAGATCTCAAACTTCCTTAGGTGCAGAAGATGATAGAAGATCCAAGAAGGAAGCCCTCAACCCCAACAAAGAAATTTTGTTTAAAAAGGGAACTAAGAAGAAGTGAATTGTGTAAGCTGAACAATCATCCTCCTTTGGATATTTGCTGACTTCTTATCTGTGATCTGCATTGCTGCTATATCTTTTCTTCTGCATTGTTGTTTTAGTTTCTGTCTTGAATGTATGCTTATTTATTTCCTAATTCTGTCTGTAAATAGTAATCCTAACCCAAATAGGGGGAGATTGTTGGAACACCCTATTACTAATTTGTGTAAGGATCACTATGTTTGTCTTAGGAAACCAGGTTGACCTAGTTGTATAGTTGTAAAGGTCAACATTAGAATGAGTCTAGGGCTTAGAACTTAGGTTTGAAGCTGCCTCCAGGACCATTCCAATATCAAGGATATAGAGCCAAGTCTAAGGCAATTCTCGTCGAGCTCCGGTCGACGAAACGTCGAGCTTAGTTCGACGCTCTCTGAGCTCAACTTCGATAAATCATCGAACTCCAATCGACGATCTTCGAGCTCAGATCGACGATCTGCTTTCAGACAATTTTGTTTAATCGTCGAACTGCATTCTACATTTTTTTAGCTCAGGTCGACGATCTCTCTTCAGCTATTCTTCAGGTCGCTGAGCTCGGTTCGACGATCTTCGAGCTCAGTTCAACGTTTTCTGTCTGTTTGATCTGTTTCCATCTATGAGCTCAGTTCGACGATAGTAGAGCTCAGATCGACGATTTTTCTGAGAGATCAACGATTCTAAGGATTCAAATGCTGCCAGCCTTTGGAATGTTTTTGAAATCTCTCAGCATTTATGTTAAAGAGATCTGTCAGCCGTTTGTCTTTATTCTGGAGCAAGTTTCAAGGAATTATTCAGGGAATGTTTTATTGGACCTTCCTCTAGAAGACAAGACTCTTTATGGAAGACATTTATGCCTGCCAACGGCTATCTTTGACAAGATTCTTTTTGAGAATAAGATCTTCCTTTTCATCTTCAGTCAGACAAGAACACACAACAACATACACAGAGAACACAACAAGAAGAATTAAGTTATGACAGATAACATTTTACTTACAGAAAAGTGATCACAGCTTCTTCTCAAGAACTCCAGACACCTCATCTTTCAGACTTTTTCCTGAAACAATCTTTTGCTGGAGATCTAAAGTTCTAAAGGCCTATCACCCTAGAGCAAAGCTTCCATTCCTGAACCTGTCTACAACTCAGGGGGAGCTTTGACAACAAAAGATCCACTAGTCTTCTCTCATTTGATTTGAGAACAGAGAAGACAACTTCATCTCTTTATCTTTTCTTTTATTGCTGTAAAAGGGTTCTTGAACTCCCTTCAAAAGTTCTGTCTGGTTCTGAGATCCTTGTCAAAACTCAGTGGTGGCAAGACACCTTATCAAAAAATCCAGTTTTGGTTTTTGAGCACCTTAACAAAAGCTCATTGGTGTCAGGACACCTGATCAACTCATCCTGAGTGGATTCCTACCAAGGGTGGTAGAAGAGTGGATGTACCCAGGTTTTTGGGGAACCACTATATTTCCTTGTGTCTTCTGGGTTGTTTGTGTGATTGGTTTGTTGTGTGTTGTGCTCTTTACTTCTTTGTTTTTAACTCTTTACTAACACTCTACACTATACTATAAATTGAATTTTATATTTGCTGATTAATTTCAACTGTGAAATGAATTTAAATAAACTCTATTCACCCCCCTCTAGAGTTGAGATAGATCTTACCCTCACTTTCAATTGGTATCAGAGGGAGGTTGGTTGCTCACACAGGCTCACCATCATCATCACCATCTGATTCTTGTTGATTGTCATACATTTCATCAATTTGTCTTATTGTATTTTTGGAAATTTCTTTACTTTCTGGAGTAGGGATAACTTCAGCATGGACTGCTTCACTTTCCATAGCAATGTCTTGAGCTATAATATCATCAAGATTGGGGAGAGGGCTATCATCCATAACATAGGATGGCCCAGGAGAACTAGATGTCTGATCATCAGACTTATTTGCTGGGGGAGCTGTCAAACTTGTCTTTATAGTGTCTAACATCTCTGAGCTAGCAGGAGAGGTATATCACACTATGGATTTAGATGATAGAATGGGGAAGGTAAGACAGAAATAAATATATGACCCAAATACTTTTATCAAAGCTGCTAGATTCACTTTGGAATTAATGAAATGAATCCTTCCAGGCAGAATCTTTGGCAAACAAACCTCTTGAGTATTTGACACTATAATATCTGTATAATAAATGTTACTTGCTTCTACTACTTGAGGCTGTTGTTTCTGCAACATCTGTTTCCATATCAGATTTAGGAAAATTCATGAAATCTGTTTCCATATCAGCACCTATTCCTGCTGCTGGTACTGATGTTGGTTCTGCTGGTGCAACTGTTATTGCTTCTTCTTCTACTATTGTGTCCATATCCTGTTCAACTGGTTCTTCTGCTACTGCTACAACTGCTGCTACTTTTTCATGAAGTATGTCCCCCTGCCTGGTTTCAGTAGATACTGAAGTCAGGCCCCCAAATGAAGAGGGAGCAGTAGTGAGGGCAGAGATCTGGGCAACAAGAGAGGATATGGAGGAACCTAGAGGAGAAATGGCCTCTGCTATAAGAGATTTGAGTATGGGTATGAGGAGAGTAATGAGTGGGGTGACAAGAGATGGATCCAGGTTTGGAGAAGTGGATGGTTGGGCAGTAGCTTGTTGAGTGGAAATTGCAGTTACTGAGGGGGTAATAGGTGGAGGTGGAATGGGAGTGTCAAGGGGGGAGTCATATTGAGGAGAGAGAGTGTGCAGTGGAGATGATAATAGGTTGAAGGATGGGAATAAGGAGAGGTTGATGTGGGGGATATCAGCAAGATGAGATGGAAGAGGGGATTGGGGTGGTGTAGGTATGGATGTATCAGGCTGAGGTGAAGGAGAATGAGATGGTATATGTGTAGGGGAAGAGGGAATTGGAGATGCTGGTGGTGTTGGGGTATGGATTAGAATGGTAGTGGAGGGTGGAGTTGGTTGGACTTGTGATTGGGATGGAACTTGAGGGGAAGGAGGTGGTGGAGGGGTGGAGAGGATCCCTTCAGTAGGGTGGGGAGAGGCCGGTGCAGCCATTATACTCTCAAAAGTTCTTGTGGAGGAGGAGGTAGCCTTAGTTGTCTTTGTGATAGTCCTCTCCCACTTGCTAAAAAGAGCACAAGTGAGTCTCTTAGAAGCATTGATGTATATGGTCGAGGAGACCAGGGATCCTGCAGCCTTTTCCTTGAGGAAGATCCCTAGGATCCTTCCAAAATACACCTCTTTATTTTTGTTCTTCTTTTTAATCAAGTCAAAAAGAATTTGAGCCCAGTTCACAGCTTTCTTATTTACTATGACACACATAACCAGGAACTGATGCCTGGTGATGTAGTCATGTGCTGTGTGCTTTCCTAGCAACACTTTCCCAGTGATATCAGCAAGAAACTTATACTCAGCAGACAAAAGTTTCTTAAGTAATTTGTTTGGGGTGTCTCCAGAATAACCCATTGTACTCAGCATGAAATCAAATACTTCAGAGTCTATTTCTAATTCATCCTCACCATTTTTCAATCATAAAATCTCAATTAAAATATCGAGGGTAAGAGAAATAGCGTTACCCGCGATGGTTCCAGTCATCGTATTCCCATCTGTAGTAGCTGTATAGACCCACTCCCTGATCTCTGTTGCAGATATCTTGATGTGAGTAATAAGCAGAGTCTTTAGTTGATGATCTTCAAGGAGTTGTAGAATGTTCAGGAAGATTTGATCGGAGTATAAAAAAGATTCAAAGTCCAAATCAAAACAAGAGTCAAACTTCATAGCAGCAAGAGATCCTGTGGAAATCGCCATGAGAGCACCTGCGAAGTAAAATGAAGATCAAGTGCAAAAGACCTGAAAGCGCGGGATGGAGGTCGAAGAAAACCTAGATATAGTGTTTTCCGGAATATGAATTGAGAGACTCCGTTCCACGAAAAAAATGAAAAGATCTTTTATCTGAGGTCGACGAAATAATTTAAAGTTTAACAATTCGTCGATCTCAGTCTTGAAGGTTTGAAGACAATTCGTCGATCTCTGGTCGACGAAAGTTTACTGAAGTAAGTTCGTCGATCTTAGTTCCACGAAACTAACTTAGCTCATAGAGAGTTCGTCGATCTCTGGTCGACGAAAATCTCAAGAACTTTTCCTTGTTCGTCGAGCTCCATTCGACGAACTTTGAAAAATTCGTCGATTGCAGACATAAACTAAACTAACCCTTCTCCATTTATCATTCCAAGCTGATTTACAAAGAACAAGTGATTTCTTTCATCCAGGGGTTTGGTGAAAATATCAGCTTTTTGTAAATCAGTGTAGATATAGACAAGATTAATTTTGTTTTTGTCGACACACTCTCTAATGAAATGATGTCTTATGTCTATATGTTTAGTTCTGCTATGATGGACTGGATTTTGTGTTATCACAAAGTAGAGTTGAATTATTTAAGTTTAACCCATAGTCCAGGATTTGGTTCTGAATCCACAGCATCTGGGAACAACAACTGCCAGCTGCAATGTATTCTGCTTCAGTAACTGATGTGGACACAGATGATTATTTCTAGCAAAACAAGGACACTAACCTCACACTAAGGAATTGGTAGGTTCTTGAGGTACTCTTTATATCCACTCTGCATCCAACAAAGTCAGCATCTGAGTATCCAGTTAACTCAAACTCTGACTCAGTAGAATACCAGAGACCTAGACTAGGACAACCCTTTATAAATCTTAAAATATTTTTTAGAAAAACTAGATGGGATTCTTTAGGGTTCACTTGGAACCTAGCAGAAAGGCATGTAGGAAACATGATATTAGGTCTGCTTGTTGTAATGTATAGTAGAGACCCAACAATGCCCATATATAATTTCTGATCCATAGGTTTCCCATGCACATCAGAATCAATTACAACATTTGTTGCCATGGGTGTTTTCTTTGCTGAGGCATCAGCCATCCCAAACTTTTTAATAAGCTCTTTAGCATATTTAGCCTGGGAAATTAAGATGCCATCAGGAAGTTGCTTCACTTCGAGACCAAGGAAGTAGGAGAGCTCACCCATGCTACTCATCTCAAATTTTGAATGCATTAAGTTAGAAAATCTTTTGCATAATTTGGGATCAGTAGAACCAAATATTATGTCATCTACATATATTTGTACTAACAGTATTTTATCATGATGCATTTTCGTAAATAAATTCCTATCTATTATGCCTCTTGAAAAACCATGCTCTAAGAGAAAGCTGGCTATGGTCTCATACCAAGCTCTTGGAGCTTGCTTTAAACCATAGAGAACTTTATGCAATTTAAACACATAAGAGGGATGAGTTGGATAAACAAAACCTGGAGGTTGTTCAACATAAACCTCTTCTTTAAGTTCCCCATTTAAGAAAGCACTCTTCACATCCATTTGATAAACTTTGAACTTTTTGAATGCAGCATAAGCCAGAAATATCCTTATAGCTTCTAGCCTGGCAACTGGAGCAAAGATTTGATCATAGTCAATCCCTTCCTCTTGCCTATACCCTTGAGCAACAAGCCTACCCTTATTCCTCACAATCACTCCTTGGGCATCAAGCTTATTTCTGAATACACATTTGGTTCCAATGACTGGATAGTCTTTTGGTCTTGGAACCAAAACCCAAACTCTGCATCTCTCAAACTGATTAAGCTCCTCTGGCATTGCAATGATCCAATGGGGATCTTGTTCTACATCAGTTATAAATTGAGGCTCAATTTGAGAGAGGAAACATGCATGCATCAAATCTTGGTTGAGTTAATGCCTTGTCTGTACACCTACTGTTATGTCTCCAATCAATTGGGATCTGGGGTGATCCCTCAGTGTGACAAAATCAGTGGGTGGAGTTGGTTCTGCAACATCATTTGGAGAGAATTCTTCTTTTGGTGTAGCTTCTGTTGTTGTAAGGGGGATCAACTTCTTCCATAGTTTCTTCATCACATTCTTCATTGACTTGTTTAGAAGGATGAGGTACAACTATTAGGGTATGGTTTAAGTCATCCAATTTCTCACACAAGTTATGTACCTACAAGGAGTCTTTGGTAGAAATCTCTTTCTCCTCATAAAACATGTTAGCCTCATCAAATGTAACATGCATAGATTCCTCTATTTTCAATGTAGATTTATTAAATACCCTATAAGCTTTACTGACTTGGGAATATCCTTGAAAAATTCCCACTGCAGCCTTTACTTCAAACTTTCGAATGTGCTTTTTGTCATTGTTATGAATATAATATACACAACAAAAACCTTTAAAATAGTTGATTATTGGTTTCTTCCTTTTGAGCAATTCATAGGGAGTCTTATGTTTTATTTTGTGTATCAAGTTCTTATTCAGGACATAATTTGCCGTGCTCACTGCCTCTACCAATAGGATAAGGGCATGTAAGCATCTGCAAGTAATGTGCCTGCAGCTTCAATGAGTGTTCTATTTTTCCTTTCAGCTACCCCATTTTGTTTAGGAGTTCTAGGAGCTGAGAAGCAGTGCCTGATATCTTCCTTCTCACAGAACTCATGCATAAGAAGAGACTCAAACTCTGTACCATGATCACTTCTGATCAATGCAACATGAGTAGAGTACTCAATCTGTATGGTCCTGAGAAAATCTGTAAGAACCTTGAATGTATCTGACTTAGATCTCAGAAAGAATATCCATGAGAATCTGGAGAAGTCATCTACAACCACTAAGGTATAAGATTTCCCTCCTAGGCTTTGTACAGCCACAGGGCCAATAAGGTCCATATTTAGTAAGTACAATGTCCTAGGTGAATCACTTTTATTAATGGATTTGAAACTAGATTTAATTTGCTTGCCTAGTTGACAAGCCCTGCAGAGTCCTTCCTTCTTGTAGGGGACAGAAGGTAGACCTCTAACAAGGTTGTCCTTAGATAACCTAGCAATATTTTTCAGATTTACATGTCCTAATCTTTTATGCCACAAGTCATTTTGACTGCTAACTATGTTAAGCAAACATATGTCTGAAGTAACAGAATGAAAACTAACTAGGTATATGTTTCCGTCTATTGCCGATTAAAACAGGTTTGTTTTCTTTAGAGGTAATAGTACAAGAGCTAGAGTTGAATGATACCTGGTAACCTTCATCACAGAGTTGGCTTATAGAGATGAGGTTATACTTTAGTCCACTTACATATGCAACTCTCTTGAAAGTTATTGCTCCAATCCTTACTTTGCCATAGCCCTCTATTTGGCGATAGTTAGAGTCACCAAAGATGACCTTTGGTCCCAGCTTGGGCTTGTAATCAATTAGATTTTATTTGATGCCTGTCATGTGCTTGGAGCAACTACTATCCAGATACCAATATTGATTATATGCTAGACAGGTCTTCATCTGCAAATAAGATAGTTAGTTGTTCTTGACCCAGGTAACCTTGGGTCCTTGTTTATTTACATAGCTAAAACTAAAAATGTAAGAACATTCAGGTTGATCTTTATAGCCTTTGGGGTGATATCTTTTTGGTGGTATTATCCATTTACTGAAAGGATTAAAGTTGCGGTTAGAATTTAGGTTTTTGTTGTAAGAATCTGCGATCGACGATTTCTGGTTGGATCATTGACCTGAGCTCGATGATGTTGGATGAGATCGTCGATCTCTACTCGAAGAATGAAGATATTCATTCTTGTGGCACCAAAATCGTCGATCTCTGGTCGACGAACCATACTGGTATCATCGATCATAGATCGAAGAATAATTATTACTTAAGTTTGCGTTCAGAGATCATCATTCTGAGTTTGATGATCTGTTCATATATCGTCGATCTGAGTTCGACGATAACTTCTGAACATTGTTGTTTTTGTTATTCTTCTGGTTGTTAAGTTTATTCTGAGTTTCAATTTGTTCAAGAAATTTATTGACCATATTAACATGTTCAGTATTCTTCTTTCCTTTGTCAGATATAAACTTTACTGGTTTGCAAAGGTTATTTTTTTGAATTAGAGGTGGATCACTAGAGGAGGCACCTAGTCCTTGTTTGCTATTGTTAATCCAAGCATTTACAGTACTAGTGATATCTAGATGTTGAAAACTTCTTCCATCCAGTGATTCTTCTAACTTCTTAGCCTTTCTAAGTTCAGATTTCAGAAGGGATATTTGTTCATTAGCAGAAATCAGTTCATTTGTTAGATTAGCATTTTCTGAGGTGATTTTGTCTAAATCATTTATATTTTCTCTGAGAAGTTTGATTTCCTTCTCAGAGCTGATCAAGTCTAAGCACAAATTTTTAAATTCAAGTTTAAACTCATCTGATTCAAAATCATAAGATGTTATTACCTGATCTTCAGCTGATAAGAATTCCTCATCTTCAAATTCATCTGTATCTGATCTGCTACAACCTGCCTCAATGGCCATGAGGCAAACTTCCTTAGCCTTCTACTCTTCTTCATCCTCACTGGAGCTGGAGGATGTTTACTCTTCTTAAGTATCACTCCATATTTCAGCAACAAAGCCCTTGTTTTTCCTCTTGTGCTTCCTTGAGGAAGGTTTGCTGTAGTGACTCTTCCTTGAGTCCATCTCCTTTCTTCTATCCTTCTTCTGAACTTCTGGGCACTCAGAGATAAAATACCCTGGTTTCCTGCAGCCAAAACAAACTATTTCTTTAGATGGTGTTTTGTCATACCTTGGCTTATCTTCATATTTTGATGGTTTCCTTCTGATGTCTTTTCTAGGCATCTTGAAGAATCTCTTAGAAAAGAGACTCATCCACTCTTCATTCACAGGAATGACTTCAGAATCTTCTGTAGTTTTGAAAGCTATGTTGTGCTCCTTCCTAGTTGGTGTATGAGTCTTTACTTCAGCTGCTTTTTCTCTTGTAATCATCAATTGCTCATAAGACTTTAGCTTTCCTAGAAGAGATTCCGTTGAGATCTCTATCATGCTTCTGGCTTCTTTGATGGGCCAGATTCTTGAGTCACATGTGCTGGGAAAGCACATAAGGATTTTGTCATTCACTTTAGTTAAAGTGATTTCTTTATCTAGGGTCCTAAGCTCACTAATGATGGAGCTGAGTCTATTGTACATCACTTCAACTGTTTCTGCTTCATCCTTCTTGAAGTTTTCCTACTGAGTGATGAGGTTTGATCTTCTATCTTTACTCTCATTTGCTGATCCAGCCACAATTTGGTTCAAAGTAACCCAAATGTCCTTAGCTGATTGACACTCAGCAACCTTTTGAAATATTTCACCAGACATAATTTGAGCCAGTATGTTCATGGCTCTGGCATCAGCTATCTTAGACTTTTTCTGTGCATCTCTCCATCCAGGGGGTGGAACTACACTCAAGTCAGTTGATGTAGTTGAGGTTGAAGCCACTGGAGCTGGTGGTCCTGTTAAGATAGAGTTAAATATATCTTCATCAATAGAGTTCATGCAATGCCTAATTCTTGCCTTCCAGATTATGAACTTGGACAAGTTACACACTGGAGGTCTGGTGCTTGCATATTCTTTGTTTTGTGTCATGATGTATATATAAATCTAGTAAAGATAAAGAACAGATCTAGCTAAGGTTCTTTGGTTCAAGGGTTTAACTTGTACAACCAAAAGAACCTCCAATGATACCAATTGAAAGTTAGGGTTAGATCTGATATACTCTAGAGGGGGGTGAATAGAGTATGTATGTATATTTAAAAAAAACCTTTCCTGAATTATAAAGATTATACCTAAACTTAGATACTATATCACAGCATACCAAATTGAAATAAATGAAATCACAGAAAAGCTAAATAACACTGCCACAACAAGAATAAGAAGAAGAGGGCAACCAAATAACACAAGAATTTATAGTGGTTCCCCAATCGTGGTACATCCACTCTTCTACCACCGTGGTAGGAATCCACTCATGTTTTTGATCAGGTGACTGCCACCAATGAGATTTTGGTCAGGTGCTCAAAAAACAAAACCTCAAGTCTTTTGGTTAGGAGACTTGAAACCAGGAATCACTTTTGGGGGGAGTAGAGAACTCTTTTTACAGAGGAGGTGAGAGAGTGATAGTGTCTTCTCTTTCTCAAATACAACTGAGAAGACTAGTGGAATTGATGTTAACAAAAAGCTCCCCCTGAAATATTGAGTTTGTTGAGGGAGGAATGGAACTTTTTCTTCGGGGTGATAGGCCTTCAAGCTTTCAGCTTTAACCCGAAGAACTTAAGGAACTTCTTGACAGATGTAGTATTGTTGTCCTACTAAAAGTTCCTGAGAGTATGACAGAAGAAGATTCTTGATTTGGATGGTTGTTCTTCTTCTTCAGAAAGATTGTTCTTCTTCAGGTCTAGCAGTTGTTGATTTCTTTACTGATCGATTCTCTATGTCTCAAGAAATCTTTATGTCTCTTAGATTGTGACTCTGTGTGTATAGGAAGAAAGAGAACTTCTCGTTTTTATATTTTCCATGTGGATGTCCTTTTGAATTTTGAAATTCTTCCTATAATTAATACTGACGTCCTTGGAATAATTTAACATTGATTTGTTTCCCCAACTGTCCCTTAGAAAAACGGCAGGCAATAATCCTGATGAAGACCGTAATTAATGCTCTTGTCTAACGGTAATATTTAGAAATATAAGAGCATTAATTAGTCAGGAATCATTACCACATAATAAGGACAAAAGAGGAAAACAGCCAAGACTAGATTCGTCGACCTGAGTCAGCAGTTCGTTGAGCTGAGAATAGCTGTTCGTCGAGCTGAGAATAGTTGTTCATGGAGCAGAGATCCAAGATCGTCGACCTCTGAATGCTGCTTGATAACTTTCTTATTCTGTGCATCAAGTTCGTCAAGCTTAGATCTACGATCGTCGACCTCTAAGCTCAGAGATTTCTCTCTGAGTTCGTCGAGCTGAGCACAAATTTCGTCGACCGGAGATCGACGAACGTAGAACTCATTTTTATAAGTCTTGAATTCTCTTATTCTTGAGTCTCTGACTTTGTTGAAGGATGGTCCCTGTAATTGTTGACTCTAAGGACTTGACCTAGACTCTGGGACATAACCATGACCCTGTTCTATACATGTTGGGTCATATCCTAACTTAGTGAACCTAGCCCAAATCCAACAAGTGATCCAACACACCTGCAAAGAATTAATCCACCAAGCGGTGGCAAATAGGGCAATGGTCAGCATTCAACTGACCAATTATAATGACCCTGCCCCTGGCACGGGGCAGCGAAATTCCTTCCCTGATACGCATTTTAGTCACACAGCATATATATATAACAATCCACCAAGGACATGCATAACCGCACAAGTAAATACATATCACAAACGCCGGCATGACGGCCCGACGTTCCGTACACTCAGGGCACATTATTTGTGTACTGGAAAACCAGGTCCCACCACCGTTCAGAGGTCCCAAACATGACGGTCCATTATGAGCATTCCTAGTCTTTATGGCGTGCAGGCTAGATACTCTCGCTATATGATCCTAACAGGGCCTTAAGCACCCACGGTTAGACAACCATGATGCGGGTACAGATCCACCTTTCCCATTGCTCAAATTCGTCAGACTCAAGCCTGGACTGACGCGGGTATGGCTTCACCTTTCCCGTTTGCCACAAAGGCATTCCACAGTTCAGCCCAATAGCTCAACTTCACGTAGGATGGCACTCACGGCCACAAGAGTTGAATACCAAGCACCAACTCTTAAAGCTTTTTCCTGGATTTCCTCCAGTACTTCCTGTTGCACCATGTCACAGGTATCCACAAAGGATTCCATACAAACAACAAATTTACTCGGAGTTTTCTCCGATTTGCAAACAAAGCATCACCAATCCAGACTAACTTGTTTTGATGGGCTTCACACAGCATGCCTAACCGTACTACTCACTTCTGGTTCTAATGCAACATAACAAGGGATGAAACACAACATCCCACGGGAATCACTTTGATTTCCACCTTTTGGTGGAGGATTCCATGCATATGCAAGAAAGAAGGACTTCACTTGTCCAAGAAGGAAATCGTTACCCACGGAAGACATTTTGGTTCCATGGACAAAAACGAGACGGATGAAAGTCACCGTAACGGCCTCACCTTCACATATCTGGACTCGGCTTGCGATTTGGACCACCGTAACACCACCAGTGGCCGAATTTCTCTTCTTCTTCTTCCTTCCCTTGCTCTCCTCTCTCTCTTTTTCTTAGAAAGAGAATGATATGGATTGAATGAGAAATAACTCATCAATTCCCACACTTAACCCTTCAGAAAATACCCAGGGCCATTAGATCTTCATCAAAGGAAACAAACAGCTCAGATTTACTCTGAAAGGCATCTTCCCTGGGCTGACACGGCTTATGACACTCTCGTGTCACAGGTCGTGTACCTTAAGCGGCAAACAACTGACTCAAACAAGAACAGGACACAGGCTTAGACACGCCCGTGTCAATCAGTACACGCCCGTGTTGAGGGGCGTGTCCTTTAATCGATACAGCACTAACAAATCTCGAAAGGGACACGGGTCACCAACATGGCCCTGTCAACTTTGACACGCCCATGTCAACTTTGACACGCCCGTGTCGACCAGTACACGCCCGTGCTCCAGGTTGTGTACTTCAGTCGGCACCGCCCGACACAACTAGAGTAGGACACGGGTATTTGACACGCCTGTGTCACCAATCGACACGCCCATGTCAGCACTGTTCATACCCATATTTCAAGCCGTGTTCCATATTCGACACAGCCAAGCTAACATAGAGCAGGACATGGCCCTAGACACAGCCGTGTCCCAGGATGTGTGACCTTATTTTGTTTTTGGGGCATTACATAAAGTATATATACTGGTAATTGTGGATGACTACTCTTGTTTTACTTTGGTGTTCTTTCTGAAACACAAGTCAGACACCTTTGATTCTTTCACTAATTTTGTCCGGCAAATTTAGAACAAATTTAACTGCTTAGTATTAAAAATTTGAAGTGACCACGGAATAGAATTTGAGACTGGTGCCATGATAAAATTCATTGAAAGCCAAGTTATCTTTCATGAGTTTTCCTCCACACGTACTCCGCATCAAAATTGAGTTGTTGAGAGAAGGAATAGAACCCTCATGTAAGCATGTACAACTTTGTTGAACTACGCTTCACTTCCAGAGTACTTCTAGGCTGAAACAGTCAACACAGTTTGCCACGTGCAAACATAGCTCTAATCAACAAGAACCATCGTATGACTCCTTATGAACTATTGAAAGGCAGAAAACCGAATTGGTTCTACTTTAGAATCTTTAGAAGTAAATGCTTCAAACATAATAATGGGAAGTATTACCACACAAAGTTTAGTGAAAAATATTTTGAAGGTATTTTCGTAGGCTATAGTAGCCATAGTAAGACATATAGGATTTACAATAAGAAAACCTTAGTTGTAGAAGAGTCTATTAATGTTGTATTTTATGAGACAAGCCTGCTCCAAAGCAGGTAGTCTAGTATTACTTGTACGGATGTAGGTACCAGGTTCAAGGAACTAAGCTTGGATGAATTAGTTAAGGAAGATGCTCTAAGCTCATTCAAGGTCGTTGATCCAAGTTTGGTGGATGATGAAATTCTAGAGGAATAATTACTTCAACCTACAGAGAATGCACCAGATATTGTAGAACCTACTGGAGGTAGAGCAAGAAACCTAGTGTCTAGACACATAAGAGATCACCTAGCTGATCAACTCATTTGAGAGACAGGCGACGGAGTTAGAACCAGAAGAGGTACAACAAACGAGTTATTGCATCAAAGTTTTTTGTCTTAGGTCGAGCCAAAGAAGTTTGAAGAAGCAAACAAGGATGCCTCTTGGATCATGAAAATGTAAGAGGTGCTTAAGCAGTTTGAAAGATGTAAAGTCTGGGAGTTGGTGCCCTGACCTAAGGGACAGAACGTGATCGGCACCAAATGGATCTTCAGAAACAAGCCGGACAAAAATGGAGTCATCATCAAGAATAAAGCAAGGCTTGTAGCTCAAGGGTATAAACAAGAAGAATGGATTGACTACGACCATAGCTTTTCTCCAGTGGACAGGCTCGAGGCGATTATGTTGTTTCTTCTGTATGCTGCCCTCAAAGGCTTCAAGGTCTATCAAATTTACGTGAAGTCAGCATTCCAAATGGGAATCTGAAAGAGGAAGTATACGTAGCGCAACCCCCAGGTTTTGTTAACCCTACTTTCCCTGAACTTGTTTATTTTCTTAATAAAGTATTATATAGCTTAAAACAAGCTCCCTGAGCTTGGCATGAGACGTTGTCTAACTTTCTTCTTGAGAATATGTTCACAAGAGGAAATATAAACAAGACATTATTTCATAGGGAAGTCAAAAGCAAGATTTTGTTAGTGCAAATCTATGTCGACGACATTATATTTGGCTCTACGGAAGACAACCTTTAGAAGAAGTTTTCCAAACTTTTGCAAGGGAAGTTTGAAATGAGCAGTATGGGTGAGCTGAAGTATTTCCTAAGACTTTAGGTGAAACAATCTGAAGATGGAATTTTCATCTCTTAGACAAAGTTCACCAAGGACCTACTTACACTACTAGAAAAGTGAGTATTGGTTACACTTTTTTTGGCCATGGTCTAAAAATCATGACTAATATACTGTTATTAGCAACGATTGCAAAAAATGTGGCTAATAGTTATATTTTATCCAGGATTCCAAAAAACGTGGTTAACACTGATGTATTAGCCATGAAAAACTATAACCGCGGCAAAAAATAGAATACTTACTTTTGTTAATTTACTTTTTGACAAATAAAACACATATACCACTACATTTTTCATTTCTTGATCCCTCTTCATTTCTTTCAAGAAACAATTCTCATTCTCCTCTTGCCCCACAGCCATCGATACGCTCAAAACCTAAGTCTACCCGCAACCCTGAGCAAGAACCCGATGCCCAAGAGCACGCCAAGTGGAGAGGGAGACGTGGGGAGAGCAAATCTAGAAGCACTTGTCGGCAATGCCACGAGCGTTGCTGACCATGGCGCCAAAGGGAGAAAAACCCGGATCCCTATAACGTGCCAAGAAGAAGGTGGGACTCGAGAGGGTGGAGGGCGGCAATAGGAAGAACTCGTTGGCGATTACCCGGCTTGGGTGATGGCGAAACGGAAAGGGAAAGTGCAGCTGCCCTAGAATGCTCCATTAGCGGGACCAGGGGGATTCAGATCCTCTGGAGGTTTCAATACACTATGAAACCTCACCACCATCAAAGCCCTCCCCCTCTTTGCTTGGGTGGAGAAGGTAAGAAAATACTTTCGTTTTTCGAGTACTAGCTGTTTTAGTTTTGAGATTGTTTTTATAGGAAACCAAACTCCTTGCATGGATGTTATGTTTGTATTGTTACGGCATATTGTGAAGGAGGAGATATGTGATGGCAGCTCCATGTTTAGTACATAATGATCAAGATGAAAACTACTGCAACAAGGGCGCCAAAAATGTCCAAATGCCATAAGAATTTTTTTTTGATGTAAGTTAATATTTACTCTTCTCTTGGCTTTTAGCTTAATTTAATAGTACTTGTTTAACTGAGTTCACTTTTGTGCCAGTGCCTTGATAAGGAAGAGCTTCCTCACATGCCAGAAAGGGAGAAAAAGAAATGGTATTTTGTTGTGGATGTTGGCTGCTTACTCACTGAAGAATCCAAAAAATCTCTTCAGCTCTTGGAAGGCATCATAGGAACTCAAATGATTATTCTAAGGATAGGTAACCCAAAAATACCTACCCCTTCTAACTATGTTTACTTCAGCACAAACAATCATTTTTTCCTCTTAATTTTCAGTCATCAGGGAGCTCAACCACCTCAAAGGTGCCAGGGAATACTCAGTCGTTAGACAAAGGCTTATTCAATTTTACAATGAATAGAAGAGTGCATGGTGAAATCTAGTTGGTGGATTCATGTTCAGAGCACATCAGAGACCTTCCCCGCAGCACCAACACCTCCAGTGACTCCAAGATAACTGTGTGATGGAAGCACATGAATCAGTACCACTTCATTCAACTTAACTGGAGTC